>JAJOZX010000136.1:725000-1445000 GCA_023014485.1 Bathynomus jamesi | reverse complement strand
TTTGCTCCTCCCACAATTTTTCTTTACTTACTATATATGTATATGTGTGTATGTGTGTATGTAGTATATATATATATATATATATATATATATATATATATATGTATATATTATTTGTGGTTTTTTATGTTGGTTTATTTCTTTATGGTTATTTAGGCTGTGACATATATATCACTAAGGCACTATTTTGTAATTAATTTTTTTTTTCCCCATATTTATATTTATTTTTATTTCTTTATTCTTTTGTGACTTGTTTCATAAACAAGCCATTTGAATTTATATTGAATATCGGCCGAAGTGCTAAAAGTGTCAATTTCCCATACAAATGTGTTTGCTCCTCCCACAATTTTTTCTATGCTTACTATTAGTGATGTAGCGGATGTCATTTTTTTCACATCCGCGGATGCGGATGCGGATGTCTACATTTTCGTTATTTTTTAGGATATATTCGAGATTTGTTGTGTTTAACGTATATAGTAAGTTATTATATAGAGAGAGCTGTAGCTATAATGTAGTATAATTGATTAATTGTACAATAATTGCTGTACTTTTCTCTGAACATATAAAATAATATCAAGCATCTAACTAATATAGAAATCAATTAGTGAATTCGTCTGCAAATAAATTCGTTATATTTTGTTGAGTTTCAGCCACAATTAGAAACCATAATTGTGTTACCAGTATGCGGGACGTGAACCCAACTCAAATGCACCCCACCGACCTCTTTCCCCAACCTCCACCCTTATAGAAAGAGATCTTTAATTATCTTGATAACTATTTATATTAAGTTTAAAGTTTTATTAGGCATATTTATCAATTAGTAATTAAAATAAAGTAAACTAAGATGTTCATCGTTTAATGTTCAAGCTTAATTATAGGAAGGTTATGCTTAAGGAACATTAATTTTTCTGCCTTTTCTGCTGCCAGTCTGTTTCTCTTTTCATCATATATTAATCCAGCACTGCTAAATAATCTCTCGCTTGGTACGTTTGTTGGAGGACAGGCTAAATGTTTCCTTGCAAGTTTACTCAAGTATGGATAGATATTCTACGTATTTTTCCACCAACTAATAGGATTGTCACATGCAGCCAGGCGTTTTTCTTGGTGATAGCTCTCGATCATTTTTACTACATCTTTTGACATCGCGTAGGTCTCGTCATTGCTGCTTGACTCAAGAAACTGAGAGACAGATTCTGTGATAGATTTGCTTGTTGAAGGTGTTGGTTCTGTCACTGAAACTTTTATTCTTTTGGTGGGTGGCGAAGCGACAGATTCAAGAGATTGAAGCTCTTCAACTGCTTTGCCAAGTGATGATTTAACTCGTTCTAATGTACTAGGTGAAAATAACTTAGCTTTGTAACGTGGATCTAAGTAGGTTGCAAGAGAGTAACTTCATACAAGAACAGCCTCTCGTCTTGTCGCTTGCATCACTTTTGCGCACAATGAACTAGTTCTATTAATATAGTAAAATTTGATAATTTCCGCTTATTAATGACATTTTATCTCAACGGTCCACATCCGCACGACATCCGCAGTCCAAAGTGCGGATGCGGGTGCGGATGCGGATGCGAGAAAATATGCGGATGTTCCGCGGATGCGGATGCGGATGCGGATGTGACCTACATCACTACTTACTATATATATGTATATATATGTATATATGTATATGTATATATATATATATATATATATATGTATATATATGAATATGTATGTATGTATGTTTATTTTTGTAACCTATATATTGCCTTGATCTGTCCTTTCACTCCAGTGTTCCTGAGGATGTCATTAGACGAAAGCGCTTGAGCACCCCTTTGTGTTTCTTTTCCCTTCGTGGTTTTATTCATCATAAATATTTTTCACGTGTCACTATCGTGAAATAATTTTTCAATATATATATATATATATATATATATATATATATATGTATATATACTGTATAATATATATATATATATATATATATATTATATATATATTATATATATATATAATATATATATATATACAGTATATATACATATATATATATATATATATATTATAATATATATATATATTATATATTATATATATATAATATTATATATATAGTATTATATATATATATATATAATATATATATATATATATCTAATATATATAATATATATATATATAATAATTACAGTATATATATATATATATATATATATATATATATATATATATATATATATATATATATGTGTGTGTGTACTATATATTGTATATAATTCATAAAATCTTCAAACAAAAAGAAATGTATATTCATCCAAATTTAACAACTAACAAAAGTCAAAGCTACGCACATAAAAAAAAAAACATCATAAACAGCATACAATTCAAATAGAGAATGAATTCTTCCTTCCTTACTTTAAACTGTGATATCAAACAAAACATCCCCTTTCTTCGACATGTTGAATGATCATTATACTATGCCCAAATTCTGAAAAACAAATTCGGAAAGAGATTAACCCTTTGAAGCTAACCATACAAAAATGGATGAAAACCATACATACTGTAGATATCGACAATGATACACCATCAGATATAATGACATAAAAAAAACCTCTTAACTAAAATTTAAAAAAAAATTATTTTCCACCTCTGAATATACAGTGCGTTCGAAAAGTCTCTCCGCAGTCAACCAACACTTTAAAAAAAGTGTTTGACAACAAATGTAGGCGAGTTGCTCTGTGCCTGCAAAATGGTGGAAAACACTTAACACATGCTGTAAGATCAAAGGGTTATGTAATAAAATCACTAAATTAGGACCTAAAAAATATGAGCGCCTGAAGCTACAGCTTTAGTATCCTAATAATGGTTAATCCGGCCCTGGCTGCTGGGTGAGTTTGTGACGATTAAATTAATGCATGTCTGGTAGCGTGGACACGATGTTTTCAAACCAATTTTACTCACTCCGAAAGAATGCTATAGTTGATGTGGTGGTGTGGTGCATGTGATGGTAGCGTGAGAATTATATATTAATGTTTTGTGCCGTATGATTACACACCCAAACCAAAGCTAAGTGACACTAGTTACCGTAACAATTTAAAATATACCTCCAACTGTTTTTTGATGAAACAACAAAGTTTTAATATTTAATCTTATGTTCGTTTACAGAATAAATTAAATTACTGTTACGTCATAAAATTAATAAAGGAAATTGGGCCATCTAAGGAAACGGGAATAAGGCCTGGGTAGAACTCTGTTGTTATTCCTCAAGAATTACCGTGGAGGTAAATTGAATGAATTTACTGGCCTAAGTTCATTTTAAAAGTAGGTCCCTTCTCCCACGGGCTGGATGGAAATCCTAAAATAAAAATGACAAAGGAGGGCAAATAAGATCTGCTGGACTGCTTTTGACTAACCTACTTCTTCTATTTGACTCTCTGACTGACTCTCGCTGACTGTCTGTCTCTCACTGACTCAGTGTGACTCTCGATCTGGGCTGCTCCCTCTTTTTCCCTTCTAGCCTTGAGAATACAAATTTTTCATCTCGCCTTGGGAAAACACAACCTCATGGGTTTTTTTAGTTTTATCCCGGACAAATAATTTTAGGTACATTATATTTTGAGATTTACAAATTCTTAACAGTTTTGTATTTAATTAACGTATGTTACCTGTTTGACAATATTAAATGATTTAATTATATATTTAAAGTACTATTTGAACACTTAAGATCATTTACGAATACATGATTTGTTGACATGGAAGTGTGGAATCACGTGACTGATATTCCCACACCTCATTGGTTAAACAAAACAACGTCACGTGTTATAGTTACACGTTGAGACCTCTTTGGATGTCTTCATGCAGGCAGTCACGTTGCCTTTTCTGGGGTTTACATGACGCTTTCTTGGAATTTATATTCTAACTTGTTTTTCATTTATGCTAAAAATTTTAGGTGCTCTTCCAATATGTGCTCTACCATAAAATTTACATTCCAATATGTGCTCTACCTTAAAATTTACATTCCAATACGTGATCTACCTTAGATTATTCGGATTAGCAGCAGGTACGGACTTTGGTTAGAACGCTGCTTGTTAGGTTAGGTTAGGTTAGGTTAGGTTAGGTTAATTTTCATTAACTGCTTTCTTATTTAATTCGATTAATATACTTATTACTTATTTTATTTTTTCAATTTTCTACCTTAGAGTTTCACTGTAGAGCACGTATTGGAATATGGTAGATCACAGTTTCGCGGTAGAGCAAGTATTGGAAGAGCACCAAATTTTACTATATTTAATATTATTAATAAATTCCCAATTTTGCAATCCTAACAACAGCACGAATTGAATGAGTTAACTTTTCTCTGAGAATCCAACTGAAAGTCACGTTTGTTCATGGAAGGATGCTTCAGGTTTAAATCATCTCTTGTTTCAACGTCACTTGTGAAAATTTGATCTTTCGCATTAAATCTGTCTCTGAATATTAATCAAGAAGGTGACTGCATTTTTGACGTGCCTTTTACCTTTTTGATAAAGAAAAAATGGGGTCGGGTCGACATTTGATGGCTGAACTTAAAGGTTAAAGTCAATACTGGAAGAATATATTTGCATTTTAAGACGTGGACTTAAACGAGACAGGCTATAATATATGATGAAAATGGATTAATAAAGGTACACGTTTTCAATTATCGCATTCTGCTTTTATAGTTATTTCATTTAGGAAAAAAGAAGCAACGTTCAAAATATATATTGTAGATAGTTTACTTGTCACAGTACGTATATATATATGCTTTTTTTTTTTGTTAATGCAAGGAGAGGCCAAGGGCGAATGCCCGCAAACGCGGCCCCCTCCCACAGAAAAAGAGAGCCAAAATTATGGGCCAGGGTTTTCGAGATACTTGACACGCTGCGCATGAAAGATTGGAGGTCGTAGACAGGGGGAAAGATGGATTGAGGAAGATTGTTGCAGAGTTCACCGGTGGAGTAGATGCAAGAGTGAAAATACCGATTAACTCTTGCCTTAAAGAGTTGGACAGAAAAGTAGTGAGTATGTTGAAAGTCTGGTGCTGTGTGCTCTCCTTAAATGAGGAGGCATGCAATTAGAAAGTTCAGAAGAGCAATGTCCGTTATAATAGCGATAGTAAAGACAGAGTGAGGTATCACTGAAGCGAAGAAAGAGAGCTTGAAGACAGTGAGTAAGAGGTGGGGAATTGATGAGACAAAAAGCCTTTGATTCCACCCAGTCAGGTACGACTGCGTGGGTTGAGCCACCCAACACATGGGAACCACACTCTATACAGAAGCGGACAAGACCCCTGTACAAAGACCAACTGAGTAGGGGTGAAGAAACTGCGGATCGGTACAGGACACGTAACCGCTTAGAAGCTGTTTTACAAATAGAATATAGGGGAAGGTGAGGCAACTCGGGATCCGTAGGGAAATCACAATTTTGGAGGCATATAGGACGAGTATTTGGACCCAATAAACACAAAAACATTTATCTTCATCTTCTGGCTTCCATTCTGTATCACTTTTTATAGAGTTCCAGCTTTGCATTTGGTGTAACTGGAATTTAAGAAAGCTGTTGCAATTATTTGGTCAAAAAAATCGTGAGGCAACTCGGAACCCGGGGTTTCTTTTTGCCCCTTTTCCCAAATTTCAGTACCACGCGGTCACTGCCGGTGTAACGTTGAAAAATGAGGTCGTTGAAAAATGAGGTACACCTCATTATTCAACGTTGAATAATGAGGTGCACCTCATTTTTCAACGTTGAATAATGAGGTACACCTCATTTTTCAACGTTGAATAATGAGGTACACATCAATTTTCAACGTTGAAAAATGAAGTACATTGTTGAAAAATGAGACACTTCGTTGAAAATTGAGTTGAATTAGGCTATAAGTTGAAATAGCCCCTCAGAGCTTGGCCGTTCAAGGCTCAGCTGGGATTCTGAACCCAATCAAAATAAATAAAACTAGCGGAGCGACCCGGCGTTGCTCGGGGTGGAAGTTGAACGCTATTTACACACACACACACACACATATATATATATATATATATATATATATATACACACACACACATATATATATAATATATATACACACACACACACATATATATATATATATATATATAATATATATTATATATACTGCATATGCTTGGTTACGTTAATTGAATGCCCGATTAGATTAATTGAATGCCCTGTTAGGTTAATTGTACTCCCTTGACGATTGGTTAGGTTAAGTGGTGATATTTTCGTTACACAGGCGCCATGATGAAATTTCAGACACGACGATATGTAAAAAATCAAACACTGATCCATAAGTAGACGACACACAAAAATCCGCAAAATAAGTTCTTCCAGCTTTGGAATTATGAATCAAAGAAAAATTTGCTGATGATAGATCAAATGAAGAAAAAATGAGACTTTTTAATTTTTGCGAAGCTGCGTTGCGCAACCCGCCCCGTACCACTATCTCAAGGCCACTGATCAGTGTCGGCACCGACGGAGATAGATTAAAGCTAGATGGCAGCACTAGGTTGGGCTGTATAGGGGGTGTTCCAAGTTTCCACGGGGTCCGGAGTTGCCCCACCTTCTCCTATGTGATGTTTCCAGGAAAGATCACGAGAAAAGGAAACGCCGAGAATGTTAAGAGAAGAGGAAGGATTGAGTTGTGTATTGTTGAGGGTAAGGGGATAGTCGTGTGGAAGATTAATACGGATACTGAAGATAGATGGAGTAACTGAGATTTTGAGGCATTCGAAGCCACATGGTTTTCTTGCCACAATCAGATATATCAGAAAGATCAGAGGTCAGGTGTACCATAGCCTCCTACACGAATCATGGAGTGACTGTTGAGAGGAACGCTTTGTGAAGCGGGTGGAGAAGTGAAAAGTGGAATCATCGGCACAGGAATGAATAGGACAGGAAGTGTGGCTTACTAGATCATTGATAAATAAAAGGAAAAGAGTGGGTGACAGGACAGAACCTGAGGAACAACACTGTCAATAGTTTTTGGAGAAGAACAATGGCCATCTACAACCGTAGCTATAGATGGGCCAGAAAGGAAATTAGAGAAAAAGGCACAGAGAGAAGGATAGAAACCGAAGGAGGGCAGTTTGGAGATTAAAAATTTGTGCCAGATTCTATCAAAAGCTTCTGATATGTCTAGTGCAATTACAAACGTTTCACCGAAAGCCCAAAAGAAGGATGACCAAGAGTCAGAGAGATACGCAAGAAGATCGCCAGTAGAGCGTCCCTTGTGGACCCCATTCTGACGATCTGAAAGATTGTGGGAAGAGAGTTGTTTAATAATCTTCCTAATCTTCCTAGAGGTCAGAAAGAAAATCTTTGGAAGAGATTCTAATTTCAGACATAATAAAGTCAGAGGGAGCAGGAGATGGAGGAACAGCATCTGAATCGTCCATGGTTGTGTATGAGGCGAAAGTTTGAATAAAGAGTTAAGCTTTATCAGGAGAAGAGACGGCAGCTGATCCCTCGGAATGGAATAAAGGAGGGAAAGAAGAGGAAGCAAAGTTGTTGGAGAGGTCCTTAGCTAGATGCCAGAAAGAGCGAAAAGTATTTAAGTTGTATTGGTTTCAACATTTTTCTCGGATGAAGGAAATTTTGGTTAGTCGAAGAACGGATTTTGCACGATTCCGGGCAGAAATATATGTTGTGAGAGAGTCAGGAGTTATATATATATATACACACACACACGAGTATATATATATATATATATATATATATATATACACACACACACGAGTATATATATATATATATATATATATATACACACACACGAGTATATATATATATATATATATATGTATATGTATATATATATATATATATATATTATATATATATATATATATATATATATATATACACGAGTATATTATATGTGTATATATATGTATATATATATATACGAGTATATATATATATATATATATATATATATATATACACATATATATATAATTATATTATATATTATATTATATTATATATAATATATATATATATATTATATATATATTATATATATATATGAAAATTATTTCACAAAAGTAACACGTGAAAAATATTTATGATGAATAAAACCACGAAGGAAAGGAAACACAGAATGGTGCTCAAGCGCTTTCGTCTAATGACATCTTCAGGAACACTGAGGATGTCATTAGACGAAAGCGCTTGAGCACCATTCTGTGTTTCCTTTCCTTCGTGGTTTTATTCATCATATATATATATATATATATATATATATATACATAGCGCCCTACCACAATAAAGCAAGGTAATGGAGATGTGGCACTGTCGTTTGAAATATAATGTCCTCTAGGTAAAGTTTCCATTCCAAAACAGAGGCAGGAGGTTCTTATATAAGATGGATATGTAATCTTGTAAAGTAAGACGTCCCCCTACGAACACGGTCAGTTTTTTCCAAAGTGCCAAATGCCTGCCTACACCGTAACAGCACAACCACCGAATTTCATATTAGGTTGCACCAATTTGGGGTTGAACATATTTCTACATGTTCTCCATACCGAAATCCGTCCTCCTAAATCAAACTGCTGAAGTGCTGATTCAAGTGAGAAGACAAAAAAATTGCCAAAACTGATCACTCCTGTCCTTAATCTGCGTGGACCACTCATATCGTTTACTCTTATTTTTTTATTTAGAACAATTTTGCATCATATTTTGCTCATATATTAGGAAAGTGATAAAGATGTGATCTAAACAAAGAAAAACATTTTGCAAATATGTTCTTGGACTAAAAACCGGTTACAGCCCGGAAACTCATTTCCCTACGATGTTGTGGTGAGTGTGCCCCAAGAGTCACCTTAAGCCCGAACATTAACAAGGAAAGCGGCCAACTCAACTCAACCTAAGGGACAGCATGCGGGAGCGAACTAGGCCTCACCGCTTAAAGTTCGCCACATAAACAGTTTTATACCTGACGCCCTATTCTAGTAATATATTCTTGTGATTAAGGCACCAGGACTAGACACATGGAATACCATGTTTCTGAAGAAATGTAAAGAAATTGTCTTTTTCAACACAATGAAAAATAAAAAATGCTTTAATTTTTATCAAAAATATTTTATTCGTAAAATATTCAAATAGAATTTAAAATAAAATAAATCTTACAAAAAAATTGTATGTATAAATGAAAATGTTTGGGAAAGATGTGGAGGGAAAAAGTCAATGAGGAAGAAAATACAGGAAATAACACAACTTTGGTGTGGTCATGTCGGGAGAGTGATGATTGAACTGTGACAAATCTAACCCACAGAAGTATGGATAATATAACATGGCTGTCATTTGAGTAAACTTTCTGGCTAAATGTAGCGTAAATAATAATTAATTCGGTACAAACTGATCATCCAGTGAATACGAATAGTTTTAAAATATTGTTATCAATATTCAAATATTCGAAAGAAGTGATTGACGATTGCTGAGAAGAGAACTCTTTTTGAAAATAAACCTTACACAAATGACATTTACTGTATTTGCTGAATGACACCCCCGCCAGAAGTGGTTGTTTACCAAACACTTATAGGGCTACCTCGTGGCCAATGTCGTAACACTGCTTTCCGTCGATCAGCGAAGTTAAGCATCCAGACTAGACGTCATATGAGGTTAAACAACCCCAACAACCAAACAATGAGTAGTATAGGAGAAAAAAGAGAGCCAGTGCCAGTGCCACTGAGGGGAGTGAGGGAAGGAAATAAAAAAATAATTTTTAAGAGCTTTTAATTGCTCATGAGATCTCTTTTTATATCTCACACGATCTTAATGGCCTTTGAAAAAAAAGCCCTCATAAAATCTTAATCCATTGATGGGTTTAGAAAAAAATGTGACGTCATAGTATGAACTTTAGCAGCCACCGCTCTAATAGCAAAAAAAGTGTTAATAAATATAAATATATGATTTAGAGGCCAACCCTCAGCGATGATGCAGCACGATGACACTAATAATATAAATATAAAGTTTAGAGGCCACTAGTAACACAGATGTAGGGGCGTAATAAGAATAATAATAATGATCATAATAAAATACTACTACTAATACTAATAACAATATGAACTTTAGAGGACACCATTTTAATTGTGAACATTTTCAAAGTTTATAAATACAAATATAAGGTTTAGGGGCCTTAGGGTGAGGCTACTGAGGGAACCGCCTCAGGCCCCTCTCCTCAGAAGGCTTCCTACGCTCCATTGATGTTTGTGAAAAATATCCAATCAAATCATACAAATTTTATATCAAAATACTCTTCATTTAATTACCTGGGGAATAGGCTAATTTATTTTTTCTCCACCCCTACCCTAATCCTGTTATAGCTATTTGAATCTTATTATGGGGCAGTGCTGGGTGTCAATCATTACTTTTGATTGGCTTAGTAGTTATCGTTCATTTTTTGATTCGCTATTATTAAATCAATTATAACGCTACATATGGTATATACTGTATATGAATAAATCTATAACGGTGTAAAGTATATATGACTGAATCAGTAACGTTAGAAAATGTCATCATAGATACATACATACATACATACACAAACATACGCGTACACACGCAAACACACACACACGCGCGCACAAACACGTAAACGTGCATGCACAAACACACGTGCAAACACATACACGCAAATACCAACACAAGCCTAATCGGAATAGAAAAAAGAAAAAAAACAATTCGACTATGAATGTCCAGATGATCCTGTAATTAATCACGAATACAACTTTCGAATAAACGTCTTCAACGCTGTGGTGGACACTGCAACAACTTCTTTAAATGAAATAGTCCAGGCAATCTAGAGCAAAAATAGCTTCAACCTGGGCAAAATTGCTTCAGAAGCTTTCTAAACTGTTTCCAGCTCAGGAACCATTGCAGAATAACATATCCAAAATCCGACAAAATTGGACCCCGGGAACACCCCCAAAAATGAAATTCAAAATGGCGGACTGGCAGTTTCCTACGAAATACAATAAATTTTAATTTCGCTTTGTAGAGAGAGTTATGACGTTTTTCTTGATCAGTAAAATGTTTTAAAACACATTTTCGTTTCTAAATTAACCTATATGACACTAAAAATTGTATTAGGCGGCTAGTATTAAACTATGACGTCACGTAATGTAAATAAAATATACTCTATGGAGTGTATGTGAGAATGGACATTGCTACATCTTTATAAACTTATATTATATACAACTCTTTAATTCCTACTACCCACTATCAAATCTGCGTATTTGTGCTTGTCATTTTCTTTAAAACTGTTATTATGTACTCCTTTTAAATACTGCAACACAGTTTATTAATTTGTGTTTTCTGTTTCAGACTGACTCGGTGTACGGCTGACTCGGTGTGCGTCCGCCTTCAAGAATGCAGACCCCTGAAGAATTGTGCGTGATTTGTAAGGAGAAATTGGACAGCGGACAGGAAGTGGTTCACATCTCGCAAAAAGGAGCAGATGGTATAAATGCATCCAGCCGCAGCCGTGGAAGCGATGTTGTTGCAACAGCTGGAATAAGTGTTCACGTTGTATGTAGGAAAAGGTTTACGGATAAAAAGACCATTGAAATAAAGGAGCGACAGACCGCAGCCGAGGCAATACCAAGGAAAAGTGCTCGTTTTCATGAATACGCATTTTCCAGTGCTACTCACTGTTTTTTTGTGATACCTTTGTGGACTTTTTTTCCAAACACAAACCAAAATCAGAGCATGTCAAAATAAGAACTACAGAGTTCTCCGAAACCATAAAAAGGTGCTGTGAAAGCCGCTGCGATGAATGGTCGTTTAATGTAAAAGGCCG
This sequence comes from Bathynomus jamesi, assembly GCA_023014485.1. Classification (NCBI taxonomy): domain Eukaryota; kingdom Metazoa; phylum Arthropoda; class Malacostraca; order Isopoda; family Cirolanidae; genus Bathynomus; species Bathynomus jamesi. Next base: position 1,433,191 of record JAJOZX010000136.1, on the reverse strand, counting down.
TCTGGAGTATTATCTTCGTGATCTTCCTGCTGCAGATTGTGTCTACCATCACACCTGCAGCGTAAATTTTCGAAGTGGAAAAAACATTCCTCGCGCATACTCCTCCGACGATCATGATTCGAAGAAAGGGAGACCAACTAATGAAGAGCAACACCAAGCATTCCTTCAGACCTGTGCTTACCTGGAAGAGAATGATGATGAACAACTGTTGATTGGAGACCTAATTTCCAAAATGGAGGAATATCTTCAAGGAAGTCAGAGCTCTGTCTACGAACGCAGGCACATGAAGAGAAAGCTTTTAGAACGTTACGGAGACAAGATCATAATATCAGGTGAAAGTGGGAAGGCAGATGTAGTAACACTACGAGAGACAGCTAATGAAATTCTTATAGATTATCACAAAAAGTCGAAAGAATGTGATATAGATATAGAGCTACAGAAGATTTACCTAGTAGAAGCTGCTGCAAAATAATCAGAAGTGATATCAAGTCTGTCGACTCGCCTAGAAAAGATATGTATCCATCTCCAAATGACATCACTGCAGAAAGTGCTCTTGATTACATTCCCAACAGTCTGAAATTGCTATTATCAAAAGCATTTGCGGGACAGGATGCTTCAAGAAAAATAGGTGCAATTGGGCAGAGCATTATGCAAGCAACCCGTCCTAGAGGATTACTATGTCCACTACAGATCGGTTTGTCGGTTCAGCTACACCACAACTTTAGGTCAAGGTACCTTATTGACGTTCTCCATCAGCTGGGTTACTGTTCGTCGTATGCAGAAGTAACAAGATTCGAAAGAAACGCGGCGCTGGCAAGTGGGGCTGGCTCTTTTACTGTTGATGAAAACACTGCAGTCCTTCTAGCAGCAGATAACATCGATCATGATGTCTGCACTTTGGATGGGAAGAATACCTTTCATGGAATGGGTATGATTGCCGCAATAACTCCGAAGATCAAGATCCACCCTTCTATTCACAGGCGTAATGTTGGTGACAATGACATTAAGAAGATTGCAACCGTTGACATTAGGGAATATAGACACGCGAGAAGCATGTTGAGGGACATCTCATTCCGCGAACTTCCAGTACCCACTGCCACCATAAGTCGACTTAGTCTTCTCTGGCAGATATCTTCAGCAGAAAGATCAGGTCCAAATTGGTCCGGAACAATGCAGGCAATTCACGGTGGATCAAGTGTCTCACATCCAGGTGTGGCGTCGATCACGTTCCTTCCCATCATAGATATGTCGCCAACTGACATGACCTGCATATTTTCGACATTACTATATTTGAGCAAGATAGCACGCGATCAAAAAGTCCCATGCATTATTACCTTTGATCAGCCTTTGTTCTGGAAAGCTTCCCAAATCATCAATGAACAGAGAGACCTGCAGGACATTGTTTTAATGCTGGGATCATTTCACACTCTGATGAATCTTTTGGGAGCAGTCGGTACTCTTATGAATGGTTCAGGATTGTCTGAAGTACTTCAAGAAATATACAGACCAAATGCCGTGTAACACATGATGTCTGGAAAAGCTGTTTCAAGAGCGATACGTGGTCATATGATAGTAGATGCAGCTCTTAGTACCTTACTATTCGCAGACGTTTTCCCTCGTAATGAAGATGGAACTCCTCATGACCTCCATAAGGAAGCTTGTGACCTGCTCGACGATGTTATGACCGCCAAACAATCAGTTGAGGATGTGGAATCTTCGAATGCATTGTCTCAGATTGCTACCACTTTGGATGCGAAGAAAACTGACCTACAATCTACTTCGCAAACAAGTCAACTCTGGTTGGAATATCAGCGAATGATCAACATTGCACGTTCCTTGATAACAGCAGACAGAACCGGCTCGTGGGATTTGCACTTGCAAGCTATGCTGGAGACCATCCCCATAATTGCAGCAGCCGAACATCACAATTACCTGAAATCGATATACCTGTACCTGCAGAAAATGTTAAGTTTGCCTTCTGAAAATCCATCCGTTAACAAAATGTTCCAGGAAGGTAAGTTTGTGGTAAGAAGAAGCGACAGATTATGGGCCGGACTCGGCACAGACCTGGTGATAGAACAAGTACTAATGCGTTCCCTGAAAAGCAGAGGCGGACTGACACGCGGAAGTGGATTTACAGACATCCAAAGGACAACGTGGCTCTTTTCTATGCCTCTGTGTTCCACTTATAACTTAGCAATGCAGGAATACACCAGAGTTTTGTTGGAAAGTAGTGAACAGCACAAGGAAATGAGGGAAGTAGACAAATCAGGGACAGTAATGACATGAAGAAAGTACTTGAACGTCTGGAATCCTTATCCCCATTCCATTCTACCTCGGGTCTCTGCAACATTGTAACAGGGCTAACTGCTGATCCTGGAGTTAACGTTCATCAATTGCATTCAATCGGTACGAACATTGTCGTAAAAATGATTGGGAAACAAGCCTTTACATATTCTGCCAAAAGATCTGACAAAGTGAAAACACTAGGATCTGCTTCTGCCGTTGTGATCACTGATGCTTCAGATATAGAAGTAGATCCTGCACTATTGTTTCAGAGAATGATGACTGTTGCCACTGGCGGAGACTTGAATCTTGAAGATGTCATGTGTTACGAACTGTGTGCATATCCTCCTGCATTGTTCGAATTACGAAGTATCTTGAGGAAACCCGATAAGTCTCAGCTAGCTCATGCAATAATCAAATACACTGACACTTTACGCATGGAAGAAGTTCAAGAAATTCAGTGCACAGACCAGTACGTATTGGATGGTGGATCTCTACTACATCGTGTTTCCTGGCGTCAAGATGAAACATATTACAGCATCGCCAACTCATATGCCGATTTCACTCTGAAAACATATGGAAAAGCAATCATTGTTTTTGATGGCTACAGCAGCTCTCCTACGATCAAGGACATGACCCACAGAAGACGCAGCACCAAGACAAGCAGAAATGTGAATCTCAGTCCAAGCATGAAGTTTGTTGGCCAGAAGGAACACTTCTTGGCTAATGAAAACAACAAGCAAGCATTTATTTCCCTCGTAGGTGAGATGTTGAAGAAGCACGGGTGTACTGTTCACAACGCAGATGGGGATGCTGATGTGGACATCGTTCGTGCAGCAGTCTCCTCATCAGAAAATGCAACTACAACAGTAATAGGGGAAGACACCGACTTGCTGATTCTGCTTCTGTACCATGCCAAGGACAGTGGTTTCAAGTTGTACTATCGCAGCCATATAAGACGGGGACCATCTCCTAATCCTGTGTATGATATTCTCAGCATTCAATCATTGTTAGGCAATGACATCTGCAAGTATCTCCTGTTTGTGCATGCTTTCATGGGCTGTGATAGCACATCCAGAATTTTTTCGATCGGTAAAGCCAAAGCATTCGACACACTGATGAAGGTGGCTGAACTCCGTTCAGTTGCAAATAAATTCTGTTCTGATTGTTGCCAGCACTCTGACATTGAAGCCGCTGGAAGAAAGGCAATGCTTCTGTTGTATGGCTGCAAAACACTTGAATCCACTAACGCACTACGTCATCGAATGTTAGTTGAAAAGGTAGCTACAGCTAAATCTTTTGTTACACCCGAACGTTTGCCACCTACCGATGCGTCCACAAAGTACCACAGCTTTCGCACATACTTTCAAATACTAATCTGGAAGTCTACAGAAGAGAAGATCGATGCAGAACAGTGGGGTTGGTATGTAAAGAATAATTCCTACTACCCTACAGCCTGCGACAAGCCACCAGCTCCAAATTATCTACTCAACATGATCCGCTGCTCCTGCAAGACGAAATGTGCTACTTCAAGATGTGGATGCAAGCGTAATGGAATGCCCTGTTCAGCCGCTTGTGGCGAGTGCCAAATCAGTGGTTGCGATAACAACCCAAGTGCCGGTAATCTATCCGATGATAGTGATGAAGAGGATTAATTTCTGTATGTTTGTGACCAGGTATCACTTCTTCTGTAATGAACATAACTTGAAACTGGGAAAAAAATAATTGTTGTATTATTGATTATAAAAATCTGTAAAAAGCTATATAACATTATATTTGCGTAATAACTGGTTGTGTTGTATATTGTTGAATTATTTAAAACATTACAACTGAAAGAAAAAGCATCAAATGTATCTCTATAAATAAAAGCGTAAATTATATATATATTTTTTTCGTAGGAAACATCCAGTCCGCCATTTTGAATTTCATTTTTGGGGGTGTTCCCGGGGTCCAATTTTGTCGGATTTTGGATATGTTATTCGGCAATGGTTCCTGAGCTGGAAACAGTTTAGAAAGCTTCTGAAGCAATTTTGCCCAGGTCTAACTAAAAATTGCCTGGACTAAAAGGTTTTGTCAGCTAAAAGAGCATCACAAATTGTTTGGTTTCCTTTACAACTTGAAAGATTCGGAGAGGAATGTACTTCATGCATTTGCAAAGCTCTGGAAATTGTTCTGACCCAAGGCAATAGTCATGATATTGATGGACATATACTTGCTAAAGAGTTCGAAATTTTAGCTGAAGTATTGCCGTTGGAGGTTACCAGTTCTCTAGAAATTTTGCAACTTCTCTACAAAAACAAGATGGAGCAAGTCTGTTTAAATGTGACTGTCACTCTCCGAATTCTTCTTACTATTCCAGCGACTGTACAGCAGGAGAACGCAGTTTCTCGAAACTGATAAAACTATTTAAAATCCTCTATGTGCTAAGAAAGATTGGAGAGTCTGGCTATTTTGGCCATTGAGCTTTAGATATCCAAAAGGCTAGACCAGGGCTGGGGAACCTTTTTTCACTGGAAGGCCGCATTTCATTTAACCAAGAACCTATTAGGCCGCATGAGATCTCAAGCGCGTTTTGATTTGAGTCACATACAAAAACGTTGATTCACAACAGTAGGTTGTGCCGAAACAAGACAACATTCGACGAGCATGTTGGCGCAGACGTGGGTATTCAACGACATTTTTCCATATTTCAACAGGATTCTTCTTAGTATCAAATAGAGACTTAAGGATATTATCTTCTAATAGCTCAATCAACTCCATCTGTAAATCTTCAGGTGCTTTGGAGATATCAACCAGGTGTGGTTGGAAAGCTAGTTTCAGTGTGAAGTCATGTTTCTCAAAATCTTCAAATCTTTCATCGTATTCTTCAATCAGGGAGTGTAGGACAGCTGTGTATTCTTTCACATCGCATTCCCTTAATGATTTGCTTGTATCTTCTTCATCAATTACCTTTCCCAGTTCAGGGAAGTGTTCAGCTGAAAGTTTCGATCGGGTAAGGATAGTTTTGAAAAAGCGCAGCTTCCTTCGAAAAGCCTGGATTTTTTGCCACATTTCATATATGGATTTAGTTTTACCTTGCAAAGAAATATTCAGGTCATTTTGCCTTGACATTACGTCACAAAAAAATGCAGCATTTCTGCAGATATCCTTTTTTGACAATTTACATGGTTCATTGAGTTCCTCAAAAAATCTTGTGATTTGTTTTCGCAAAGACAAAAGTTTTTCAAAGAATTGCCCTTGTGACAACCAGCGCACTTTAGAATGATACGGAAGATCCACACTGAATGTTTCATCATTAAGCATAAACATATTGCGAAACTGGCGATGTCGTGATGCATTTGCTCTAACGTAGTTCACAATACGTATAACTTTACTTAATGTGTCACTTAAAACAGTAGATTTGGCACAGAGATTCTGTTGATGCAAAATACAGTGAAAGGAAATCAAGCTATCTGGATTTGGCAGTTCTTTTTGTAGTAGCGCAACAAATCCTGCACATTTTCCTCTCATGGAAGGTGCACTATCTGTGCATACACTTAATAAATTACATAAATTCAGTTTCGCTTCACGGCATTTTTCTTTGAAGAGAGACAAGACGTCAATTCCACGTGTCTTCCCCGTAAGGGTACCCAAAGCCAGTAACTCCTCGTAGTATTGAAAATCTGCAGTTATAACACGAATAAAAAATGACACTTGCGCTGAGTCAATAATATCAGTGAACTCATCCAAGGCATTCGAATAATAAATATTTTTGCTTTGGCATATTGTATGAAGCTGTTCAGTCATATTGAGGGCTAATTCATGTTGCCGATCAGTTATGGTCCTTCTTGAAAGAGGTAGTTGTTTGTATTTGTTAACCTTGTCTGAATCTAAAGAGGCTACAACTTCAACAATGCATTCTTTTATGATTTCCACATCGCTATATGGCTTACCTCTTTTTCCAAGTATATATGCTACTTTATAAGTTGCTTCAGTGATTTCAGTCCCTAGGCCTGACATCGTTTTAAATACTTGCTGTTGTTGCTGCTTTTGAAGTTTCATCTTCGTAAGTGCAGACTTTCGGGGTTCTCCTTCCAATATAGCATACTTGTGGTTCTTATGAGTTGCATAATGCTGATATGCATTGTGTTGCTTCACTCTTGCAATTATGGCGTTGTAGAGCAAACACATCATTTTATTTCTCAGCAACTATGAAATACTGCAATTCCCATTCTTCATGGAATACTCTGTTCTCTTCCTTTAATTTTCTTTTCACAGTTTTTGACATAATTAGGATACCAGAAGATTTTTAAATAAAAATGGTACACGAATTGATCAAAGATTTACAGTTTTAAAGGAAACAAGCGTGCGTGTCACTATCGGAGAATCGTCAGTAACTGTCATCCAGTCAGCCAGTCGAGTTGGTCGTTGATAGGTAAGGGCGTAAGCCGTAAGGCAACGCTGCCAGTTTCAACTGGCAGCGTTGCCATATTTCCTATTGTTCAAGCCATAAAGAAGGCTTGTATGTGTAAGAAGCAGTGAAGCTGAAACCATGATCTAATGAAATAGCCTAAAGCCCTAAAAGGGTATCAGTTGCTGTCCATTATCGTACGGTATAAATTCTGAATGTCAAGTAGGCAGAAGGCCGCAACTAGTACCCTAAAAGGCCGCAGGTTCCCCACCCCTGGGCTAGACTATTATGAGTTGCTCAAAGAATTTCTTCTATAAAAGCGCAAAAAGTTAATTTAATTTAACTGACGGCATGCATACGCGTTTCACTCTTTTCAGTCACTTGTAATCAGTGTCATTATTAACTATGAATAAACAGTAGATAAATTTGTGCAGTCATAAATGTTGCGTGCTTTTATTAACTTTAAATAAACAATAAATTCATTTGTGCACTACATAAATGTTATTTTTTGTTTCCTGCTATTATTACCTATAAATAAACAAAAAATTATTTTTTGCAGTAAATAAATGTTATTTTGTTCGTGTTTCGTGTTATCAACTGGCTGAGTCGATTGTAAACTTCTAATATTCAAACTCGAGAACCTAATCCTGATTACTCGCCTCAGGGCCCGCACCCTCCTAAGGCCGACTCTGGCCACCCCACCTATACCCTCAGTAACACGATGACACTTGCATACACTTGCAAACAATAATAAGACAGAAACGCGACACACACACACACACATACCAAATAATAACAATATATACAAATATAAATGTAAAGTTTAGAGGCCACCCACAACACCGACGTGTACGTGTAATAATAATAAAAATACTACTAATAATACTACTAATATAAAGTTTAGGGGCTACCCACAGCCGATGCAACACTATGACGATAATAATAATAGTTCTACAACAAATACCAACAATAATATGAACTTTAGGGGCTTCTGATTTAAATGTAATATTTTTCAGAGTTTACACATATAAATACAAGGTTTAGCGACCACCCTTCGGCGATGCAACACGATGACACAATAATAAAATAATGGCCTAATAATAAAATATTAGTACTACAAATAATAAAAATACTAATAATACACAAAAATAAGAAAAATAATAATAATGGCTACTGTTGAATTTCCCTATCTATATTGTATATGAAATGAGAACATAATAAAATCATAAACATAATGATATTTACATATGACAAATAAAAATATATTAGATGAAAATAGCACATATCTTTTCTTCACTTTTCTTCACTCGCGGCCAAGTGATGTTATGCTCATATCCACGCAACTTATCTAGAATCTTTATTTTTTTCGGCTAATGTCATAACTTTACGATTTTTCTTCTTTTCACTATCACTTGCAGATGCTTTACGTTTTGATGTGATACTGCTGTCTAAGAGTAATAACAAAACAACGGCAAAATACGACAAAAACAATCCAACACAACTTCACTGAACTTAACGCGGAAGCGGGACTGAGACAAAGGGTGCTGCGAGGGGTGACGCGAGAGAGGGAGGGAGATACGGGAGTGTTGGAGAGTGTAGGAGAAAACACCTAAGCGCGCATTGGCACGCGTACAGTACTAGCGTATTAGGGCATGTTTGGCGGACCGTGCATAATATAATTTTCTGCTTTCAGCAAATAATGGTCCGCATTTATTTTTCCGTGTATAAGCAAATTCGCGTTGGACGAGGGTTTACTGTATATAAAATTCGAGAGTTACGTTTAGTACAACCTAACGTGAGAAACTCAAAAACCAACTGAATGGCAGTCTGTCTCTGTCCATAAATATTTTGTGGGAGGAGTTTACAGATATGAACATATATAATCACTTCCTCCAATAACACTGGTATGCATATGAAATTTTTTTGTCTGCTGTGAGGGTTTTTTCAACTCATATTATATAATTCGACCATGCTGAATTCGAAAATGACATTGGTTTTCCTCAATCAGGTCAGGTTTTTTCTCTATTGGCCATTTATTATAAGTCCAATTTTATCCCCAAATTTATTGAATTTTAAGCTTAAACACTGTAGATACGAGTAATATTATAAGAACACTCGTGAAAAATGAAAACATTGTGTGAATAAATACTTTTATTCATACAATGAATATGGAAAAAAGTTTATTGAGGAAGGAATGAAGTTTTTTTGGCTTTCCGTCTGTGTTTTTCTTCGGGCACGTCTCGCTTCAAACACCAGCAATAGTCCGCCAGCATATTGATATCCCAGTTTCCCTGGTACCTCTCTTCCATTATTTTGATATCTTGGTGAAATCGTTCACCCTGTTCCTCACTATAATCCCCGCAATTTTCAGGAAAATAGTCCAAGTGGGACCACAAAAAGTGCATTTTTATGGACATGCGCGACCCATGAGCTTTGAAAGCTTCCATCAAGTTTTCGACAACGGACTCGTATTCTGGACTTCTACGCTTGCCAAGAAAATCAGTGACAACTGATTTGAATGCCTGCCAGGCATTCTTCTCAGTTGGAGTCATTGCGTTTTCGAACTGAGTATCCTTGATCAAAGTTCGAATTTGAGGACCATCAAAAACCCCAGCATTTAGTTTAGCATCAGATATATGAGGAAATTTACTCTCGAGATATCGGAATGCTGAACCCTCCTTATTCATTGATTTGATGAAATTTTTCATCAAGCCCAGCTTAATATGAAGTGGTGGGAGCAAAATTTTTGTTGGTGGTACAAGGGGCACTGAAACGACATTATGCGACCCAGGTTCAAAATTCTCTCTGGATGCCCATTCACGCTGTGCATAGTGCTTCTCATCCGCTCGGCTATCCCATTTGCAGAGGAAACATGGGTATTTCGTGTATCCCCCTTGCATTCCCAATACAAATGCCACAATCTGAAAAAAAATGAAAATATTTAAAGAATTTAGAGAATTTGTTCTATCAGATAAAAAAATCTGTGCATTGGACTGTATCACTTCTGTGGGGAAGTTAAGTGTTCTTATACGCTCTCAAATAACCTTTGGAAAAACAACATAGTCAATAGCAATAGTTTACTTATGATATTAGTATTACCTTCAAATCTCCACAGATCCTCCAGTTATGTTGGTCGTATACGAGAGCATCCAGTAAAATTTTCATGTTATCGTAGCTCTCAGTAAGTTGTACGGAATGTGCTACAGGGACTGATGCAACCCTATTCCCAATGTTGAGAAGTACTGCTTTCAAACTTCGTTTAGACGAGTCTATAAATAGCCTCCATTCTGATGCGTTATATGGCAGGCCCAAGGATTCGATTAGCCCCTCAACATTGCAGCAGTACACTAAGGAAGAGGTATTTTCGTGCACTGCAAAAAACTTGCGGAATTCTTCCTCTCGTTTCCTATACCAGGAGAATGTTGTTCCCGGAGCCAGCAAGTTGTCCTCTCGAAGTCGTGAGCCCAAGATCTCGGCAGCTAATTTGGAAAGTCCTAAATCCCTGGTAAGATCATTAAGTTTGGCCTGGTTGAGAGGCCTCGGCTCATTTGAAGCGGTATTTTGAGGTATATACGACTGGGACTGGTCATTGGCATTGGTCATTGATTCAGCATCAGAATCATCGAAGTCCAGGGTTTGAGGTGGGTCGGGTATTGGAATTCCAGGACCATGGGGTACAGGTCTCATAGCAGAAGGAATGTCAGGGTATACAACAATGTGTTTATTCTTCTTGTTAACTCCTGAAAATAGAAACACAGAAACATGGATATAAAACTTGCATATGAAATAGAAGAAGCATTCAGACAGTGTCGGCTCGTGAGGGAAGGCTGCGGTCTGTAAGATATGAAATAGGTCGATGGAGTCTGTATATTTTCTTTCTTTTTCATTCATATTGTCCCTTCGGGGACAATATGAATGAAAAAGAAAGAAAATATACAATAATTGTATATGTAAATGTAACTTGTATAACAATATGTATGTGTAAATGTATTTTCTATAACAATATGTATATGTAAGTGTATGATTACCATTATGGTGAATATTATGCTATATATGGTGAATATTATGTCAAGTTTCATACGAGGATTTCAAAATATTTAACAAAAATAAATTTATAAGCCCACCTTCGAAGTTTGTCATGCAGAAATAGCAATCTGTCACGTGATCCTTTCCTTCTCTCCAAATCATGGGAATTCCAAAAGGCAAAGATTTCGCTCTGCCTTTGCTCCATCTTCTCAAATTTTCAATGCACGTCTTGCAGCACATATGAGGGGCGAAATTTTTGTCCTGGTCCCCTAGCTTAATTCCAAAGTATGCTCTATACATTGTCTTCACAAATTTAGTGATTTGGGACTGGTTATTTGGCATGATAACCGTCCCACATATGTAGCAGAATCTATTGGGATCATTTTTACACGCTCTATTCATTATGAAATATTTTATCTATATGCCTGAAAAGTAAAAAAAAGATATTATACAAGTGAAACAAGTGATGATAGATGTTACTGTTCCAATTCCGCTTTGACAAAATCACGAAAAATTCTATTTTACTTATGAGGCCATAGCCGGATAACCTGAGCTGATTGAGAAAAACGGATTGCAGATTCGAAATCAGCAGGAAACACTCTATAAGAATCACTTACAAAACCCTTGACAGCAAAATTGATGCATACCAGTGTAATATAACATCTCTCCACATACAAAGTTTATATATATGCGAAGTCGTACCGATAATCTCTCTCTCTCTCTCTCTCTCTCTCTCTCTCTCTCTCTCTCTCTCTCTCTCCTGTGTAGGGAAGTGAAGGCGAAGGTTAGGCTAGCGAAACGTAACGAAGAGCTACGGGTGGCAAGCCTCTGCAAGGGGAACCCTAAGGAGTTCTTCAGTTATGTTAATAGTAGAAAGCCCATTAGAAGCATGGGACGGAAGCGGCGTTATGAGGACCTCCGACGCGGACATCGCTAATGTGCTTAATGAGTACTTTGCGGGAGTGTTCACCAGGGAGGATACCCGCGTCATCCCCGAGCCAGGCGTGAGGCACGAAAGTGCTGGCCTGGATAGTGTTAGATGTACCGCGACAGTCGTTGCCGATAGAATAGACAAACTGAGCGCGTTTAAGGCTCCTGGGCCAGACCAGTTTCTCCTCAGAGTGTTGCGAGAAGTGCGCAACCAGGTGGCTCCCCACCTGGCTACAGTCTTCAACAAATCGTTGGAGATGGGCCAGGTGCCTGGTGACTGGAGGGAAGCCAACGTGACCCCTATCTTTAAGAAAGGGGATCACGAAAGTCCAGGGAACTATCGTCCCATTAGTCTCACTTCAGTTGTAGGTAAATTATTAGAAGGGATAATAGCTGATAGGATCGTTGACCATTTGGATTCCTACAAGCTGCTTGGGGACTCCCAACATGGGTTTAGACGGCATAGGTCGTGTCTCACCAACTTGCTCGAGTGTTTCCACGTCATGTTGAGTGAGTACGATAAGAGTAGGGCGATTGATATACTTTATCTCGACTTTCAGAAAGCCTTTGATAAGGTACCTCACCGCCGGCTAATGGCGAAAGTGCGCGCGCTGGGTATCGGTGGGGAAATAGGTAGGTGGATTGAAAACTGGCTGAGGAATAGGCGGCAGAGGGTGGTAATTAAAGGGGCTAGTTCGGGTTGGGCCTCGGTCACTAGTGGGGTTCCTCAGGGTTCCGTTTTGGGGCCACTGTTGTTTATCATTTACATAAATGATATCGACGGTGGCATCGTCAGTCAGATCGCCAAATTCGCTGATGACACCAAGCTTGGGGGCAATGTTGGGACGCCCGAAGCGATCGAGGGACTGCGTGCGGACCTAGGTAGGATAGGAGAGTGGTCCGAAAAATGGGAAATGCCGTTTAACTTGGGTAAATGCAAAGTGATGCACATTGGCTACGCCAATCCCAAGTCGGACTACTTGATGTTGGGTAGTAATATCAAGGTGACTGATTTAGAAAAGGACTTGGGTGTGCTAATTAGCAGCGACCTTAAGTTTACGAAACAGTGTGTAGAGGTGGAAAAGAAAGCCCAGAAACTATTGGGTTACATCAGGAGGCAATTTCAGTTTCGGAACAAGGAGATTGTGCTCTCACTGTACAATTCCCTTGTTCGGCCGCACCTGGAGTATGCTGTGCAGTTCTGGTCACCCACCCTCAGGAAAGATATTGAGAGGCTGGAGCGAGTGCAGGCGAGGGCCACAAAGTTAATCCCTTCCGTTAGGCATATGGGCTACAATCGACGGTTACGCACCCTGAACTTGTTTTCGCTTGAAACTCGGAGGCTGCGCGGTCAACTGATCGAGGTTTACAAGCTCTTACGCGGGTTGAACGATGTCGATTTTAGAAGTATGTTTAGTTTAAATGATAACCCAACTCGCAACAATGGTTGGAAGTTGGATTTGAAACGGTTTAGGACTAGTGTGTGTGGGAATTACTTTACGTATAAGATCTGTGACACATGGAACAGGTTACCTACGGAAGTTGTGAACAGTTCCTCTGTGGATCAGTTCAAGAAAAGGTTAGACCAAATCTTGCACACTATTTGAGTGTGTACAAAATTTTCCCTGGCACCCGTTGCCATTGGTACCTCCTCGGTATGGGCCGCAAGGCCTTTTGAGGTACTTCCTTTCCTTGTAACTCCTTGTAACTCTCTCTCTCTCTCTCTCCGCAGGGGGTATAAAGGTTATGCACGTTCCTTCTGGGTGTTGTAAACTTTATACTTGGGGTGTGACAGCCCTCCGGTCCCGAGTCGTGGGATTCTAGAGAAATTGGCTGCCAATTACTTTAGGTTCTCTCTCTTTCGGGAGGGCGGGTGAAGTCTGTTGTACAAACCTGTCCCGTAGGTTACTAGGACCCCTTCCCATCCCTACTCTGTCCTTTTAGCTTAGGTTAAGGATGTTCTCCTCTGACTGCAAAAAAAAAAAAAAAACTTTTAGTATTAAGTCTTTTTCTCTACTCTTACGATTAGGACCCTACTGCTACCTCATGCGTGGGAAGAGAGGCTTTGGAACCTCGATAAATAACACCATTTCATTTCAGTTGTAGGTAAATAATTAGAGGGGATAATAGCGGGTAGGATTGTTGACCATTTGGATTCCTACAAGCTACTTGGGGACTCCAACATGGGTTTAGACGGCATAGGTCATGTCCCACCAACTTGCTTGAGTTTTTCCACGTCAGGTTGAGTGAGTATGATAAGAGTAGGGCAATTGATGAGAAAGCCTTTGATAAGGTACCTCACCGCCAGCTAATGGCCAAAGTGCGCGCGCTTGGTATTGGTGGGGAAGTAGGTAAGTGGATTGAAAACCGGCTGAAGAATGCCACAAAGTTAATCCCTTCCGTTAGGCATATGGGCTACAATCGACGCTTACGTGACGCTGGTTCAAAGATGTCGATTTTAGAAGCATGTTTAGTTTAAATGATAACCCAACTCGTAACAATGGTTGGAAGTTGGATTTGAAACAGTTTAGGACTAGTGTGTGTGGGAATTACTTTACCTATAAGATCTGTGACACGTGGAACAGGTTACCTTCAGAAGTTGTGAACAGTTCCTCTGTGGATCATTTCAAGAAAAGGTTAGACAAAATCCTGCACACTATTTAAGTGTGTAGAAAATTTTCCCCTTGTTTTCATTGGTACCTCCTCGGTATGGGCGGCAAGGCCTTTTAAGGTACTTCTTTTCCTTGTAACTCCTTGTAACTCTCTCTCTCTCAAAATAATCTGGACAAGCAAATCTAGAGGGAACATCCACTTTATCGGGTTAAAGCTTCTACAATTTAAAATAAGTTTCCTCCATATATACAGTGGCGACTGTGTCCACTATAGAACATTTCGCGGGGTATACCGCGTTTCCAACTTCTAAATATAATTCAATTTCTCCGTATGTAGGTATGGGTGTGCCCGTAACTCCTCTGAGTTGACAGGAGGGTGCCTTAACCCTTTAACGACGGATGATACCTTAAGGTCCACCAGAAATAATAATATAAATTGTACTACAATGCCTCGTTTCTATAAATGTTTCTACGTGTTTATATATAGATGTCATTTAGTTGTTGGGAAAGGAACCCAAAATGTGTATCATTTCAGTGACTAGTTACTAAAATATTCAGTTTTCAATAACAATAAAACCTATACGTTCTGGTAACAAGAGTGACCGCATATGCTGCGGACTCGTCCGTAAAGGGTTAATTTCATATTTGTAATCTGTACTCTCTAGTAATTCATCTACACATTGTTTCTTAAGTAACGTCGCGTGTGCTCCTGTATCTAGGAAAGCAGTTAAATCTTGGTTATCAGTGCTACAATTTATTATTAAATCTAGGAGGTCCTTACCTATTATCCTGATGGGGAGTTGGGGTGTGTATCTGGGTTCATTACTGTAATTTAGGAGGGAGGAGGTTGAACTGCTGCCTCCAATGTAGGGTCTGAAAAAGGGCTCGAATTGTCTTCTATGGGGGGGACCTGGGTCATATTCTACGGGGTTACCATACGCTGGAGGGTGTTCTTGAAAACTGTAATCTGGGGAAAATGATTCTTCTGCGGGTACTTCTACGTACCGAACTAACCGACCTTGCTGATTGTACTGGGGTTTGTACATGGGGTAATAATGTGATTGACCCTGTGGTCGTAATTTATTTGGCTGGTGGTTCGGCTGAGGCTGGGAATGGACTGGTTTCTGGGGATTGGGGGACTTTTGGGAACGTTGGTGGTTTGGTTTCTGAAAGTGGGGCCTATACCCTGCAGGGGCTTTATCGGCACATTTTTGGCGATCGCCACGGCGATGACCATGTTCGTGAGAGTGGGAGCAATAAGAGGGATAAGTGCACTGGCTTATCATGTGCCCAAAGCTATCGCAGTTAAAACACTGTGGAGGAGGGCGTGTATTCTGGGTTTGGGGGGCTTGTTTCTGGGGTGGTGTCTCCTGCATTGGCCTCGATTTATAGGGTTGTTGTTATTGCTGCTGTTGGTGTTGTGGTTGCTGCTGCTGAATGTAATGTACGGGGGTTTCTCTACCCTTTCGTTATTTCTGGTTTGCTAAATCTGGGTAATGTTCCCGTGTTTTATTTATAGCTACACTTACAGGTTTGTCAACATTCAAAAATTCTTGAAACTTTTTTTTAGGTGCTCCGGGTAGGTTTTGGTAAATTGTCGTTGCTACTATAAGGTTTTGAAGTGAAAGCAATGCCACATGCATTTTCTGCGGCTCAGAGGGCTTCTCCTATAAGTTTATGTGTTCGTGTAATAAAATTGTTCAAATCTTCGTGTTCCTCTTTCTTCCATTTAGCTTGGAAGACTGCTTCTAACGTGGCTAAGGGTTGTGCAAGTGTTATTTCTTTAAAAAATTCTAATAAGTTTTGATTAAAATTGTCCCATGTTGTAGCTTCGCTAATTGATGGGACGTAGGTGACTGTGTCATGAGCATTCCCTTCTTTAGGGTCGATAAATCTTTTTGCTTCCCTAATTTTTATATCATCATCGGTGATGTTTTCGCGTAAGAAATGTTGCTCTAAAGCAGTGGTGCACAAACTTTTTTGATGTGAGGGCCAAGCGAAGAAAATAACTAAATGTATTAGCCTACTTACGTTCCATCTAAATCATAAATTGGGTCACTTTTATATTCTAACTTTTTCATTGAATTGAAAAGACCCGTGGGGCCACTGAAAAGACCCGTGGGGGACACATTTGGCCCGCAGGCCAGGGTTTGTGCATCACTGCTCTAAAGACTCAATCCAAGGTCTTACGCGTGGTTCAACAAAGTGATTATTTATGGTTCCCTTAAAAATTAAAACAGTATGAGGAAGGTTTACTAGTCTGCCTAAGTTAATGTACGCTGGGGCGGGGGTTTGAGACTGACATATTGGCTTGTTCTGGATCTGAAGTTTTTGTGTTTGGGAGTATGTTTGAAGAGCGCGGGGTAGGTGGAAAAATGGGTGTAGGGAAATTTTCGATGTCAGAAAGCGCACCGTCTGAATCGCTCATATGTGAAGGTACTATTAATGTGTTGTAATTAGGTCTGCTTGACCGGTCTTAATTTATGGAATGATCACTTAAGGGGTTTTCCTAACTATCTATCTAAAAAATACACATTAAATAAATGCACAATAATTTGCCTAACTTGGGGAAAATTTGAAAAGATTGTAAACAAAATACAAATATGTCAACAAGATTTCACTCGAATGTACGTGAAGGTATGGTAATACTGTGTTTGGTACATTAAATAAAATTATACTATACTAACTATAATAGTGAAAATAACTGAAAATAACACTGAAAATAACTCTGAGACAATAACTCTGTGACATTTAATTCTGTGACAATTAACTTCTGTGATAATTACTGTTTCAGTAATGTTCGCTGTGTTTTTTGTTAATTCTGACTCAATACTAAATATTAACTGTTAATAATACTGAATTTTCAAGTGTTTAGAGATTATTTAAAAAAGAGTTTTGTACTTAACAAGATTCCTACGGCGAAATCCTTAGAGACGTGTCCTGAAGACGTTTCTTGCTGGCCACTTGTTCTTGGATGAAAACTAGGCGTGGAGAACTTGGAGTCGTGACACACCGGTTCAAGGGTGGATGTGACGAACTAGAAGTCGTGACACGCCGGTCAACTGGGTGTTGGTTCTAGTTCCAGGGTCTGGAAGACTGGAAGAATCCTGGATGCAGAAGTTGTCAGTTGTTAAGATCCTGGTTAAAGGGTCGCCAGTTGTTAACTCCTTCTTCTATGGCCTGGGTTGGTTCGAAGTCGACGGGGGTTCTAGTTAGGTGGCAGCAACGGATGTATTATTTGCAGTAGTTTTCTTTTATATTACTCTCCTAGTTCTTCTATAGTGGCTCGGAGGATTCAGGGAGGCTTACTAAATTCTCTGAAGATTCCGGACTCTTCTTATAGCGTATCCCGAAAGTTTAATGACTAAGTTCTTCTGAAGAGAGCAAAGCTCGAAGGATAAGATAAAGACTATCTTTTACTGTAATTTACTGCTAAAATGTACAGGTAGTGCTCAGCCTCTGAATTAGCTTCTGAATAACATATGGAAGATTTTATTTGGGTTTATATACCCCAAAACTGCTAACAACATTATTATTAAATGTTGAAAAGGCTGCATTATTTTGCACAATATTTGAAAATAAAGTAAATCTTTTAGCTGTGGTAAAGTTTAAACGAATAAACAAGATATTTGAAGATGAAGCCATATTTTTATCTTAAACCGCGTATTTTCAGATCTGATGCTATCATGATCTGCCAAGTTAACTAAAAGTGGAAATTGAACTATGCATCTTTACACTAAAATATGCATACGAGTAAAAATTAAAGGTTTAAGATTTACAATTAAATGCTTAGGCAAGACGTGACTTCATCTTTTATACGACGAGAGAATGTATACAAAATATGAACATTGCGAAGCTTAAGCAGGATTCATTATTAAGCGAAATCTAAAAAAAATGATTAAGGGATTTTAAAAAGACAAGTCACCAATTATTTGGCAAAGTAGAAAGCAAATAAAATTTGTTATCCAAACTCGCGTTGGGCGACTTTGGTCCTTATGTAAAAATGAATAAACACACGTACATACATTTGATTATAGGCATTATATAAAGTTAAATATATACGAATATACAGGATTATATAAATACATGAACCATATAACACATGAATTTTCAAAATGGATACAAGAACTATATAAATGAATACAAGAATTACATGAAGAATAAGATAGTATAGGAATATGGGAATTATTTGTGGTTAATTTTTACATATATATATACCACTTTGGTTAATCTTTTTGGTTATCTTCCGCCCGAATTGTTCATTCTGACGAAGGTCAATCATTTCACTC
Organism: Bathynomus jamesi; assembly: GCA_023014485.1. Lineage (NCBI taxonomy): Eukaryota > Metazoa > Arthropoda > Malacostraca > Isopoda > Cirolanidae > Bathynomus > Bathynomus jamesi. The sequence continues at coordinate 1,414,658 of JAJOZX010000136.1, read as the reverse complement.
CACCTTAGACCTACAGTTTAACGTGGAATCCGAACCGCGCTCCACCAGCAGCCAAGCGTCTTAACGGGTCTCGAACCCGGGGCCGATGGATTCGTAGTCAGCGACGCTAACCACTACACCACCGAGGCACATATATATATATATATATATATATATATATATATATATATATATATATATGTTATATATGGAAGTTGGGTACTTACGTATTAAACTGTTTATTATGTATTTTTGCTCTCGTCATTTTCGTTTAAACTAACGAAAATATCACAACTTAACCTAACCAATCATCAAGGGCCCTAACAGTTGACCTAACTTGGCATTCAATTAACCTAACCGGGCATTCAGTTGACCTAACCGGGCACTTACCGTTTTATTTTGTTTTTCGTAGCTAATCTAACCTAGTCCGGTTAAGTTAGGCTACAAGGTATTTGGCACCAAATACCATCTTTTAATATATTCACATTTAGTAATTCATTAACCCTTTAATGCCCAGTGTGTGAAATTTTCATCGTTAACTTTGGGAGCAATTTTAGACCTTCCAGTTCCCAATGTATGAAATTTAACACATTTCGTATTTTATTAATTATGAACAATAAAACTGTAAAATATATTTTTCAGTTATTTTGGGTCCAATTAAACGATTTTTATATCTCAATTTTTTTTTTTACTTTTCGACTTAATTTGGGTATGAAAGGGTTAATTAAGTTCTCTTTTTTCTGGCATAAGTTTTGGACATCTATAAAATTTGTTACATTTTCAAACGATATATTGACACTTTTCATAATAACAACTAACTAGCCTAGGCTAGTAAATTGTTATTACCTGGAGCGCATATCCACCACATTTAGGTGAGATAAAAACCTAACTATACACTACACCAACTGGTCCCGTGTTTAACTATTTTTATAAAAATATTCACAATTTCTATTTACGAAAAACATTTGGACCTTTTCCAGTTTGTGTACCGCTTTTCATATAATTTATTTTTGCTTCTTTTCAGATAAAAAATGAGTGATCAAAAATGAGTTCTTGATAACCTAACCTAACCTAACCTAACCCACATTATAACTTTCGTCACTTGAGCACAGGATGTTTACTATGCTGTATGTAATGTACTGTAGAAAACGGTACATAAACTGGAAAACGTCCAAACATTTTAATTATGACAAAAAAGGTTAGTTACTACTTACCTTTCCGAGTGCCGAAGTACATTCCAACTAAAATAACCTTTCCATGTCCCAACATACACTATATTGCGTGATATTTTCGTTTAAAGTAAAGAAAATATCACGACTTAACCTAACCAATCGTAAAGATATTTGGTCGATATATTAATAGTACGACAATAAATGAACCGACAATAAATGAACCTTAAGGAAATTAAATAATTTACGGTTGGATTTTATATTTATTAAAATAACTTATTTAGTTAAGGATTCAAGATATCAGGGTAAGGACGAATGTTATTACGTTAAACAGCACCGAGAGAGAATCCGGTAATTGCGACTAATAAACTGACAAGATATATTTACAGAACTTTGAGAGCCCCTAAACCCTGTGGTGCTCACAGAAGAAAATCTAGACTTCACATCTGGAGTATGCAGGATCTTATGGTACCCATTTTAGAGGATTTTCCCCAACTTCTCCCCCGTTCCGAACAAAAACCCACAAAAATATATAAAAACCGTTGCAGTCTTTGAGAAGTTAAATTAAAACAAACAATCTCAATTTATCTTCCCTAAACAACTATATACCAAAAAATGCTATATTAGAAAGTTTAATTAGAAATACTTAAAAAAATGCTATATTAACAATCTTCATTACAAATATTTCTCAAAAACTTGAAATAAACATAGGCTATATTTCAGAATTTCTCTGTGTCATTTATTAAATTTATTACAATTTAGGTCTGCTCATTATAAATAACACTATTTCCTCTCTCTATACAATATATACAGTAGATATATTTAATTAACATCTGAATGTCTAGCTTTAATATATATTCTGAACAGTCGTTCGAACTCAAACAAAGTATATCTACACTGTATAACCTTGTTGACCTTGTTGCTGTTCCGTGCGTTGGTCTCTCTTCACACGAACGTGAAACTGCTGGCCCCGCCTCTAGGTCTGGCTTGATAGAGGAGCAAGTTGCTTTCTTGCGCTCTCCACCGTATATAGCCAAGTACACCTGGCTCATCTGGTACCGTCCTGAGCCAGACACATAGTCTTCTCTTGAAGACTTCAACTTTGACCCCTGTAACGTTTCTGGGGTCCTTTGGAAGCTGGTTAAAAAGTCTTGGCCCCCTGACAACCAAGCTACTTTCCTTCAATGTTCAGGAGGACCCTTGCCGGGCCTTTAATTTGGGAACACTACACATTCTGCCTTTCCTATTTTCCAGTGTTGTTTAAATGAAAAATGGGTTTAGTTTTAGGTATGGTACCAGTTTTTCAATCATTTTCCATATGTACTGTAGATTATGGTGTACCTCTCTCTTCTTTCCAGGGAGTACAGATTTAGTTTACGTAGTCTTTCCAAGTGTTGAGTTCTTTGCAGCCATCAGTGTTGGTTGTGAAATGTCTCTGCGTTTCTTCTAGTCTATTAATTTTTTCCTTTTTATATGGGGACATCAAAACTGAGAAGTATTCAAGTTTTGGTACAATCAGTGTTTTTAGTATTTATATATATATACTAGTACAGTTCCCGCCGCTTCGCTGACGGTTAGACAGGCTAAACTACAAAAAAAGAACCCAGCCGTGAAAATTTTGAGCTTCACATTGTGTCAACATTTCTGAATCTGGTATCTCCCAAAACCTCCTCACCCCCATTCATGCAACTTGGGGGCTAACCCCCTCCCCCATTACCCCCACCCCCACCCTTCCCCCATTGCTAAACTACAGAAAAGAACACAGTCATGAAAATCTTGAGCTTCACATTGCCGACCGTAATACAATTTCTGAATTTTTTTCTCACAATTTTTTATCACAATTTCTGAAAGTGTGACGGACAGACGGACAGACGGACAGCTCTCTTATTATAATAATATATAGATATATATATATATATAGAGTGTATATATATAGAGTGTATATATATATATGTCTGTATACAACAAAAGTTTCTCAGGGGACCCTTCTGAGTTATAATATATATATATATATATATATATATATATATATGCACACATACAGGGTGATCCGTTTAGGTATGGATAAAATGAAAATGCTGTGAGAATCTACCGAAAAGTGATACAGCGCTCATCTGTTGCACGTGTGGTCATAAAATGTGAGAGTTTGTAATAGGCTATGCCATCCGCTACCAGACGTAAGAGCGCCATCTGCTGTCAGACGTATGAGACATATGCCAATTCCGAAGATGGCGGCGAATGCAGAACAACGTGCGAAGTGTGTCATTTGGTTTGCTAAGTTTGAGAGTGTGACAGCGGTACAGCGTGAGTTTCGCCGTGTTTATGGTGTTCGAAAAGCTCCTAAATACGACTCCATAGTGCAGTGGTACCGCACATTTGAAGAAACAGGAGCTATCACTGAACCACATGCAGGTGGTCGTAAGAATTAGCCTTTCGGTATGACCTCTGTCGTGTCCGGAAAGGGGGGGGGGTCATGTTGAAGACTAATTAGGTTTGTCACAATCTACGATCTTTGTGGGCATTGTTTGCTAAATATTAAACTATACAATGTTACTCTTTCCATTTCACATCAATTTTATTTTATCCATACCCATACGGATCACCCTATATATTACAAATCAGACTGGTCCCAGTAGTATACCTGCAAAAATGTTGGGTGCAAATCAATTGCAGGTAACATGATCAATATTTGCAACAAGGGGGGAGGAATGGGGGTTAGACCATCCAAGGGGGGAGAGGGGGTTGTGCATGAAGGGCGTTTGGGGTCAGACACTCCATGGGGGCGTGGAGAGTGGATTATGCACGAAGGATTCGGGGTTAGACGCGCCAAGGGGGAGTGGGTATTCTAACCGAACAAGGGTAATAAAACAAAAGGAGGAGGATTGGAAGTTCCTTTAGCTGTGATATCTCGGACATAATGGATTCTTCTCTATTCTTCCTGAACGGCTTTAGAAGCAGAGCCATTTGACTTAGATGCCAACCATGCCATAGCTAGTCGTATGGCGTAAGCTGCTCACAGCCAGTTGGCTTACAATCCAGCCAGAGACAGAGCCAGTCGCGTTAAATTCGAAGCATGTATACATACGTATGTACTGAAGTGCCACATAGAGCACTCTACACACACACATATATATATATACTGCGTAACTGGAGCAGTACAGCCGTCCGCTGGAGCTTCTTGGAGAAAAATGTCGCCTTCCCTGAACCACCTGGATGGCTTCAGAACCCAGCACAACCATTCATATATGGCTTAGATACACACACACACACACACACACACACAATCATGGCATGTACACATACATATGATGGTACAGCCAGACATACTGTATATGGCTTAGATACACCACACACACACACACACACACACACGCGCACACACTTACCCGTAATAACACAACGTAGCAGAAATGAGCCCTACTCGTCTCGACTTTAAGACCTTCCAGTAGTAACACAGTATAAGTAAAGACTTTTAGGAGCCCCACCCATCAACAGCACAAAACCGAGATGGGGTCTATACCAATCGTCCAAATATAGACTTTAAGTCCTCCCAGCAGTAATACAGTATTACACCGCAGACTTACTTCTGACTTTTACTTACCAACACCTGATAGACCAATGTGGTCCCAAAATTTACAACAGACAATAGGCAACCTATTAGTCTTCTCATAAATATGCTTATGGGTGTAATAACCTAATTACCAACAACTAATAGACCAACAAGACCTCAAAAATTACAACAAAGGATGGGCATGCTATTACTCTTCCCAAAAAGTAATAAAATACGCTCATGAGTGCAATGTTGTAACATATTGCCGTGCTATCCGCTCTTTCAAACAAAAACTGAATCATGGTAAATAAAATTTAAATCAAAAACAATTTTTACATTAATATACACAAATATCATAAAATTAGATTCTATAAAAAATATTAATTTAATTTTTAAATAAAACTAGATTTTAGTTTTAAGGCTAACTTATTTATTTTTTATCAAAAGTCATTTTACCAGGCATTAAAGAAAGTGAAACTGCTATCATCCACCGAATTATTCAGAACAAATTTTTGCAGTAAAACAGATTCGAAAAAAATCAATTTAATCTAATAATAATCTAGATTTTATTTTTAGGGTAACTGAATTATTTTTCCTTTCACAATGTAAACAACAGCAAAATTTTGCACCTAAATTTCAAGGATCTGATGGCCTATTTGAATAAAAAAGTGGATATAAAATTTCAGTTTATAAATTTGTTAAAATATTTACACCATATGAGAGAATAACAGAAACCTCTGGTGTCAGAGTGATAAGTCGTTCCAAACTCTAAAAACAAATACCCGTATGAGTGAGCGAATTGTTTTCCAGATGAGCGTAACATGCAATGTATTCTACGTTCCTTTATTTATTTTTCTATACATTTATATATATTAATGAAAACGAAACAAATCTGCTTTCTTATACGAACAAGCTTCAAACAGAAAATAATTATTAGTTCTCACATCACTATTAACTATTGTTTTATAAATCTCTGATTTGATTACATAAAAAGGGTGGACGCCTATGCTTTATATAAATTATCCAAATAAAAAAATGGGTGAAATTAACATTCAATTTCCTGATGCATATATCTCTCTCTCTCTCTCTCTCTGTATATATATATATATATATATATACAGTAAGTAATGAAACTCTGAACAGGGTCAAATAGCCAATCAGCGCGCTTTAAAATCCGTATCTTCACCCACAGCTCATTAGCTCTGAAGCAAGTGGTTGGTACTTCTTCAAACCACGCCCCCTCCACACAGTACACCATTATCACCATTATTATTAATTCCGAAAATGTAAACACCAAAAAAAATTAAACATAAAATAGGTAGGCTATATAAAGAACAATAAAAGCTGAATTGAAACAAAAAAATGAGCCATCGGACGGGATTTCTAAAGTTTAAATAAATCTCTCCACGACTGAAGAAAACGAAATGTGAAGAAATGTGAAGAAAGGACGACTGAGTTTATTCTTGGAGTCAAAATTTTGAGTCGAAAAGGTTGAAAACAGAGTCTGACTCCATGAAGATTTCGAAAATGGCGCTTTGAGAAGAAATTTAAAAAATGACGTGCGCCATGTTGAATTATAGATACAATGAATTTTTAAGGAATATGAATCGAAATTTGCTTGTAAATGAGGGTACACAATGCAAGTTACTGTTTAATTTACCGAAACAGAATATCTACTAATTTTATAAATACTATAAAACGGGTAGCAATGTAATTTGGCCGTAATATAAGGCGCGCACAAAGGACGTGGGAATGCCGTTATTTTAATTTAATAGGGACCACCGCTGCCACCAAAAATGTTGTAATTTATATAAAAAAAAACATTATTTCCTTCTTACTCTTCGCTTTCTTTTCATTATCTTTTTCCTTTCTATTATCACTCGTTTTCTGTCTTTATACGGACGCGGGTTCACCGCTTGAGCCAGTGAACTGCTATTAAACTTTCGAACAAAGCAAAGGAACGGGGATAATTAAACACTATTATTTACTATTTCCTGACTTTTTATTTATACCGAAACAATTTAGACAAACTGGGTAAACGGAGGGCGGAATTAACGTTAACATTTAACCGGGGAGAGAAACATAATTAATTATTTTCAATAAAAAATAACATACTAATAGGAAACACACGGGGCAAACTGGCCCGAAGACTGACGTTTCTGGCCATTTTGCGTCGGCACATTCCAGATGTTGCCAATTAGCATTTTACATTTTTAATTTCAAACAAAACATTATTAAAATCTTACAAACACAACATTAATAAATTCTTATTAGGCATGATTATCTTTATTAAAAAAACCAATACACGACAGAATTTGACGACTACATAATTTTACATATATATATATATATATATTTATATATACTGTATATATATATATATATATATATATATATATATATATATATATATATATATATATATATATAAAATGCACTGTTGACTCTTGAAAGCAGCAAAAAAAGATATGTATATATATATATATATATATATATATATATATATATATATATATATATATATATATATATGTTACAAGTGAACAATGAATGCATATTAATTGTAAACGGCAGTAATCTAGATGAATACATTGATTTGCTGTACAAAATTAAATCATTATCAGATAACCCCAAATATTCTCACTGTATAATAATGGGGGACTTTAACGCACATGAATGCATATTAATTGTAAACTGCTATTTACCATACAACAACGGCAGTAATCTAGATGAATACATTGATTTGCTGTACAAAATTAAGTCATTATCAGATAACCCCAAATATTCTCACTGTATAATAATGGGGGACTTTAACGCACATGTGAACTCGGAATTCTTTGTAGAATTGGGTAACATGTGCGAGTCGGCCAATTTAAGTATAAGTGATGTAGATGTATTAGGGGTAGCCAGTGGTAATTTTACATACGTTAGCGATATGAGTGGTACCACCAGGTGGATTGATCATTGTCTCACTAATAATAATCTAAAGGATCGAATTGTTAGAGTTCATATTTTGCATGATTTCCTTCTTTCTGATCATAGACCATTAGAAATATTAATTAACGTTACCAATTTATGCGCAACACGACTTAACAAGAACTCAATAGGTAAGAATAATCGCGTCGATTGGTCCAATATTAATATGCAGCAGAGAATAGAATACAAAGACAGAACATGTCACCTCTTTAATAATTTAGAAATTTTGCACCTTGCCTGTAATAATCCTTGCTCAAGTGATTCTCACTGTAAACTCATAGATAGGTATTATAGTAAGATAATATCCCTGTTAAGAGAAGCAGGAAGCCCCTTGATTAAATCTTACAACTATCATACTAAGGTTATTCCTGGATGGAATGATTTTATTGCCCCCCTGAAGAGGGAATCGAAAGACGCCTATGATTTGTGGTGCTTTCGTGGTAGACCCAGATTAGGACCAGTATACATGACTATGTGTAGAAGTCGGGGTCAGTATAAGGCTGCCATGTGGCGATGTAAACAGGAAGAAGAGTCTATTCAGGCATCAAAAGCCTGTGAAGCTCGCATAAATAATGCTAATAACAAATTTTGGAAATTTGTTAAGAATAAAACGGGTGTCAAAAATGTCCTCCCTCCGACAATCGATGTGGTGTCGGGGGAGGATGAAATTGCAAAGTTGTGGAAAAACCATTACTCTAACATTCTTAATAGTGTGAGTAGGGATAATCTTAAGATAGATTGCAGCGAAACGATTGTGGGAGGGACAAGGGAAAATATTTTTATATAATTTTCTGAAGTAAAGAGGTTATTAAAGAGTTAAAGACTGGTTCTACGTCAGGGGTAGAAGACTTATCGAATGAGCACTTAAAATATGCAAATGACTTAGTATGTCTGCATATATCATTGCTCCTATCAGCCATGCTTGCTCATAGCTATATCCCTGCAGAGTTCATGAGGGTATATATCTTGCCCCTGGTCAAAAATAAGTACGGAGACATTCTGTCCAGCAATAATTACAGGCCTATTGCTGTCGCTTCCTGCTTCTCGAAACTACTAGAAAAACACTTGTTACTCCGATTAAATGATTTTCTATGGACATCTCCTAATCAGTTTGGTTTTAAAAGGTCCCACTCAAGTGACCTGTGTATCTACGTACTTAAAGAAACAATATCTAAATACATTGACAGTAATTGAACCATTTATAGCTGTTTCCGTGATATAAGTAAGGCATATGATAGGGTGAACCACAATATTTTATTTGCAAAACTAGAAGACAGGAAGGTTCCCATGTACATGTTAAATTTATTGAAATTTTGGTATTCCCACCAATCTTTCACTGTTAGGTGGGGCAATGTACTATCCGAGTGTTTTGGCTCCTCTTGCGGGGTGAGACAAGGCTCCTTGCTCTCCCCTATGGTGTTTAATGTGTATATTGACGGATTAATTGCTTCACTTAATGAGGCAACAGTAGGTTGTTGTATAGATAACACAAGGATAAATAACTTAGTAGTTTATGCCGATGATATGGTGTTAATAAGTCCCTCTGTTAAAGGTCTGGATCGGCTACTAAATGTCTGCGAAGTGTATTCGCAGAAACATGATATTCTTTTTAATGTTACAAAAACTAAGGTTATGCAATTTCATCCTAAAAGCTGTAATCAGCCAGCTGATATAAGGTTTAAAATGAATGGTGAAGTAATTGAGGAAGTACAAGAGTTTAAGTATTTGGGTCAAACTATTACCAGTTCCTTGAGTGATGACTCGGATATGAGAAAACAATCTCGAAGCCTGTGTGCTGAAGCGAATATGACCATAAGGAACTTTCGTTTCTGTACAAGTGAAGCTAAAGACACACTCTTTCGTACTTTCTGCAGTAATATATACGGTCAGCAACTGTGGGTGAATTATAAAAAAGGTTCTGGCAGAACCCTAAATTTGCTGTACAACAGGTCTTTTAGACTCTTACATAAATTACCCCCGAGATGCTCAGCTTCGCAAATGTTTGCTACCCGCAATGTCCTGAGCTTCCCGGATGTAACAAGACGTGCTCAACACAGTCTAATGCAAATAATTAAAAAATCAACCAACTCGATCATCCAAGCTATCCATGAGTCCTGCCATTTATCCTCTAAGCTATGGACTTCTTGGTACGAAAACGTCTGTCTGTAGCTCCACTTAACTTCGACAGTGCAGTATTATTTCTAATCAATTGTGTATATTTCTATCCTTAGTATATGAACTGTCATTGTATTAATAATATTTGTCATATGGACTATAGTCTGCCAATAAAGCTTTTCATTTCATTTCTTCTCATTTCATATATATATATATATATAGGGTGTCCCAAAAAAAACTATATACTCTTTATAGCATCATATATTTTGTAATTTAAAAACAAAATAATATATTGTTATACAATTGCCAATGAAAGGTAAATTAGTAATCTAAGTGATGAAAATGTTATAGCGAGTTGTTTGCATATAAAATTTAATTAACTACGCCAAGTGCTCAAAATGTTCTCCGGCGGCATGAATGCACTTTTGAATGCGTCGACTAACTGATTCGCAGACATGGACTAATGTGGATGCTGTGATGGTCCCGCACTTTTCCCTAATTGCATCCTTAAGGTGTTCGAGTGTTGCAGGTCTTGTACCATAAACTGCATCTTTCAGGTAGCCCCACGAGTAAAAATCAAGTGGAGTCAAGTCCAGTGAACGTGGAGGATACTCAACGCTTCCTCTTCGTCCTATCCAACGGTTAGGCAACGTTTCATCGAGGTACCTTCTGACATCACAATGATAATGAGGGGGGTTCCATCTTGTTGAAAGTAAAAGTCGTCGTTTCCAAACAACTTCCGAACTGCAGATATAATTTCTGTCCGCAGCATTTCGAGATATGCGGCACTGGTAACTGTCCCATTGAAGAAAAATGGTCCAACCAAACCCCTGGGTGATAAACCACACCATGCTGTTAATCCTGGTAAATTAACATGTTTATCCACATAAACGTGTGGATTATCAAGTGACCAGTACCTGCAGTTGTGTCGATTTACTGTGCCATTCAGCTTGAAGGTAGCTTCATCAGACCACACGATTTTGTTGTATTGAAAGTGCATTCATGCCGCCGGAGAACATTTTGAGCACTTGGCGTAGTTAATTAAATTTATATGCAAACAACTCGCTATAAACATTTTGATCACTTAGATTACCTATTTACCTTTCATTGCCAATTGCTATAACAATATATTGTTTGGTTTTTTTTTAATTATAAAATATATGATGCGATAAAGAGTATATAGTTTTTTTTGGACACCCTGTATATCTTGTTTCAGCTGCTTTTCAAAGTCAAAAGGGCATTATTGCTATTCGAGACTGTCGATAATCATGCACTCTTCTCTACCCTAGAAGTCGATGCAGCATGCAGCACGAATCCCAAGGGGGAGCCTGTAAAAGTAGCAGAAACTGGGGACATTCCATCTTGCTCTAAGACTCTTGATAAGACTAAGACTCTAAGACTCAATAATTGTGAGTAAAAAAATATATACACATACGTCCGTTCCAGCAAATCAGATTAACTTTTGATTTTCTTCGAATGAATCTAATCGAATCAGCTTATTTACCTTTCAACCTTTCAAATGTTGCGTGCGATGATTTCTCATTTCACTAAGATCAAGGTTGTCGCCCCTCCTCTAGAGTTGGCCTGGTGAAATAGTGAGTTGGTTTCTTGTACTCTCCACCTCACATAGCCAGGTACGCCCGGCTTATCAGGGATTGTTCTGAGCCAGACGTCTAATCTTCTTTTGAAGATGTCCACTACAACACCACTCGTGTTCCTTAGGTTTTTGGGCAGCTGATTAAACAGTTTTGGTCTTCTTACAACAAAACTATTTTCTTTCAGGGTTAAGGATGTTCCCTGTCTCGCCTTTAATTTGGGAACACGACACAGTCTTCCTTTTCTACTTTCCACTGTTGTTTAGGAAGTTACAGTGTTCAGAGGGACTAGTTTCAATTATTTTTCAAGTGTAAATAATGGTGTATCTCCCTCTCCTCCTTTCCAGTGAATAGAGGTTTAATTCGCTTAATCTTTCCCAGTAGTTTAGTTCTTTGCACCCCTTGATCTTGGCTACGAAGCTTCTCTGAATCCATTCTAGATGTTTAATGTCTTCTTTTCTATATGTGCATGTTAGGACTGAGCAGTATTCCAATTTGGTTATGATCAATGTTTTTAGTAGAGGAATCATTATATTCCTATCCCTTCGTTTAAAGGTTCTTAATATCTGCCCAGTTACTCTCTTTGCTCTATTTACTGCTATCTTATTTTGTGTTTCAAATTTCGCATCATCAGTCATTACAATTCCTAAATTTTTTGCTCTAGAATTTCTCTGAATTTCCTGTCCATTTGGGGTAAAATATTCCATGGATTTCAGGTCCTCTCTTTTTCTATACCGTAACAGCTGAAATTTCTCAGTGTTAAACTTCATATTCTTGTCTTCCGTCCACTTGTAGATTCTGTTCATGTCGGTTTGTAGAGATCCTATATCTTCTGGGTTTCTTATTTTTCTACTGATCTTTGTGTCTTTCGCAAAGGATGTTACTGTGCTGTCTCTGGTAACGTCCTCATGTATGTCAGTTAGCATGATTATGAAGAATGGTGGAGCTAATCCCGTTCCTTGTGGTACTGAGCTGAGGACCTCTGATTCTGATGAAGATACTCCTTGTACTGTAACGACTTGCTGCCGCTCACTAAGGAAATTATATATCCATTTCTCTATTTCCTGTTATTTCCATATATTTCAATTTATGTATTATAATTCCATGGTTACACTTGTCGAACGCTTTGGCAAAGTCTGTGTATATTACATCATAGTTTTCATTACTTTCAAGTACATCACTAATGTTGTTCTAGTGTTCCATTAGTTGTGATAGGTATGATCTGCCTGACCGAAACCCATGTTGGTTATCATTTAAGTTTTTCTGAGTTCCCAAAAAGCCATAGATTTTCTGTCTAACTATTCTTTCAAATATTTAGTGAGATGAGATGTAAGCGATACTGGCCTAGTTTTTGTCCTTGGATCGATCTCCTCCTTTATATATTTGGACTATGTTCGCGCTCTTCAGAATGCTGGTATTTCTCCCGTGTCTAGTGATCGTCTCCATATCCAATATAGGAGCTCAGCGATTGCATTCTTGCAGCTTTTGATCAGTGTGGCATTCCATTTATCCGGTCCTGACGCTGAGTGTGCTTTTGGTTTCCCTATAGCTTGCGTAATATCATCTGTCGTAAAGTCGAAGTCCGTTATACTTTCCCCTTGTAGTTCTTCAAAGAACCCGTTTCTATCGCATATCAGTTTGTAAGTTTTGGGGAAACTGAAAGATGATTCGTACTGAGCTTTCAATATTTCAGAAACTTCTGTTAGATCATCAGATAAAGCACTGTTCTCGTTTCTCAGAGGACTGATAGTCGCATGGTTTTTCGACTTCCTTTTTGCAAAATTATAAAAGTACTTTGAGTTAACCTTTATCGCCACTATAGCGACGCCTTCTTCTTTTTCTAGACACTTCTCAATTAGTTCCTGTTTGACGCAATCGATACTCTGCAGTTTATCATTTAATACTTTTCTGATGTTGTTATTTTTACAGTTACTTAATTTTGCAGTCAGTCTTTTTCTCTTTCGGAACAATGACCTCCTTTGTCTCTCGAACATGCTTCTCTTTTCTCTTTGTTGTATTTTTGGGACATATCTTTCCACAATTTCCAGCGTCTTCTCTAAAGTCATTAGCATCTCTTCCGTTATCTTGGCATCGAAAATGGTTTCCCAATCTATTACTTCCATGCTGGATGCAACATCTTTCCACTTTATAGCTTTGGAGTGAAAATAAAAAATCTCGAATTTGCTTCTTTCTGTTGTTCGTGTTCTTTCCTTTCCTTTTGCTTTTATATTGGTTGTTATTTCAATAATGTTGTGATCCAATATTATAGTTGGGGATATTTCTACATTATCAATTAGGTTGCTGTTGTTTGTTAACACCAACTCTACGCAGTTGTTTTTTCTTTTGTTTGCTGTTATTTCTTGAGTTAACATAAATTCATCAGCTTGGGCTAGTAGCATTTTTACCTGCTCCTGGTCTTCCCGTGTACCCCCATTATTCTGGTGTACACGTATATTTTTTCCTATCTTTTTATATTTCATGAATGGAAAATTAAAATCACCACAGAGAAAAATATTTGGTGTTGGAGAGTGTAGATCTTTTACCCAGTTTCTTTCCTCTGTAACTGAATCAAAGAATTTTGAGGTTGGCTTGTTTTGGGGTCTGAACATTACAATTAGTACCATATTTAATTTTTCAACTTTTGCTGCTACACATTCTACGTAGCTCTTTGGGGTACTTATAGTCATTTCTGCCATATGCCTTTCGTGTGCGTAAATAACACATCTTCCTTTACGTCTCACTGTTCTGTCGGCTCAGAGAAGGTTATAGTTGTCAATTTGTATTTCTTTTTTGTCAACACAGAACTCACAATTTTCACAGTTCGTCTGGCAGTCCTTTAGATGGGTTTCCTTGAGGCATGCAAAGTCTGCTCCGGCTTCTTGCATGAGTCCTTTCAGGTATAGAATTTTGTCCGGGGAATGATTTGATTTAATGCCCTGAATGTTGGCTAGATTATTTTTATTTTTTCTCTATCATTTTCACATACACTCGATTCGTTTTCCAATGGTGGTGCCGCTTTCGTTGCCTTGTGGCCCTCCGAGAATTTGCCTCTTTTTATCTTTGTTGGTACCTGTTGTCGCGATAAGGCATGAAGTGTCTTGGTGCGTGCCTTCTCTCCGGCTCTCGGTTCCTATATTTGTCAGCTGACTATGTATTTGCTGGATAGTATTTAGCAGCTGAATTGTGTTGGCTACGTCTAAAAAATTGGTAGCCCTCTTTCATGTTTGTTTTTCCTGTTCACCTGTTGTGTTCCTTTGAGGGTGGTGGTAACGGCATTTTTGTCCGTATTTGCACCTCCCATATCTTGCATAGGTGTTGCAGACAGTAATGTGGTGGAACTTGCACTTTTTTCAATTTGCAATATCCTCTTGTATAATGTGTTACATAATGTGGGATGTGATACGTTGCCCATCCCGATATCTGCAGTTCCCTTTTGCGTTGTATTTACAACGATATTTTCTACGCTTCTACTTCTTGTTATCTGGTTATCTTCTATGTTCTTAATTTTGATATTGTCATTATTTTTCTTTGGCTGTTTATTTCCTATCTTTTTATTTTTTATCTTTTTATTATTTTGTTCGGTTGGCAGTTTTATTATCTCGCAACTTTTACCTGTATCTTTCCTTTCATCCATGTCTTCATTCTTTATTATATTGTTATTTGTTATTTCGTCTTCCCTCTCATCCACCCGAATTTTCATTGGGACATTTCCAAACTTTTGTTTCCCCATATATATATATATATATATATATATATATATATATATATATATATATATATATAAATATATATTATATATATTTATATAAAATATATATAAATATATATATTCCAGTGCCAGTGAATTTATCTGACACCACTTCATTTTATTATGCATCTGTCGGCTAAATAACAACTATTTATTTATTTGGAGGAATGTGGATTTTATTAAAGACTTCTATAATATTCAAGAAATCACGTCAGTATAATTTTTATTTTTAGTACCATGTTAAACTGCAGGTCTAGGTTGGTGTGACATTCCATTCTGTAGTTTATTTTCTTGCGAATCGTCATTTCAATTTAAGTTGAAGGCCTAGGGTCGTGTGACATTTCGTATCATACCTTTTATTTTGATCCTGAGAAAGGTAATTACTTGTATAAGTCAGGGTGTAATCTTGATCATACCTTCAACATACGAATGCTAATAAATATATATACAGTATATATATATATATATATATACAGGGTGTCCCGTAAGTCTGGACCCATAGGGATTTATAATATATTTTTTTATTGTTATTATTATTATTTTATTATTATTATTTTTTTATTATTTTTTATTATGATTTTTATTTGTGGGGCCACTTGAAAGCCAAAGTGTACGAGGTCAAACTTCAGAACATTTTCCACCTTAAAGCACGCAAATTGTGGAGGCGTGTCAAGAAATTTCTGCGACCGTGATTCAGAAAGTGCTGTCGCAGTGGAGATTGCGTCTTCAACTATGTGTGCGACACAATGGCGGACACTTTGAACAGATTATGTAATAAATTTTTGGACTATTTTGTAATTTTATTATTTTCCCCTATGGGTCCAGACTTACGGGACACCCTGTATATATATATATATATATATAGTACGTATGTTTGTATCATTTTTTATTTTAAAACGTTTTAATTAAAATCTAGCTCCGGTCCATGGTCATTTTACGCAACTGATTTAAGCGAACAGAAGCGAAGTTATAATTTAAGTAAACTTAATTTGAATCAAATAATTTTGTTCATTTTTTCTTTTAAAGCAGTGGAGATGAGATGAATCATTTTACAGAAGCGTTCGAGAATCCGGTGGAAAAAATCCAACTTAGTGCCAATGAGACGGAAGAGGGCGATAAAACAGAAGTTTTACATCACAGCCGTCAACGTTGTAGAGAACTATAACACGAATACGAATTAATTAAAAAAATAATGTAAGTTTTTCTGTATTGACCGAATAGGATAAAAATGAACGCATATTATATTATTCTCTATTATTATTATTATTATTATTATTATTATGATTGCATGGTGAAATGAAGTGAGGGATTTTTAATACTTAATAACTATTCCCATATATTTTAGATAAATGCATCACACTAACAACTTTATTAGTCATTATATTCTACAAAAAAAAAAAAATATATATATATATATATATATATCTATACACACGGAATTTTAATTAATTACAGATTTAATAGTCATTAAAGATAATTTTAAGATTAAGTAATTGCTGCGTCTACTTTATTTACTAATACAATTTAATTACAAGCCGGGCCCAGTTATGGAAAAGTGCACATGTTATATATATAAAATAAATTTTGAATTTCACAAAACACATCGAGTGACTAAAAACGGGAATAACCTTTTTATCTGATTGTATACAAATTTATCATTAGTCTCCGGGTTACACAAGTCGAATAAATTTAGGAAATCGGTAAATTCGTTCCCGCGGGCTATATGCATGGGAAAACACAAATAGTACTACCCACATACGTTGCTGTACAGACTCTGGAAACAATATGGATTGCAAACTATTTGAGGAATTTGCAGTTTTTCGAGAAATTTATAATAATAGCATCATTCAATGGGGCTTCGCCAAGTGAATGAAAGTAATACAGTTGTTCTCTATCTTTAAAATAAACGGCTACCCAATTGCGCCCTTCTTCACTGCTCACCAATTTGTTCAAGATAAATGCGCCGCAGTCTCGTGATTGGAATTTTTATCGTTTCATTCTTCGCAAAAACTCCGATAAATTTGCAACGTTTGAAATGATCATTCTTCATCAGCCTCGGGAGTGTAACGGTGTCTATTTTTAAAAGTCCGTTATTACTCCTCGAAACCGGTCAATTTAGATTAGGGCTTGAGACTCAAGATGCTAATAGGGTCGATTAGCGACTTGTCGAATTCAAGTCTAAGTGCTGCATTTCTGCTTTGCTGGAGAATTAAGTCTGTGTTTATACTCCTGCTGAAATCGGGGGAGAGATCAAAACGGTACAGGTTGATTCCCTAGACGAATTTGTTCTGCATTACCCCTGTACCTAACCCGTCACATCCACCAACGCTATGCGCTAGGTTGTTATATGCTCTCGCTCAAAGTGAAAACTCGTCAGCTGCAGAATAGCTTGTTTCCAGTGGGCCTCCTATGCTCAAGCCGTTGACAAACAGGATTATACTAGCAAAAAATCGGCGCGTAGCGCCGATTTTGCTAGATCTGCGGTGCTTGGACCTTCGACCCAAACAGAATTGTGGGCCTACGGCGTATTTTATTTTGAACATCAATAGCCCTTTATCTGGATATCGTTCCCATTCCTCTCACCTTCGGCCTCAGTAATTGGGGTGCCTGTGGCCCTCCAATTACTGGCGAACCAATTATTCGGTCAATAAAACTGCAGAAAAGAACGCAGCCAAGAAAATCTAAAACTTCACAAATCTTGATACGATGAACTCGGATGTGAAGCTCAAGATTTTTATGACTGCGTTCTTTTCTATAGTTTTATTGACCAAATAATTGAACCGACAGTAATTTGGGGGTCGCAGGCCCCTAATTACTGGGGGTTCAATTATTTGGTCAATAAAACTATAGTCATGAAAATCTTAAGCTTCACAAATATTGACACAATGTGAAGCATTTTCATTGCTGCGTTCTTTTCTACAGTTTTATCGCGGTGCTGGGGGCCCTCGGGGTCAGAAATTGGTGGTGGTGGTGGTGGGGGGTGCTGGTCACACATATATTTTCGTTCATTACTCATCACCCCTATCCACCATACAAAGTTTGGTCGAAATCGGTTCAGAAACGTAAAAGTTTTTTCTGCGGACAGACAGGCAGACACATTTTTGCTCAATTATAATAGTAATGATGCCCGATTAGGTTAATTAAATGGCCGGTTAAGTCAACTGAATGCCCGATTAGATTAATTGAATGCCCGGGTACGTTAATTGAATGCCCGGTTAGGTTAACTGTACACCCTTGACGATTGGTTAGGTTAAGTCATGATATTTTCGTTAAAGCCAACGAAAATATCACGACTTAACCTAACCAATCGTCAAGGGCGTACAGATGACCTAACCTGGCATTCAATGAACCTAACCGGGTATTCAATAATAGCGGAGCGACTCGGCGTTGCCGGGGTGGATGTTGAAAGCTATATATATATATATATATATATATGCCCGGTTAGGTAAACTGAATGCCCGGTTAGGTTAATAACGTTAATTGAATTCCCAGTTAGGTCTACTGAATGCCAGATTAGTTAGGTTAATTAAATGGCAGGTTAGGTCAACTGAATGCCCGATTAGATTAATTAAACACCTTCATTTGGACTCTATTAATTAGGTATGTGACTGTGGGACGCAGTAAATTTTTATCAATTTCCATTTGCTTAGGAGAGCTTAATTTCACACGCCATACGCGAAGATATGTTTCCATAATATGAATCACCACAGTCTTCGCACTCTCTTCTTCGGCAGCGTCCAGATTTAAAAAAATATCGGGGTTCGTACGGGTGTTTTTAATTTCATCTCGACCACATTCACAAGTAGCTTCTCCTGGAACGAGAAATCAGTGTGCAGTCGTCCATAGCAGTGGTAAGTTTTCTTTTTAGATTTTTTAAATTTATTTTTTATATGACTTTCATCTTTAGGCTGATAATAACCTTCTGCGGTTATAAAGGTATTAAAAAGGTATCCTTCACGTCTTTTGAAAAGTTGAGTACATTTTCCAGATAGGAGCGGAGGAGGTAATACCCATACTATGACGAGATGTTTGTCTGATTTAAATATACATCACACTGACTGAATATGGCGTGTAGGGAGTTCGTTTCCGGATATATGACGCATTCGTTTTCGCAATCCGTCCCATCTAAATGCGCTATTCGCAATTGAACGTACATGTATATATTGCTTGCGTCATAAAAGTAATGGCCGGCGCTTGGGATCACGAATTTTATAGGAGCACCCGGAGAGCTAAGAGTGTTTAACGAGTTAACTGTAACAAAGTCAGTATCTTCTATAGACATCTGTGTAGGAAGAATATCAAAGAGGGCTATATCAGATTTACAGCATTGTGAACTACTCGGATGGATGAAACGTGTCATGACGCGGTACAAATAGTGTTACCTCTCTCATCAAGTAGTAATCTGTCTATAATGGCTTTAGCCTATATCAGTAAAAAAAATGGTCAACCATTGGTTTCATGCGTTCAGAACATTCCTTTTTTTTATAAAATCCTTTTACGTTTAACACCTCGACTTGGTATCCCCTTCTTCTTCTTCTTCCGCACAGAGCGCTTTTTCTTCCAGGTTTTATTTCTACCGTCACGCATTTTTTCTCCGCATATTTGACAATTTCATTCCGTGTGTGCCTTCAATATTTTTGAGAGCTTCTTTAGGATTAGTGCCCGCCATTATATCTTCAACCATGTAAGTCCTGTTTGTAAGGCCTTCCAACCAAGATATTTGGCATCACTCTTCAGTAAGGGGACAGCCGTACGCAGTATAGTTGAAAAAATGGATCCAATCCTGCTTTCGCGTTCATATCTCACCTCTCGGTAGATGGCCTTTGCGTCATTCTGTCGGAGTACGGCGGAAGTGATGCTTCACTGTTAAGCCCCCGTCACCGAATGGAAACTTTTTCCCCTCAATCGTCCTTATACATATATTGACAGTGGCGGTCCTAGCTTACATGACGCCCTGGGCGAACCTCACCTTCAGCGCCCCCCCCCCTGTTCGCCAACACACACACATTCGAATCCCCCCAAAATAAAGGACAGACATAACTCTTTCACAAAATAACTTTTTATTGGACTAATTGTTGGAACTTCAGAACCAAAACAAAGACTCAAATTTCTGAATTTTACAAATCCTTCATCACGTAAATAGAATAACTCACTTAAGAGAATGTAATTATGATACTATGAACAGGAAAAATACAAATTAAATTGCACAACTGCCATAAATAAACTAGAGAATCAAATTTCTAAATTGTACAAATGCTCTATCACATAAATAGAATAAGACACTTAAGAGAGGGTAATTATTATGCTACACTTTGAACAAGAAACAAAATAAATTGCACCACAGCACAACTGCCATCTAAAGCCTGACTCTTCTTACCTTCCTTGATGCAAAGTCATGAATTAAATCATCATATGAAATCTGCTCAGCAATTGTATGATTTATACTGATGATGGCCAGACCGGTAAGGCGTTCCTGTGACATAGTTGACCTCAGGTAGGATTTGATGAGCTTCAGCTTTGAAAAGCTCCTCTCTGCTTCAGCAACAGTGACTGGAAGAGTAAGACCAATTCTGAGAGCAGTCCACAAATTTGGATATATTTCAGAGAGCTCCCTTTCATGGATAAATGTCAGCAGTTCAAGCAAGGATATGGTCTTTGATGGCAAGTCAGGCAAGTTCTTCAGCTCCTGTGCAAGCTCTCTGCCATCCAAGTCAGATTGTCCCTTAAAGTGTAGTGTAGTACTAAGGTTCACACATTGTTCTGTCAGCTCCTCAAATGTGAGATTTTGGAAATGTGTCAGCACTCCAAACTTCTCTCCCACAATTTCCAACGTGGAAAATCTTTCCTGAATGGCTGATGTTGCAGCATCAACCACTGCATTGAAAAATGTCACCTCCAGCTTCTTCAAAGCATCAATCAAGGGCTCATCAGATGCTTCATAATATACATTTCACTATTTAACCAAACCCAGAAAAATAACATTACATATGTTAAAGTATGGGCCTTTATTCCCAATAATATTAATCTGGAAGCATTTTGCATTGTTTAGGTCTTTTATGGGAAGGTTTATGGAAAATGCAATAGATGGTTTTTTATTAATAAAAATATATTATTGATCTTTATTATTATTTTATTTTATTTTATTTTTATTTATTTCTTTATTTATTTATTCTTATTTTTATTTTTATTTTTTTTGCAGGCGCTCATGCCGCCCCTCCACAAATGCCGCCCTGTGCGGCTGCCCATATTGCCCATATGAGGAACCGCCACTGTATATTGAGATACTGGTTAGTAGGTTAGATGCGACTTTGACATAATGAGGCATATGCTCAAACTCTTTCCTCTATGATGCGGAATGTGAGCGGTACGTAACAAGCGTGCCTGGGTATCCCCAACAACCTAATGCTCCACGATGTTGCTGTAAATATAGCACATGGCCGGGGAGGGTCTCTATCGTTCATTTTCTCCAATTTTAGGTGGTACAATAAACTGATGAAGTCATGCTGTGACTTGCGAAAAGTATCTCTTTGGAAGGCTAGGCCATTTCTACCCTCAGGTATAATTTTGAACAGTTCTTTGGCTTTAATATTTCTACTAGCCTTCGATTTTAGCAACAAAGTATGTGCTGGCGTAGCTTTGTTTACGACTTCGTAAACTAAATCAGATATAAGGTTTGAACTTTTCAGATTTCCATTTAAGTCTCTCACAATAACTTCTGTAGTGTAGTACTGCGCCTTCCCGTTCAGGGCTGAACGCATCATACCGTCCCGAGTTACTCTTGCCTTCCCACATTCATCGCGGTTTCTAAGAATCATAAAAATGGTTTCTTCTCTATCAATACTTAAAGCTGGTCAAATAAAATCCGCATATTCCAACCTCATAATTCACGCTCCAAATCGATGGGCCGATGTAGTTCTGTTATAAAGTTGGACAGGGTATTGTTAGGGTGTACAGACAAAGAGGCAGAGGACGGGAGTGTACGTAGAAGTGGTTAGGTGGCATGTTCCATACAGTTTAAGGTTCATTATTGCATCAGCTTTTATATAGATGTTGAAGCTTTCTGGGTACCCTAGCCATTTTACCAGGTACATTTTTGCTTCCTAATTTTTTTCAATTTTAAACACTTTTTACTAAATTAAATGTCACTTTCTGCAACTCCTCGCCATAACAGCCACCCACAGTTTCTTCACCATTCAAATTTTCAACGTAATACATCATCACTTCATTTTTAGGCCTCATAGATCTAACATTAAAAATCTCCCGAGTACACCCTTCCTCAAATCTTTTCACAAATTTATTCCCCGAGCACGACAGTCTTACATAATCATTGACTTTGAAAAGTCCAGTGCGTGGTGATGCTCTGCGACTATCTTTTCTCACCTCAAGCTCTGCGTACCTCTTTCTAAGATCTCGTTAGGTGATGTAGCAATCATACGGTGGTGTGAACGGTTGTAGAATGATGCCAACTGTTCCAGAATATCTATATATAACTGTACGTGTTTATATGTGTGAAATACTGTAGTGATGAATCAGTTCCTTCATGGTACGTTGCACTCTTTAGGCAAAAGATGCCTTATGCGCAGAATTGGATGTGTAATAACTGATATTAAATTCTATCAATATGCCTTGAAAAGCTAGGCCTATAAATTCTTTCGCCATGTTTGTATAGAAATAACCGGGGATCGTGTTTTCCTCTAACATTATTGCTTCTGTAGCTTTAGCTACTGTTTCAGGTGATTTATTTTTAGGAGGTATTAACCATAACTATCAAGAGAATACATCTATTATAAATAGCATGTAACGGTGATCGTCATTATACACAGAATATCTTTGCATGTCAGTTAAATCAGTTTACCAAATGGAACCAATCGAAGCGATTACTGTTTTGGCAGTTTCAAACCTTTTTCTCACCGGTTCATGAAGTGTATAGGTGTCCTGCTCATGCAAAAATTTCTCGACATCTATTTTCTCTCACCCCTCAGTATTGGCACCTCTGTACAGTCTATTAATTCCACCGTAAGAAGCTGGATTAGAAATATCGGAAGAGTGCTTTCTTAATATCTAATATACTATTGTTGTTGTTGTTGTTTAGCCGATCAGCCCACCCTGATCGAGCAAGCCGGCGGCACGCAGGTAACCGATCGCCCTCTCCGGAGTGGACCAGAGGTTCAGCGCACTAGTGATGTTGTGTTGTGTTCGTTGTTGTGCTAGAGCGGTACAGTCCGTCATAATGTGTTCAATTGTTTGTGGTGTGTCTTGGCACAGGTGGCAGGTGTCGTCTATGGAGTTGTCTAGTCTGTGTTTATATGTCCGTAAGTTTGGGTGATGTCCACATCGGAATCGTGCTAAGTTAACTCGATCCGATCTGCTCAGGCTGATCTCTGACCTGTTAATGGGTGGCGGCTTCGCACCTAGGACCGCATTCGGACCGAGTCGTGTCAGTGCTTTGTGGGTTAGATGTGTGTGTATGTGTTTTCTGTACTGTGTGATGTCTGTGGGGCGTGGTATGGAATGGAGTATTTCGTTATAATATCTCTCTGGTGTTACCTTAATGGTGCGAGGTGTTGGTGCATGATTGTACATGTAGTGGCAAGGGTGTTGTGGGTTAGTTGTCGCTGCTGCCATGAATTGTGTTCCCCTCATGTCTAAATGTTCCCTAACTTTTAGTATTTTTGTTTCTGTGTGCAGGTGTTCTATTGGTGTTGTTTGAGTGCATCCTGTAATGATACGAAGTGCGTTGTTTTGTATTGTTTGTAAGGTGTTTATGTGTGTGTTTGAGATAATGGGTGCCCAGCATGGGCTAGCATAGTCCATAACTGAGCGAATATATTGTTTGTATATGAGTGATGTTGTTTCCTGCTGGTGTCCAAAGTTTGTGCCTGTTAGTACCCTAAGCGTGTTAAGTCTTGACGTACATTTGGTTTTAATGTCCTGAATGTGGTTTGCAAAAGATAATGATGTGTTGTATGTGACACCAAGTATTTTGGTTCTGTGAGTGTATGGAATGTTGATGTTGTTTAGTGTAAGCTGTGGAATTACCTGGTGTTCTTTTGTGTTGCTTGTAAGCAAGGTGATGGTTGATTTTGTGGGCGCTACTTTGAGTCTATTGTGTGTGAGCCAGTCTTGTATACTGTTTATGTATGTTTGTAGGTTATTTGTAGCGGTGACGATGTTGTTGTGGGTGGATGTTAGAGTGATATCATCTGCATATGATGATAAGGTAAGCTTGTTATCTATGGGTGTTGGAATGTCATGCATGTATAAGTTGAAGAGTGTTGGTGAGAGAACAGAGCCTTGAGGGACCCCGTTCGGAAAAAGCTTGTTTTTGGATGACTTGCCATTAAATGTGACATGTGAGTATCTTCCTGAGAGATAGTTGCTCAGCCACCTTTTGGTGTTATTGTGCATGTTTGTGTTGAGTATTTTGTTTATGAGAGGGAAGCGTGGGATAGCATCAAATGCTTTCTAATATACTATTTGAGAAATGAAGCTTATATATACAGTACATATATATGTAACAGTTTTTTTGCGCACACCTACAGGTCGCTACAATTGGTGTAGAACAATGCGGTTTTCACCATTCGATGCGTCTTTTTATTGCGCAGTGCCCATGCTAAAAAAAAAATTCTATAACATAAATCCTGCCCCCCCCCTTTTAGGGGTACAGTTCTTCCCATTTCTTCATTTTTAATCATAATTTTGGCACAAAATGGGGGAGGGGTGGTGTAATGGGGGAGGGGTGGGGTTAATGGGGAAACTCAGAAAAATAGATGCGATATATACAGTATATGTAACCAAAAAAAAATTAAAGTGAATCCTTTGTAAGGTGCCAGCCCCCTTCCCCCCTTGGGGGTAATGGGGGAAGGGTGGGGGTAAATGGGGGAGAGGGGTGGGGGAGGGGGTATTGTGGGAGAGGGGTGGGGTAATGGGGGAGGGGGTGGGGTTAATGGGGAAACTCAGAAAAAAAATTGGTGGGTAAGTGGGGGAGAGGGGTGGGGAAGGGGGTATTGGGGGAGGGGGTGGAGGAGGGGGTATTGGGGGAGGGGGTGGGGGAGGGGGTATTGGGGGAGAGGGGTGGGGTAATGGGGGAGGGGGTGGGGTTAATGGGGAAACTCAGAAAAAAAAATGATAACCAACATCGATTCCGGTCAGGAAGATCATACTTATCACAACTAATGGAACACTATAACAATATTATTGATGCACTCGAAACAATGAAAACTATGATTTGGCGGGCCGCAGGGCCCCCAATTACTGTCGGTTCAGTTATTTGGTCAATAAAATATAGAAATGAACGCAGTCATGAAAATCTTAGGCTTCAAATCCGAGTTCATTGTATTAAGATTTGTGAAGCTTTAGATTTTCATGGCTGCGTTCTTTTCTGTAGGTTTTTGAATGAATAATTGGTTTGCCAGTAACTGGAAGGCCGCAGGCACCCCAATTACTGAGGCCCAAGGTGAGAGGAATAGGAATGATATCCAGATAAAGGGCTACTGATGTTCAAAATAAAATACGCCGTAGGCCCACAATTCAGCCGAAGCACCGCAGATCTAGCAAAATCCGCGCGTAGCGCCGACCTTTTGCTAGTCTAATATACTATTTCAGAAATGAAGCCTTATATATATATATATATATATATATATATATATATATATATATATATATATATAACAGTTTCTTTGCGCACACCTACAGGTCGCTACAATTGGTGAAAAACAAAGAGGTTTTCACCATTCGATGCGTCTTTTTATTGTGCAGGGCTCATGCTAACAAAAAATTCCGTAGCATAATTCCTTCCCCCGTTTGAGGGGTACAGTTCTTCCCATGCCTGTACACGCATTTTTTTAATTTTTCATTTTTAATCATAATTTTGGCACAAAATAAGTCAATATTTACTAAACATTTAATATTCGATTCACAAAAGATTTTTCGATTCACCAAAGATTTCTTTATCGATTCAATACAAAAAATTACATAATTAAAACGGGCAATTTAAATAAACACGAGTTTAAAGTTAAACGAGCCACACTCGAAATTATTTACCGTGACTTTTGTGCGTTTTATTACTGTGGCTTTTGTACAAATAATTTTACGTATACACAAACAGTTTGATAGGATATTGATTCATCATTCTATTTTTTAGTTGTCATAGAAATACGTTAATTAAGTTATCTGATTAGATGCGCTTTTATAGTTGAAGATCATTTTTAGAAAATTATTTATTTTCCCCACTTTAAAATATTACAAAATTTCTATTACGTATCCTAATATCATTATGCCTGTCGCTGTAAGTAAGAAAATAGCAATTATTTTCCATTTTATGAAGATTTCGGACCCCCTAGGCCTACAAAACCAATTTTCCCCTTTTCTTTATAAAAAATTGTTGATTTTCGGAACTCTTTCGGTTATAAATTTGTACCAGTCTATTGTTTATCTATAATAATAATAATAATAATAATAAAAAGACGTGTGTGTGTGTGTGTGTGTGTGTGTGTGTGTTCCAACCATCAGCCATAACTCCAAAATGGAAGCAGTTACAAACATGAAACTTCACACACATATTGATTAGGTCCCGAGGTTGTGCACGTGGGTGTTAATAAATTAAATAATTAATTTTAAAACATTAAATGACGTCATCAAGATCATTACGAAACCTATGGTAAAATTATTGAATACCAGGTTAGGTTCATTGAATGCCAGGTTAGGTCATCTGTACGCCCTTGACGATTGGTTAGGTTAAGTCGTGATATTTTCGTTGGCTTTAACGAAAATATCATGACTTAACCTTACCAATCGTCAAGGGTGTACAATTAACCTAACCGGGCATTCAATTAATCTAATCGGGCATTCAGTTGACCTAACCGGCCATTTAATTAACCTAATCGGGCATCATTACTATTATAATTTAGCAAAAATGTGTCTGCCTGTCTGTCCGCAGAAAAAACTTTTACGTTTCTGAACCGGTTTCGACCAAACTTCGTATGGTGGACGGAGGTGACGAGTAATGAACGAAAATATATGTGTGACCAGCCCCCCCACCACCACCACCAATTACTGGGCCCGAGGGCCCCTAGCACCGCGATAAAACTATAGAAAAGAACGCATCAATGAAAATCTTGAGCTTCACATTGTGTCAATATTTGTGAAGCTTAAGATTTTCATGACTATAGTTTTATTGACCAAATAATTGAACCCACCAGTAATTAGGGGCCTGCGACCTCCCAATTACTGTCGGTTCAATTATTTGTTCAATAAAACTATAGAAAAGAACGCAGTCATGAAAATCTTGAGCTTCACATCCGAGGTCATCGTATCAAGATTTGTGAAGTTTTAGATTTTCATGGCTGCGTTCTTTTCTGTAGTTTTATTGACCGAATAATTGGTTCGCCAGTAATTGGAGGGCCACAGGCACCCCAATTACTGAGGCCGAAGGTGAGAGGAATGGGAACGATATCCAGATAAAGGGCTATTGATGTTCAAAATAAAATACGCCGTAGGCCCACAATTCGGTTTGGGTCGAAGGTCCAAGCACCGCAGATCTAGCAAAATCGGCGCGTAGCGCCGATCTTTTGCTAGTGTTAGCTATTTGCGTATTTTAGAGGCGAGAGGGTAGGGTTCTGCGTTGCTGGTTGGCCTCTTCTTCTTCCTCTTCAGGGATGTTACCACCACAGGGGAAGGCGTACTCTGCTGTGGCACATGCATTGCTTGCCCCAAGTCTTTTAATCTGTTCTGGTTGCAGTATCAGCTTTTTTGGAATGTTTACATGCTGTATTCTCGATTTAATATGTTCCCAGCCTGCTGGTGATGAACTATCCAACTTTCTCACCAAATCATGTACGATATCAATAATATTCGAGCCCTGTACCTTTGACCCTTCAACATCAACCTCGCAAGTATCGGACCATTGTATAACGGGATCCTCACTCAGTAGATTATAAAGACTTAGTCCTTTATTCCTCAAAGTGTGAGGGAGATCTTTTTAATACATGTTGGAGGTGTTGTAGGCTCACCGCGTTGTTCTTTGCTTGTTCGTGTATATGTTCATCATGATCAATTTAAGTTCGCTCCCATGTTTGACAACTACGGGGAACTCCACCTGTTTCTTAAAATTTTTTGTTCTCATGAAGAAATTTCTGAAGAGCTTCTTGGTATAAAATTCTTATCTCGTCACGAGGCCTTTCACTGTTTAGTAGGTTCACCAATTCGCTTTCCATTCTTTTAAGCCTGTTTTTACCGGGGTTCTAGACCTGAATATAGGCTCTTTGTGGTTTTTAGTGAAGCATACACCTCGTGTGGAATCACGACCACTTTCGTCATTATTTTAAACTAGCCAATAAATGCCCCAAAACTGAAAATAAGATGTGGAGGAATGAACACCATCTTTGTACAATAATACGATTTTTCTTTCCCACAGTTTGCATTTTACGAGCTAGTATGTGTATTATCTTCATGTAACGACGTAATCGAGACTTCTGAGAGGGTTTCATTGGTACATTGCATTTTATAACGTTAAGACAGATTTCGCTGATACATTTTAAAAAGTCGAGGTCAATATTTTTAACAAACAGGTGCACACCGTTCAAACTCGTTTGGAAATAGATTCGTTCTTAGAAGCACCTTAAACGTGTTTCGCGGGTAAAGGTCACAAACCAAATAACCGTAACGTTGCTTTGTAGCATCTTTATAAACATTCAAAAACTCTACGATGATTCGGGAACATTTGATTGGCTAATACCCAAATTTGTGTTACATCTCGAAGCTGAGCGAATAAGAGTAGATATTGTGTTTAGCGATACATCGCACATGTATCTATTTTTGAAAAATAGATTCTGATTGATGGAGAACACGCTTATGTTAAGATGGTGGAAGAATACTGTAAATGTCTCTGCAAACGTTTTGTCCATTTCTAACATGAGATCGTCACTTACAATAACCGTGTGCTCTTTCCCCTTTATAGAACCGACATCATAAACACCTTTGTGGAATACAATATTATCTTGGTATTCGTTGAATACGGCGTGGTATGTCGAATAGCACCATATAATTTTATGCACAGAGTTTGAGAACAGTTTGTCCTTATCTTTAGTGATTTTAAGCATAACCACGGTTTTACCACATCATGTAGGGCCGGATATATTGCATGTAGGACTCGTGAACCTCAATTTTTCTACAGAATCCATTTCTAACGCAGCACAGTCTTGAACGCTGTCTTTAACAAATCTAAAATAAAATTTGAGATCATCTTATATTCGTTAACCCTATTTTCTCTTCCTTCTGAACCGTGAATGAAGGAGCCGACAGGCCTCAGTACCCATGTGTCGTGGATGCGGCGATGGCGATGAGGACGAGATTGTGATTAATGCACCAGACTGTGCTCACGGCAATAGCGTGCCAAACGTCAGCCCTGTATCCGCTACCGTCCTGGAATCCCACATTCTTTCAACACCGACAACATTCTCCATGCCATCCAAGCCTAAAAAACGGAGATACGAGGACGAAAGACGCGGAGCAGAAACGCCCTCTGCGGCGGGCATGGTACATAAGCGTGTAAAATTCTCCACGAAAATACCAACTGCTAGGGCATCAGTAAGTTTTGAAAATGCTGCAGAGCCTCAGTCCTTCACCTCTTACGCTACATCCCCTACACCAGTGGTTCCCAACCTTTTCACCACAAAGGACCCCTTTTATTTTTATTTTTTTCCCACGGACCCCATGTTTTTGAAAGATTCCGTCTACCAAACAAACTGTTTTTATTAACTAATAATTAACTCGTTTTCTCATTTTTCACTATCAAATAAAGGACATATAAGAGTATACAATTAAAATACAGCGTATTAAAAAAGTATTAATAATTACAGCCAAGGGCAAGGAAACTTGAAATTTTAGCCTAAGCGCCGTTATCGTGGGTAAATGTACGATTTCTATTGGAACCTCTCGAAATATTGAAAGCTCACGGACCCCCAGTACTACCTTCGCGGACCCCCAGGGGTCCGGGGACCCCAGGTTGGGAACCACTGCCATACACTACCTTCTTCTACAAATAAAACTGTCCCCACTTATCTCCGCTCAGTACCGCCTCCCGCTGTACCCTCCGCCATGGCAGCAATAGCTCAACCGGTAGACAGTATCATATCAATCGAACTGGTGTGCAACGTCACCTCCACCCTGGCCCTACCTAGAAACCGTTACGTAGTCAGGGTCGACCCGAGAACCATGTATAACAATGGTATTGAATACGGCCCTCGCTACGTAGTTGAGCGTATTGTGGAGTTTTCCCTTCAGAACAGTGAGGGGCGTGAAACCACGACGAGGTTGGCCCTTGTGTTCGGGGAAGATGATGGAGATAGAGACGATTCTTTGGTAGTAATACTAGGCTTGTTCAAAAATCAACTTTTTCTTATTTTCATAGGTTTCTGTACATTTTCCCATGCTTTTTGACCTGACAAAGCCGAAAATCACAACTATTTTGACCTAGGATGTTGGGAAGCATTGCCGCATGGAGCTTTAAATTTTCTGCCTTGAAATCGGCCAAAGCGCCAATTCCGGGGTCCCTTGAATTATGTTTTGCACTTTAACTTTTGATCTAAACAAGATAGAGCAACAAATTAGGTATCAAATGAAAGAGCATAAAATTAATAAATAATAATAATAATAATAATAATAATAATAATAATAATAAATAAATAATAATTAATAATAATAATAATAATAATAATAATTATCTATCATTTTTCAGGAAACAACAGAAACTCAATCAGAATCTAGAAAACTATCTACAAGTTACAACTTCACAATGGCATTAAGCAAGGAGCTGAGGGAGCTCCGTGGGCGCACAGTTGATATCTCAGAACCTCCACGTACTGTCCACAGGCAGGTGTCAACTGGGCCATCTACCAGATCTCTCACTGAAACTTTCCTGGTTGGATACCCTTCAGCTTTTATCAGTGGTTCCCAGCTTCCCACCAACAGACAGGCGTTCCAGTATTTCCTTAATCTTCAGAATTTACCGGAAAATGCAGGGAGGCCCATGGTTCAAGACCTTGCATATGAAACAGTTGAATCTATCATCCCATTCTGGCAGATGGCTAGGATCAAGACAATGACCAAGTACAACGCAATGAAGCTCTTCATGAAACTACATGAGAAACATCGTGCTCTGGTGAAAAGCAAAGGAAGAGCAAGTAACCCTGGAGGAAAAAGAGGAGCATTTGTGCTGGAATTAGACAGCCTGTTCGATATAGGAGCTCCAGATGCAATCCAGGAAATACAGAACAACAGACTGTTATCCAGAGAGAAGAAAGATGAGGATATCAGGTTCTACGAAGACCAAAAGACTGAGAGGAAAGGTCATATGTCTGGTCATGACAAGATTTTTGAGACAAGATCCCTGCAGCAAGCAGCGAGGAATGAAAGACTGCAGCATAGACAAGAACAAGGTAAAACTAATTACTTTGAACGTTACAAAAAGTTTTAAGTTTTACTCCATTGCGATATTTAGCATGTACTTAACAATTACTGTCTTAACATGTTGTACTATTTTACAGCTGCAGCAGATGGATGGCCAGAAACCTGTACTCCATGAAAATGCTGATGTTTGCAGATCAACTTGAGTACGACGAAGACACTGTATCAAAGCTGGAAAGACTCAACACCTTCCTTGCGCTGTTCTACACTCCTGTATGGATGATGTCAATGTCTGCTGCAGATGCTCCCGTGAATGATCTAAGTCTAATCCAGGACATGTTGAAGTACAAGAAAACTGACGCAGAGCTTGCTGATGCAGTACTTAATAAGATGGAAAACCACAAATGGTACCTGACGCAGGAAGTCGTGCCATTTGCCCTGTTCAGCAGTAGATTGAGTGACACATTGAAGCACGACATTGCTGCCCAGTTACATGCCACTGAAAAGCCAGACAGCTTCAGAACAGGAAAGCCTCTATTCCAGAGAGTCACAGCTAAGACCACCCTGGTTGATCTCATTGGCCCAGAATCACATTTCCTGCTGGACACACTGAACATTGGATCCGAGTGGCTTCTGGAACCTGTCACGTCTTGGCGACAGAATGAGGACTACAGAAAAGCGTTGGACTATGTTAAGAATCTGAAAGCGGTGAATGACATTGCTGAACGTGGTGTCAAGATGATGAGCGACTTTGCAAATGTCATAACAACAGATGCCAAGCAAAGGGACTATCTCCTTCAAGCTGTGGAGTTCAACAGACGCCGCTTTGACAGCTTCAAGAAACAAACTCTCAACAACTGACTGTGTAAATGTCATTATGAAATTAATCATCATGTAATGCTTTCACTTCTTGATCGATTAGACTTGTGACAAAATGTTAATCTCAAATTTGTGTCATGAATAAGGCGCCTTGTCTGCCTTGAGTGTGAGAAAACGAATTTTGTGATATTTCTGAAATCTTTGTATGTACCAATGTGCCATTTCTTGTTCCAAGACTATCATAATTGTTAAGTTAGAAAGAGGATTAAAAACACTTTAATTTGGTGCCTATTTTGTTGCTCTATCTTGTTTAGATAAAAAGTTATAGTGCAAAACATGATTCAAGGGACCCCGGAACTGGTGCTTCTGGCCGATTTCAAGGCAGAAAACTTAAAGCTCCATGCGGCAATGCTTCCCAACAACCTAGGTCAAAATGGTTGTGATTTTCGGCCTTTTCAGGTCAAAAAGCATGGGAAAACGTACAGAAACCTATGAAAATAAGAAAAAGTTGATTTTTGAACAGGGCTATCTAAGTAATACCCTACATACGTCTGGCTGCCGTAGATGTAGAGTACATTTTGGAGCGTATAATACATGCCACCCATAACAGCACAGAATTTAACATGAATAACTTCACGATCGATATCGACCACGTTTTCCGTGTTGCGGGACATACGGCCACAATTTATGCACTTAACTTTGACAGTTATCAAATATTCAGAAACCACATTAATCTCGATCGCGGTTGCGGCTTTATAGCAATAATCTTGGTCCATATGTTTATTGTGCTAAATACAGTTGCCAAAAAAATTTGGTTGCCGAACGCTGTACGGGCTACAATAAACCTTAGCCCCCCCGCCCAAGGCCTAAACCGTTAGAGGTACAGTAAAACTAAACATACCTTAAAGAAGGGGCCTTATCGTGCAGAAGTGTGACCTGATCGACATCCATAACATTGTTCGGGTTTCTTAGGAAAGGAATGACATGCTGGGATAGAATAATATCACGAAAATACTGTCCATCCCAACTCTGACCATTTGGCTTCAGCACCCACATGAGCTTCTTTGCAGTGAACAAAACAAACACACCAACACCGTCTGGACTTTTTAATAATTCGCGATAATGTTCATTGTCATCGATTTCATTTGGTGTTGTGGCCCACACTCGATCATTTTGGTAGTTAGGCCGACGTGTTACGTAAACAAAAAATTCATCGGAGACAGCTAAATGCATGAAATCATCCACATCCCAATCTTCAAGATAATGGGCAAACCACATTCTGTCATCGATGTTAAGTTGAGTTTTTCTTGGCTTTGGAAGTTCAGGCCAAGGCTTTAAACCTTACCTATGACGGTACAGTCGAATGATCTCACCACTAACGATTTTTCCTCTCAACACTTCGATTTCTCTAGAAAGTTTAGCACAGCTGTTTTTCCGCTTACGCGTACCGCTTTCAATGATGTCCTTTGTTTCCTGAGAGAGTGGCAAATTTGTGCGCCCAGATTTGGTTGTATCCATTTCACATTCATCCAAAGTTTTATTCCAATTTCTTTTGACGAAGTCCTCACTTCTTCGCCACTTTTTGGCATCCCATGAACGTGTTATAAAGGTGGCTCCAGCATCACGAGCTTCCCGAAATGTTATTACTCGTATGCGATCTATCACACGTTGCCTCTCCGAATCACCAATTAATTGAGAAGCCATTATATTATCACTTTATCAGCTAGAGTAATTTTAATACCTGCAATAAATACAGAATTTTATATACAGGGTGTCCGAGAATTATCTGTACAATTTTTGGCTGTTATTAAAAGTCAATCATGAAGTGTAGAAATTCCAGTCTTGTCCCATTTTACAGAGAATCTCATTAAGTATTTTCTGATACCACGTTTTGACAAGTTTTTTAGAAATGTACGCGGGTGACAGACATTGATGATTTAAAAGCAAGAATCACAGCTGCTATTGAGCGAATTGATGTGGATATGCTGCAGCGTACATGGCAACATTTGGAGTATCGATTGGATGTTTTGCGAATCACTAATGGTGCACATATCGAATGTTTGTAACAACGTTACTTTAATAAAAGAAACTTTTGAAAATACAGATTCTAAATAATCTTGTTTAAGAATTTTACGTGTGTTATCAAGAATTTTATTAAAAGATGAAATTGTACAGATAATGTTCGGACACACTGGAATTTCTAAAAAACTTGTCATAACTTGATATCAGAAAAAACTTAATGAGATTCTCTGTAAAATGGGACAAGACTGGAATTTCTACACTTCATGATTGACTTTTAATAACAGCCAAACATTGTACAGATAATTCTCGGACACCCTGTATATTTATAATCACTAAAAACTATTTCGATAGAAGTAAACATGTAAGCTGCAAATGGGGGGAGGGGCTAAGGTGTTTTGGAACCCCTTACAGCGTGCACGTAAACTAACCACAGACTGCAGATCAAATTTGACTGTGATATGGAACCTGAAGAGCTGAGAATGGTTGTGCAGGAAATGGGTGTGCGATTAGTTGTATTTGGTTTGGATGATCGTCATTGGACTGTGTATATTTTTAAAAGCAGTGTGAGAGATCGTACAAAGCCTCTACTTATTTTAGGTTTGTCGGGGACAAAGTACCTCCCCATTTGCAATATAAGGACTCCTTACGCGAGTCATGCTAAAAGCTGTAAGTATGGCAGACACATTGATTTGTGTAAGGGGTGTCTCGAGTTTACAAATGATACAGTGAAACAGTGTAAGGATTCTCACATGGTTTCTGAAAAGTGTAAAAGCCCCAAATGCGAAAGCCGGTTAGATGAAGCTGAGAAAAGAGACTGTAATGTATGTAGACGCCCGTTTTTCAATAATTTCTGACTTGATTTCCATAAATAAAATGGAACGTGCAAGAAAATTAGAATTTGCGAGTGTGTCATCTTCATATGATGGACAGTTTCAGCACATGTATGATGAAATTCGCTGTACTACATGCTATAAGAAATATAAGGCGGATGGTGTAAAGCATGTTTGTTATATGAAAGATGCCAAACCTAAAAATAATCCGTGCATAACGTTGTACTATGATATAGAGACATAAACAAACCTAGAAACCAAAGAGCTTATTCCCCACCTACTTGTAAGCCAGACCATCAGTGACGAGTGTATAAACGTTGTGTGATGAGTGCCTTAAATGTAGTAAACGGACAAACATTTTTAAGGCGATTGTAAGAGACTCCCCCGTGAAACTCCTTGTGGACTATATTGTCAAACTGTCGGACCAATCCAAAAAAATGACCGTTTAGCATATTCTTTCGCATAGCGCATCAAAGTTTGATACACAGTTTCTTTGTAAGGAATTGCTTCAACACGAAACCTCAGAAATATTTGCAGGTGATCCCTTGAAAAGAGGCAAAAACTTATTCAAATGCAGATAAGGAATAATGTCCAGTTTAAAGACACTTTGTTATTCGACCATTGTAAATTAGCGAAGTTGCCCAAAGTAATGGGCCTGGACATTGAAGTTTCTAAAGGCTATTTCTCTTACACATTCCTCACTGAAGACACTTTAAATTAGGTAGGACTACCACCACCCAAGCATTACTTTAACTATGATAGCATGAGTGCTAGTGAACAGAAAGATTTTGAGAGGTATTGAACAGCTTTAACGACACCAATCCTTACAATACAGCAGATGATTGTGAGCGTTAGTATGTGAACGATGTATGCGTGCTTTAAGTGTGCTTCCAGACCTTCAGATGGATGTGCAGTTGCCCGCCTATGTAATGTTCCTCACCTCACACGCGGGCGACTCCTTAAATGTGGCAACGCCACAGTGTTAGTCAGGGTATCCCAACTGAGGGAAGGTGGGGTGGAGGGGGACAACCGAGTCCATGTCTATGTTCATAAAGATGAATAATTAATATGATCGTGAACAGCGTTGAACTCCGTGTAGTTTACTAGTCTTACACAGTAATAAGGCTCCATTATGATTACTGCAAATCTAGAGTATATGAACAGCTACTACAATAGAACTTTTTATATACTAGTGAATGCGAAATGTTCGCCTTCAGGAAATTTTTGCGTTTTTCGCGTGTTTCACGTAGGCTATAGTTTACACGAAAATAACCAGCAGGTGAAAATTTGACAATTTAAATCAATCTTTGGAAGATAGAAAAATAAAAATACGTCATTGTAATACATTATTTGAAAAGTAAATTCAGCATATTATAATAAGACATTGTAAAGTAAAACAGTAAAAACATTTTAAATTATACTTAGGCTGACCATACGTACCGTTTTGAACGGGACAGTACCGTTTTTTTATGGGTTCTGTATGGGTTCTGTCACTGAAGAATAATTGTAAGCTCAATATGTTTATGTACTTACCTTTTCATGAATACAGAATATTACATAACCCCCGTCCCTTTTTTGCCATCCCAATGTCCCGTTTTTGTCTCAAGGAAATATGGTCAGCCTAATTATACTGCATTATTACTGTATAAAAAGAATGTCGTGAATGCCGATAATTTCCCAACCCTTCTGAATGGTCTCCCTCATTTTGTGTAGTTTATCCCATACAGAGACAATCCACTTAGCATGAAAAGGTTTCAGTGTGGAAAGCTTCAAATCTATCTTACCGAGATATTCATTTACGTTGAGTAATGATGAAACTTTATCCGCATACCAAGAGGTAAAACTTGAATTGATATACGACCTCAACCTCGACCAATCACAGTCCAGAATAAATGTCGTCATTTATGACGTCACTTTAATCTGTAAGCTTATAAATAGCAGCTGTTGACCGCGAAATTTTGATGCCACGAACTCGTCCAAGGATATGAAAGAGCTAAAATTTGCTACCGTGAAATTAACCTGGTTTACAGTATTATACTTATAAATTCATACACCGTATGACGAACACCGACTCTGAAAATGAATCCGGCTCAAGATAAAATTGCACAGCGAGGCCGGATAATTGGTATGCGGGAAGCAGGCCTCTCTGTAGCTGACATAGCCATGGAACTGGGAATTTCGAAGCCTTGACACTGGGCGCAGAGGTGGCAGGAGACTGGGAATCTGATAGATCGGCCTAAGTGTAGGGCACCAAGAAAGACCACCCTAGAAGAAGACCGGAGAATAATCAACGAAGTGCAGAACGATCCTATCAACAACGCAGTCGCCATCCGGGAGACACTACATTTGGGCGTGTCAGTGGACACCGTAAGGAGACGGTTGCATGAAGAAGGATATCACCACTGTGCTTCTGCCAAAAAAGAGAGGATCGAGGAACGACATCGTCAGGCCAGGCTCTCGTTTGCTCGCCAGCATATAAATGATGATCTCGCATACTGAAGCAGAGTTATCTTTTCTGACAAGAAGACGTTTGGGTTTACAACTCACAGGCGTCTTCGGTGTTGGCGACAGGCAGATGCGGATTAAGACACCTCATGGCCCTGGTGCAATTAGGAATATGGGGGGCCCTTTTCTATAGCTTTTTATTAACAATACTTTTACACGAAATATATGTACGGTGCTCAGGCTAATTGGGAAAAAACTTAAAAGAACCTTATCACAGTGTATTTTGCCGTTTTCCAAAACCAAACATTATTAAACAAACTTTACTTTAGGGCTTATAAAACATAATCTCGAATATATATCATCGAAGCTGATTGAGATCCACGGGAGGTGGATATCAATATCTAGACGTCATGGAGGAGGTGATGCTGTCTTCTGTACGCGTGTATGCCTTGCCCTATCCTGAGCACATTATCTTTATGCAGGTATGTCGTATTTGTTTATTATAGAGTATTATACTATTACTAGAATAAAATTTATGTATTACATGCATTTGTATATCCGGTTTCCACATTGACATGGGACGAATAATGGTCATAAAATTGTTCTTTAACTCTTTCAGTATTATGACAACACTTTAGGATTTTATTCTGGATAACTGCAAACTGTATTATTTGTATAGATAGATAGATAGATAGATAGATAGATAGATAGAATAACCTTTATTAATAATAATAAAATAAATAATTTTTTTTCAATTTACAATGACATGAATAATTGTGAAGCTCGACTATTTATTTTATTTTATTTGGCCCTTAAGCTTTAGGCTTTACTGAGCTCTTATTAAAAATAAGCAGCTAATTGTTATAAATTAATAATAATAAATAAATAAATAAGTAAATAAGTATTATTAATAGTTAAAACATGTATTACATTATTAAACAATATTAACGGACAATATTTTTTTTAAAGGACTAATTTTTAACTGCGCGATGCCGTCGCAGAAAGCGTCGTGCGTTAGGTGTGGGGTAAACCGGTGGTATTCGAAATTTAAAGATTATAACGGCGGTCCTATGGCGATTACCGAGAGATCAGTTTTTCTTCTGCGAGTTAATGGAGGAAATAGTTGACAAAACGCAGTGTACGTCAGGTAACGGAGAGACTTGCAACGCTTGATGAGGGGTAGGGCTACGTTTGACGAAAGCCGAACCAATACTAACGTTGAAGACGTTAGTAATTTGAAGGGTGAGGTGCGTAACCTAGTTTCTAGTTTAGGCAGCTAGTCGGGAAGGTTGGATAGAGTTGAGGAAGGGGTTAAGGTTGGTCCGAGATTAGTAGATTGGGGAGGGATTTAGAAAAGTTAAGGGTGGAGCTAGGCCGCGTACGTTAGGTGATAGGAATCCCCCCCCCCCATCGAGGTTTCGAACCCTTTCGCCCATTTGGAAAGGGACGTGAATGAGGGGGAAACTATTTTAATTAGGGACTCTTTAGTGCGCCATATGGACACAGAGTTCGTTAAACGGCATCCAACCAAGAGGAGGAGGTTCTGTCTCCAAGGGGCCAGGGTTGACAGAGTTAGAGACGAAGTGGATAGGATTGACGTTGCCTCCCGTCACTCGATGTTGGTGACGATGGTAGGGGGCAACGACTCGTATAGGCCCGATACGAGAGCCTGACCTTTTGGCGAGATATAGGGGGTTAATTAGGTCCCTAAAGGCGAGGTCAGATAGGTCTTTAGTTCTAGGTATTACCCCTAGGCACGGTTTGGGTCTTAGGATTACGTCTAAAACAATATTTTTTAATAATAAATTAGAAGAGATTTGTGCTGAGGAAAATGTACCCTTCGTAAAGCTGTGGTCAGAATTCAGTGATCCTAGCCTTTTTAAAAGATGGGGTTGCATTTTAATGAAATAGGTAATGCTAGGCAGGTAGGTTAATTGACGAAAACGTACGAAAGCTGTATAGGTCGAAGCCTTCTTTAAACATTGTGGGTCCGGGGAAGCAGGCCCGACGTGAAAAATAGTTTAAAACGCGGCCCGTGGTAAAAAATAACTTAAACTTCTTTTATTGTAACGGCGTAGTATTAGAAATAAATTAAACGAATTTAAGGCGATAATTTATTCCGGCAACTACGATATAGTTGCTATCACTGAAACGTGGTTAAATACCGTGACTCGGGACTTGTTGGGGGAACTTGATATACCGGGTTTTAAACTCTTTACTAATGATAGGTTACATAGGTTTGGTGGCGGCGTTTTGCTGTACATTCGTAATTCCCTTAGGGCTATCGAGGTTAAGATAGATTTTCCGGCAGCAATTAATGCGATATGCGTTGGTTAGGGCGCGTAGTATTAGTTTTAATTTTGTTGTTTATAGACCTCCCGTTCAACCCTCGATACCGATACTAGATTTTACGCACTTCTTGATAACTTTATAATCGGAATAGTATAATTGTCGGAGACTTTAACTGCCCTAATGTTAATTACGAGACTTTTACTGGTAATGAGGAGGGTTTGAGATTGATTGAGTTCATGGAGGATAATTTTTTACGACAGATGGTTACTGAACCAACGCGGTGACAATATTTTAGATTTGGTGATGACGAACGGCGAAAATATAGTCGAAGGTTTAGAAGTTGGCGAGAGTTTAGGATGTAGTGATCATCAAATTCTTAGGTTTAAGTTATTGATAGAAAACACTAAGGATAGTAACGTAATAGAAGTCCCTGATTTTCGTAGGGCTAATTTTGATAGTTTTGCGGATAGGATGGGAGTAGTGGACTGGGATAACTTATTTATGGGTAATGACACAAATTTGCATCGGGAGGCGTTTAAAGAAAGTTTTATGAATATTGAAAGGGAGTTTATTCCTCGTAGGCAAGCGCGCTAGAAATGGTAGGCCCAATGGTGGACTAGGGAAATAGGCGAGTTCATAAACGAGCGTAACAGAGCGTATAGACTTAATAAGCGCAATGGCACGGCAGCTAACTTTAATAGATATATCGAGCTTAGACGTCAGGTTAAAAGATCAGTTAGGAATGCTAAGCGTAATTTAGAGATACTTATAGCTGTGGATAGTAAACATAATCCAAAAAAGTTTTTTGAATACGTCAATAATCGTAAGCCGATAAAAGATAACATAGGCCTCTAGTGGATGTTAATGGCGCTTTGGCTTCTGACGCTCAGGCGATGGTGGGTATTTTCAATAACTTTTTTGCGACAGTTTTTACCCTAGAAGACGTAAATAATGTCCCCGACGTGGACGATATCGTTCCATTTAGTAGCGAGACTATTTTGGATGAAATAACTGTTTACGAGGGTGAGATTGCGCATTATATCGATAGGTAAAAGTTAGCAAGGCTCCAGGCCCCTGACGCTTTTTATCCCAGACATTTGAAAGATTTGATTGTTAGTAGGCCCCTTAACAAGATTTTTAATCAGTCACTCGAAACGGGGATTATTCCTGAAGACTTCAAATTACTAACGTTTCGCCTATTTTTAAAAAAGGCGACCGCACACTAGCTAGCAATTATAGGCCCATTAGCTTAACGTTAATTGTCGGTAAACTTTTGGAATCTGTAGTTAGGGATCGTATCATCGATCACTTAGAAAGTAGAGATTTGATTAATAGTAGTCAGCATGGGTTTCGACGCCATAGATCTTGTTTAACTAATTTGTTAGAATTTTATAACGAAATAGTGCGCGAATACATAGTCATAGAGCGCTGACGTTATTTATTTAGATTTTAAAAAGGTTCGATACAGTTCCGCATAGAAGATTAATTGCGAAGGTTAAAGCGCACGGTATACGCGGTCAGGTAGCTAACTGGTTAGAGGAATGGCTTCGTGCTAGGAGACAGAGGGTCGTCGTTAATGGTTGAATCGGGGTGGTTGGATGTA
Organism: Bathynomus jamesi; assembly: GCA_023014485.1. Lineage (NCBI taxonomy): Eukaryota > Metazoa > Arthropoda > Malacostraca > Isopoda > Cirolanidae > Bathynomus > Bathynomus jamesi. The sequence continues at coordinate 1,373,111 of JAJOZX010000136.1, read as the reverse complement.
GGTAGCGGTGTCCCACAGGGTTGTGTTAGGCCCATTGCTATTCGTAATCTACATTAACGACATAGATAGACTGACTAGTAACGTGTCAAAATTCGCGGACGATACTAAAATAGGCGGTAGGGTTGTTAACGAGGACGATAGAAATAGGCTCCAAGACGATGTAAAAGGATTATGGAGTGGACGGTTAAGTGGCAGATGCAATTTAACGTAGACAAGTGTAAAGTTTTGCATATAGGTTCTCGTAACAATAATTACACGTACACGATGGATGGTAGAGAGTTAGCGAGCGTTGACGAGGAAGTAGATTTAGGCGTACGCGTATCTAAGGATTTAAAGGTTAGGAACCAGTGCCTGGAGTCTTGCGCAAAAGCTAATAGGATGTTAGGCTTCATAGCGCGTAATTTCGAATTTAAATCTAAGGATATTATATTGCCCCTTTACAAGTCCCTAGTCAGGCCTCATTTAGAATATGCCGTTCAGTTTGGTGCCGTATTTGCAGGATATTGATAGGTTAGAAAGGGTTCAGCGTCGTACCACGAAATAATTCCGTCATTGCGCAACAAGCCTTATGAAGATAGGATTAAAGTGTTAGACTTGCATTCACTCGAAACTAGGAGATTAAGGGGGAGCTTATTGAAGTTTTCAAAATCGTTAATAACATTGATAACGTAAATTTTGACAAACTGTTCACTTTCGATAATAGCAATACTCGTAATAACGGATTTAAGTTGCGTGGCAGACGTTTCATTACTAATATCGCTAAAAACTTTTTACGTTTAAAGTAATTGATAAATGGAATAATCTTCCCGCGTAGTCGTTCACTCTACCAGCGTTAATATGTTTAAGAACCGTTTAGATAGGCATTTTAAAAATATTAACGTTGTTTAAAATAAAAAAAACAATTAGTAACAGGAGCTCTGGGGGTGGTGGTCGAGGATGAGTCTGTTGACGATTAATGACGCTTGTGATGCCAGCATAAAATAAAAAATAAAAATAGACTAACATGAACGTAGATGTAGCTCGTAGAGTAAACTAACCCACTTTTTGTTTAACTTTACCTACTTTTTTTTTCTTATCCTCTCCTTACTTGCATTCTGTAACTCTCTTTACTTGCATGTTGTAGTTTGCATGGTATGACTGAGTTAAGACTGTGTTTGCATGGTTTGTAAGCGTTCTTATTTTACTTCTTTTCATCTTTCACCCCTTTCCTATTCTCTCCGACCATTTTTCTGACTTGTCGGCAGTGGCCGGCGGATGATGATGGTGAGTCTTTTTTCTCTTTTTCTGAATGAATGTTAACTCATGAGTGATAAGTGTTGCTACTTATTTAACCCCTTATTTTCTTCTCTTAATCCCCTACTCTTTCCTTTCTCTCGGGCTAACCTTAGAGTGGATCTTAGGGTCTTTGTTAGCCTTAGCTTCTGTAGATCTGTAGATATTAAACAATATTAGTGGACATTAATCTTAGAGTTTTGTTAGTATGCCATTATTAATTGGGATTTGAACTTGGTTTTAAACAAATTTACATTCACAATATTTTTTATATCGGCATGCAAGTCATTCCATATTTTCAATCCAATGAAAATGGGTAGTTTTTGAGATGAAGACAATCTAAATTGAGATATAACAAGCTTTGATGTATTTCTGGTCTGATACGAGTGGATTTCTTGATGAGTTGCAAAATATCTATTTATCCGTTGCAAATTAATGGTTTTGTTCATACACTTGTAAATAAAAATAAAATGTGCCAGTTTGGTTATATCGTTGAGCTTCAGTAGGTTTAACTCTTTAAATAGTGCACTAGAGTGATCAAGGAAATCAGCATCAGATAATAACCTTATTGCTCGTTTTTGGATGACAAAAATACCATTTAATGCGTTGTTAACATTATTAGCAAAGGGTGCAGTTTGTTATATAAGGAAGAACAAAAGTATGATAAAGAGTCAATAAAACTTGTTTAGGGACTACATTTCTAAGTTTAAACATTATAGCAACGCTCCTTGAAATCTTTTTCGCGATATAATTTACATGATCACTCCATTGCAAATTCTTATCTAGCATTACACCAAGAAATTTTGTTACAGTACACTCTTTTATGGTGATTTCATTAACATTAAATTCATAAAAATGTACATTTCTTTTATTAGTAAAAATCATGAAAATTGCTTTACTGGTATTTAGGAAGAGTTTATTGGTGGTCAACCATTTCATTACACTGATGAATTCTGAATGAAATGTATTCTTAGCTGTATTAACGTCTTTGCAAGAAAAAGAGACAGTTGTATCATCTGCAAACATTATGAAGTTCAGTATATCAGATGAACGTGGAAGGTCATTTATATATAATAAAAATAAAAGTGGACCCAGAACTGAGCCCTGTGGCACACCATGTTTGACAAGCGCTTTAGTTGAACAAACCTTATTTACTGATAGAAAATGATATCTATTGGGCAAATAACTTTTAAACCAATCACTTATTGCTCCTCTAAAGCCGTAACAATATAATTTATTTGGTAGAATATTATGGTCTATTACATCAAACGCATTACTCAAATCCAAAAATATTGATATCATTATTTCTTTGTTCTCCTTAGCTATATTTACATTTTCCATAAGATTTAAAATAGACATTTCCGTTGTTTTATTATTACAGAAGTCATTGATTTGGAGATAATAAATTGTAGGATTCTAAATATCGCTGCATTCTACTTTTTACAATTTTTTCAAAAACTTTGCTGAACACAGATAATGAACACACCGGCCTGTAATTTGTTGCTAGTGTAGGATCACCCCCTTTAACCCTTTCAGACCTGGCGTCCATCTCAATGGACACAATATTTAATGTGTCATAATGGCTTGCGCATAAAAAATTTCCGTTGCAATCAGTCTGCCTATTTCAGCGTACGTCACATAAATTGTTTTCACCGAATTTGCGCGCCATCTGTTGAGTAGATACTGTTACATCGCTATACAAACAAAGATGGCGGAACGTAGAAGTCGACTGTCAGGTAACTCTCTTTTTAAATTTTAATTTAGCACTAAGTTTCTTTCGATTGCTATGACTTTTTCTTACAAAACGAATTGTTAGGTTCTGTTTTACATATTGTAAATGTAAAACTAAGCCAGGGTAAGTGCAAGTTGTTGTAAACAATGTTTTATTATGTGTGTCCACTGCAATGGACAAACGTTCACAAGGGTAGCAAAAGAGATTAAAGCCTCGCTTGACCTTGAATTGATATACGCCACGCATTTCTGCTTGTAATTACGAAAGTTGCCAACTATGTTTTTTTATTATTTCAGCGTCTCGTTCAAGACCCCTTCAAGATGATGAATTTCAAGAACTTTTGGATTTGCTTGATTCTTCAGGCTCTGAAAATGAAGATCTTTCCAGTGGAGATGATGAAAATTTATTGGAAAACACTGAAAGTAAGGAAATGTTTTATAATTTTTTCTTTAGCAGAATGTGCACGGACGCACGCACGCACAAACATGCATGCACAGTACATATTTATATGCTTGCTACCTGCTGCTACTTTAAATTTATTTTTTATATTTTTAGATCATGGTGATATGCTTTCCTGCAGTGACAATGATGTGTACTCTGCAGATGAAGAAGAAAATCTAGTACCAGCTGTTTCGACTAGCGATGATGTTACACAAATCACATTCACACCGAAGAAAGATATCAAGTGGAGGAAAATATCCTTTGATGCACAACAGTTACCGGATTTAGAATCAAGACGAAATGACGGTATTATGTTTTCAGATGCGTCTCCTTTAGATTATTTTAGGAAATACATAAAGGAAAGTGATTATGCCAATATGGTTACAATGACAAATATATGCTGTTCAGAAGGGAAATACTTTTAAGCCTACTAATTTGGGAGAAATTCAAACTTTGATTGGATTACATATAGCGGTTGGGTGTTTGAAATATTCTCAGCTACGCATGTATTGGGAGAGTTCAATAGGAATCAACCTTTTTGTAGAGAATATGTCTAGGGAAAGATTTCTGTCATTGCGTAACAACCTTCATTTAGTAAACATCTCGGATAAACCAGTTGATTGTAAAGATAAAATGTATAAAGTTAGACCTATTTATGAAGCTGTACGTAAACGTTGTTTGGAATTAGAAGTTGAACAAAATATATGTGTTGATGAGCAGATGGTTCCATATAAAGGCAGAATTCCTATGCGACAGTACATGAGAGGAAAGCCAAATCCCTGTGGTTTGAAGCTTTTCATGCTATGTGGTAAAAGTGGAATGCTGTACGACTTTCTTATTTATCAAGGGAATGCAACAGAAATAAAGACAATGTATTTGAAATTTGGATTGGGTGCATCTGTAGTTCTACATCTCACAGATAGAATAAGTGCTGGACATCATTTCCTGTACTTCGATAATTTCTTTTCATCATTCAACCTCTTCGAAGTTCTGAAACAGAAAGGAATCAGTGCTGCAGGAACTATAAGAGTGAACAGATTTGGAAATACGCAGCTGATGTCTGACAGTGCACTTTCAAAGGTAGGGAGAGGGGCTTCTGATGAAGTAGTAAGTAAATGTGGTAATATTGTTCAAGTAAAATGGTCTGATAACAAATCTGTAGTTTTAGCATCTAATTTTGTAGGCGTTGGACAAAAAGATGAAACTGAACGTTGGGACAAAAAGAAAAAAGAGTACATCAAGATTGAGCGGCCGGAAATAGTAAAGTTTTACAATACCTCAATGGGGGGAGTTGACTTATTCGATCAATGTATCAGTTACTATAGGATATGGATTAAATCTAAAAAGTGGACATTGAGACTGATATTCCATGCAATAGACACAGCCGTGGTGAATAGCTGGCTAGAATACAGGAAAGATTGTGAAAGGTTTGGGATCCTGAAAAAAAATACTCTGGACCTCTTACACTTCAGATTGAGGCTTGCAAAAGATATAATCTATGTGGGAAAACCGAGAAAAGCCAATAACAAGAGAGGAAGACCATCAAATGTTGAAACAGTTATAAATGCCAACCCTGGAAAGAGGGCAAGAAAAGAAAGGCGGCCAGAACCAGAAATTCAGTTGGATATGGTTAACCATATGCCAGAATATGATGAGCCCAAAGAAGCGACCAGATGCAAAGCCTTAGGTTGCAAAGGCAAAACACATGTTTTCTGTACTAAATGTAAAGTTCATTTGTGCTTTGTGAAAGGCAGAAATTGTTTCAAAGAATATCACTGTGTCAACAAAGGGAACTAAAATTGTTGAACACTATATATATATATATATGGTGGGCCAAAAGTAAGGGGACAGTTTATGTATTATATTTATTATGTGTCGCAATGACATTTACATTATAATTTTGTTTTATTTTTGATGCATTTGGTAAAAAAGTACAATCCAATAGAATTATATGTTGAAATATTTTTGCAACCGTTGAAGAGGGATGTCCATCTCAATGGACAGCAAAAATTACCCATAATGAATAAAATAAATTCGAATTTTTTGGTTTTATATCCTTAAGGGATGTCTTTACAACAAATCCTCAACAGGATTTTTTTTTCTTTCATAAACCAACCAGTTTTTAGCATTGATGGGAATATTCCTTTGGAAATAATTTGATTGATAATTTTAGCCAAAGTTACAGATATCTTATCTTTAACAAGTTTCAATATAGGTAGAGGAATGTTATGAATGTTATTTTTTGTATTTTTTAATTTACCAATAATATTCTGGACCAGTAGAGGTAGCAGGAACAAAAGAAAATGAATTTAGTGGGTTGGGTGGCATATATTCTAGAGGTGAGTGATCATTATTTATTAATTGTGAGCGAAGCTTATCCGCTATTGAAGTAAAATGTGCATTTAAAGAGTCTGCAATAGCATCATCATCATCAGTAATTTCTTCATTATTAACATTTAATTTCTGTATTGAATTTTTCTTAACTTGTTTTCCGAGAAGATTGTTTATGGTTGTCCAAGTGTTTTTCATGTCTCCTTTATGTTTGGAAAATTGATTGTTATAATAGTTATATTTTGCAATTTTGATTATTTTAGTTAATTTGTTTCTGTATTGAGCATATTGTATTTTAGGAATTTTGCTCTGCAATCGCAATTTGAATAATTTATCTCTGTTCTTTATTGAAGTGATAATTCCTGGAGTGATCCATGGATTTGTGACACTTTTGGGCGAAACTGTTTTTCTCCTTAAAGGAAAGCAAATATTAAAAATATGGAATAAGTTGTCAAAGAAGAACTGAAACATATGATCTGAGTCATTTAAAGGTTCGTCACAGTCAAGTCGAGTATTTTCTACAGCCCCAATAAATTTTCTTTTGTTAACCTCTGAGAATATTCTGTAATCAATATATAATTGTTTTATCCTCAACCTGAACAATGTTATTGAATATCGCGTAAGCAGGAAAATGATCACTGATGTTAGTGGTTTATAATTCCAGAATTTACGAGGGCATTGCAATTTACGAGAGCATTGCTATTTACAAATATATTATCAATCGTAGATTCTGTTATTCGATTGCCATAGCTGCAGACTCGAGTGGGTTTGGTAATAGAATGACTAAGATAGAAAGAATTCATTAAGTTGAAAAATTTATGAGAGATTTCTTCAGATTGCAAAGTGATGTTGAAGTCTCCCGCAACTATGGCATTCGATTTATGAAAGTTGCATAACATGTTATCTAAGTGAAATAAAAAGATATCGATATTAGTATTAGGTGGTCTATATATTGCATGGACAGAATATACATTACTTTTGTCTTTTATATTCACAAGCAGGTTTTCATTGTCATTATTACATAGAGAAAATACTTCGTTAGAGTCGTAAGTTTGATGCACATACATAGAGATAACCCCACCAATCTGACCATCTCTTACAGTATGATAAGCGACGTAATTATCTATATTATATAAGTTTTTAATACTACTACTTAACCAGGTTTCTGTGAGAATTATAACACTAAATTTGACCGTAGAAGTTTTCAAAAGGGCCAATAAGTATTTATAGTTCCTAGGTAAGCTTCGAACGTTTAGATTTAGCACTGAAAGATTTTTATAAATATGTTTTTGTAATACAAAGGCATTAAACTCGTCTATCGATGAGACCATGTAATTGCCTACACCAGATTCCTCTTCTGGATTCTCTAAACTGGATGCAGAATTTTTTGGTAATGATTTGAAATGATTAATATCGGCACATATACTATGAAAGTCTTTATCGATGAAAGCCATTTAACAGTAGTTCTCAAACAATTTCACTAAATACAGAATAAGGGAATAAGGGGTTATCGCCCAGTTTAGCCGAGAATGGGAAAGTCGACTGTTGAGATTGTATGCGGAGTTATTCGCAGGCCTCCTGGCTGCCGACCGTCGGCTGGCGTTTTCGTCATCCTCATAGCTTTGAATGCTTCTTCACTAACAAGGTGAACTCCTTTGATCGAAGTATTCCGCGTTGGAGGAGTCTCTCTTTCTTTAATAATTAACTTCGCTCCAAGGAAGTAGGCAACTTTCCCAGTCTTCTCGCTTCTATGAGTTTAGGGAGCTTTTCTTTACAAATTTTACGTGTTTCCTCACATACGTCGTCATTGACAAAGATTTTTGATCCTTTCAGCTTTCTTCTGTTTTTTTAGTATTAAATCTCTGTGAGTTTGATCCTCACATATTACTTTTATAGCTGAAGTGGGCATCTTAGATTCAGTCATGTCATTAACTCTAGAATTTGCTTTTTGTGGTGGAATTTGTTTTTTTAATCTAAAAGCACTTTTGATCTTAATATTCCCCAAATTCAGTCTTTATTATGTCCTCCACCTTTCTCTTCGTTTCGCCGTTTGTTTCTCTATTCATTTCAGATACCCCCATTATGATTAAGTTATTGGCACGTGAATTATCGTCTAGGCTGTTTAATTTATTCCTAATTGAATCGTGCTCGTTTTTTATCATCTCCATGCTACGATTATTTTTAGTAAGCGAGTTTAGACTAGAGTTAAGATCCTTTATCTCGTCGTGTGCATACTGAATGCTCTTTTCGAGCTCCATTTTTCTATATTCCAGTTTTGCATTGTCCCTCTTTAACAATTCGTTATTATGTTGTACAACTTTTATTACTGCATCAAGGTCTTTGATTACACTATTACTTTTGTGCACTAAGTCAAGAGGGAATTATACTTATTTGCTAGATCCTTCATTTCTAATTTCAGGGCGTTTACCGGACCTTTGGAAGCCATTTTGAGCAATTTATGGGGTTAAGATTCACTCGTTCGTTCGTTCGTTCGTACGTTTGAAGGTCTCGTTCGTTCGGTTGTTTGTGTACCCGTTACTTCAAGGTCACTGCTTGCCGTAGGACTATAGAGGCAGTGCCAGATGTCGCTAGAAAATTTTGAAGATATATTTTATGTAATATAACTAGTTAAGTATTGCAGTTTATCTGATGAGATTGTAACTGCGTAATCTTGGCACATTCACAAATTTTAATAGAGAAGTAACACAATGGGTTCACTGACTTTGGACACTGTTAATTTTGATAGGAAGAAGGAGCACGAAATTGAAGAGTATGGATGAGATATAATGTTACTTTTAATGTTTAAAATCCATTTGCAGGGCAACTCTACCATCCACACCGCCAGGATTGTTAGAAGGCGGTTCGAGGAGCAGCGAAATCTAGAATTACTGGACTGGTCTAGTAAGGAGTGTGACCTCAACCTTACTGAGAACGTGTGGGAGAATGTAGTAAACGCGTGGGATCCTGGGCATGAGCGGACAAGCCGTCAGCTCCTGCATCACACTAAGACTGAGTGGGAGATGTTCCGAAAGAACACACACATCATACATAACTATGTGCATCTATGTCACACAGATTAGATGTCATTGACAAAAATTGGGGATGAACCAAATACTAACTATGAACCGGGTATCGGTGTGCCATTTATCTTAATCTATGGTAAATTGTGAGCATTTTTTATGACTTTATCATTTTGTATGATAAACTTTTTAATAAAACATTCTCAACCATTGCATATTTGTTGTAATAAAGAATTGGTGTTTTATTGAATATATATATATATATATATATATATATTCCTTGTTAAGATCTCATAATATCGCCACATTGATAATGCAACAGGAAATCTGGAAAACATTAATGGGTTTATTTGTCCATCGCGATTAAATCATTATCTCTCCACATTGATAATACAAATGCAATATGGAAAACACTATTAATATCATGGGCATCAGCCACAAACCGGTGACGATATCCTGCTTCATGCAACCGTCACCTTACGATTTCCACTGACACGCCCAAATGTAGGCTCTCCTCGACGGCGACAGCAAGTCACCATGTCAACACCACGGTTTGGCCTATCAACGTCATTTTTACAAACATTAGTATAATATTGTATGAATTTATAAGTATATATAAATATATTTTTGCTAGTATAACCGTGGATTATTCTTATGTGATTTTGATAATCAGTTACTGTTATTCAGATCGAAACTGTTAACAAGTTCTTTGTGTAACAATCGTTAAACCATTTCCCACTAACTCTCTCTGCCCCTTTACTTCGCTCTCTCTCTCACACTGTCTCAATCTGTTTCTCGCTCAATGTAAATACATATATATATATATATATATATATAACATTGTAGAATCGTAAGTTAGTAAAGGTTTAAAGCTGCACAGGACTCTATAAACAGCCTTATTAGTATTGTTACTTAATGGTTAATATACGCGAGACTGGTGGCTGGGGAAGGGAAATGAGGGAGTGTGGAGGATGGTTGTGTAATGTCTATTTTGGGTTCAAATTCATTAGTATATAAACAATTGTATTGTATTGTATATAAAAAGTTGTATTGCATTGTATTGTATCTGTTGATATAGGCTTGCAGTAATCATAATGGAACCTTATTACGGTATAAGACTAGTAAACATGGAGTTCAACGCTGTTTACGATTATATTAATCGTTAATCTTTATGAACACAGACATTACATTATAATTAGGGGCCATTCAAAAACTACGTAACGCTATTATTGCTAAAACTTGACACCCCAGATCACCCAGGAACGTTCTGTAACGCTAGATCAGGCATCCCCTAAGATGTTATGAAACACTTCCCGCACCCAACACCCCATATGTTACGGGACGGGGGTGTCAGGTTTTAGGAAAAATAGCGTTAGATAATTTCTGAACGGCGCCTTACCTGTATATCAATGTTATATGTTGTTGGACTCAGTTTTTCCCCCTCCACCACATCTCCCCCCAGTTGGGGTACCTTGACTATCGCTGTGGCGTTGCCACATGTACGGAGTCGCCTGTGATGCGAGGAACATTATATATGCAGGCAACTGTGCATAACCGGTTTCAATTGTGATCCGTTTCAAGCTGCAACCACGATCGCATCATTATGCTTCACGGTGTTCAAGAATAATTTTATGCCTAAAGACCCTTTGGCTGTCATTCCCCGTAATGACCGCTGTAGTTATGGGTATAAGGCTATTTACTGGCTGACGCACCTTCAACAGCAGACTGGTATGCTTATAAAGCATGCTCGCAACACGGTTGAGGTGGCCATTAACATTAACGGGCAAGTTTTTTTGGGTGGATGGTCTAAGTGAGGACCCACCTACCGGTGTGAAGACAGTGTACTCATTTAACTGATGCTGGTGGCATGGATGCCCACGTGCTGAGTGTGGATTTGCAGGGAATGTCCATGGGAGATCACCAGCTGATAGTCTTGCTTGGACCCGTGCCCGAAATCAGCTTATAGTCTCCTACTTCACTCACAAGGTGTTGTGGGAGCATGAATCTGATGCACGGCTGGAGGGCGATGACCAATATCGTGAGGAAATAATGGTCATCAAACGCTTAATGGTTGTGGACTCACTACATAAAATGCGGAGATAGTCTGTTTGGAGGTCGTACAAACCCCTTCAAGATATACTTCCCACCTACGGAGGGTGTGAAACTTCGTTACTACGATTTCTGTTCTTTATATCCCTATGTTATTAAGAACACCCCGTACCCCGTAGGAGCACATGGAAAGCTGGTGGCCCTGCGCTACCTAACATCGAGTACTTCTCAGCTGTTTTGAAAGAGAACTATTTTGTGCTCTCCTTTGCCGATGTACGCCGTCCTACCGATTTATGGATGCCGATAATATCCATCGTTATAGGGCATAAGCTCATGTTCCGCCTGTGTGTGAAGAGCGCAGAGGAAAATAATGAGCATTGTAAACACACACCCAACCGGAGAAAGATCAGAAGCGTTTATACAAATCCTGAGCTACCCTTAGTTATTCATCATGGTTACAGAATAACTGAAGATTTATGAGGTGTGGAGGTTTTAGAAACTCCCCAACCTCTTCAACCCGAAAATAAATACTTTTTTGATGGATAAAGTTGAGGCATCAGGTTACGCGTGAGGCGTTGAGTCCAAAGACGAAAAAACTACCTATATTCAGCGCTACCGTGATCATGAAGGTATTCTGCTTGATCGGGGTCTGATTGCCTGAAATCCTGGCAAGCGCTTTAGTGCAAAATTGTGCCTCAATAGTCTTTGGGGGAAATTTGCGCAGATTACAGACAGTGGTAACGTCCATCTAGCTCAAAGTTATCGTGAGGTTTCGGATTAAGCAAACGCTATCGATAAGGAAGTTATAGAGACGGTAATGTGGGCAACACCTACATAATAAGATACAAGAGAACAGAGATGTCTACGGACAACAGCTTACGCACGCATCAAACTTTGGCGAAATCAAGGATGAGTATGGTGATCCTTTCGTTTCCACGGGGTCCAAAAACTTACGGAGTACGTGTGAGGACAGGTGACGAGTACAAATACATCGTGAAGGCTAAAGGTATCACTCTAAACCATGCAAATCGCCAGAGCATTAACTTTAACTCGCTGAAGAAACTATTGGTAGATACTGAAAATGAGGTTGACCAGCCACGGCACTTCATTGTGGGGACTCATAACTTCCGGGCACAGAAGTTAGGAGGTGTGAAGTTGCTTAGGGATACGAAGATGTGTTGTAACACTTACAGGAAACGATATCAGGTGCCAGGCACCTACGACACTGTTCCCTTTGGATATCGTGAGGTATGAATATTTCCTGTATAAATATATAGTTTGTTTTAGGGTCCGTTTACTTGTTGACGAAATTTTACAGTTTATTTAATTTTTTATTTATTGTGTTTTAAATAAATTATGTTTCAGTTAACGTTTCATTTTCTCCTTTGTGTGTGTGTGTGTGTGTGTGTGTGTGTAAAAGAAAAATCTATGCACCGCCTACTGTATGTTGCGCACACATAAAAAGAATGTCACGTGACTCCGCTACTACACCAGTTGGAGGGCTATATCTCCCCTCGGCATGTTTAGTTGACCATAGTAAGCCGTGGCTCTCAGAGGTATCTTTTACCTGTTGAAGAATTCTCGTGTAGACGAAAAAATAACGATGGCGGCCGCTGATATTGCATGCTCTACATTCCTGAAGTGGTACTCGCCAAAGTTTCAGATATGGTGAACACTCATACGATGCACTTGTTACTGTAGTTCCACGCTCTAGATAATGTTCAAGGTTATCATTATCATTATTCGTATTCTGACATGCTTCGGATTGAGTTAAAGCAAGCAATTCGCACAAAACGGAGAGGGAGATTGTCGGAAGGTGTTATTCTGTTACACGACAATGCGAGCCCTCATACCACTGCAGAAAATGCCTTCAAGATCTTAAATTCGAAGTTCTCGACCATCCAGCTTTACAGTCCAGACCTGGCACCTTCGGATTTTTACCTGTTTGGACCACTAAAGGACGCTTTAAGAGGTCAGCGATTCCAAGGCGATGATGACCTGAAAAAGGCGGTGCATGACTGGCTACGCACATAGCCAAAAACATTCTTTTGTGATGGCATTAGGAAGGATGTAGATCGCTGGACCAAGTGTATTGAGAAACAGGGAGACTATGTTGAGAAGTGACGTGTTTATAATCTATCAGATGTGAAAACAAAATTGTGAAAATAGAAAGTGCGGATACTTATTGAATTACCCTCGTATATATACTGTATATATATGTTAAATAACTCCAGTGTGTATCGTATAACGCTGACACGAGTTTGGATAAAATTTTGATTTGCTTTTTATTTTATAATTGGTGAATTATTTCTTTGTAAACTACTTAATCATTTTGTATAAAGTCTAAAATCGTATAACGCTGACACAAGTGGGATACATTTTTTATTTGCTTTCTGTTTTATAATTGGTTAATTATATCTTTTTAAACAACTTAATCATTTTCGTAGACTTGCTTAATAATGTAATATTGTTCATTTCCTGTATACATTCTCTCTTCGTTGTAAAAGATGAAATCATGTCCTCCTTAACGTTTAATTTTTAATGTTAAGCCTTTAATTTTTGCCCATGGGCATGTTTGTTTGTAATTCGTGATGGGAAGGCATATTCCAATTTAGATTTTCAGTTAACTCGGAAGATCATGATAACATCAGATCTGTCAATAAGCGGTGTCAAATAAAAATATGGCTTCCTCTTGCTTAGCAGTCTAGACACTGCTACAGCAAAAATATTTGTTTTGTCTTTAAATGTTTTGCAAAGTAAATCAGCTTAATGAGAATAAAAAACAAAACAGATCAACATTAAATAATAATGATGTCAGTACATATTTAGTATAAAAGACCATAAAATTTCTCCAATGTTTTATTCTGATTAGACTGATCTAACTTAAAGGCTGAGCATTACCTGTAACATTTTAGCAGTAAATTACCGTAAGAAAAAGTCTTTATCTTGTCCTTCGAGCCTTGCTCTCTTCAGAGAACTTAGTCTTAAATAGAGAAAAATAATTTCCCGACCCTTTACAAGAAGAAGCGGGGAACCTTCGGAGAATTTAGTCAGCTTCACAGAATCCTCCGATCCACTACAAGAAGAAATCGGAGAGTAGGATAGAAGAAAACTACTGCGATTCCCTATACGGTACCAACTGCTGCAGAGTAATAAATCCGTTGTTGACGTCTAACCAGAACCCGCTGTCATCTTCGAACCGACCAAGGCCATAGACGGAGGGGTTAACATATATATATATGTATATATATATATATATATGTATATATATATATATATATATATATATATATATATATATATATATATATATATATATATCATATGTATGTATATATATGTGTTATATATATATATATATATATAGATGTATTAATATATATATATATATCATATGTGTACATATATATATTATATATATATATATATGTATTAATATATATATATATATCATATGTGTATATATATATATTATATATAATATATTAATATATTAATATATTATATATACAGGGTGGGCGGAAAGTAGCTCCCTATTTTGGATTGGTAAAAAAATACGTATATTATCCATTTATTTCAGAAGAAATAATATGAAAAGGTAGGCATACATGGTAGGTTTTCTCTAAAATTCAATGTGGGCTCCAACTCTTTCCACCAGCTTCTGGAGCCGCCCAGGAATGGCGTCCACTGACTTTATCAGGAACTCCGGCGGGATGGAGGACATGACTTCCCGAATTCGGTCCTCCAGTTCTTCCAATGTCCTCGGTTTGGTGCGGTAGACTTCTTCCTTTACCCCCCCAAAGAAAGAAGTCGCACGGTGTCAAGTCGGGGCTCCTGGCTGGCCATTGATGTGGACCACGACGACCCATCCAACGCCCAGGGAAGTGGGCATCCAGCCACTCACGGACAACAAGAGCGAAGTGCGGAGGGGCGCCATCTTGCATAAATATCAGATCGTCGATGTTCTCCCATGTGCTGACAACCGGCCAGACCTCGTTTCGCAACATAGCAAGGTACCGCTCAGCATTCATGGTGTTGCGCAGAAGGAACGGGCCCACAACCTGATCTGAGGTCATACCACACCACACCGTTACACTGAACCGATTCTGCCGTTTTTCAGCGGTAACCATGGGATCCTCTCCTGCCCAGTAGTGGCAATTGTGGCGGTTGACACTTCGCTCTTGTTGTCCGTGAGTGGCTGGATGCCCACTTCCCTGGGCGTTGGATGGGTCGTCGTGGTCCACATCAATGGCCAGCCAGGAGCCCCGACTTGACACCGTGCGACTTCTTTCTTTGGGGGTGGGTAAAGGAAGAAGTCTACCGCACCAAACCGAGGACATTGGAGGAACTGGAGGACCGAATTCGGGAAGTCATGTCCTCCATCCCGCCGGAGTTCCTGCTAAAGTCAGTGGACGCCATTCCTGGGCGGCTCCAGAAGCTGGTGGAAAGAGTTGGAGCCCACATTGAATTTTAGAGAAAACCTACCATGTATGCCTACCTTTTCATATTATTTCTTCTGAAATAAATGGATAATATACGTATTTTTTTACCAATCCAAAATAGGGAGCTACTTTCCGCCCACCCTGTATATGTATTAATATATACATATATTATATATATATATATATATATATATATATATATATATTATATATATTATATATTAATATATATACATATTTTTTTTAAATTTTTAGTTATCTTCTTTCATCAGAACCCTCCCCACTACCCCTATTACACTCAGCCTTTCAGCCTTGTGACAATTCTCCTTATGAAACCCATTGTTTACACTTATCAAACCCTTTGTTTACGCAACTTAAAATATTGCTTTAATACCCTCTTTTCCTCTTTCCCCCTTTGTTGCCTCATTTCCCTCACACCTTTTTCACGTTTCCAGCCGATTCCCCTCTTTTCCCCTATTGGCACTGGCACTGGCACACCACCGTCCTCGATGGCACGACTACTAGTTTAAATACAGCCGACGAAAATTCGATCCTGCACAGCTGTCGCTTTATCAGCGAACATAACATTGATATTAATAACGCTCAGTTATTTATTTTTAAACATTAATAAAAATGATAAACGAAAACTTGTTGAATCCTTTCTCATAAAAAAATACCAACAATTTTAATATAAAACACGAACTTTCTCACTAGATCTTGTGAACAATTTTTGCTCTTAAAATCTCCCTTTTTTCAGAACTTTTTACGCCGGTTTGAGGTGCCTGAAACAAGAGTTTTTTAGCCTTTATTTATTTATTTTTTTTCAAGTTTGCCTCTTACCGCCAGTTTTTGTCTTGCCCCCTGAATGAAGGCAGTATGTTCTCTCGAAAAGCTTCACGTTTTTGTTTTTATCTCTATATTTTGGGGATTTTTCCAGTTTCATCTAATTTTTTACAAGGTTATTGGATAAAAGTTAATAGTTGTGGAAAATTTTTTCCTGTATTTAAAAAAATAAAATAATTAATAAATTCCAAATGGTTGTTTTTTCATTCATACTGTGAACCACCTATATATGTATTTATATATATATATATATATATATATATATATCAGGTTTATGCTCAGTTTTTGTTATAACGCAAAATAATATCTGGATCTATGTTCAATATTAAATGTAAATAAATAAATTAATATAACAATCAATTTGGAATTTGCTCAGGGTGCAATAATGCCTACCAACGTCTCTGTTTTTATACATTGAAACTTCAACTCGTTCAGGCTTGCGAATACCATAAACACTGTCATCACGTCCGAAGGTTTTTTTTTAGTTTTTACAAGACCATTTTTTATTCACTTCATTGACATCCCCCTTATTAATATATATACCCTTCTTGAATTTATATTTAATTATTCATTTATTTTTCCTCAGTAATATGTAAACCAGTAATGAATGGAAATAATTATGTTCTAAAGACATTTGGCAGTGAGTCCACCAATCAATTAGCGCTCACTCAAGAAATATATGCCAGATGTCGCTATCTGTTCTCAAGTGTGTCTTCCGAATAATGAACGCAACTGTACATAGATTTTAAGATGGTACACCACAAAATTAAGAAAAATTCTACATATATATATATATATATACAGTATATATATTATATATATATATATATACTGACACGTAAAGTGTACAACACATAGGAGTCTTGTCCACGTGTCGCTGGGCCACGACCTGAGTACATTTTCTTACCATATACAGGGTGGGCCAAAAAACTATTACCCAACTTTTGAAAAAATATTGTGGCTGACCCTCTATATTGATCTTACTGCTGAGGCTGTATGTTGTACCGTTGTAACCATACTTTTACTCTTTCAAACGCTGGCTTTGATTCTAGATTCAACGCCCTAGGAGTAGAGGTACAGGCTCACAACTGGAGGGAGGTATCAGAATATGGTGCTCAATTCAAAGGCGGTCAAAATCAGCAACTGATACTTTCAAAGGACAGTCAGTTTCTCCATAAATAATTAATTTTCCTAATTTTTACGCAAAATAATTCATTTATTTCCTCTTTTTTTTCAGACCATCATTCTGCTATAGTTGTGAACAAGTTATAATGAAATACGCTTTGGAAAAAGAAGCATTAATATTGAACCTGTGTAAGGATAAACACTGGAGTGCAAAAGGAATGACGAAAGAGTTTCCAAATAAACGATGGACGATACCTGGACTTCAATATCTCATAAAGAAAATTGATATCACAGGGTCGACCAAACGAAAAGAAGGCAGTGGAAGGCCAGAAACATCACATAGTGAGGAAGATATTGACATGGTTTCATCCATGATATGCAGTCAAGAAGAAGGGCCCAACACCCACAAGTCCGTTAGAGAAATTTCAAAAACTACTAGTATTTCTCGCTCTAGTGTTCGTCATATAGTAAAAGATGATGTGGGTCTTAAATGTTTTAAAAGAGTCGAAGTTCATAAGCTCTCTGCATCAAATAAGCAAGCAAGAGTTGAAAAATGTCGTGCTCTGTTAGATCGATTCCCAGACAGAGAAGTGTCGAAAATATGGTTCAGCGACGAGAAGACTTTTACGGTTGTTTTAACAATACACACACAAAATGACCGAGTTTACGGAAGACAGGACAAAAAATCTATCAGTCTAAATCGACTTTGAAGGGAACGTCCGCATTTTTCTCAAAAAGTCATGGTTTCCATCTTTATTTCAAAGTTACGGAACTCAGAGATTGTTTTTTTTATCAAAATGGCAAAATCACTGCTGCTTATTACCAAGAAAAAATCCTTGATGCGGTACTGCCGTCGATAGGGGAGAAGTCAAGGTTGCAAGCGTGCATTGATAATGGAGGAGGGCAAATTCCGCATAATCTTGGACTCAGGAACGGAGCAAGAGTGTCACGGGCCCCGGGGCAAAACTTATTTACGGGCCCCCTAACAAAATTTTTATTATACATTTATATTGCTTTTCTTTGCATTATTTATTTAGCGTATATTTAAGAATTATGATACTACTTGTACGCATGGAGGCATAGAAGGCAAAACATTATGCAAAATATTGAGCTTTAAAAAGGATACCGTGAAATAAATGTTTACTTACGACAACATCAGAACTTGACTTTTCTTGCCTTTCTTTCAGCAAATTCATTAACTAAATCCTCCAAGTTAATATTTCTAGCTTTCTTGTTTTCAATTGATATAATTGAGAGTCCACACAATCTTTTTTCATGCATAGAATTTCGAAGATAGTTCTTTCTTAGTTTAAGTTTTGAAAACGATCTCTCTGCACTTGAAACTGTCACAGGAATTGTGAGGAACAATGTTATGGCAGTCACAACTTTGGGAAAACTTGAGCACGAAGTACTCTTGTCTTTAATTAAAAATTGATATAGCTCATGGATTGTCGTCATTTTGTCAATGTCTGTTTTAAAGCACATTCGAAAAGATAGTAACTGACTTGGAAATCCAGAGGAAATATAATTTTTATATTTATTTACTAGCTTTGTTGCTCTCTCAAATAACTTCTCATCACTTGTTGAAACGACCCGTGCCCCCCAAAAGGCCCGGGCCCCGGGGCACTGCCCCGCTTGCCCCTAGCTAGCTCCGCCCCTGCTTGGACTCAATTAGGTAACTGTATGGAAACAGAAAGTTTTTCTACCCCTGTCTGTATAACATCGAATTACAAAATAATGGCTACAGTTAACAAGCATCCAACTTCACCATGTGATAGACCATGAAATTCTGTACAGGACGCATATATTGATTGTACAAATAACATTAGATGAAGGTAAAATTATATTGTTCAAAGTCAGGGTAATTTTTTTTGTTCACCTTGTATATACAGGATGGGAGAAAAATCTTGAAGGATTTTATACATCCAAATAATTTGTCAATAACAAAAAATTACAATAATATCACTGCAGTGTATGCGCTACTTTTGAAAGTAACTATACAAGGCCAGGAATGACTCGAGGCCAGAACAGGAAGGCCCATGGCCCTCCCGCCATGTCAGTAAGGATGGAATACAGCAATGAAAAAAAAGTGTAACTTCTATCGTGGACGATTTCTTATAATAATTGTAAAGAAAGTTTGCGTTTATTTCAAGAAAAATATAGTAAACCACCATCAAATCCAACCACTCTTCGATACTGGAATTTCAAACTTTTGGATACAGGGAGCCTGGTAAGAGAGCGTCCAAGAAGCAGAGAGCCAGTAACGGCGACAGGAGACAACAACAAAGAAAATGTCCTCGCCATTTTTCAAGTCGATCCAACAACCTCAACGAGAAAAATCGTATAGGAATTGGGTATTTCCAAATTTTCAGTAGCAAAAATATTGAAATCACAGGGGTACCACGATTACAAACCCATTACTCTCAGCTCATATACGACGATGATTGTGACAGAAGGCTGTAGTTTGCTGAAAAATTGAGGAAAAAGTTCAATAGTAATCCAGATTTCGTTCGAAAGATCAAATTTTCAGATGAATGTGTATTCGGTTTAATGAGTAAAGGAAACAAACACAACGTTCACTACTGGGCGAAAAAATCTCAAACTACGATTGGGTAAACCCGTTAAAACAGCTACCCAAACAGTTTGAGCGTGCATTCGTTACTGGGGGTCTCGTTTTCTTTGACATATCAAGAGATACAATGGATGGAAAACACTATTGCTCGGTATTGAGAGACAAAATTTGGCCACAGTTTACTAATAGTGGTGGCAACAATTTTCTTTATCAACATGATAGAATGCCGCCACATTACCCGTGAGATTCTGGCTTTGGGCTTATTTGCATGACAAACTCTACACTCCTGGTTTCATCTATCCAAATGTGAATGCCCTTGTCCGCAGAATAAATGTAGAACTGAAAAGGATTCCATTCGATATGTTCCGAAGAACAATGAAGAGTTTCACAGAGAGAATCCATATATGTATCATAGTGGATGGAGAACTCTTTGAAGATAAATTACAATTTAACAAAATATTTTTAAGAATAAAATTCTTATAGACTTTTTGTTTGATTTGTTTCATCATATCGTTAACTAAATAGTTGTCTGTATAAAATCCTTAAAGACATTTCTCCCGTCCTGTATATATCCCACTTGATTTAGCTAAGGCCTGTGACAGAGTACTTCGTGACACACTCTTAAAAAACCTACAGTATGGTACGACACTGTACACCTCCGAACACTTTTCGATCAGCGTGTCCGGATGCGTGCAATGTCGTACCATACTGTAGGTAATACAATGCAAAAAATGTTGCTACAATTTTAGTTATCATAAACATTTAATATATTAAACATTTATCTACATCTTCAAACATTTAATTATGTAATCTAATATGTATGGATTCCAATCATCAGTGTAAAACGAGTATTGCCAGTAGGAATAAAATATTCAGCTAAATTATGAATAATAACTAACACTTTCTATTACAGTTATCATTTCTTTTAAGTCAACGTTACACGACATACAAAAGCTTGCCAAAATTGTATTTAAATCATTATCAACAAATTAAGAAACATCAAAAGCTCACCTAAAATCAGACGAAGGAGAACACTTAGCTGTCGTATTTAGCTGTCGTTTCTTTGAAAAAGAAAAACTTTTGTATTTGCTTGTGTGTAACATAAAAGTCATCTCAGCGGACCAGCCTGAGTTATATCATATATATATATATTAGGATGCGTCAAAAAACATGAAGTTGTCACACGCGTTCGCTCGCTTGCAATTTTGATCCACTTAATGAGAAAACCTGGCAGTATGAAAATCAGTTCAATATATCAATGTTTAGGGGTCGCGCACAGTGAATTAATAACCCTATTTATACCGGGGTGGGGCCATATGATCTGGTTTATCAGTATATATGTCATATGGTCCCATCTCGGCTGTTCTTTTCGTTAAAATACCCTGCAAATACATGAGGTTAAGATTTTCTATATGAGGCTCTCTATTAATTGTTGGTTTCTTTTCTTCCACAGGTGGTTTGCTTAATGAAAATGGCGACGAAAGGTGCTAAGGAAGTGAAGAAGCTAGCTGATGAAATCTGGTTGTTGGTGAAACCAATCCCACGGTTCCCTGTGACTAAACTGCCCAGCCGTGGTGAGTCCCTCAGAGTCATTTTCTATTTACACAAATCGGACCCTAAGCTCAAGAAGTGTATAAAACAAACTGCAACCATGATTTCCGAAGTCTGGGACAAGGCGAAAATACCAACTATCACGCCTTACCGGATCATCGACAAGCTCACCAAGCTCCACCAGGAGTACTATGGCCTGCGGAAAAGCGCAAACAGATCCAGTGGGAAGGCTGTTGAAGATCGCGAAAAGTTTGTGATGAGTTTGGAGGATCTATTCGACGTGGCACATCCGGACGCGTTGAGCCTCATCAAAATCAAAGAGGACAAGGATTTTCTCATCGCTCAACGCCGGCCAGGACACCCTGGAAGCATGCTTGGGTTAGAAAAGAGATGGTGTGAACGGGAAGCGACGAAGAGGAAGAAATTCGAGCAGGAGGACCTGCGTCGTTTGCGATCATTGGAGGAGCAAGGTGCATTGACCTCGACGGTCCAACTGGAGGACTCATCCTCTTCGGCATCGGAGTCATGATCGAAGAGCGAGGAATCGCCCGGTCCATCTCAAGTTCGAGGGGCGACAGGAGGAGCGCCTCTGCCGAAGAGAGCACGCAGTTGTATCAGCGGTAAAGTGGCTTCGGCTTTGGACAGGACGCAGATCAGTGATCGACAAGCCACTCATGTTCTGCTTCCTTTTGCCGCTGATCTTGGTCACGATGTCAGGAAGTTCGCCTTAAGCGCAAGTTCCATAAGGAGGAGGCGAATTGCTCACCGAAGATCCCTGGCAGCTGAAGTAAAGGAAAGCTTTTCTCCTACAGTTCCCTTGACACTGCATTGGGACGGAAAATTGATGTCAGACTTGACCGGCAGGGAGAAGATCGATCGTCTGCCAATCTTGGTCTCCGGAAAAGGTGTAGAGAAGATCCTTGCAGCGCCCAAGCTCACCGATAGGAAGGCGGAACAAGCAGCTACTGTGATCGGGGAGGTTTCGGAAGAATGGAACCTAAAGGACAGGATTACGTCAATGTGTTTCGATACCACGACCGTGAAT
The DNA here is from genome assembly GCA_023014485.1 of Bathynomus jamesi. Lineage (NCBI taxonomy): Eukaryota > Metazoa > Arthropoda > Malacostraca > Isopoda > Cirolanidae > Bathynomus > Bathynomus jamesi. The sequence goes on along the minus strand of JAJOZX010000136.1, from coordinate 1,350,688 downwards.
ACAGGGATAAAATCTGGTGTTTGTATGAGGATCGAACTGATGCTTGGTCGAAAGCTTCTGCACCTCGCTTGCCGCCACCCCGTTCTGGAGGTTTTCCTGGAGGCTGTATTCTCTGCCCTTCTGGTGGAACAGTCAAAAAGTCCGGACATCACGTTATTCCTGAACTTCAGGAGTTGCTGGCATGAGATCAATCTGGAAAAGTTCAGGACGGCAGCGGACGATGAAGCCATGGCAATCAGAATACGGCCGTGGCGAGATGATCTCATCCAGTTTGCTCAGGAGCTCCTTCAGGTTCAACATCCGCGGGATGATTACAAGGAGTTCCTGGAATTGGCTGTCGTTTTTCTCGGCTCTCTTCCTCGCGGACGCTCTTCCGTATCCTTCAACGCTCCTGGGGCTCTACACTGTGCGCGATGGATGGCGCGGGCGATGTATGCCCTGAAGATTTGGATGTTCAAGGAGGAGTTTGTTAGACTCTTGCTGCCGCAACGTCCTTCTTCCTCTCGTGGCCCGAACCGCATGGGACTTCTTTGGGAAAAGCTCGGAGATTTCTGCATTTTCGTCGTAAAACATTACCTACGAGTCTGGTTCACAGCCAAGACAACTTCTGCAGCAGCACGAATGAACCTCACGCTGCTCAACATGAGGATCCCATCATCAAGGAAGCCGGCACGAAGGCGATGAGTCGGCATCTATGGTACTTGTCTGAAGTTACAGTCGGTCTCGCTCTCTTCGAAGACGATGTTGCAGATGCTGACAAACTCAAGATGGTCTCTAACATGAACTCTGTGGAAGGATCCCTCGAGCCCAGCCCTCGTGTGTTGGCCGTCGCAAGAGACGTCGTTGCAGAAGATCTTCCGGACTTCTTCACCTCCACAACTAAGAGGATCTTCTACCATCTTGAAATCGATACTGCGTTCTTGTCAATGCCCCCTGCGGCCTGGATAACATCAGACGGGTAAAAACTGGGGAAGGAACGGGTCGGGAAGCTCCTCGTGACTAACGACACTGCTGAAAGAGGAGTGGCCCTCATCCACGAGTTCGCAACAAAGGGACGTACCAAGCACGAGGATCAGCTCCAATACATGATCCAGGTGGCAGAGGATCATCGGCGAGCGTACCCGAAGAGAGCAAACAAGAAGGACCTTTTTCGATGAAAAATACTTTCTTTCTGAAGGGTTTTAGTTCTTTTCATGCCATTTCCGTGTATTGTTTGTCAATTTCTTTCGTTTTGTTGGTGTTCACGTAGTACGGGGAAACCAATCCCAGAATATAATATATAAGTTTAGCTGTTTTGTTTCCAATTATTTTACAGTGTTCATTCCAGTTTAAGTTCTTGTCAAAGTAAATGCCTAGGAAATTGAAATGATTAACATGTGTTGAGGAATTACCATTAATTCTGAGGTCTGGAATGTGGTTGCTATTTATAGGTTTTTGTGGAAATGTATTTTATAGTGTATTTTGTTTTATTAAATTATCTGTTTTTCAATACATCCATAACAAAGTGTATTAGCAAAATGTATTTTTATAAATATAAAACACGAATTATGTCTTCATATGCTGTAATGTTTTAAATATTAAGAGTGTTAAACAAGAAATAGTTTTCATAGAGTTACTTCCCCTGAAAATAAACGGTTACTCAAATGTAAATTTGTCTGTGGTGTTTTCTCCTTCAGTGGCTTAATTGAGAAAGCGAGCGAAAGAAATGGATCACGTTCAGGTTTTCTCCCTTATGCAGTGACGCACCCATATATATATATATATATTTATATATATATATATATATATACACACACGAGGGCCACTCAATATATTTTGCCCCACGTTTGTTTTTCTTTCAAAGTTTCCTTGTAAGTTCCAGAAATTTTGTACACAAGTAGTTACATACCTTTTTTAGGATTTTTTATTTTTCCACATAGTCTCCATCCTTTTCTACGGTTTTCTTCCACCTCGAAACAAAGGCCTTTATTCCTGGCTGGTAAAAGTCCGCTGGGTTCTGCTGCAGCCACCTCTTAACCTCCTCAACACCCTCATTGTCACTCTGAAACTTTCTTCCACGAATAGCATCCTTCATTGGCCCAAACAAATGGAAGTCTGAAGGTACCAGATCCAGGCTGTATGGAAGGTGGGGTAACAGAGTCAAGCGCATTTTTGTGATGGCCCCTCTTGTTTTCAAACTGTTATGTGGTCTTGCGTTATAGTGCAAAAGAAGGACGTCTTCCAGTTTTGTCTCCGGTCGAACTCGCTTTATTCGTCTCTGGAGACTCTGTAGGGTAGCAATATATGAATATATGCCTCTCAGTTGACTGTTTGTCTTTTCTTCATAAAGCCCACCAGAATCACCCCTTTCATGTCCCAGAAGATGGTGGCCATAACCTTTCCTCCAGAGGGAGCCATTTGGAACTTTTTCTTGCGTGGGGAGTCTGCGTGATGCCACTCTATGGATTGGCGTTTTGTTTCAGGTTCAAAGTAGTGAACCCAGGTCTCATCCCCAGTCACAGTTCATGAAAGGAAGTCATCCCCTTCTGTCTCGTATCGAACCAACGACTCAGAAGCAATTTCTCTTCTTTGGGCTTTGTGATCTTCAGTCAGTTCGCGAGGAACAAACCGTGAACATACTTTTGAGTATCCCAGTTGCTGAATTATCGTATTCACACTTCCTTCACTAATTCCTAGCTCCAGTGATAGCTCCTTGTATGTGACGCGCCGATTTGATCGAATGATGCTGAGTTGTATGGGCGCAATATGGACGAATGCAAGAATGTTGCAATGCAATTACAAATATTGATCAATGTTTCAAGATATTGCAAAGGGGTTATGCAACAAGGGGGTGGGGGTTATGCACTGAAGGGATGAGGAGGGTTATGCAAAAAAGGTGGGTTTGCAACAACTTGTTTCGGTGGGAGAAGGAAGTATGACCTCCCCCCAAAGGGGTAGCCTTAACCTAAGAGAGGAAGAGAAAGGAGACGGATGAGCTCGTGAATGTAGGTAATACTTACATAATAAAGTACAACAATACCGAACTGGCAACATATACCTTACGGGTTACAAACATACCTGTAGCCAGTTTCACAACGGCCTACGCACGCATCAAACTTTGGGGCCTATTGTATTTTCTTGGGCGGAGGGTTTTTACGCCGATGCAGATAGTGTGATATTCACAGAGAGGGAGGGTGAATACATGCCTCCTATTGGTGAATTCCTCGATGAGTTGACTGATGAGACCAAGGATGCGTATGGAGACACCGCATACGCTGACTCTTTTGTCTCAACAGGACCAAAAACTTATGGGGTACGGGTGAGGGTGGGGGAGGATATGAAATATATCGTGAAGGCTAAGGGTATCAACGCTGAACCAGACGAAACGGCGGGTCGTTAACTTTGATTCGTTGAAGGATCTAGTTTGCTTGGATGATGATGAGGGCGACCGGCCGTCCCAACTAACTGTAGGTACCCACAATTTTCGGGCGCAGAAGCTGGGGGGCGTGAAGGAACTTAGGTGTACAAAGGTGTGCCGTAACACCTATAGGAAACGTCACCTGGTACCTGGTACCTATGATACCGTACCCTTTGGATACCATAATCTTTGATATGTCTATTGTTCACTTATTTATTACATGTATTTGTAAATATACTGTATATACACACACCTTGAATATTTCGTTTAGTAAATAAATCGTGTTTCAATTAGCGTTTCACGTTCTCCTTTATGTGTGTGTGTGTGTGTTTGTGTGTATGTGTGTGTGTGTGTGTGTGTGTGTGTGTACACAGGAGAAAATTCTAAGCTCCGCCCAGCGTGTGTACAGGAGAAAGTTCTAAACTCAGCCCACCTGTATGATTGATCATGTGACTCCTGCTACTACCTGGGCATATCTCTTCCCTGCGTGCTCAGTTGATAGCAGTAAGCCCTGGATCTCAGACGTGTATTCTCCCGCGTAGGCAGAAAATAGTAATGGCTACCTTGAATATTGCGTGTTCGACGTTTATGAAGTGATATTCGGCAAAGTGCCAAGATGTGGTGGATACTGAAAAACTCCCTATTCCACCCTCCTTTGATACTTTTAAGGCTCCATTGAATCGTGCGAAGGAGCAAGAGGTACAAATACTCTACGGCTATTCTGGCGAGAGCATTGTAGGATTTCGTAGTACAAGTGATGCATTGAACTATGTTGTAGAACTGCACTTTATAAAAGCTTACATATACCGTGAAGTAAAAGAAACAACACGTGCAGAAGAGAAGCAACAGATATGGATAGTGTGTCTTGTTGATGAGTTGGGTGACAAGCGATATTATGTCATGTTGCATTATACCGAGTACTCGTACCCTGCGACTGAGAATGTAAATCTTGTCACCATGGAGAATCTTAAGTATTTTTACCACTATATTAATATATATCATGACGAGGTTTGTATTGAGGTTGTGGATAATGGACTGTGTGAGTTTTTAACAGACTTTAGAGATGAGTATCGATTGTTAAATAAAAAGGAAAAATATGGGCATATGTTTCTCTCAAATAGTGCGCCGGATTATGAAGATGTTTAGTTTGTGGAAATGAACGTCTGGCGAGTGATAAAACATTAAATCCGATATTGCTTCATGTAGCGGAAAATTCTCAAAACATCTACCCAATATAATGGGATACAAGTATTCATGTTGTGGCTAAAGTTCTGCGCGAGTATTTAACAGAATTTAGAGATGAGTATCGCATGCTAAGCAAAAAGGAAAAATATGGTCATATGTTTCTCTCAAATAGTGCGCCGGAGTGTGAATAAAATGTGTTTAGTTGGTGAAAATCTCCCTATGCAAAAGTGTCTGGTGCGTATTCTGGGGAGTGGGAGTGATAAAACATTAAAACCGGTATTACTTCATGTATCGGAAAATTTCTCAAAACACCTAACCAATATAATGGAATACAATTATTCATGCTGGAACAGCACCGTACACGTTTCATTAGCTTATGGTGTGACTCACTCCTCCCGTCGATCCGATCCGTTGCATGTGGCTCATAGTCATCTCAGAGGTTGAACCGACTGGACGTGCGCTCCTCGAATACGATGGAACTTCCTTTCAGCAGCATTCTCAACGCCGTGTACGATGTGTCCGTGACGAAGTCGTTGCGCGTGTTCAGGCGTAATTCCGGTGCCATTAACTATGTACTGGAAACGACTTGTAGACAAACAAACAAACGGAATGTTGTTTATTTTAGTGTTGAGGAGATGAATAGAAGCTTCGTGATAGTTGAGAAGTGGAGTGAGGATCGTTATAAAATTCCTGCAGGTGTAGGTACAAGAAGAGAGCAGATTAGTGATACCCCCTCATATGCCGTTGTTTGTACGTTGTGTATAAATAACGATCGGCCATGCATTGATATCCGGTTGATGTGGAAGAATGCTTCTGATAATAACGCTCTTGTCCCTACACGAAACCGTTTCATCCTCGACAGAATGTTTGAAATCGTCGGGTTCCGCAAGCTGAAGCCTATATTAGACGCACGTGTTACGGATATGCTTTATTTTGAATACGGTTCTTGAATACGCATACACCGCTCTGCTCGATGGGTTTACCCAGTGTAGGACTGAGCAAGGTGAGAATGGCCTAGAGCTGGATGCTTATTTAAAAAGTTTAGACTTTGAAATATCATGAACTTTGGTACAAAGCACTTGAGCTGTACAGGGCTGAGCTCACCTACACCGTTCATCTTGAAGAACTATTTCTTTATATAATGAGCAGCTGTCGTAGCGACTTAGAAGATTATTTTAACTGCCGCTATACAGTGTGAAGAAGAGTTCACGATTGAAAAGCTCGTGTCGGTAGAAATAAACCCTCGATTGGAAAGGAGTGTTTATATACTTGTATTTAATAATGATGTTGTGGCTAACGATGAACTCTTTGTACGTGTTTTTTATTGTATTCTAGCCGTATTTAAAGGTAACTTGCCAACCGATTGTAAAGTGGGCACAAAAATAGTACTGAACGATATGAAGGCCATTTATATAGAGTACAGGTCTCCCTATAACTTGAGCGGTGAAATAATATTAAGCCGCGTTTACTGCGTAGTGCAAAGCAATAATGATGTGATTGTAGACTCGATTATGTGTGAGTATAGTGTTTTGCGCAGTTGAACAAAGTGAATGTATTTTGACGAATTTTCAGTATATTTATTATATCAGGTAACCAAAAATGTTCGTGCGGTTTTTACGACCAACATGGATGGAATTAAAAACAATACAGAAAAACAAATTTAATCAGGAAAATAGTTCCCTTCGGTTTCAGAAATCTTTTCCCAACGAGATACAAGCTTAGATATACCTTTTGCATAGAACTCCCTAGGTTTTGATGCAAAAAAACTGTTAAGTTCCTGTTCAAGTGTTTCTCTAATAAGAAGTCTTTTATTGCGCATGTGATTATCTAGAGACAAGAAGAGATGGTAATCAGGAGGTGACATGTCCGGAGAATAAGGTGGGTGAGGCAAAAGTTCCCAATCTAGGCTTTGCAGCTTATCTCGCACTACGCGAGCAATATGTGGTCGTGCGTTATCCTGAAGGAAAACAGTTCCTTTGTGGTTGACTAGCGCTGGATGATTTCGGATCAACACATTTTGGACTCGCTGTAGTTGTGCAGCGTATACCTCTCCTGTGATTGATGTTCCAGGTTGTATCAATTCGTAAAGCACAATACCAGAGCTATTCCACCAAACACACAACATCACTTTCTGTTGATGAAAACCAGGTCTGCGAGTTTGTGGTCGAGCTTCACCTGGTGATAGCCAGGCATGTGAGTGCTTTCGATTGTCGTACAAGACCCATTTCTCATCACAGGTCAGTAATCGATTCAAAAATAGTTCATTCCTTTGGCGTGCAAGAAGTGACAAGCAAATTGTCATTCGCTGGTGTCTGTTCTGTTCACTGAGTTTGTAGGGTACCCATTTCCCTAATGAGTATCTCATTCCGATGCGGTGCAAATGCAGACGAATAGCTTCATCGCTTGTGTTGAACTTTAAAGCAAGCATCTGACACGTTTGAAGTGGGTTAGATTCAACGTCAGTCCTGAGTTCATCGTCATCAATGGTCACCGGTCGTCCTTTACGAGGTGCATCTTCAAGTGACTCATTTCCAGTCGAAAACCTCTTAAACCACTTTTGAGCAGTGCGGTCACTAACTTCATCTTCACCAAATGCTGTACATATTCTGCGGGCCGCTTCTGTTGCTTTTGTTCCAAGTTTAAACTCGTACAGAAGACATGCTCTCAAAACCAACCTTCATGTCGCCATGTTGTCTCCACTTGTTACTGCTGTGAGCACACTGTCCGTATGGTTATCTGGTAGTGAATGATTTGTATATGTTTCATGTTTCCGAAAATGCTTACGAACTGTTGCCATTCGAAGGGTTTATTTATTTAAAGCTCATAAGCAAGAGAACATCGAAAACCGCAAGAAACTTTTGTGGTTACCTGATAATTGTGTATATATATATATTTCTCCTGTACTGCTATATTGGTGGTTATACTCCATCGTTTTGTATTTCTTATTTTTTATTTTTTCGATTTTGTGCAGTAGAAGATAAAGTGTAGGTATTTATTTTCACTATATTTAATTATTTAATATAATTGTGTATATATATTTCTCCTCTACTGTTATATTGATGGTTATATTTTTATTTTTTTATTATATACATATTCCTCGTTCATATTTCTTATACAATTATTATTTTTTATTTTATTTTTGATCATATATGTTCCATCATTTGATTGTATATTTATTTTCTCTATATTTCTGATTCCAATAATTCGTCTAAATAAACAGAATGATGTAATGGTGTTTTATTTAATTCTTTTGGTTGTAAACTATATTATTATTTAATTATACCAAATGGCTGGTTACGCCTTCTAAACTGACTGACGGATTTTTAAGCGAACCGTCAAGAATATATGCTTTAATTAAATAATTAGCGCTATCTGGCAACTCAACCTGTCCACCTGAACAAGCCATTTACGCCTTCTATGCCAACTGTCAATAATATATGCTTTAGTTAAATAAATAGTGCAATCTGGTGATTCAACCTGTACAAGCCATTTACGCTTTCTAAGGCAACTGGCGGATTTACACCTTATAAGACACCGGGCGCTCAGATGAAGTCTTAATATGCGCTTGGCTCCTGCCAGGCAAATACCTCTCTTCCTCTCTCTCCTTCTCCTCTCTTTCTCTTGGGGGATAACTCTGCCTCCAAGTTGCATAACCCCTTGTTGCTCTTGCAACATCCCCCTCCCCCTTCATTGCATAACCCCTACCCCTGCACTGCATAACCCCAACCCCCCTGCATTGCACACCCTATCCCCTTTGCAACATCTTGCAACATTGATCAATATTTACAATTGCATTGCAACATTCTTGCACTCGTTCATTTTTCGCCCATACTACTATGCTGTTAGCACGTTGCACAGTGTGAGATGTCACAGCTGATGCCGGGCTACCGCTGCGTGGCTCATCAACGAGGCTGGCTCTCCCTATCTCCGATGATCTCACACGTTTAGACCAGCGTCCAACTGTGCTTCGATCAACAACAGCATCTCCGTAAACGTTTTGTAGACGTTTGTGAATATTTCCAACTGTTTCCTTCTCTGCGGTTAAGAACTCGATAACAGCTCTCTGTTTACGACGCACATCACTGTCAGACGCCATTTTCGAAACTGCGTTAACCATCGGTTTTATGCAAGGGCGTTTAAAAGCAGTTTTATACAAGGAGGGGAGGTTCAAACTGGAGAAATCTGGTTATGTGAAGCGCAGAAAGTTCAAACTTACGGCTCAAAAGACATTTCAGCCCCATGGCCTATTATTTATCTAAGAAAAAAGGGTGGGGGGCAAAATATGAGAGCTCCAAGTACATATATACACATTATTTATATATATGTTATATATATATATATATATATATATGTGTGTATATATATATATATGTATGTATGTGTGTGTATATATGTGGTGTGTGTGTGTGTGTGTGTTATACAAACATACTAGGTACCACCTGTATGTTGTCTTACTTTTTATTATTTTCTATACTCATTTTAAATTTGAATCACTCCCATTTTCAATCTATTATTATCACACGAACGAACATATAAAGATTACTTTATCATACTTTCCTTTTAACTTTCCAAACGTTTAATGATTTTAGTTCATTTCTGTACATTTATTTGAGCGCTGTTCCCAAGATTTGCTTTCCCCTCGGGTTTGGATTTTGTGTCCCAACCAAGTTGTATATTTCTCTTGAAAAAGACTCGCAAATTCGTTTGCTAACTCGCCGTTGAACCCCGGATCACGACGAAGAAATGTAGAAATCTCAAAAAAGGAGTTGGAAAACAGAAAATTAAGAAACTTTATTTCAAAAGGGAAATTGAAATTGATGATAAAATTTGAATCTCAAATTTTAGGAAAATTTTTATTAACTGTAGAGAGAAATTTTTGTAAATCGAAAATTTTAAGAAAATAACTGATGATGGAAAGAGAATTTTGAAAGAAAGTTTTCAGAAATCCCTTTAAATTTAAAGAAATTGCTCAGAATATGCGTATCTCGAAAGAGAAATCTAAGAAAACCTTGAAGAATTGAAAAAGAAATGTACGAAAAAGTACCATTAAAAAATGGAATAGGATAAGAAAATGTTTGAGAAGCGAATAGAGAAATCTGAGGTTATCGCTGAGGAAAGAAAGATAAATTTAAGATCTTTATGGAGAAAAAATATTTTAGAGTCTCTTTTGCTGCTAAGAAGGAATAAAAATAAATTTAAAATCTCTTTTATTAGAAAGAAGAAACACTCTAAAATGGCGAAGAGAAAAAATACGTACTGTACTTTGCTTAAGAAAATTAAGAAACCTTAAAATACATATTAAAAGTAAAACCTACGAAAATCGAATTCTAAAATCAAAGAGAATTCTTCAGAGATATTTGAGAATTAAATTAGAAATTAATTCTTGAATATTAAAAGAAACTAAAGAAATATTTGAACCTAAAATCAGAAATTTTAGAAAATCTTTGAGAAGTAAAGTCAAATTCTTGGAGGTTGAAGAGAAAAAAGTCTTGAAAATAATTTTAAATAAGATATAATACAATAAAATATTGCAACAGGGAAAAAGTTTTATTTTTTAAATTTGTGAAAATGAAAAAAATGCAAGAGGACAACTGATGATGAAAGAAAGAATAATACTAAGTAAACCTTTGAAAATAGGCATGAAAAAGGTATAAAAACTAAGAAAAATCCTTGAAAATAAAAGGAAGAAAAAAAATTGTATTTGAGAGGAAAATAAATTATTCAAAAGTTGTTCAAAAATTTTAAAACAAAGAAATCCTTTTAACAAGATAATTAGACTATTTTCAAATATACCTTGGTTAACCTTGGTTTTGCTTCCACCCGAATTGTTCATTCTGACGAAGGTCAAGCTTGTCACTCCACCTTAGCATGGAACCTTAGCGTGGAATCAGAACCACGCCCCATAAGCATCTATCAACCATTTTTTTTATTGTGTGGAAGGATGAACAGCTGAGTTTTGCTGCGCGCCGCCAGCCGTCACCGGTTTCGATCCCGGGGCCGATGGATTCGTAGGCAGCGACGCTAACCATTACACTACCGATGGTCATATTTTTTTTGTGCAGGAAGGAGGGGCCAACGTTGAATGCCCGCATAAGCTCCCCCCCCCCCACTCCCCAGAGAAGAAGAAGAGAGCCAAAATGAAGGTCCGGAGTTTCCGAGATGCCTCTGCGTTTGAAAGATGGGAGGTCATAGACAGGAAGCAAGATGGATTGAGGAAGATTGTTCCAGAGTTCACCGGTTGAGTACATGAAAGATTGAAAATACCAATTAACCCTTGCGTTAGAGAGTTGGACAGAAAAGGAATGAGAAATTGTAGAAAGTCTGGTAATTGCGTGCTCTCCTTAAAGGAGGAGGCATGCTGTTAGAGAGTTCAGAAGAGCAATGTCCGTTATAATAGCGATAGTAGAGAGAAAGTGAGGCAACATTGCTGCGAAGAGAGAGAGAGATTGAAGACAGTGAGTAAGAGGTAGGGAATTGATGAGACGAAAAGCCTTTGATTCCACCCGGTCAGGTACGGCTGTGTGAGTTGACCCACCCCAAACATGAGAAGCATACTCCATACAGGGGTGAAGAAGACCCCTGTACAGAAACGGCAACTGAGTGGGAATGAAGAAGACTCCTGTACAGAGACAGCAACTGAGTGGGGATGAAGAACCGCGGAGGCGGTACAGCACACCTAACCTCTTAGAAGCTGTTGTGGAAAGTGAGTATAAGTGATCTTTCCAGGAAAGATCATGAGGAAAGGAAACACCAAGAATGTTAAGAGAAGAAGAAGGATTGAGTTGTGTGTTGTTGAAGGTAAGGGGATAGTCGTGTGGAAGATTGTGACGAGTAGACAGATGAAGGAACTGAGTTTCTGGCATTAAAAGTCACAAGGTTTTCTCTGCCCCAATCAGATATAGCAGAAAGATCATAGGTCAGGTGTCCCATAGCCGCCCCACCCGAATCATGAAGTGACTGTTGTGAGGGAAAATTTGGGAAGCGGGTGGAGAAGTGAAGAGGATAGTCATCGGCAAAGGAGTGGATAGGCCAAGAACTGCGACTTAATAGATCATTGATAAATAAAAGGAAAAGAATGGGTGACAGGCCAGAACCTGAGGAACACCACTGCCAATAGCTTTAGGAGAAGAACAGTGCCCATCTACAACCGCAGTTATAGGTTGGCTATATATATATATATATACATACAGGTTGTCCCAGAAGCCGGGACTCAGGGCGAAAAAATAGACATTATATTTTTGAAGTGAAACAAACACATTTCTAATGTCAGTTTTACATATTTCAAGAAAGAAAATACCCTGATGGCTCAGTATACCAAACAAGAGAAGGTGGAACTGGTATTGCTACATGTTTCCATAAAAAGTCAGAGGGAGGTATGTTCGTGAAATAACTGACATGCCTCCTTCTGGCTTTTCCCGGAAACATGTATCAATACCAGTTCCACCTTCTCTTGATTATTATACCTAGCCATCAGGGTATTTTCTTCTTGAAATATGTAAAACTGACATAAGAAATGTGTTTGTTTCACATTAAAAATATAATGTATATTTTTCCTATGAGTCCAGACTTATGGGACACCCTGTGTGTGTGTGTGTGTGTGTGTGTGTGTGTGTGTGTGTATATATATATATACACATATATACAAGTGTGTGTATATATATATATATTATATATATATATATATTATGTGGCGTGCTGGCCGGTCTGTAAGTCTGTGCCATCACAGGGGCCTCTCCCATCCTATGGGCCTCACAAAATGTTCAAGTATCCCGAATTTCAGCGCATTTGCAACCAAGGACCGCATTAAGGGCATGTAAAGGCATAAAATATAACCAAGCAATCATTAAGTTAAAAGTTAAAAAAAAAAAATTAATGATCAGAACTATTTCATCAGAAAATATTCTGATTATTAGATGGTCGATCCTGAACCGTCGTTCAAACTGAACAAAAGTAATTATATATATATATTATACATGTTATAATTTATAATGGAAGTAAGGCCGCGCCCTGATGACCATTATGTTTATGTAATTTCACTCATTCAATAATTCCCAAGCTATGTATGACTCGTTTCCTTCCAAAAGGAATTCACACGCAGTGACGCAGACGGTTTCTTTGATTTCACGAGAAGCTCGGTTCTACAATGTTCTCAGGTGACGTCAATCGCTTGCGTGATGGCGTAGGCAGGTTCCGTTTCTTTAACTATATAAGAAGGGGATCAGCGCCCTTAAGGCAGATTCCGAGGAGAAACGGGTCTCCGGGCTGAAATGGCGGGTTTTCGGTCCGTTAACGGGAATTGCTTTTGGAAATTGGAAGATATATGGGGTTTCAATTTAAGTCTGACTGTATAGAGAAAGAACAGTAGCTTAGCAATTGATTCATATAAGCTTGGGGACTCAGAACGGACAAAGGTGTCTTAGAGGGGTCTCTGGCTTATTTCATATCTTACAATGAAGAAAAAGTAACTATTGTAATTATGAAACTTTTATTATTATCATTACGAGTATTATTAACTCTCTGTTCTGTACAAAAGAAACATTTGATTCACTCTAATCAATTATATTTATCTCGCCTATATTCAAATTAAAAATCGTGTAAGCCGTTGTGTTTATTTTCTACTCTTTGGACTTTGATAACTGGGAAAAAGAAAATCACGGGCCCACACAGTACTCCGCGATTGTAGAAATACGAAGAGCAAACTATTTCTGCATCCAGGAGTGCTAAAGTAATACCCTCTCTCGAGTAACATCCTGACTTTGCCCGAACTCGGGGAGAGGCTTTATTATATATATATTCTTATTATAGGTTGGACTTGGACATATGAAATGAGGCGTTCGTTTGAAAGCGGTGTATCCAAACGATCCAGAAAGAAAAAAGAACAAGAATTTATAAACTCGCAGCGTGATGCGCTCAATGCCTTTATCGTCAAGACTCCAAGACAAACGAGTGTGATCTAATGCCGACAGAAGATAGCAGACCTTCAGATAGCCAGGTACAAGAAACTGAACGTCAACAGCCGAAGGATTCTGACCACTACGTACTCGATGACCCTAAAATAAGTGGTTCCTTCTCTGTGGAAACACGCGAAAATGTTCCAACTGATTCCGACATATATGTTTCCGCCAATGCCAGTGTTGCGAGCAATGTTGAAGGTGAAACTCCGGTAAATGTTTTTACAAAACCAAAACCAGGAAACATTGCAGCGTTTTTAACATTTCATCCCGTGCAATCTCACTCAAACATTCCATTCTCACATTCCAATTATTACCGAAATGATCCTGCAGTAACGCCAGCAACAAACAAAAAATCAACCACAGTGCGTATATGGTTGACATTCAATGAAATGGAGCAAACTTTACATTGCAGCATGTGCCTCGCATTCTCAATAACTCATGACAATCGCTTTGTTGTCGGTTGTCAAGACTGGAAAGACATTAGCCAACGAATTTCGGAACAAGAAAGCACAGTTGTTCACAAGGAATCGGTCCTCACCTATATGGCTTTTTCAAGCGAGCGCTCAAATGAGATCGCACTGTTTGAAGATCAGGTTTCAGAAAGAAATTGTCAAATAGCTGCAAGACGAAAAGTCGTCATAAGATTGATCGATGTGGTTCTTTATTTTTCAAGACAAGGCTTAGCTTTTCGCAGTCATTCCACTGAATCCTGCCGCCACATTCTCAATGAAAACTGTCGTCTCGGCAATTTTCTGGCTCTGGTTGAACTCCTTGCTAAATACGACGAAACACTGAGACTGTACACTGAGACCGTTTCTCGAACGAGCAATTTGAGAAAAGAGACACGATGGCGAGGGTCACATGTTACGCTTCTGAGTAATCGCTTTATTGAGAAAATCATTGTGGCATTTTCAGATCATGTCAAGGAACAAATTGTTGATGAAATCAAATTAGCTGGTTTCTTTTCAATTCAATGCGACAGCACTCAGGATATCTGCACCATTGAGCAATGCATTCTGGTTGTACGTTATGTCAATCCAACTTCGCATGAGACGAAGGAAAGCATTCTGTCTTTATTTTCATTGGATAGCACCACGACACAGAGTTATTTCGACAACATCAAGAAACAACTGGAATCGGTTGGACTTTCTCTTAAGGACTGCGTTTCTTCGTCTTTTGATGGAGCATCTGCAATGAGAGGAGACATTTCAGGGTTGCAAAGAGTAATAAAAAATGAAGTCCCCCCGGCACATCTTTATTTGGTGTTTTGCACATGTGCTTAATCTTGTGATCGCCGACGCAACGAGTTCAGTTGTTCCCGCAGTTTTGCTGTTCCAACTTGTGCAAGAAATGACTGTCTTTTTTCGCGAATCAGGAAAACGAATGGCCGTCTGGATTCAGCAGAAAAAAATCAGCATTCGGAATGGAAAAATTCGAACGATTAAATTAATTAGCAAAACAAGATGAAGTCATGCAGAGGCGGTCATAAACATCTTTGGCGAATTCAGCAACACAAAAACAATGGAATGTTTGCAGGTGTCATTTCAGTTCTACAAGCAATTCACATTTCAACAGCCTTTCAACCTGCATTAGAAATCAGGTGAATAACATTCTGAAGAAACTGTGCGAGTTCCAGACAATAGCCGTGGCATTTACGTACATTCGAATTTTTTAAATAACGCTGCCTGCTTCTCGGTATCTTCAGACGGCTGGGCTTGATTTGTCTCTAAATGAGTCAGCAAGCCTCTGTACATATATATATATATTCTAAAGTGAAGGCGTATATATTCTGGTCAGAGGGCCTAATATGTTATAATGTGAAGTTCCTCGTATAACTGGTGTGATCCTTGGTTCGACGTTCTATCGGCGATGTGGGTTCCGTATCATTGGCTGGGGAATTTACGGCGTTGCCCTAAGTACTCTCTGGCATCGGGATATTGATGATGCTGTTGGTTGGTAAGCTTTGTTTGGGGTGAATAATGAGATGAGTCAATGGCTTACATTATTTATTCTGAATCACTATTATGAATTAATAAACTTTGCCTAACGACAATGGGTCTATGCACATTGCATACAGGAGTACTTCAAGTAACAAAATCATGTCGGGTGTGGCTCGACTCGGTCTTTTAAGAAGGATCTGAGTCTCATGCATGATTATTGAGGATCCCCGTATGAGGACGCCGAGCGCCAATATAAGGAGCGCTGTGTTCAGCTACTCGAGTCGAACTAAAGATTGCCATTTTATAATTTTATAATATATATATATATATATATATATATATATATATATATATATATAATATATATATATTAGGGTGCTCCGAAAATTAAAAGCTGTTGAAAAAAGCTCATAAAACTTTGCTCCTCGGGCTTCTTCTCATTCTTTTATATCATATTAATGCCAGAAAAAAATATTAGCTACATTGAAACATACTAAGCCTTGCCACCAGGCAGCTGAAAAATATGCTGTATTGAATTAATTTATTATACTTAATACTTACATTTTTAAAATTTGTTTTCAGATTTACCTATCATAAATAGCGTATCTATTAAATAAATCATAGTTTTACTTGAGTTTATATAAACTTAAATAATTATTACAAAATTTAATACTTATATTTTTGTCAAGAAGAGCAATAATTAATTACTTTTCAATGGCAGACGGAAACGGTAATAATAATGAACCCTCTGATGTTCGAATCCCAACGAAGGGGGACATTTTACGCTATTTTTTCTACCTAAAAGATGGACCAATGAAGAAAGAGAAATTTAGAAATTTTAATGGTACAATTGCTGAAAAAGTATTACTAAGCCTTGCCACCAGGCAGCTGAAAAATATGCTGTATTGAATTAATTTATTATACTTAATACTTACATTTTTAAAATTTGTTTTCAGATTTACCTATCATAAATAGCGTATCTATTAAATAAATCATAGTTTTACTTGAGTTTATATAAACTTAAATAATTATTACAAAATTTAATACTTATATTTTTGTCAAGAAGAGCAATAATTAATTACTTTTCAATGGCAGACGGAAACGGTAATAATAATGAACCCTCTGATGTTCGAATCCCAACGAAGGGGGACATTTTACGCTATTTTTTCTACCTAAAAGATGGACCAATGAAGAAAGAGAAATTTAGAAATTTTAATGGTACAATTGCTGAAAAAGTATTAGAAGATACAGAAAACTAGATGATAGTGATGATGAAAATGTGATTTCAAATTCTGATAAAAAATCAAAAAGAAAGCGTTCGAAAACTATAACACTTGAACTTCCACGAAACCCATTCAAAAGTAAAAAAATGTCTGAAATGGCTGATCGTTTAAATTTATCTTCTGGCCAAAGAACTGCATTTATGGCTGCCATCGCAACAGAGGGGGGGGGGAGTTGACTTGGAGAATATCACGTTGTCTAAAACAAGTACGAGGACAGCAAGTAAAATAGTGCGGCAAGAAAAAGGCGAAGAAATCAAAAGTAATTTTATATGCCCAAAATTTTGTAATCTTCATTGAGATGGAAAAATTTTGCATGAAGATAATGAAAGATTAGCAGTGCTGATATCTGATGCCCTAGGATATGAAGAGGGAAAGCTCCTTGGCGTTCCAAAAATCGTCGATGGCACTGGTAATACACAAGCGAATGCTACTCATTCTGTAGTAGCTGAATGGAAAGTCGAATCCAATATATATGGTCTTGTTTTTGACACTACGGCGTCCAACTCCGGCTGGAAAAATGGAGCCTGTGTAAAATTAGAAGAATTATTAAAAAAAAAACTTTTTTGCTTGTAAAAACCACATACTGGAAAGAATCTTGCAAGCAGTTTGGTCAAAACTTTTCTGCGGCGATACAAGTAGTCCAAATAATTTAGATTTTAAAAATTTTCAGTTTTGGAATACCATCAACAAAGAAAATTTCAAAATTCTTGAATTTAAAGATCGATCCTTAAAATCTCGTTGTGAAGATGTTACAAAATTTCTTCAAGAAACGTCGGCCCAAAGTTTTGACAAAAAATCATTACCAAGAGAAGATTACAAAGAGTGTGCGGAACTTATGCTTATTCTTTTGGTAGGGACTCCGCCTCGTGATGTGCATTGGTTAAAGCCAGGAGCATATCACCATGCAAGGAGGATGGCGTACATTTTGTATGCGACTAAAATGTTTGCTTTCAGTGGTCAACTTGGGTACGATTCCAACAAAATAAAAAATCTTGAACGCTTCTGCACATTCACATCGCTTTTTTATATACAACCCTGGTTATCAGCTACCAATACAGCTGATGCTGCAACAAATGACCTAAAATTGTAGAACGATTTAAATTCTTATTGTAAAATTGATTCAGATGTGGCCTCAGCAGCTATAAAAACCTTTGAAAGACATTTTTGGTATATGACAGAAGAGTTAGCTTCATTTTCACTGTTTTCAAGTAAAATTGAGATCTCTGAAAAGCGCCAAATAGCTAAAAAAATTATGAAGATGAAAAGAGTAAACAGTTTTAAAATGGGAGTTCCCACTTTCCTTAAATTAAACTCTTCGACAAAATTAATTTCGCTGATTGGAGTAAACTCTGTTTCTTTTAAAAACTCTGGAAATAGATATGGAATTGATGACAAAGGACCCAAGTGAGTGGAACGTAGATTCTGAATAAAAAAAAAGCATTTGAATATGTTAGAAGTGTCAAAGTAGTAAATGATCTTGCAGAAAGAGCTGTGAAGCTCATTCAAGATTACTCAAATAACATTACCAAGGACGAGCCCCAAAGACAGTACATGCTTCAGATTGTAGAGCGCCACAGGAAACTAATTCCTGATTTCAAGAAAGGGACACTAAACCATCTTCTGTAAAATCAAAATAAGATCAAAACGAACTGTTTATAACTGCCAAAAGGAAGAGGCCCACTCCTGCTAAAACAAAAATAAACCTGATGGCTACAGTTATAAACAATTACGCAGGAGTGAAGGGGCATAAACCTCGGTAAAGGGCAATCTTCATCTAATTTCCCTAGAAATAAGAAGAAATACCAAATTTTAAGCTCATTTTTGTTTTTGTTTTTTTTGCACATATCTAATATACTATTTCAGAAATGAAGCCTTATATATATATATATATATATGTAAAGTTTTTTTGCGCACACCTACAGGTCGCTACAATTGGTGTAGAACAATGCGGTTTTCACCATTCGATGCGTCTTTTTATTGTGCAGTGCCCATGCTAAAAAAAAATTCCCTAACATAATTCCTTCCCCCCTTTTAGGGGTACAGTTCTTCCCATGCCTGTACACGCATTTTTTTAATTTTTCATTTTTAATCATAATTTTGGCACCAAATAAGTCAATATTTACTAAACATTTAATATCATTCGATTCACAAAAGATTTTTCGATTCACAAAAGATTTCTTTATCGATTCAATACAAAAAATTACATAATTAAAACGGGCAATTTAAATAAACACGAGTTTAAAGTTAAACGAGCCACACTCGAAATTAATTACCGTGACTTTTGTGCCTTTTATTACTGTGGCTTTTGTACAAATAATTTTACGTATACACAAACAATTTGATAGGATATTGATTTATCATTCTATTTTTTAGTTGTCATAGAAATACGTTAATTAAGTTATCTGATTAGATGCGCTTTTATAGTTGAAGATCATTTTTAGAAAATTATTTATTTTCCTCACTTTAAAATATTACAAAATTTCTATTATGTATCCTAATATCATTATGCCTGTCGCTGTAAGTAAGAAAATAGCAATTATTTTCCATTTTATGAAAATTTCGGACCCCCAAGGCCTACAAAACCAATTTTCCCCTTTTCTTTATCAAAAATTGTTGATTTTCGGAAGTCTTTCGGTTATAAATTTGTACCAGTGTATTGTTTATCTATAATAATATAATAATAATAATAAAAAGACGTGTGTGTGTGTGTGTGTGTGTGTGTGTGTTCCAGCCATCAGCCATAACTCCAAAATGGAAGCAGTTACAAACATGAAACTTCACACACACATATTGATTAGGTCCCGAGGTTGTGCACGTGAGTGTTAATAAATTAAATAATTAATTTTAAAACATTAAATGACGTCATCAAGATCATTACGAAACCTATGGTAAAATTATTGAATACCCGGTTAGGTTCATTGAATGCCAGGTTAGGTCATCTGTACGCCCTTGACGATTGGTTAGGTTAAGTCGTGATATTTTCGTTGGCTTTAACGAAAATATCATGACTTAACCTAACCAATCGTCAAGGGTGTACATTTAACCTAACCGGGCATTCAATTAATCTAATCGGGCATTCAGTTGACCTAACCGGCCATTTAATTAACCTATTCGGGCATTCAGTTGACCTAACTGGGCATTCAATTAACCTAACCGGGCATATATATATATATATATATATATATATATATATATAGAGCGTTCAACATCCACCCCGGCAACGCCGGGTGGCTCCGCTATTATTGAATACCCGGTTAAGTTCATTGAATGCCAGGTTAGGTCATCTGTACGCCCTTGACGATTGGTTAGGTTAAGTCGTGATATTTTCGTTGACTTTAACGAAAATATCATGACTTAACCTTACCAATCGTCAATGGTGTACAATTAACCTAACCGGGCATTCAATTAACGTACCCGGGCATTCAATTAATCTAATCGGGCATTCAGTTGACCTAACGGGCCATTTAATTAACCTAATCGGGCATCATTACTATTATAATTTAGCAAAAATGTGTCTGCCTGTCTGTCCGCAGAAAAAACTTTTACGTTTCTGAACCGATTTCGACCAAACTTCGTATGGTGGATTGGGGTGATGAGTAATGAACGAAAATATATGTGTGACCAGCCCCCCCACCACCACCACCACCACCAATTACTGGGCCCGAGGGCCCCCAGCACCGCGATAGAACTATAGAAAAGAACGCAGCAATGAAAATCTTGAGCTTCACATTGTGTCAATATTTGTGAAGCTTAAGATTTTCATGACTATAGTTTAATTGACCAAATAATTGAACCCCCAGTAATTAGGGGCCTGCGACCCCCCCAATTACTGTCGGGTCAGTTATTTGGTCAATAAAACTATAGAAAAGAACGCAGTCATGAAAATCTTGAGCTTCACATCCGAGTTCATCGTATCAAGATTTGTGAAGTTTTAGATTTTCATGGCTGCGTTCTTTTCTGTAGTTTTTTTGACCGAATAATTGGTTCGCCAGTAATTGGAGGGCCACAGGCACCCCAATTACTGAGGCCCAAGGTGAGAGGAATGGGAACGATATCCAGATAAAGGGCTATTGATGTTCAAAATAAAATACGCCGTAGGCCCACAATTCGGTTTGGGTCGAAGGTCCAAGCACCGCAGATCTAGCAAAATCGGCGCGTAGCGCCGATCTTTTGCTAGTACCTATACTATATCAATGCTTTGTATTTTTAAATCAATTGTAATTAACCCTAATATATTTTTATGAGGTTTATGTAACTTAATCTTAAGTAATAATAACTACAAATCAGACCTAATTGCATAATTCGAAAATCACAAAACCTCTATTTTACATGAGGCTGGTGGAAAGGCTTAATATGTTAGGATCGAGCTAAAAATTCCCAAAAGTATTCAGAAGCATGATAGCAATGAGAAAATAACGGGAGCAAATATTCAAAATCACGTTTTTTTTTGTAGCACCCTAATATATATTAATATATATATATATATATATATATATATATATATATAAGCTTATATATATATATATATATATATTTATATATATATATATATATTATATATATTTATATATATAATTATTATTATATATATATATATATTATATATATATATATATATATATATATAATCATTAGCCCTGTTACTAATATTTTATTTTACAAGTCTTTTCCATAGAATTAAACTTTCATCGTCATCATGTTAAAGAAACAAGTTTTTCAAAGTATTTCGTTTTAATTTATAAGATGAGAACTTTCGTATAATGGTTAAGTATACGCGTACACTGTATAATTTTATATATATTTATATATACAGGGTGTTTCAGGAAGAAAGGTCAATACTTCGGGAGGTGATAGTATCGGTCATTGTGAGAAAAAAAGTTCATATGAACATGTGTCTAATTCTGAATGGTTACGGAGATAGAGTTGTTTGAATCTACAAATACAAAAGCATTGTTAATGGTACTCAAGAAAGAGAAACCAATTACTGTTTCTAACATTTAATGTTTAAACATTGGCATTTTGAATGGTATCAGATACAGAAATGACAAATTTGTTACAGTTTACAATACGTTTCCGAAAATCCAACCGTCAACCTCAATGCACTTTGCAACTCATGTGCGAAGATCGCGTGTTGTTCGTCTGAGTTGATCTTGACGTTTCTTTATGCGGGCAGCAGCATCCAAAATGCGCCGACCAATTCGTCTCGTGTATCCACCTTTCTTTTTAAACTTGACTTTTCATCCACCCCCACAAACAATAATCTAACGGAAAGAGGTCTGGAGACCTTGGTGCCCATTGAATGGAACCACCGCGGCCGATCAAGGGAAAGTTTGATTTCGGTATTGCATCACCAGACGTGTAGAATGTGGAGGAGCTCCGTCATGCTGAAAGTACATACCAGCGCGTGTAGCCAAAGGAACATCCTCCAATAGTCCTGGCAATTCATTTTGCAGAAATTCTAGGTAAGTTTGTCCGGTAAGACAATTCTCTAAAGTAACAGGGCCAATCAGCTGATCATCGATGATACTGCACCACACATTGGCAGAGAAGCGATGTTGAAAATTTGTTTCCACAGTGGCATTTGATTTTCGTCTGAACACCGATGAGAGTTACGAGTGTAGTTGATACCGTCACGGGTGAAAGTAGCTTCATCGGTGAACAGTATTAATCGAAGCAATCGGCGATTAGCATTTACCCAATGACAAAATTCCAGTCTCATGGCAGCGTCTCCTGGTTGAAGGTGTTGTACACGCTGTACATGATATGGATGCAAGCCTTCCTCACGTAATGTTCGCCATACTCTTGTGTGTGGTACACCGAGACGTGTAGAACTTCTTCGTGAGCTAGTAGTAGAACTACGCTCTACCAACTGAAGAATGTTTTCCACTTCATCCACATCTCGTTGACCTTCACGTTCAGATGAAACATGAGCGCTGGGAAGTGTACAAATCTCACGCAATGTGTTGAAAACCCTGGTAAACACTCCTCGATCCGGAATTCTGCGGTTCGGAAACCGTCGACGGTATTCTGCAACAGCAGCTGTTGCACTTCCATCGCAAAAACCGTAGACATACACCATATCTGCATATTCGGCATGTGTGAAGGTGTGTGGCATTCTTAACACTGCTTCAAACACCAAACAATGTCACTCACAACAGTCAGCTGTCGATTGGCTTATGTTACATGCTTACATTAAAGCTTACATGGTTCAAGGTTATAGGGGAGGGAAGGGGGAGGAAGAGCTGCGCGCGCATCAGATTCAAACAGCTCTATCTCCGTAACCATTCAGAATTAGACACATGTTCATATGAACTTTTTTTCTCACAATAACTGATACTATCACCTCCCGAAGTATTGACCTTTCCTCCGGAAACACCCTGTATATTTATATATTTATATATCTATATTTATATATATTTATATATCTACAGGCGGGGCCACCAGCTTGACCTCCGTGTGAAGAGAGACCAACGCACGAAACAACATAAGGTTCATAAGGTAAGGTATATGATACAGGGGGGTACCTAAAGTATTTGGTACCCGGGGTGGATCCTTCCTTTGGCAACCCCCATAAATAATTTTAAAATTTAAACACAGAAAAATTTATGTTTGGAAGTAGATTTTTAAACAGTACAGTACTGTCATAAGCAAATTGGAAATAAGAAAAATGCAGAACATTAAAAATTCAGTGAACAGGAAATACGCTCAGCCTATTCTTCAAAGGCAAATAGAGAGGATTCACAGTCTGCTTTCGAGCCTTCATTTCTGCAAATTGATCAATGACCTCATCAAAATTCACCTTCTTTGCATATTCTGTTCAATTGAAAGTAAAGCCAGATTTGTCAATCTTGTCTGACTCATGGTCGAAAGAAAGAAATTTTTTAGCAATTTCAATTTGGAAAAACTTCTTTCACATGAAGCAATAGACACACAGACAGTCAAAAAGAATCTCACACACAGTGACAAGCTTGGCAAAGATTCATAAAAATCCCATTTCACAATAAACTCCAGAAACTGCAATGGTGTCCATTTCTTTGCCTCTTCAAAGCTGATTTTGGCAGCTTCCAAATGCCTCCGAAGTCGTCCAATTTCCACACTGATATCTTCATCAGAGAATTCATCGAAAATCTGAGTCAAATTTGGAATATACTTCAGAAGTTCTTCTTCTGTTGCAACAACCAAAGACTTCGGCTGAATAACAGCGAAGATTGACAGAATTTGATCCATTGCCTTAGAACGAATCTCCAATTCTTGATGAAAGCGATCAAGACATTCAAACATAGCCCTTTTTACTTCCTCTGGCAGTGTGAGACCAGCATCCTTTACCATCTCTCCATAGAAATGTCCATTTCCTCACACTTTGTAGTTTCATAATGAATGGCCCTCTCCACAATTTCATTGCGCTGATCTTCAAGAAACAGTTTTAGAGCTTGGAGCTTCACAATGCACTTTTCAAGGCTGATTCCAACTGTTTGCAAATACTTTTGTGTGAGATTAATTTCTTCCAGGACTTCACACCAGAAAGAAAGGTAACTCAAAAAAGAGAAATCACATACAGCAGACAGCAAAATTTGAGCTGATCCTCTTGTGTCCACATTTTCTTTGGGATCGCACAGTACTTCAAGGGTTGAGGTCAGCTTTTCAAAATTTGCCTTCACTGGTTTCACAGCGTCATACTGAGCACTCCATCTTGTCTGGGAAAGTCTTTTGACTGTCATACCTACATTCTCCATCAGCACTTCCCATCGATGAGTTGAGACTGAAAAGAAGGAATAGACTCTCCAAGGTTCCAAAAAAAGTCACACATGAAGAAACGTTTCCAAATGAGTGCACTCAGCAAAGTTCAGAGAATGATTTGCACAAGGCACAAACAAAGCCTTGGGATTAATCTCTCTGATCTTTGACTGAACACCACCATGAATCCTTGACCACGGCACAGGTTTATGTCCAGTCCATCTCTCTCCAGATGACTCAGGATATCCTCTGTGAACTCAGGAGCAGTCTTTCCGGCAATAAGGAAGAAGCCCAAGAATGATTCCTTTACTTCAACTTTGTCACATTCAATATGGACGTATCTGATCACTTCACACATCTGATCAGTGTGGGACACATCAGGAGTGCTGTCAAAAAGAATCCCAAAATACTTTGCTTTCTTGATATCAGCCACTATTTTCTCTGAATCTTTGGAGATAAATACGAAGCCACTCTCCTCCCAGATGGAATAGGATGCTTATTCCTTACAAAATGTTCTTTCAAAACTGGATCATAATTTGACAACCAATTCCATGAAGTTTCCTTTGTTTGCTGATGACATGTCCTCTTTGTGACCACGAAAAGGAAGATTCTGGTGATCCAGAAACAAGGTTACGTCCAAGAGGCGATGTAAACTATCTCTCCATTTCTTTCTCTCCTTGTCCATTGTTACTTGATGAACTTGATCAATGGTTTTTTGAAGCTTCAACCCTGCTCCCAAGCTCTTCTATTTCTCCACTGAACAAATTGTCTGTCATTATTATTATTATTATTTGGGGGGGGGGAGGGGGTTTAAGTGCAAACACGACTCCTAAAGAAAGCAGAAAACTATGAGCATTACTCACAAATAACTAGACCACTGACAAAATGAAAATTAACAGTATATCCAGTAAACAAAGAAGTGAAAAAAATTTATTACAACAGAAAAGCTTCAAACAAGTGGTTCTCAAAGTTTTTCCAACCAGATACCCATTGAGTTATCAGATTATCAACCCAGACAAGCAGAGACAATTAATTATCATTATTATTATCATTATTAATTATCATTAATTATCATTTATAAACACTTAAACATCACTATGATACCACATTGTCAAAAATTACTGGACACTGGTATAAGTACCATGATATTGTTATAAACATCAGCACTTTATGCTTTATCATAATTATTTAATGAAACATACCTCTTGTATGTGGAGTCACAGTGTCAAGTGAACAAGACTTGGAATGTCAGTTGCAGCCAGCTGGCTATGCTCAACAAACTGATGACTAAAACGTCAACAAACGTTCGCCTTTCGATGTAATTTTTATCAAATATTTAATTTTTCGTTTGTAAATTTTGTATTGTCAATAAAAATAAAAATTTATTTTATAGTGGAAATTAACATTAAGCTGTTGTAATAGTTTCAACATTTTTAAATTTTGTTCTTACTTTGGCGAATTTTTCATTTGGTTTGAAAACTTGCAGTGGCGTATCAAGGGAGGGGCGAGAGGGGCGACCGCCACGAGCGGCACTTCCCGAGGGGCGGCAAATTACTGTCAGGCGGGCGCAGTATGCAAAATTTTGGGTTTTTATGTTTTAAAATGCAACCCTCCAAAAAATTATATCTCATCATTGTCGCGCGTTATTTGTGTACAAAATATCCATGGTTTTGATGAAAAATCATCATTAAATGCTATATATGCCACCTCAATGCCACTATTTCCACAAATAGTTGCGTTAAATTTTCACATCGGAAAGGTTGCCAGCCCTATTTTTCAGACTTTCCCTATATTATTTAGGTTAGGCTTTGCATTCTTTGAGCTTTGATGATGTTAATAATTAATGGTTGTTTTATTTTGCAGATACCCTACTGAATTAGCAAACATGAGCAAACGACAGAGACTGAGTGGTGCTGCATACAAGAATCTTCGCGAAAAAAAAGAGGAGGAAGGCAAGCGTGCTGCTAAGCGATTTCATCAGTTAATGGGATTCTCAGACACACCTTCACATGGCCGTAACTACCTATGAGGTCACCGAGGTCCGGACCTCGGTAATTATTTCCTAAAAAAAAAAAAAGAGACTGAACCGTTCTCCGTGTATGAAACGCATATTACCGCTTTTCTTTTGAAAAGAGGGAGCGTCGAGCGTGTATTAAACATTAGAGGGCTTTTATTATAGACAAGGGTTTTGTGTTTAGTGTATAGCTTGGGTTGTGTTTGTAGATGTCATTTTGGTCTGAATTTTGCTCGTCCCGCCGCGCTCGAAAAAAAATCTGGACCTCACTAATTTCTAAACCCTAGTTACGGCCCTGCACCTTCAGTGCCTTCTGGGAAGCAAGGCGATCAACCGCAATGTGATATATCTTTAGAGATAGATGTTCAAGCGGCAACTTCAAGTGAACCCCCAAATAATCAGGATCAACCCTCATCTACATCACAAAGTCACCCACCCACCCATCACCCACAGAGTCTGTTTAACGATTCTGGCAACTGGCCCGTTCCAATGACGGACAATTTGAGAATCGAACTCATTAAACGTGGACCATCACATTTGAAAAACATGAATGGACCCTTTCCAGCTGATTCAAACAATAGGTCAATGTCAAAAGTTTGGTATTTCAAAACTTCGGAAAATGGCGAAAAAATTGAAAGGTCATGGCTAATCTTCTCACCTTCAAAATGTAGCTTGCATTGCTTTTGCTGTCGTCTCTTCAACAACATCTCCAGTGCATTTGGAAAAGAAGAAGGATTTTTTGCCTGGAGGAAACTGAATCCAAGAGTACCTGAACATGAAAACAGTCCATATCATACCGGATGCTTTGAACAATGGAAAGAGTTGTCTATGCGCCTTCAGTTGAATGCTACAATAGATAATGCACATCAGTTGCAAATAAAACATGCTACTGCTAAGTGGAAAGAAATACTGAGACGAATTTATGACTGCATCATGTTCTTGGCAAAACAAGATCTTGCATTCCGAGGGCACCGAGAGAACTTAAATGAAGAAGCTGGGCTAGCTGGCAATTCTGGAAACTTTTTGGAGTTAATAAAACTAATGGGCAAATATGACCCAGTAATTAGGGAACATCTTACAAAAATACGAATGACTGACAAGATATCCACTACGTATTTGTCACCTAACATTCAAAATGAGTTCATCACACTAATCGGCTGTAATGTTCGAAAATGTATAATTGATAATGTGTCTAGTGCAAAGTACTTTGCAATAATTTTCGATAGTACACCAGATATATCGCATATTGATCAGATGTCTCAGGTAATTAGCTATGTGTCGATTAAAGATGGTAATGTAGAGGTGAAGGAATCCTTCGTTGATTTTATTAAATTAGAGGGGAAGACTGCTGAGGCAGTTACTGATCTCATTGTCACTAAGCTCCGTGAGGATGGGCTGGATATCCAGAATTGTTATGGTCAAGGGTATGACAATGCTGCTACGATGGCAGGTATTCATCTTGGAGTTCAACGCAGAATTCTTGATGTTAGCAAACACGTTGTTTTCATTCCTTGCAATAACCACTCGCTGAACTTGGCTGGAGTTCATGCCGCGGGACTGAGTCCTAATGCTGTAACTTTCTTTGGAACAATTGAACGAATTTTCGTCTACTTTTCTTCCTCTACTCATCGTTGGGATGTCTTAACAAAACATTCCAAAATCACTGTCAAGCGAGTCTCTGATACGCGGTGGAGTGCTAAGTATGATGCTGTTTCTAGTCTTAAGAAGAACTTGACTCACGTTGTTAGTGCCTTGGAAGAACTAAGTGAAGGGGTCTCCGAAAATCTGGACACAAAGGGCGATGCTGAAGCTCTGTTGACCTCCATCATGTCATACATATTCATTGTGTACTTATTTTTCTGGGATCCAGTGCTGAAAGAAATCAATGATGCTCAGCTATATTTTCAAAGAAAGGGACTTGCTTTGGACCAGTGTGCATTAAAAATGAACTCTTTATCCGTGTTTTTAACTAATGAACGAGAGGCAGTAGTATCAAACGCTGCAGATGCCGCCGAAGAGTTCTGTAATGAAATGGATATCAATATAGACCGCAGAGTCAGGAGACGGAGAAGAATGCCTGGAGAGCAAGCTCGTGATGCTGGATTGACCGTGCAAGAGGATGTACGCAGAGAATTTTTTGAAATCATGGATCGTTTATTAGCAGAAATTGAAAAACACACAGTTTGTCTTAAAAACATGAATGATCGCTTTGAATTTCTGTCTCCTTCGTACCTTTTGAATCAGTCCAAAGATGAAGAAATTAATACCAAGGTCACTAATTTTTCTTCCATCTACAATGACATTAATCCAGGAAGTCTACTGGAAGAAATAAAGCGTTTGCGAGGACATTTGCTCAGTTTCGAAAGCATAAGCGTCGACGATGATCCAAAGAACTGGGATATGTTAAAACTACTTCAGTGGATCGTTAAATGGGATCTAGTGGAATCTTTGCCTCATATAACAATTGCCCTCCGGATCTGTCTAACTACATGCATGTCCGTGGCAAGTTGCGAACGAAGTCTCTCGAAACTGAAACTTATAAAAACTTACCTCAGGTCAACAACACGGAATACACGATCAATATTTACCGTGAAGTTGTTCATATTGAAGGTTATACTACTTTGAGAGGCCTGCATTATACGGCCTAATATATACTCTATATCTTCAGCTGCCAAACGTCTGAAAGGTATTACTGCCCAAAAATTATTTACATCTCCGTCATCTGACCCGAATCCAAAAGACGACATCGTCCTGACTTCACGTTCGTCGCGTTTCTGAAGGGCAAACTCTACAATACAC
This sequence comes from Bathynomus jamesi, assembly GCA_023014485.1. NCBI lineage: Eukaryota > Metazoa > Arthropoda > Malacostraca > Isopoda > Cirolanidae > Bathynomus > Bathynomus jamesi. The sequence continues at coordinate 1,321,382 of JAJOZX010000136.1, read as the reverse complement.
TCAACTATGTGCCGTAGTCCGTGTTCAACACCATTGCTGTACACGGATCTAGGATCAACCCTGACTATATACTGATTTCTAGTCAAGACTGGGGTGGGGGCATCGGTACGCACCAACTCGAATGTTATGCCATCCTCAACAGAGCGAGAAGCTGCAGCGGAGGATGTACACGGAGTTGTCCAGGAATAAGGGGATATATTTTTATTTGAGGAAGGTACTATTATGGGGGTTGTGTCGTAAGACGTAGAGGGTTAGGGCTCTGCTACTGGTGGTCTAACAACCGGCGCAATCCTGGCGCGCTTTATACCTGACGTGGAGGTCTCTTCATCATGTCTCCGCTTTGAATTGTCGCGTGCTACAGGTAACGCTGGTGAGGATTCATCGGCCGGGAAGGATACTGTGATCACAACTACACTGTCGTTGGGGTCATCTGTACTGTCGATGATGGGGTGCTGTACCTCATCGTCATTCATAGTTCTGTGGGAGAAGAGAAAAACAAGACTGTAGAATATAAGGAGCAGCACTCAAAATTTGCAATATTTTGTAAATGACCCACTTAGGAGTGCGGCGTGTTAGAAATGGACTCTGTAGAGAAATTCAGGTTCACGAGCCCATCCACAATTTAGGGTGGATCGATTTTACATTTTTTTCGATTTCCATATTCTAATAGAGACAAAAGCTTGCGCATGCATGAGAAAATAGCCTCTGCAAAATCTTAGCTTAATAGGTAATCATCTTCTGCCCCCGGCAGAGAGATGAAAATCATATTTTAGTAGTCAAAAACGTATTCTTATAAATATTTTTAATATGCATCAAAATTATTCCTAAAACTATAAAGTCGATGAAAAAGACCTCATATGATCGTTTTTCCAAGCGCGTTGTCCTACGTTAATATCTTTTGCCCCCGGCAACAACGTCAAATGTTGAAAAAATAGGTAATTTACATATATACATATTTTCAGATCGGCTCTTTGTCTTAAATAATGCATTTATATATTTCCCATAGCATTTATATCGTTGCTTAGGCATGAAATAACACACACGCATATTGAAATATTTTAAAAATTATAAGAAAAATATGTTTTTGACTACTAAAATATGATTTTCATCGCTCTGCCGGGGGCAGAAGATGATTACCTAAGCTAAGATTTTGCAGAGGCTATTTTCTCATGCATGCGCAAGTTTTTGTCTCTATTAGAATATGGAAATCGAAAAAAATGTAAAATCGATCCACCCTAATCCACATGTATTATATCTTGACCTACAGGATGTGGTAAAACTGTGTTTATGCTTAAAATCATTAAAGAAAAGGGAGAGATGTTCTAAAAATTTGTGCATAAAGTTATATGGTGCTATTCGACGTATCAATCGGTGTTCAACAAGTACCAAGATGATATTATTTTGTTGCAGAAAGGTGTATACGACGTTAATTCGTTAAAGGGAAATGAACATACAGTCATTGTAATTGACGATCTCATGTTGGAGATGGATAAAACGTTTGCCGAGACATTTACAGTATTCTCCCACCATCTTAACATAAGCTTGTTCTTCATCAATCAGAATCTATTTTTCAAAAATAGATACATGCGCGATGTGTCGCTAAATACACAATATCTACTCTTATTCGCGCAACGTAGAGATGTATCACAAATTGGGGTATTAGCCAGTCAAATGTTCCCGAATCAGCGTAAGGAGTTTTTGGAAGTTTATAAAGAAGCTACAAGCAAGCGTTACGGATATTTGCTTTGCGACCTTCATCCGCGAAACACGTTTAGGGTGCTTCTAAGAACGAACATATTTCCAAACGAGCCTGAACGGTGTATATTCCAGTATGACAAAGAGGCTGAAGAAATACAGTGAATTAATAAAAATCTATCATCGACTGCCCCGGGCAATGCAGCAGATGTTTATTAAAAATATCGACTCCGACTTTTTAAAATGCATCTGTGAAATCTGTCTTAACGTTATAAATTGCAATGTATCAATGAAACCACCTCAGAAGGCTCGCCTACGCCGTTACAAGAACATAATACGTGCACTCGCTCCTAAAAGTGAAACTGTAGGGAAGAAAAAACGAATTATTGTTTTCAGTTTTGGGTCCTTTACTGACTAGATTAATATAATGAAGAAAGTGGTAGTGATTCCACACGGTGTATGCTTCACTGCAAAGGAATCCAGACACGGATCTAGATCCCGTAAAAGCAGGCTTAAAAGAATGGAAAGCGAATTGCTAGCCCTATTAAACAGTGAAAAAACACCTGATGAGAAAAGAATCTTATACCAAGAAGCTCTGCAGAAATTTCTTCACGAGTACGAAAATTATAAGAACCCGACAGAGATTCCCGTGGTTATTAGGCACAGCACGGGGAACGATGGACATGGTGACATAGGACCTGTGTCCGACGATACAGCTGACCAACCAAAGATTAAGGGTCGGCCACACAACATATCGAGCATGTATTAAAAAGCACCCTCCCACATACATTGAGGAATAAAGGTTTAAGTCTTTATAATCTATTGAATGAGGACCCGCCATACAATGGACCGATACAGGCGAGATCATTGTGGAAGGAGTAAAGGTACAGGGATCGAATATCGTAGACATGTCCATGATCTGGTGAGAAAGTGGGATAGGCCCTCACCATCAGGATGGAAGCATATTAAAGCAAGACTACAACAAATAAATGTCCCAAAACAATGATAGGAAATCTGAACAGGTTAAAAGACTTGGAACATGCGACGCACGTGACACAATTGAAGACGCCATCACCCCCGGCGGTAACACCTTTGAAGAGGAGAAAGAAGAGGTTAAACAACGGTCAACCCTACCCACGTGCCTCTAAAATACGCAAATGGCTAACATATTAAGAAGACGTTATTATGACATTTCTAACCCAGCCTCCTACGGAGGCGTAGATAGACTGTACAGAAGTGTTTACGGAGTAGGAAAAAAGATGTTGAGAGATTTTTGCGGGAGCAGGACGCTTATACACTTCATAAGCCTGTGAGAAAAAGGTTTAAAACAGCCAAGACAACAGCTGCTTCGATTGACTCTATTTGGCAAGCAGATTTAACAGACATGCAAAGATATTCTGTGTATAACGATGGTTACCGCTACATTCTATTCATAATAGATGTATTCTCTAGATATCTGTGGCTAATTCCTCTGAAAAATAAATCACCTGAAACAGTTGCTAAAGCCACCAAAACGCTGATGTTAAAAAAAACAGGGTTCCTGGCTATTTTTGTACGGATATGGGGAAGGAATTTATAGGCCGTGCTTTTCAGAACATGTTGACAGAGTTTAATATCAGCTATTACACTACCAATTCTATACATAAGGCTTCTTTAGCTGAAAGAGTTCAACGTACCATAAAGGAACGCATGCACCGCTATTTTACACATAAAAACACATACAGATTTCTAGACATTCTGGAATCATTGGCCTCATCCTACAACCGCTCACACCATCGCACGATTGGGACAACACCTAACGAAGTTTTAGAAAGAGGTACGCGCCCAGAGGTGAGAAGAGATGGAACACCACCACCACACTCTGCGCGTTTCAAAATCAATGATTATGTAAGGCTGTCGCGTTCGGGAAATAAATTCGCGAAGGGATTTGAGCAAGGATGGACACGTGAGATTTTTAAAGTTAGGGCTATGAGACCTAAAGGTGAGATAATGATGTATTACGTTGAAGATTTGAATGGGGAAGAAATCGCAGGAGGCTTTTACCGCGAGGAGTTGCAGAAAGTGGCATTTAATTTAGGAAAAAATGTGTTTAAAATTGAGAAAATTTTAGGAAGCAAAGGTTCAGGAAAGAGAAAAATGTACCTGGTGAAATGGCTAGGGTACCCAGAAAGCTTCAACACCTATATAAAAGATGATTCAATAATGAAGCTTAAATAGTATGCAACATGGCTCCTAACCATTTCTACGTCACACTGCCGTCCTCTTCGTCCCTGCCTGTACACCCTAACAACACACTAGCCAACTTTGTAACAGATCTCCATGAACCCAGTGAATTGGCTCGTGATTCGTATGAGGTGGGGATATGTGAAATTCAGCTGGACACCCTCTTTTTAAATATTGATTATAAAGATACCGTTTTTACGATTCTTAGAGACTGGAATGAGTGTGAAAAAGCCAGGGTAACTCGGGATGAAACTATACGTATCGCCCGGAGTAAGGTTGCACGGTATTACAGTACAGTAGTAACACTAGGTCCGGGCCGTTATGGTTTGGCTGAGGATGTTGTGAGAGACTTGAACGTAAGTTTCAAACACTCAAATCTTACGAATGATTTATTATACGAAATCGTAAACAAAGGAAACCCCGCACATACTCTAATCCTAAAATCAAAGGCTAACAGAAATATTAAAGACGGAAAAGTGTTCAAAATTATAACCGAGGGTAGATATCGATCAGCCTTCCAAAGAGATTCCTTTCACGAGGCACAGCATGACTTGTCCAGCCTAATGTATCAATTGAAGATGGAGAAATTGGATGAAAGCTCTCAGCCCCCAGACATGTGCTATTTTTACAGCAATATAGTGGAGCACCAGTTTGTTGGGGATACCCAGGCACGGCTGCTGCGCATAACTCACATTCCCAACCATAGAGGAAGGAGGTTGAGTATTACATATGACAGACTTCATTATATGAATGTCGCAACTAATCTAATAACCAATATCTCAATATATATAAGAACGATTGAGGGTAAAAATTTCCCATTCGGTGACGGTAGCTTAACAGTGAAGCTGCACTTTCGACGCACTGAGTTATAATGGACAGAAAGCCTTTCGCCGTCCATCAAGGGGTGAGATACCAGCGTGGTAGTGGACTTGGGTCCATTTTTTCAACCATACTACGTACGGCTGTTCCTTTGCTGAAGAGGAGTGCCAGACACCTCGGGAGGAAAGCTATACAATCAGGTCTTAACACCGCAGAAGACATATTGGCTGGGGTTAAACCTAAAGAAGCTCTAAAAAACATTCAAAACGTACACGGGATGAAATCATCAAAGATGCAAAGAGAAAAATGCGTGGTGGTGGGAAGAAGAAGAGGACTGACCAGAAGAAGGGATTACCACCACGTGGCATTAAACGTAAAAGGATATCAAAAAAGAAGTGTTGTAAGCGAATGAAGCCTATGGTTGACCACTTTTTTAACAGATATAAGCTAAGGACATTGAGCTCATGAATCATAGTTTGTTTACTACTTGTCGAGAGAGGCGGCACTATTTCTAACTCGTCATGGCACGCTTCATCCATCCGTGTAGTTCACAATGCTGTAAATCGGAGCTATCCCTCTTTGAGATGCCCCCAACTCAAGTTTCTATTGAACACAGTGACTTTACTACAATTAACCCTTTAAACACAATTACTTCCCCGAGTGCTCCTATAGAATTCGTGATACCCAGCTCAGGCCCGTACTTTTTTGATCAAAGCTGTGTGCACATGTACCGTAAACTACGTATAGCCCATTCTGATGGAACGGACTGCGATGACAAATATGCTGTATACCCTGAAACAAACTTTCTGCATTCCATATTCAACCAGTGTAAAGTATATTTAAATCAGGTCAACATATCGGCAGGCACGGTGTACTATCACCTACGAACCTATCGGGAAAATGTCCTCAACTTTTCCAAAGAAGCGAAGGCTACCTTTTTAAGTGCAAAGGGATATTTTCAAACTAAAAACGAAAGTAGTATAAAGGACAAATTTAAAAATTCTAAGAAGATATACGAGTGTTTTGGACGTCTGCATACAGATTTCACATTCCAGGAGAAGTTGCTTGTGGATGGGGTGGATATGAAAATAAAGCTCATCCGCACGAGTCCTGAGATCTGCTTAAATCTGGATGCTGATCAAGAAGAAGGAGCAAAACCCGTTGTGGTTCACATTATGGAGACATACCTCCGCGTATGACAAGTGAAATTAAGTTCACCAAAACAACTAGAAATTGAGAAAAATTTACTAAACGCCACAGTAAAATACCCTATTAACAGAGTACAAATCAAACTATACACGGTGCCAGTAGGGTTGGCATCGAAACAGATAGAAAACATCGCCCTGTGAAATCTTCTTAAAATGATATTAATCGGAATGCAGAACCATGCTTCAGTGAATGGAAAATATAAAAAGAGCGCCTTTAAATTCGAGAATTTCGGACTTAAAAATATAACTCTAACATGTTAATGGCGTTGCGTTGTGAGGAACATTGAATACGAACTATTCATCAGATGCTGTGTTACCTCTTTGAGCGAGAGCATATAGTAATCTGGCCCATATTGCCGGTGATTTTGATGAGCTCTGGAATGAGGTAACGCAGAAAGAATTCGTTGATCAATTTAACCTTTATCCGTTTGACATCCCACCTGACTTATTTGCTAGCGTAAATACACATTTAAGTCTACAGGAGAGTGGAAACATCTCAGTCAGGTTGGAATTCACCAAGCCTATAGACGCGCCTATTAGTTTACTAGTATACCTCGAGTCACAAGCCCTAATAGAAGTAGACAGATCTAGGGACGTTGTCACTGACTTTTAAAATTGATGTGAATACACTTCAGTGAGTAATGAATAGTGAACGAATCATACGCTCCAAATTTATTTGTGTGTTTGCGAAGAATGAAACACTGAATGTGTCAACTACGCGAGATTACGGTAGTCTTATTGTGAACACAGATGTCATCGGTAAGGAAGGGATTCATTGGTTTGCAATCTATTTTAAAAAATAGGCACCGCCTGTATTATTTTGATTCACTCGGGACTCAACCCTGGAGTGACAGTTATTGTAAAATTTCTCGATCAGTTACATATCCCCGAAGTTGTATGGAACCCATTCCGATTACAAGGATATTTTAGTAATACTTGTGGAATGTACTGAATTTCATTTCTCGTACATATGTCACGTGGTAAAGAATTTATAAATTTTTAAAAATTATTCGACCCGTGTCACACTCAACGAAACGACGAAATAGTATGCAGAAAGATAAAATGACGTTTTCCAATTATGCGTACTCGTTGTATAGTATGATGTTTTGTTCGTGTATATATTTGTAACCAATAATGTTAGTTTGTGTATTCTGTTGTTTAAGATGGTTATTGTACTAAAAACACGATTTCTTTCATTTAATAAATTGCTGAAAATACATTGTCTCCTTTCCCCAAAAAAGATCATCCAAAAAAACACTTACATTATTCGTTTATGATGTGACATTCACTGGGCTGACTATTCGGTAAATCCTCCGCATTCAGGTCCATGACACGGAGTTCTTCAAAAGATTGTATAACACGTGACAAATCCTCATCGGACCTTAAAGGAAAAAGAATAATGTTCATTCTGAATCTTTTTTAATAAAAACATATACAGAATGTACATATAGTAAGAGCAATGCAATGTGAAGATATCTTTGAACCGCTCAGAGAAGTTCATTTAAGAAGTAATTCCGAATAACATTTGAATTTGTATAAAAAACATGCAAAAGATTGCTATAAAAAATCAATGATTCAAAACAGGTTTTTAGCATAATGGCGATTACCTAAATGATGTATTTGATGAGGTGAATTACTACAACCCTCCATATATATTATGATGAAGTAAGCCTCTTTCTGACAGTTTGTGAATAAGTGACTCAAAAAAATAAAATTATAGGCACATACATCTACACGGCAGTCCCTTGCGTCGGATAGTAAGGAGCGTCATTGCAAATATCATCAACGGTTTGCGTTGGAAATATTCCATCCCGGTCAACCACGTTAAAAAGATTAATTATAGACAATGCTACAATGTCACCAACTTGATATAAGTCCGGTAAACTGTAAACTTCTTGACTCATGGAGGAGGGAATGTTTATTCACTGGTGAAAATAACTACTGTGACACCCAGCTGGAAATATTTCCTTTTATATGCACGATCACCAAGCCCCGCCCCAAAAGACTAAGAACGGTTCGTAATGATTGGTTGTCAGTGTAACTGGGCGGGTCTATGATAAGTTTGTGTACCAATCATAACACCTATATAACGGGTCCATGCTTTGGACGACTAATGAAGTCTTTATATTCTCTCCGTAGATTTAATGCTCGTATTACCCCTTGCAGTCTCTACCACGACAATATTTGCATCCATACTTGGTTTTCTCCAACCCTCCCCTTTATGCAATATTGATCAACCATCACAACAATATTTTATTATTTTGCGGCCATACTAATTAAATCTCAATTTTTGGGATGCGTGTCATTAGAGGAATATCTTCATCAGAGTGGCTGAGCTCAGTACCACAGGAAACAAAATTAGCTCTGCTACTCTTCATAATCCTGGCATTAACAGCACAGTAATATCCTATGACACAAACATCAAATCTAGAAGATTTTTATGCATTATTATGTTTTTATGCTATACTATTCGACCTCAACTTTGATTAATTAATGAATTCGTTTTGACCTGCCAATTCTCGCGTAGATTTGTGATTAATTTGTATTTAGTTCATAAATGTTTGCATGGGTTGGTGATAAATGGGTACCCTAGGTATCCTAGTGGATTAGACGGCCAGTGCTGTTGAGAGATCGGGGCGATGACATTGTAATTTTTCCCCGCCTGTGCTGCAGCTTAGTTCTGTTTCCACGTTAAATTGTAGGTCTAAGACGGAGTGAAAAGCTTGACCAGTGTTAGAATGAACAATTCGGTGAAAAGGAAAACTGGGTTAACTATTATTATTACTACTGTAATTTGTACCACCCTATATATATACAGGGCGTCCCAAAAAAATGTATACACACTTTAAATACTTATAAAGGCAGTGTTTATTAAAATACATTTCATTTTCAAAATGTAATAGAATCTACAGACATTATTTAATTGTTTTGTCAACGCCTGTTTTCAAACTGACGTCCGTTCTGGTCCAGGCACTGCTGATAACGCGAAGCAATGGAATCGCAAACATCACGAAACATTTCGTTTGGTATTTGTGTGCATTCTCGTTCAATGGCTGCTCTCAATTCAGCGACTGTTGCAGGTTTTATAGCGTAGATTTTGTCTTTTAAGTATCCCCATAAAAAAAGTCTAGTGGTGTGAGGTCTGGTGAACGCGGAGGGTATTCTACGAAACCCCTTCGTCCAATCCACATCCACATCGTGCCAAGTACCACTCGCAATACTCCACTCTTCGGTCCGGATCATCTTCATTAATAGCATGGACTAATCTTGGAATGTAACTTTTCCATTGACAGCGCTTCAAAATGCGTTGGACAGACGATTCTGAAATTCCTACCTCACGACTCGCTTGCCGCACAGATTTTCTTGGACTTTGGTGATACGTTTCCAGTACTCTTTCTTGCTTTGTGGGGCTTGTCGATGTCCGTGGTCTTCCGCAACGCTTCTTGTGGACATTCTGAACAGTTCCATCGGCTTCAAACTTATCTCTAATTCGAGTGATGGTAAGTCGCGTTGGTGGATCTGTTTGAAACTCCCTCCTAAACTGTCTTTGCACTTCAACTGCGTTTTCACACTTCCAGTAGCATTTTAGAATGAATTTCCTTTGTTCAAAGCTTAGTCTGACTGCCATTATTAATTCTAATGGGTTTAACTTGGAAAGAAAGAAACATCAATTGAGCTATCAGCTGTTAAAGTGTGTATACATTTTTTGGGGACGCCCTGTATATATATATATATATACATATATTTTGTGTGTGTGTGTGTGTGTCGTTCTCTCTCTCTCTCTCTGACAAAAATCTCTGTATATATATTATATATATATATATATATGTGTGTGTGTGTGTACATATAAGAATTTTAAATTTAGTTTTACATTCATTAGGAAAAGTATTTTATTCAATTGTTGAGTACTTTCTAAGTACATGTGTGTTAATTTTGAAAAAAAAACCTTTAAGCTGATTTCTGATAATTATTAGTTTTGACAATGATTTAAAATAAAAAACAGATATTAATTTTGTATATGGTACCATACAAATTAAACGTAAAGAAAAATAACGAAGTTAATAAAATTATTTATATACAAGGAAAAGCTTTCGCATGGAGAGAGAGGAGATGGAAGCGTGTGTTTCGGTGAAAGTTTGACCCACATTCCGAAGTGTCTAGTTTGTAGTCAGTCTTTGCCTCGAGGGCACACTTGCCTCCATTTTTTCTTCCAGAGAAGACTTGAAAGGAAAAAAGCAAATAGAACGACGTTTAAATAATTATTGTTTGCCTTATATATATATATATATATATATATATATATATATATATATATATATAAAAGGTGTGTAATGTTATTTTTTCTGATGCAGTCTCATTTTTTCAATCGCAAGAAAGGATTGTCATAATTAAATAGACAAAACAAAGTTATTGTGTTCATTTCCATTTTATTTATTATTTAATATAATTGTGCGTGCGTGTGTGTGTTTCACCTGTATTGATGTTTATACATTTTTTATTTTATTTTTTGATCATTCCATCGTGTGTAAAGTATTGTCAAAGTAAATAGAACAATGTTTAAATAATTATTGTTTTTCTTATATATATATATATATATATATAATATATATATATATATATATTATATATATATATATACATATATATATGTATTATTTAATATAATTGTGCGTGCGTGTGTGTGTGTGTGTTTCACCTGTATTGATGTTTATACATTTTTTATTTTATTTTTTGATCATTCCATCGTGTGGAAAGGATTGTCAAAGTAAAGAGAACAATGTTTAAATAACACAGGTCTGCAAAATTGAGGGTCCTAAAAACTTTTTTGAAATTGTATGCTGGTTTTATAGGAATTTGGGGTGCTAAATCCAAAAACGGCCTCAGATTTGCTCCATCACGTATAGTTTTTTCACAATTTGCTATGACGTTTTTATGTTGTAATATGTTACTGAATGAAATAAGTAGTGAAGAATTACCACATGAAACCTATTTCCTGGCCAATTCTGAATATATTTATTTAAAAAAACTATAAAACTTGGTTACTTACATCTTTACTTAGTGGAAAAGCTTAGTAGTCCCGTTTTCTTTTGCCAGTGAAGCTGCGTCTGTTGCATTTCCTTTTGTGCGCTGCTTCCGGATTTTCACGATGCAGCATCCAGCAATAATCACCCATCATATTAACGTTCCACCGGCCTTGGCATCTCTTTTCCATCTCCTTAATGTCTTGATGGAAACGTTCTCCCTGTTCCTCACTTACTGCACCTAGATTTTCTGGGAAAAAGTCCAAGTGTGCATTCAAGAAATGAATTTTGATACTCATTGAGCATCCCAAAGCTTTGAATTTCTCCAGCATGTTTTCAACAATGAGTGCATATTCAGGGTCCTTATTATTCCCAAGGAACTTAGTAACCACACTTTTGAAGGAATTCCAAGCCTCTTTTTCTACTTCAGTCATCGTAGACAAGAAGTTTTCTTCTGACAGCAGTCTTCTAATGTCTGGGCCTACAAAAATATCTTTTAATTTTGCTTCTGATAGGTTAGGGAACTTCTTGCAGAGGTACTTAAAGCATTCTCCACTTTTTTCTAATGCCTTAACAAACTGTTTCATAAGGCCTAGTTTTATATGAAGAGGTGGTAAAAGTACTTTCTTTGGGTCAACAAGATTTTTACGCAAAATATTCTTGCTTCCAGGTTCTAGAGACCTTCTTTGTGGCCAGTGTTTTTGCTCCCAGTGTTGACTCTTTGCTCTGCTATCCCATTCACAAAGGAAACATGGGACTTAGTATATCCTCCCTGCTGCCCCAGAAGCATGCACAATACCTTAAGGTCTCCACAAATCATCCAGTGATGATCATAATATTTTATCTTTGTAAGAACCAATTCCAAATTCTCATAACTTTCTTGGAGATGTACCGAGTGACCAACAGGTACAGAGGCATACTTGTTCCCATTGTGCAAAAGAACAGCTTTTAGACTTCTTTTAGAAGAGTCGATGAAAAGTCTCCATTCATCCGCTTTGTACTCAATGCCAAATGCCTGTACCAAACCATCAATATCACTACAGTAAACTAAATTGCCCTCATGTGAAAAGTAGTGAATAAACTCCTTTTCTCTTCTTCTATACAAATATATCGATGTTCCAGCTGATAATAAATTTCTTTCTTTTAATCTGAAGCCTAAGAGTTCAGCAGATTCCTTGGATAATCCCAAATCTCTCACTAAATCGTTTAGTTCAGATTGACTGAACAACTGGGGGTCTTGACTTCCTATATCACACTGAAATTCTTCATGATCAGTATCTGAACCAGAATTACTAGGCAAATCTTCCATTGTTTCTGGTGGAACGGAACTGGAACTTCTGGCCCATGAAGAACAGGTCGAAAAGCTGATGGAAGATTTGGATAGAATATGGCTTTCTTATTTTTTGAGTTATAGCCTTTAACATCACAAGAGCAAAAATAGCAGTCGTGACAGTGATTTTTTGGCTCCCTCCATACCATTGGCACACCAAATCTGAATGCTTTCTTTTTGCCTTTACACCATTTCCTTAGATCCTCTACGTAAATAAAACAAACTTTGTGTGGTGCCCATGGTCTGTCTTGGTCTCCTAGTTTCATTCCAAAGTAGGCATGGTACACTTGCCTAATAAAATGTGTTACGTTTCTTTGATGTTTCTTGATCACAAATTCCCAGCATATGTAGCAGAAGCTGTCGGGACTGTTGACACATCCACGGCTAGCCATGATTCACAACTTACTACAGTACCCAGAACACAATAAGAGTCTTGAATTTAATTTATCCTAGAAAGAATAAGAAAGGGGTTACAGTCTTCTAATAGGCTTTCTTAACACTATCAAAACACGCTATTTCGCTGATATAAAACACAAAAAACAGCTCGAAATCACTGAAAAAATTCGCTTCGGATGAATCATTGTGCGCACGTCATGAAATCTGAGTAACAACTGACTCATACGGCTGGGCAACCCAGTATTTACAGTCTCTTAGAAGTTTCTAGTAATTTCCGGAAATCTGGCATTTTCTCGAAGTCGCTTCACAAAAAATCGAATTTGTGAAATAACTTTGTGTGGTATGACATTTTTATTGTGTTTTTCGAATTCAGCACACAAAATACATTGTAAACAGCTAAAATTATGAAAAAAGTTTTTTCATCGCAGGCCTGTGTAATTATTGTTTTTCTTATATATATATATATTATATATATATATATATTATATATATATATATATATATAAAAGATGTGTAATATTATTTTTTCTGATACAATTTGTTTTTTTTTCAATCACAAGAATGGATTGTCATAATTAAATAGACAGAGTTAATATCGGGTTTCGTTTTAATAGTTAACTCTCTTTCTGTTTATTGATTTTCTTATATATATATATATATATATATATGGTAAGGAGAAAGTTCACTTGCTTTGGTAACTCGTGTGAATTAAAATAAATGGTGGTATCTAGCAACTCACCCTATTAATGTATACCTGAACAATTAAAAAAAAGTGGTATTTGGCAACTCAACCTACCTCTATATAAGACCTGCTCGGCTTCGGGAGCCTCATAATGATGTAAACGTCGGCGGAATAAAGATCTCTCCTTCCTTCTTAGGTTAAGACTTAGGTTAGTTTCCCTTTGAGGGGAGTGAGGACATCCCACCTTCTCCCTCAAAGACCTCCTCCGTCTCTCCTTTCTCTTCCCCTCTTAGTTTAAGGCTACCCCATTGGGGGGAGGTCATCCTCCATTCTTCCCCCGAAGCTCCCTCCCCTCTCCCCTCCATTGCATACACCTCTCCTCCTTCATTGCATACCCCATACCCCCAACCCCCTTCAGTGCATACCCCCACCCACTTTTCCAACGTTGCACATTATCTTTGCAACATCTCTGCACTCGTCCATTTTGCATCCACACTACTTTTGTCAACATAGAACTCACAGTTTTCACAGTTTGTCTGGCAGTCCTTTAAATGAGTTTCCTTGAGGCATGCCAAGTCTGCTCCGGTTTCTTGCATGAGTCCTTTCAGGTATAGAACTTTGTCCGGGGAATGATTTGATTTAAGGTCCTGAATGTTGGCTACGATTATTTTTATTTTTTCTCTGTCGTTTTCGCATACAGGTGGTTCCGATTCGTTTTCCAATGGTGGTGCCGGTTTCGTTGCCTTGTGGTCCTCCAAGAATTTTCCTCTTTATCTTTGTCGGTACCTGTTGTCCCGATAACGCATGAAGTGTCTTTGTGCGTGCCTTCTGTCCAGCTCTCGGATTCCTATATTTGTCAGCTGACTTTGTATTTGCTGGATAGTATTTAGCAACTGAATTGTTTTGGCTACGTCTAAAAAATTGGTACCCTTCTTTAATGTTCGTGTTTCCTGTTCACCCATTGCGTTCCTTTGAGGGTGTGGTAACAGCATTTTTGTCCGTATTTGCACCTCCCACATCTTGCATAGGTTTTGCAGACAGTAAGATGGTGGAACTTGCATTTCTTTTCAAATTTGCAATATCCACTTGTGTAATGTGTGTTACACAATGTGGAATGTGCATAGATGCATTGCCCATCCCGATATCTGCAATTCCCTTTTACGTAATATTTACAAACGGTATTTTCTATGCTTCTACTTCTTGTTATCTTATTATTTTCAATGTTCTTACGTTTGGTATTATCATTATTTTTCTTTGGCTGTTTATTTCCTACGTTTTTAGTTATTATCTTTTTATCATTTCGCTCGTTGGACAGTTTTACTACCTCGCAACTTTTATTTATCTCTTTTCTTTCATCTATATCTTCATCCCGTATTATATTGTTTATACTGTTATTTGTTATTATATTGTTATTCGTTATTATATTGTTATTCGTTATTTCTTCCTCTCTCTCATCCACCCGAATTTTCATTGGAACATTTCCGGACTCTTGTTTCCCCATTTTTTCGTCCTTTTCTGTAACACTCGAGTTTGATTTCTCCATTTCTTTAAATACCGCAAAGGAGTTTACAGTCTGTGTACATACATCACACAGAAATTTGATTCCCACGATCTGCTCGAGACAAGAGATATTTTCCTAACATCCCAATTCATGCAAATAAAGTCGTTCAGTTTTTGACAGAAATTGAATCTCATTGCTGCATTTTTTTTTCAGTTGTTTCCAGATTACACAAATTGCAGATTAAGTGAGAATTTGGACCCACGGTCATGTTATTGATTAATTAGCGTAAAAAGAAATATACCCATGAATTATTTATTTGTTTATTTTTTCCTTTCTTTCTCTTTTCTTTCCTTTCCATGGTCACGAGGGTTTTCTGACATTTGCGTTTTATGACCTTTTTCCTGCCTTGTTTCAAAATTTCTCGAATACCAACCGTGTTACGGTTTATATATCAGGTTGTAACATAAATTCTGCTCGATTAGAAAACGAACGATAGATAATAGAATAACCTCAAGATGATGTGAAATAGTTTTAGAACTTGCAAATTACACGCGGCGACAGGTTCGCACAGGTTTTATCACGACACAGAATGATACAGAATGACTTAGGCTAGTGTAGCCTTAGGCTAGTGTAGGATTAGGAATATTTTCTCTGGTATTTTTCATACAGTTACAACGCCACCCCCTACGATATTACAGTAATTGAAAAAACATGGAGCCCACGAAAGAGCATATTCGACATGTGATGCTGTATGAGTTCCATAAAGGATCTAACGCCAGTGAATCCGCAAAAAACATTCAAAGAGTTTATGGAAATGATGTTGTGAGCGAATGGATGTGTCGGAGATGGTTTGAGAAGTTCAGAAATGGAGACTTCAGTCTGAAAGATTACCAACGAAGAGGACGACCAAATGAGTTAGATGAAGAGTTGCTGAAAGCAACAGTGGAGCAAAACCCAACGGTAACTATAAGAGAACTTGGCCTGCAACTCGGCGTTCGCCATATGACCATTCATCGTCATTTGAAGCTGTTAGGAAAAGTAGTGAATGTTGGAAAATGGGTTCCGCATGATTTGTCACAAGCGAATCTTCAACATCGAATCGATATTTACACATCACTGCATTCTCGGCAACTGCAGGCACCGTTTTTGAATCGGATCGTCACTGGGGATGAAAAATGGGTCCTCTGTAACAATATTAAGCGTCGACATCAGTGGCTTAGCTGAGAAACAAATCCTGAAACTCAGCCAAGGAATGGACCCCATCCAAAGAAAATTTTGCTACGCGTTTGGTGGGATATGCAAGGAATTATTCATTTTGAGCTTCTGCCAGATAACCAAACAATCCCAGCTGAAGTCTACTGTCAACAACTCCAACGATTGAAGATGGCATTACAAGAAAAACGTCCTGCATTAATTAATCGCAGGGGTGTTCTATTCCACCAGGATAACGCGCGCCCACACACTGCTCGAATCACCACTTCCCAATTGGAGGCATTTGGTTTGGAAAAAATGCCTCATCCACCATATTCTCCGGACATCGCATCTTCAGAGTATGATTTATTCAGAAGTCTGCAACACCACCTAGATGGACAAAAGTTGCAATCCAGGGAAGCTATGAAAAACGAAGTGATCGCTTTTTTTAACTCGAAACCAAGGGATTTCTCGAACGTGGCATAAAAAACTTTTCTACAGGTGGGAGAAGGTTATAGAAAAAGAAGGGAATTATATTGATGAATAATTTGTCATTATGTCATTTAATTTTTGTTGTGAATAAACTAAAAATTCGAGCAAATTTGTCCTTATAAGTCCTTTAATTTTTGTTCTGAATGAAGTAAAAAATCGAGCAGAATATAATTACATTATATAGGTTAAACTGGTGATAATTTATGTAAACTGTATTGCACTTTCATAATTTTACTGAATTTCACTTAATAGTTTATATGCACTGACTCACTGATACTTTATACATTTTCGGGTGTAAACAGAATAAACCGCCGAGTAGTTTATTCCCTTCTTATTTGGCTGTTAATACAGAGAGAGAGAGACACAACACGTCCATTCCTTACAAGGTACAAGCAATATATATATATGTGTGTGTGTGTGTGTGTGTGTGTGTGTGTGTGTGTGTATGTGTATGTCTATACAGCATATACTGTATAAATTAAAAATACAAATGTGAACGAATCTTTATAACTCAATTATATATGTGCGCATGCTATATATGGAAAAACTATACACGCTAAAACATGGTATCGTATGTGGGACCTTTATTTCTTAATTAAATATAAATTATTAATTAATTGAATTAAATATCTACAAAATTGCCTCGGGATTGGCGACATAGCCTATTGGGAATGAAATTATTGCCATACGTACACAGAACCCATATGTAAGCATCGGGAATGCATGACAACAAGAAAACCAAATTTATGATCTCGTGTCTAAACTTTTCCTCTGCCAACTCATGAAAATTACATCGAGAAACAAGTCAACGACCTTTGCGAAATCAGCAAATAACAAAAATACGAAGATTATATTATAGCGGCTCACTCGGAGCTGCTTATGTTACAGCAATGCTTTAAGCAAGGAAGATGTCCTTTATCTTCCTATAATTTCTGAGTGAATCCTCTTGATATAAAACTTAATAACTATAAGAAGGATAGGCCAGTTCCTTCAGGTGTTTAAATAGTGACTGCCTATATTAGTTACATCGAGTCAACTCATTGTGTAGCTCCATCGTACCACGACCCTACATCGAAAAAGATCGTCGCGCCCTACATCGAAACAGTAGCGAGGCCTAACGAAATATGATAATAAGGTAAGGAAATTCCTTTCTTTACCATTAGGCAGCGCAAATACCGAAGGCAAATAAACAAAGAGGTCCATTGAAGACCTACATATACATAACTCTAACGAAAAAACATAGGGCTTTTGTCATTAACTCTCTCTACAATAAGTACAGGATAATTTCCAATCAGCGAAGGTTGAAACCAATTTCAACCATAAGCCCCTAATAGTTTTTACACATGGTGGCCCGTGTAACTGGGGAACCGATCCCTTTACCTTTACACTAAAACAAACTTTACCTTTACACTAACACAAACTTTACCTTTACACTTACCGTAAACAAAGGCTTGTTCATTTAACAGGCGTAACTCATTTTGTTTGTGGGTATTACATAGGCCCCAAGCAAGTATCGCACAAGATTGTGAAAGGCACCAAGTTCTGGATCGCGTATCGGCTCTATTTTGGTATGCCTATGGGTGACCAAGATAAGTCCTGGGCACCCCATGTGATCTGTGGAAGCTGCCGCTCCACACTTGAAGGGTGGCTGCGGGGAGTACGCAAGGCAATGCCCTTTGCGGTACCTAGAATATGGAGAGAACCAAAGAGCCTCCACGACGATTGCTACTACTGCATGGTAGATGTTTCTAAGTACAGGAAAGTTAAAGGAAGGCAGACTCTTCAGTATCCAAGCATAGCGTCGTCCATAGCTCCTGTACCACATGGCGAAGGTCTTCCAATACCACGTCCACCAGAACAGGTATCTATCCATTACTTTACCTTCTGTATTTACAGACTGTGGGTCATTATGTGTCGATTTTTCTTAGTGCTGATGCTCTTCTAAATATAGAGCTATGCCTATATTTGTTTCTTTGCTTTGCAGGTTGAAAATGAGGATGCAGCTAGCTCATCTGAGATGTCGGCTGGTGAGGACAGACATGATGAAGAATATACAATAACTTTCAGTACAAACCCTCACTTTCCAAATCAGAGGGAATTGGACGACTTAATTAGAGATTTGGGTCTGAAGAAATCAGGGTCTGAGCTTCTGACCTCCAGATTCAAAGAGTGGAATTTGCTTGGAGAAGACTGCAAGAGCACTGTATACCGAAAGCGGCATGAAGAGTTTGCAAGGTTCTACGATGTCAATAGCTCTCTCTGTTATTGCAGCGAGGTTAATGGTTTATTCACAGCTATTGGGTTAACACATATACCCTCAGAGTTGCGCCTGTTTATTGACAGTTCAACTCGGAGTTTAAAAGCTGTTCTACTCCACAATGGGAACAAATATCCATCTATACCAG
Source organism: Bathynomus jamesi (assembly GCA_023014485.1). NCBI lineage: Eukaryota > Metazoa > Arthropoda > Malacostraca > Isopoda > Cirolanidae > Bathynomus > Bathynomus jamesi. Next base: position 1,302,419 of record JAJOZX010000136.1, on the reverse strand, counting down.
TTGCACATTCTGTTCAAATGAAAGAGGACTATGAAAATGTCAAACAACTGCTCACTCAAATCAGGTATGAACAATATAACTGGGACGTGTGTGGTGATTTCAAAATGATTGGTTTCCTGTTAGGTTTACAAGGAGGGTTTACTAAATATTCATGTTTTCTTTGCCTGTGGGATAGCAGGGCTTCAACTGAGCACTATAAAACAGTTCAGTGGCCTCCACGTGAAGGACTGCAACCAGGAAAGTACAATGTACTCAGGGAACCTCTTGTGAAGCCTGACATAGTTCTGCTACCACCTCTCCATATTAAGTTGGGTCTAATTAAGCAGTTTGTAACTGCGTTAGATTTTGGAGGGGAAGTTTTCCAACAGATTCGGGTCATGTTCCCTAAACTCTCTGAGGCCAAAGTCAAGGCTGGCATTTTTGTAGGACCACAAGTCACGGCGCTGTTGAATTCAAAGAACCTTGAAGCCAAGATGACTCCGATCGAAAAAGAGGCTTGGTGTTCTTTCCGTGATGTGGTTCGTGGGTTTTTAGGCAACCATAAAGCACCAAACTATAAGGAGTTAGTGTCAAACTTGATTAAGTGCTATGGCAAAATGGGGTGCCGTATGTCTTTAAAATTACACTATCTGCATTCACATCTAGACTTTTTTCGTGATAACCTGGGCGATGTGAGTGAAGAACATGGCGAAAGATTCCATCAAGATATTCAAACGATGGAGAAAAGGTACCAGGGTCATTGGGATGCTTCCATGATGGGAGACTACGTATGGTCGCTGATCAGAAAGAATAAGAATGTTCATACGCGGAAGTCACGTTCTTCAGTGCATTTTTAATTAAGGAACGCACACTGCATAACGAGGCTTGTTTTTCTCTTATCGGTTCTCCTCATGATATATATTATATCCTTTGCACCATTTTCGGTTTGTCAAACAATTTTGGCTCAATAAACATTAATTTCCAATAGTGTTTTTATTTATAGAAAATACTTATGTCAGCCTTCTTTATATACTTTGCCATATGAAAAGTGTGATAACCTATATTTTGAAACGGTTGATGATAGAACAAAACCAATATCATTTTTGGAATCAGCGCCCCGAAATCACTAAGAAACGACAGAAAAATCACAATAAACAGAAAATTTTTCAAATTTTGTTACCCAGTGTTTTCTAGCAAACTTAGAAATATCTTTAGTGTTGCTTAAAAAATCCATTTACCTACTTATATTTGACCATAAAGGTTTGAAATATAATCTAAATATGTGCCATTGATATCTGTAGTCAACTTTGGTTATTTTTGGTGTGCTGTATGGTTTCTAAGTTTCACATAGTCACAAATGCTGGAGTTTTGATTGTGAATGCGTTTTTTCCCTCCTTTTTGACAATTTTGATTACTTCGTAATGTAAATATTGTGTAATTCAAATTATTCGAAATGTTATGTGTGACCCAAACTTTCTGTATATTTTGATATGATAGATATATGAAATTGTCATAACTTTGAATAATTAAGTCTTGTACCTATAACAACACAAACTTTTATCTGAGCTTATAGGAAGATATTAAGAATTTCAATTAACTTAATTTTATGTAATCATAATCAGTAGGCCTATACAAATTTCAATGACATTTCTTTGGTTCACAGGTCCACAGGATGAGTCAGAACGAAATCAGGACCCGACGCAAAATAAGTTGTCACCTAAGTCATTTGGTGGCGACTAGGAAGGAACTTCCCCCTGCTGAGCTGCCCACAGCAAGAGATCTGTTGAGGTATGGTTTGTTGAGGAGAGAGATGAGTGAGGAAGACAGAAGGAATTACCCAGTTAATGACCATTGTTCCAGGGCTACTGGCTCAGTGGAGAAAGGCCAACGCTCTATTCACAGGACCTGTAATCAACACTGAGGGATGAGCCAGTGAAAGTGTCCATTGGCAATGTGAAGCTAGAGGTCAAAGATAGGTTCATGATGAAACTGGACAAATTGGTGGACATCTTGACCTGTCACTGTGTGATCAGGAGCTGCAGTGAGCTTCGGTGCAACCCTGTCTGCAACAGTGAGGTTCATATTGACTGCAGCTGCAGGAGCGAGTAGAAGATACCAGTGCAGAAGCTTGCCTTCATTATAGGTCAGAGAGAAACGGTGGGAAGTGTGGGGGCACACCAGATGGGTCTAGCTGATCACCCTGAGATCAGGAGACAGGAAGCAGTGCTGCAGAGACAGGAGCAGAGAAGGAAGGCCGAGGAGAAGAGGAGGAGGAGGAAGGCAGAGGAGTCAGCCAAGAAAGAAGAGGAGTTGAGGGAGGAGTCACTGCTGCAGATGGAGTTGGAGGAGACTGGAGATATACTGGAGGCAGGGAGGAGAGAGGAGGACGAAGACTTCATACCAGAGACTGCGACAACTTCTTCCTTGCCTGTGGCTAAGAAGAAGAAATACAGCACTGAAGATATCACCAACATAGTTCTGGCTAGCTTGAAACAGCACACTGGGCTGAGAGAGACTGCAGAGATTGCCAGTGCTGCCTGGATTGATGCTGGTCTTATCACAGAGTTTGACACAGCACTGGTAATTGACCACAACAAGGTGAGGAGGGCTCAGGAGAGACTCACTAAGGAGCTAGTCAAGAAGTTTGATGAAGAGCAAGGTGAGGAGGGCTCAGGAGAGACTGACTAAGGAGCTGGTCAAGAAGTTTGATGAAGAGATTAGGGAAAATGGCATCACCTGTATCTTCTTTGATGGGAAAAGAGATGACACCAAAGTGAGGATGGAAGCTGAGGGCAGTGACAGGCAGTTTCCTGGCCTCATTAAGGAACAACACTACACAGTGTGCAATGAACCAGGTGGGAAATATTTGTGGCATTTTGTACCAGAGGAAGCTGCAGAGGAGAGAAGTCATGCTGAGGTCATTGCTGATCATCTGGTGAACTGGCTTAGGGAGAGAGGAGCAGACCAGACCCTTTTGGCCATAGGAGGTGACAGTACTAATGTGAATATTGGCTGGGAGGGCGGAGTAATGCATTATGTGGAGGCCAAGCTTAGCAGGAAGTTGGTGTGGATTGTCTGTGACTTGCACACTGGGGAGCTGAGTCTCAGACACCTGGTGACTGCACTGGATGGCAAGACATTGAGCAACAACAAGTGGTCTGAGCCCCTAGGGAAGATGTTAGACACTGCCACTGAGATGGAGATCAACCCAAACTTCACGAGGATCAATGTTGGTCCTTCTCTACCCCATCTCAGTCACTCAGTCAGGAGGTAGTCAAGGACCTCAGCACAGACCAATCATATGGCTACAGAATCATCACTGCCATTAGATCGGGAGAGGTACCTCAGAGTCAAGCTCTCGTGGAGATTGGGCCAGTCTGTCACATTAGGTGGGTCACCACAGCTCTAAGGTTCTGCAGATTGTGGATTTCCAAACATGGGCTGAAGGGTAGGAACCTCAAGAATCTGAAGATAAATGTGGAATTCATAGTCGGAGTCTACATGCCAAACTGGTTCAATATCAAGTTAAATCACAGCTGGGTGTAGGGTCCCAGGCATGTACTGGACCAGTTGGAGCTGGTCAGAAGTCAGAAGAAGGAGGTGATAGGAATAGTGGTGCCTACAGTGAAGAGATCAGCTTGGTATGCACACTCTGAGGCTGTGCTTCAGGCCATGCTGTGCAGTGAGGTGGAGGAGGAGAGGAGGGAGACAGTGAAGAGGATACTGGAAATCAGAGGTGAAGGAGATGAGGACACACAGGTAGGAGACTGCAGTGTCAGACCCAGGAAGATTCCTGCCATCAACCCAGATTTCATCAAACTCTCAGAATGGAACTCTGGCGTGACTGAGCCTACTCTGACCTGCTCCCTCACCAATGCTGCAATCAAGGAGTTTCTGGATAGACCAATGGAAGTTCCTGCAGGGCCCTCACACACACAGTCAGTAGAGAGGTGTGTAAGGATGACAGCTGAAGCAGCACATGTTTAATCACAAGAGAGGAGGGAGGCGTACATCAGTGGCCAGGTGGCCTGTAGGGAGCTCATGTCCAGGAACAAGAGTAGGGCAGAAATGGCATCCTTGGCAAAGTTCAAGAAACCTATCTATATTTCTAAGTTTTAATATTGAAATACAATCAAAATTACTTTAATTGTATGTAATGTATGTAAAATGTAGTTATATACAATAAAAAAAATACTTGCGAAAATTGCTGATTTTTCATAAACTTCAACTTCAAATATAAGTAGCTAGGAGTGGTTAAATCTGGATTTTAAAGCCATATTTCGATTTAGCACAAAAATGTATCATTTGGTCACTAGTAGTCTTTGAAAATCTAAAGATTTCACTTTGCTCCCTAAAACTGACACACCCTACTGCTGCGCAGTGCGTGATATATATATACAGTATATATATATATATATATATATATATATATATATATATATATATATACACACACGAGGGCCACTCAATATATTTTGCCCCACGTTTGTTTTTTTCTTTCCAAGTTTCCTTGTAAGTTCCAGAAATTTTGTACACAAGTAGTTACATACCTTTTTAGGAGGTTTTTTTTTTTTCCACATAGTCTCCATCCTTTTCTACGGCTTTCCTCTTCCTCGAAACTAGGGCCTTTATTCCTGGCTGGTAAAAGTTCGCTGGGTTCCGCTGCAGCCACCTCTTAACCTCCTCAACAGCCTCATCGTCACTCTGAAAATTTCTTCCACAAAGAGCATCCGTCATTGGCCCAAACAAATGGAAGTCTGACGGTGCCAGATCCGGGTTGTTTTGAGGGTGGGTAACAGAGTCAAGCGCATTTTTGTGAAGGCCTTTCTTGTTTGCAAACTGTTGTGTTGTCTTGCGTTATCGTGCAAAAGAAGGACGTCTTCCAGTTTTGTCTCCGGTCGAACTCGCTTTATACATCTCTGGAGTCTCTGTAGGGTAGCAATATATGCCTCTGAGTTGATTGTTTGTCTTTTCTTCATAAAGTCCACCGCCATTTAGAACTTTTTCTTGCGTGGGGAGTCTGCGTGATGCCACTCCACGGATTGGCGTTTTGTTTCAGGTCCAAAGTAGTGTACCCAAGTCTCATCCCCAGTCACAATTCGTGAAAGGAAGTCATCCCTTTCTGTCTCGCATCGAACCAACGACTCAGAAGCAATTTTTTTCTTTGGGCTTTATGATCTTCAGTCAGTTCACGGGGAACAAACCGTGAACACACTTTTGAGTATCTCAGTAGCTGAATTATCGTATTCACACTTCCTTCATTAATTCCTAGCTCCAGTGATAGCTCCTTGTATATGACGCGCAGATTTGATCGAATAATGCTGTTAGCACTTTGCACAGCGTGAGATGTCACAGCCAATGCCGGCCGACCGCTGCATGGCTCATCATCGAGGCTGGCTCTCCCTATCTCCGATTATTTCACACGTTTAGACCAGCTTCTAACTGTGCTTCGATCAACAACAGCACTTCCGTAAACATTTTGCAGACGTTTGTGAATATTTCCAACTGTTTCCCTCTCTGCAGTTAAGAACTCGATAACAGCTCTCTGTTTACGACACACATCACTGTCAGACGCCATTTTCGAAACTGCGTTAACCATCGGTTTTATACAAGGAGGGGAGGTTCAAACTGGAAAAATCCGGTTATGTGAAGCGCAGAAAGTTCAAACTTACGGCCCAAAAAACATTTCAGCCCATGACCTATTATTTAGCTAAGAAAAAAGGTGGGTGGGAAATATATTGAGTGCCCCAGGTGTATTTATGGCCCCCGAAAAAAACGCCTTGAGATTTGAACATCAATAACTTCAAAAATATGCAGTTCATACTTTCAAAATGTACATAACTTTAACCTCAATCTATTGATAAGCCATCATAAAAATTTCAGACCTCTATATAAAAATATTTTTTCCACAGCTGAGGGAACAATGAAATATGGTGAAAAAAACGAATATCATAAACTGAAATTTTTTTATTATTCACGTCTTATCAACAAATATAATCAATATGTCCGCCGTCCTGCTTACACACTAATCTTAACCTCTTCTTCCACGACATGATACGTTTTCTGATTTCTGCTAATGTTATTTTGTCCCAACATTCGAGTATTTTTTTCTTTACTTGCATTTCTGTAAACTTTTATGTTTGGCCTTCATACATCTTCTCTGCTAGAGTGTTCCATATGTAATAATCCATGGAATGGCAATCAAGTGATTGCGGGGCCCAGTCGTTATTTCCAATGAAGTTGACTACATTCTGTTATAGATAATCCTGTGTGAACTTGCTAGTATGAGCTGTAGCAGCATCTTCTTGGAGTATGAAATTGTTTCCATAATAAAGACGCTGACAATCAGGCAAAAGATTCTCCTCTAAGAGATTTACATAGGTTTCTGAATTATTTTTTTATTTTCTGAAATGAAATTAATTTTCGTCTTTCCATTCCACGATACACCTGCTAATACCATGAGTTTTTTGGAAAACCGACTTGTCTGGTGGTAAAGTCTCGAGGGAGGAATGTCTTTCTTACGCCGACCATAAACAACATCGTTCCGGGAGTTTTGAGCAATCTCGATGGTGGAATCTTTTTCATTTGTGAAGCTATTTTTTTTAACCTCATTGGACGAAAATCTCAAGCAATTTTCTACAATGAATTTTTCTTTCAGCTCTTACATTGTTGTCACGTCTTGAAACACGGATCCTTTTAAATGCTTTAAGTCCTACCGTTCTCTACATTCTTTGCATGGAACTTCGACTGATACCTAAATTTCTTGCAATTTTCCTCTGAGAGCAGTGTGATCCAGGTCGATCCTCTTGAGATAGGCTCATCATTTCGATCATTGCTATATTGTCTTGAGTGTAAACTGTTTTAGGCCGACCACTTCCACGCTTCCGTGCCATCGAACCGGTTGCTTTAAGTTTTTTAATTATTCTATTCACAGACGTAACATTACAAGTTATTCCTGGAAATTCCCTCAAAATTCTTGCCCCAGTCTATCTTTTTTCCAAGAAACACTTTTCAATCACCGCTTTTTCATCGTTTGTTAGAACCATAATTTGAATGGTCTGTTTAAAAAACAGTATTTAAGATGGGCTTAGCCTATATCATCTGACGCTTTTCAGAGACTAACAGATTATCCATAGGCTAGGAAACTACTACAAGTCTTAGAATAGTTGCCAGGTACAGCTATACATATTTAGGATTTGATATTCGTTTTTTTCACTATACCTCATTTTTCCCTCAACTGTGGAAAAAGTATTTTATGTGAAGGTCTGAAATTTTTAGGATGGCTTATCAATAGATTGAGGTAAAAATTTTGTAAATTTTGGAAGGGTAAACTGCATATTTTTGAAGCTATTGATGTTCAAATCTCAAGGCGTTTTTTTGGGCCACCCGACAAGTTTTTATCATGTAGGGGTGAAAACGCAATAACAAAGTTTTTGAGTTGCGAACGTTTTATTTTATGAGGACGCTCAATGTTGTATGCAAAATTTCCTTCACATGAAATGATATTTAGAGGTTGCGCAAGCAACGTCTAGAAAACAGATTGTATAAATTGTTTAGCCTACGTTTTTTAACAGTTAACATTACAAATTAGTTATGAGTAGTATGACCTCAGAAAGTTAGAGTGCAATGCAATGATGCAATAAGTGCCAGTGTCAACCCCCTCCCCCCTTGTTACAATACATCCCACAGTGCCAACCCCAGGGTGCCAAAAAAAGAAAGAAAGAAAAAGGGGAGGGGAACTCCCCCAGAAAGCTGAGGGGAGTCCACCTAACCTCTTTGGAGGAGAAGTTGGGACGGCCTCATCCCCGAAAGGGTATACCTAACCTTCGAAAGAAAGGAGGAGAGGGGAGTGTTCGCCTGGCTCCTGCCAAGCGCATATTGAGAGTTCATCCGAACGCCCGCTCTCTTATAAGATCATAATCCGCCAGTTGCCGTAGAAGCCAGTGCCTCCAGGCATTATCAGCCAGTTGGCACAGTGTATACAACGTTTGGACAGCCAAGAAACGCACACAAACGCACGTACACTCCTGACTATACGCCCATAAAGCCACTATTATTACACACACAACTATATGCACGTTCACAGATTATATGCACCGGGTTCGACACCCGTTGACGGCAACGGTGCGCAGCAATCGTTCATCCTTCCACACAAATGGTTGGTAGATAAATGGGAACCCTGGGTATCCTAGTGGTTAAGACGCTGGGCTGCTGGATTTCGCGTTAAACAGGTCTAAGGTGGAGTGACAAATTTAGCCTTCGTCAGAATGAACAATTCGGGTGGAAGCTAACGAAAGGTTAGCTAAAGGAAAGCCTATATATGTACACTGGTAGGGTGATGCACAAATCATGACCATCGTGGATTTTTAGGGATACCCCCTCATTTGTTCCAATTTGTCACAAAAACACCCTGTGAGAAATTCCAGGTCAAACAAATAAAATCCAGAGGTCGCGCCCACCAATTGAAAATTTGAAAATTACAAAAAATTAGAGTAAAATCAAATTTTTTGAATTTGTTCTTATTTTTGTTGCAGGTTTGTTGCAGGTTGCAGGTTTTGTGCAGGTTTGCTGCAGGCAGAGTGGTAGGTGATGCGTATATGAGCAAACAGCAAACAGCAAACAGCATTCAAGGAAATCGGTATCGCAGTGTGCTTGTGGCAGTGTCCGGGAGAGGTGCTATATCAGTGAGTCTCTCCGCCTCAATTTCTCTTCTATTTCCTGTATCTTAATTGTGACGAAAATGAGATCAAGAAGCTCAACAGATATCTGGCTGATCGGTCAACAAATAGATAAATTGAATCAAAGTAAGCTTCCATCAAAGAAAGAAGTAATTTCCTTATTCATGAATTATAAACATGTCAAGAATGAAACCGTCAGAGAAGCATTAACTTCAACCGTTAATGATGTATTGGAAGTGTGGCAGAGAGCAGGAATACCAACAACCCAGAAATGTAATGTTGTGAAGAAATTAAATAAACTGTATGATGAGTGGCAAGGGCTGAAGAAGAGCAAAGGAAAAAATCGAAGTTTTCAATAGAGAAAGGGAATACATGGAAAGAAAAATTGGATGGACTCTTTGATATTGCGCATGCAAATGCTAACGAGTTAATAACTATCGAAGAAGATAGAGAGTTTCTACGGCTACAAAGGGAAGGTCGAAAGGGTAAAATGATGGCAGTTGATAAGGATGAAGAAAAACGTCGAAAGGAAGCTGCGAAGAGACATGAAAAAATGGATAAGAAAAGGTTACGTGAATCAAGTGCATTTGATGAAACAGTTGTTCTTGCAAGCAGCAGCAGTTCCTGCAGTGATTCACCTGCATCTACGGAAGAAGAAGTACATCTGGAACAGCCCTCAACATCCAAAAGAGGCCTTCCAAGAAAAAAATTCAAGATTATGAATGAAAATCTGCTTTCCTCATTGGATGTTGCTAAGATCAGCGACCGATCAGCCTCTTTAATAATTATTCCAACGATCGCAAATGTTGGAAAAGATCCAGAGAATTACAATGTTAGCTACTCATCGATTCGCAGGGCAAGACAGAAATCAAGAAAGAAGTTCAGTGAAAACTTGAAAGAAAAATTTCAAGCTGACAAACCCTTGATTGTTCATTGGGATGGCAAACTCCTCGAAGACATTACTGGGAATGAGGTTGTTGATCGGTTGCCAGTCCTAATCTCTGGCAGTGGAGAAGATCAACTGCTTGGAGTGCCAAAAATAGATCATGGCACAGGAAAGGATACTGCAAATGGAGTACATCATCAGGCGATCATTGATTGGAATCTAATAGATAAGGTAAAAGGCATGTGTTTCGATACAACTGCATCGAACACAGGTCGTAAAAACGGAGCTTGTGTCCTAATTGAACAGAAAATGGAGAAAGATTTGTTGTGGTGTCCTTGTCGACACCATATCCTTGAAATCATGTTGGAAGCAGTGGTATCCCCTGCATTACAGGCTTCATCAGGCCCTGACATTCAGTTATTCAAAAGATTCAAAACAAACTGGAATAAGATTAATCTAACTTCATACGATAAATTAGAAAATTATCCACAAAAGGAAAAAGAGGAAATCATAAACTTTGCAGCAAGAAAAATCAATGAAGATCAACCTCGCGACGATTACAGAGAGTTATTGGAACTGACAATCATCTTGCTTGGCGGTACTCCAACGACTGGAATAAAATTCAGGAAGCCTGGGGCTTATCATAGAGCCCGTTGGATGGCGAAAGTCATTTATTCGATGAAAATCTTTATGTTCAAAAGTCAGTTCAAAATAACAGCAATAAAAGAAAGAAATCTAAAAGAAATTTGTTGGTTTTCTGTTTCAATTTATATTAAGCCTTAGTTTTCAGCAACCTGCGCAGCAAGTGCTCCACGAAATGATCTGAGTCTTCTCAAGAATCTTCACAGCTACAAAAGCACAAATGAACAACTAGCAAATGCTGCTTTAGAAAAATTCAAGAATCATTTGTGGTATCTCTCAGAAGAGTTGATCGCATTGGCTTTCTTTGATGATAAAATCAGCTTTGACACCAAAAGAAAAATGAAGGAGGCTCTTACAAAATCTTCGGAGCCAGATCCTCCAAAGAAGACACAAATAGACATCAAAACTATTGACAATAAGCAGCTTGAAGATTTTGTAACTGCTAACACAAAGTCCTTCTTCAGTATATTCGGATTGTCTTCAAGGTTCTTGAGCAAACCAGTAGAAGATTGGCTTCTCGATGAGAGTTATTGGGTTGCAAAGAACGTAGTGAATCACATGAAAGTTGTTAATGATATTGCTGAAAGAGGAGTGAAATTGATTGAAGATTATAACAAATTAATTACCAATGATGAACAACAGAAGCAATATCTACTGCAAGTTGTATCAAATTATCGGAAGAAGCTTCCGGACAAAACTAAGAAAACTCTCGTATCTTTGACGCAACAGTAAAATTTACGAGTATATCCATTCTATGTATCTATTGTAAATATCTATTGTATTGCATTGTACATTAGGGCGGAGCGTTTCTACACTTTTTTCGATTTTCGTTTTATAATAGCGCGGAGAAGTGGCTCTTCCACGTCAAAACTGAGTGTTTAAAATCTCAGAGATCTGCAATAATATCTTCTGCCTCCGCATGCGCGTTGAAAATCCAAAAAATGCGCCAAAATACGCATTTTTTCAATATTTTCTTATAGCTTTAATTTTCATCCTACCTTCTTGTAATAGCGATGAAAAGCATCCTAAAGGTTTATTTTAGACTAGTTTTAAATATTTTTGTCCTGCGATAATTTCTTCTGCCTCCGCAAACGTTCCAAAATATGGGAAAATTTACATAAATAGCGTATTTTATAATGACGCTATTATGGTCAACTTCGGCCCTACACCACAGTTTATTCGTTAATTATGTATTAAGTAATGCAATTAACAATTCATTATATCATATTTTAGTAATTTAAGAAGTTTATGTATTTGAGCAATTAAATAATTAAGGTCCACCAATGCAGTTTACTTTGCATATGCTTGGTTTATTTTTGATGACTTATTATGTACGTAATATGCATGCAGCTTCTCGCTTATTTCGTCAATATTGAATGTACTATATTGACAAAATAACCCAGAACTCACCACGTGGAGGTGGCTGCATTTCGAGTTCCTCCCTGCCCGACCGAACCACACTACCATTATCGGACTTAGGCTAGTTACACACTGTAGTCACCTTTTGTTTCCATTCTTGGCATTTTCTTTCTGGATTCTAATCTTGCTCTGATAAATCCATCCCTTGCCTCTGAACCGCATACTGCAGCTGAAGCCTCTGTTACCAGCTTTATATGCCGTTCAACCGCTTGGGTGTGGCAAGGAAAGAGTGGGATGAAATCAGGTACATCTCCTGATGAGATATAGTTCAGGATGTCGGAGCGTGATAGAACTTTTGTCAGAGGAGGCTCTGACAGCTCACAAGTTTGCCAGTTAATCATGTTGTAGTACTCACTGCACTGAAAGTTGAACGTGGGCAATTTAAACACTCTCACTGCGGCTGACTCAGAATCTCTTGCTTTAAGGATTCTCCTCCATCCTAATTCTCTGATATGTTTTGCTTCGTCGTGAATCATACAAAGGAGAACATTCTCAGGATGAGAAAAATAGGAATTTCTCTGAATAACACGATCACCTATTTCTATACAGCGGGCACTCAACGACCTCGAGCGTTGTATCATTTGATAAAGATGTTTGGCTCCCTGTGTTGCTGAAGAATTTCTCTTGATTTGAAACCACATTGGAATATAAACTTTCATAATATAATCCACGATACACTTAAGGTTGTCTGAAGGTTCTTCAGTTGAAACGTAGAGACGAAGTATGCGGTTAGCAGTTGTCACCCATCTGGAGGGTGTCATTTTGCCTAGTTTCCTTTGAGCTAGAGAGGGAGTACATTCACCTTTTGACACAGCATCATAGATTTCTGCCAAATATTTCTGATCTGTGCTCAGATCATCTCTGTCAACTAAAATTTCTTCCGCTTCAACTGCTTCAAACTCAACAACAGGTCTCTTTTCACAATCAATTAACTCTTTTCCTATAGGCCCCGTAAAACTTTGAGGACCTGTTGTTTTACCATCAATGTCAGTGACTATGTGCCGCAAAGGAAGTTCATTAGTGTGAAGCAAGCAATTCAGCTACTGGAGTGCTCTCTGAAAGTGCTCTTCAATACTTCTTTTCACTCCTCCTTTTGGTCTTGTATTAACTGCTGTCCCGTCACATCCAATGGCTTTAACTTCTGAAGTATCAATCTCATTTGAGCGAGAAAAATCCAAAATTGCAGAAGATATACTCTGTGCTGAGCCAGAAGCGGGAGTTACATGCCCAATATAATGCGAGTTTGGTTTTTGAAGCAAAGTGACATTTTCTTCTGTTATATTTTTTTGATAACCTTTACTGCCAATTTTTTCTTGCACTGCAGTTCTGTCCTTTCTTCCATCGAAATAGATACTCTCCATAGTTTCTTCTTCGTAATCTCTCTTTTGAATGATAGATCTCACTCTTTTTCTAGTTCTCCTTACTTTGCATCTGTCTATTACTGAACTTAAATCTTTTTCGTTTATAATTCCCGTCTTCAAGAACAGCCGAAGCAATTATAGCAGCAGACCTGTCTGACACACCAGTTCTGTCACAAGCTATAGCCAATGATGAGATTGTTCCATGATGAGATTGTTCCATCGATTTGATTCTCTGTGTCGGTTCATAATCAGAATCCGCTCCTTCTGTTTCACTTGATGTTGATGACAGTGTTTCAGTTGCTTGTCCTTTACTGGTAGATGGTTTTGGTTCATACTGTTTCATTCTCTGTTGTCTTCTAGCAATAGTTGCTAGATCTTTACGAGTTTGTGAAACATCAAGAAAGCCTATTGCCAATTTTCTTGTTGTTCTCTGATCTTTAAGGAAGTCTTGTTCAATTGCTGGAACCTTGAGTTGGTTTTCACATGAACACTTATCAAAATTTTCACATTTGCAAGCACTGATGTCAAATAATTTGTTTTCTGCCTCATTTTGAAATGTTTGTAACTTAATTTTGAATGAGTCACTCATCTTGTTTCCTTTTTATTGACTTTAGAAGGTTTTGACATTTTTCATGGTAATTTTTAATCATTTGAACGACACGGTTATGAGAAACAGTAGGAATAGAGGCTGTTTTCCAGAAATCTTCGAGAGTTTTTGAGAGAACACCCGAAATTTCTGCAACTGTAGGCTCTTTCTTCGATGTCTTCAGATTCAACCTTATTTGATGAAAATATTTCATGACGTCCTTATAGGTTGAAAGGCACCTCTTGTCTAGATCAGCTGGAGCCCCAAATATAAGGCAACTTGAAGAAGTTCTTGTTGCTTGAGCTGGTACTGAAATTGTGAAAAACACAGTAATTAATATAAAAATTAAGAAATTACTCCTAAAACGTAAAATATTCTTGCATTCTACAGAAGTTTTGTATATTACACCAACGTATTATTATGCACTAAAATATGCAGTATATGTCCACATATGCGTGTTGTCGTGTTCCAAAGATGTATTAACAGCAAGAGCAACACAATCCACATCTTACCCGAAACGTAGCTAGCACAACACTGCGGGGAAGTGAGAGCAAGAAGGCCTGGTAGAGTGTTGTGAGTCATGACTCATCAGTCATCACTCACTGACTCATTCCCGTATATGGCAATGACGAGCAACACACCACACCAGGCTGTGGGGAAGCTTTTAGAACGATATGTGAGTACTACATGACGTACAAAGTGAAATTATTAGTGTATAGGCTGAATATGCAAAATACGTGATTTACGCGGATTTTTCCGATTTTGGAACGTTTGCGGTGGCAGAAGATATTATCGCAGGACAAAAATATTTAAAACTAGTCTAAAATAAACCTTTAGGATGCTTTTCCTCGCTATTACAAGAAGGTAGGATAAAAATTAAAACTATAAGAAAATATTAAAAAAATGTGTATTTTGGCGCATTTTTTGGATTTTCAACACGCGTGCGGAGGCAGAAGATATTATTGCAGATCTCTGAGATTTTACACACTCAGTTTTGACGTGGAAGAGCCACTTTTCCGCGCTATTCCAAAAAGAAAATCGAAAAAAAGTGTAAAAACGATCCGCCCTATTGTACAGTTCCGGAAAAAATTATTCAAAAAATTCTGAAAACTATTTGCAGCTTACATGTTTACTTATATCGAAATAGTTTTTAGTGATTATAAAATATATAAAATTTTTTATTTATTGCAGGTATTAAAATTACTCTAGCTGATAAAGTGATAATATAATGGCTTCTCAATTAATTGGTGATTCGGAGAGGCAACGTGTGATAGATCGCATACGAGCAATAACATTTCGGGAAGCTCGTGATGCTGGAGCTACCTTTATAACACCTTCATGGGTTGCCAAAAAGTTGCGAAGTGAAGACTTCTTCAAAAAAATTGGAATAAAACTTTGGATGAATGTGAAATGGATACAACCAAATCTTGGCGCTCAAATTTGCCACTCTCTCAGGAAACAAAGGACATCATTGAAAGCGGTACGCGTAAGCGGAAAAACAGCTGTGCTAAACTTTCTAGAGAGATCGAAGTGTTGAGAGGAAAGATCGTTAGTGGTGAGATCATTCGACTGTACCGTCATTGGCAAGGTTTAAAGCCTTGGCATGAACTTCCAAAGCCAAGAAAAACTCAACTTAACATCGATGACAGAATGTGGTTTGCCCATTATCTTGAAGATTGGGATGTGGATGATTTCATGCATTTAGCTGTCTCCGATGAATTTTTTGTTTACGTAACATGTCGGCCTAACTACCAAAATGATCGAGTGTGGGCCACAACACCAAATGAAATCGATGACAATGAACATTATCGCGAATTATTAAAAAGTCCAGACTGTGTTGGTGTGTTTGTTTTGTTCACTGCAAAGAAGCTCATGTGGGTGCTGAAGCCAAATGGTCAGAGTTGAGATGGACAGTATTTTCGTGATATTATTCTATCCCAGCATGTCATTCCTTTTCTAAGAAACCCAAACAATTTTATGGATGTCGATCAGGTCACACTTCTGCACGATAAGGCCCCTGCTTTAAGGCATTAGCCACTCAACAGTTGTTGCGGAACCATGAGATAGATTTCTTTGGAAATGAAGAATGGCCAGGAAATTCTTCTGACCTGAACGTCTGTGAACACATTGGATCAGTTATAAAGGGCAAGGTTGAATGTCTCTTGTTTCAAGAACCTGCAGCAAATCGATTTTCGAAGGATACAATGAAGCAACACATTGAAATTGTTTTAGCAAATTTGCGTAACGATCAAGATCTATTTACGTCACTTTTGGCAAGCTACCCAAAGCGAATTCAGGCTGTCCTGGAAGCCAATGGCGGGAACACCAAGTTTTAATTGTTTCTCATTAAATGCAGGATTAAATTCTCTTTGGTAAGGTATGTTTAGTTTTACTGTACTTCTAATGGTTTAGGCCATGGGCGGGGGGGCTAAGGTTTATTGCAGCCCGTATATATATTACAGATAAGGTTGTAAAACAGATGTTTATAATGCATCAGCCCTCTCCGTCACAGCAAGTTAATTTTTTTAAAAGCTAATATATATATACATACCGGGTGTCCGAGAATTATCTGTACAATTTTTGGCTGTTATTAAAAGTCAACCATGAAGTGTAGAAATTCCAGTGTTGTCCCATTTTACAGAGAAACTCATTAAGGTTTTTCTGATAACAAGTTTTGACAAGTTTTTCTTTTTTGTACGCGGGTGACAGACATTGATGATTTAAAAGCAAGAATCACAGCTGCTATTGAGCGAATTGATGTGGATATGCTGCAGCGTAAATGGCAACATTTGGATTATCGATTGGATGTTTTGCGAATCACTAATGGTGCACATATCGAATGTTTGTAACAACGTTACTTTAATAAAAGAAACTTTTGAAAATACAGATTCTAAATTATCTTGTTTAAGAATTTTACTTGTGTTATCAAGAATTTTATTAAAAGATGAAATTGTGCAGATAATTTTCGGACACACTGGAATTTCTAAAAAACTTGTCAAAACTTGGTATCAGAAAAAACGTAATGAGATTCTCTGTAAAATGGGACAACACTGGAATTTCTACACTTCATGGTTGACTTTTAATAACAGCCAAAACTTGTACAGATAATTCTCGGACACCCTGTATATATATATATATATATATATATATATATATATTACGGCGGTTCAAATAAAGGAAATTTAAAAATTCAAGCAAGCATTTACTTTTCTTTATTAGACTTAAGAACATAAAACTGAGACGAATTTGAGGAGAAGCCGAGAGTACTTACTCGGTGCTCAAGCATTAGAATATGCCCAGTAGGTGAATTGGATAAATAACATTTAGATAACCAATGAATTCGCACAATATAACGTTCAGTGATGGTACAAATGCACTGATACCACCTTAATATCATACATGAAATCTAGTCGCCTGAACATTTACCAGTGGCCAATGTCGACTTATTCTGCTCAGGAAATTAGTGCCGGTGCATTTCCACTACGTGTAAGAGGAACTGCTTTTGAGTCTCGGCTGTAGTAATGTTTGCATTGAAATTCTTTATCATGGACACGCCCCTTTCAGCACTGTCGTTGAAAACATTGTATCTTTACATGGATAGGAGGGATCGTCTATCGTCTTGGTGATTTTTCCACTCATCAGCAGATGTCCTAAGAACCTTCGGCTGATCTTGAAAGTATCAAATAATTTGAATGACGCTGAATCGACAAAGTCTGAGAGATCTCTCCTCTCTACTGAAATGTTTCCTTTGTATTTTCTCCTATCTTTCTTTAATAAATTTGCTTCCTCAACCGTTTTCATCTTTGTTTTCCGACAAGGTTTCAAACGAAACAATGCCAACCCAGGAGGAGATTGCTGACACCAATCGACCAGGGAACTACTTCGGGGGGTACGTTAGGCAGAAGACAGGGAATGCTGGAACTCCCGTTTCTCCTGTCACTGTACTCCTTAGATGATCTTTTTCGGTGTCTCATCTGCTTGAGCACCCACTAAAATTTTGCTATCAAGTAGAAATTTGCCAGAAAGTTTTGGTAAACAAGTAGAATTAAAAAATCCACATGCTCAGTGACTTACCTGCAATAAAATTTTCCACCCCTATTACATGAACCGCCCCAATGTATATATATATATATATATATATATAGGGTGTTTGAAAACGTTCTGTACAAATTGTAATGGGGGATAGGCAACACCAAGACAAACCCTTTTCGTCTATAAGTGTATGTCCGCTGACGTCACCATTCGGCGCGAGAGGGCGCCGCTGCAATTGGCTAAAAGGTGAAGAGGGCTACTCTCGCGCTTGCCGCGGGCATTCTTAAATCGGACGTAGTACGCGTAACATGGAGCGCTTCACGACTGCTGAGATGGCTGATATGCATATGGTGTATGGGGCTGCCAATGGAAACGGAAGAGCTGCTGTGAGGTTGTACCGACAGCGCTTCCCAAACAGACGTGTGCCAAACCACCAAACGTTTGCGCATTTGCATCGGCGACTGCGAGAAACTGGAACATTCCATGCAAACATGCATGACACTGGTCGGGAGAGAAACGTGCGCACTCCTGACATGGAAGAAGAAATCCTCCGCGATTTGAGGACAATCCAAGCGCAAGCACGCGAGGTGTTGCACGTATCCTCGGTGTGAACCACGACCTGGTCTGGAGAGTGTTGCACGAGCAGCAGTTACATCCGTTTCATCGTCAGAGAGTCCAGGCATTACAACCTCGGGATTACCCTCTTCGTGTGGAATTCGCACGCTGGTTTCTGCAGCAGACAGCGGTGCAGCCTAATTTTCCGGCTTATGTGCTGTTCTCAGATGAGGCCTGTTTCACACGTGAGGGTGTGTTTAACATGCACAATTCTCACGTGTGGGCGCACACAAATCCACATGCTACACGGGTGGGTGCATGCTCATCAAGAACGGTTCGCCGTCAATGTTTGGGCGGGTATCGTCCATGGCAAGTTGATTGGGCCGTACCTGCTGCCTGCCCGACTCGACGTCAGGAGTGCGCACGTTTCTCTCCCGACCAGTGTCATGCATGTTTGCATGGAATGTTCCAGTTTCTCGCAGTCGCCGATGCAAATGCGCAAACGTTTGGTGGTTTGGCACACGTCTGTTTGGGAAGCGCTGTCGGTACAACCTCACAGCAGCTCTTCCGTTTCCATTGGCAGCCCCATACACCATATGCATGTCAGCCATCTCAGCAGTCGTGAAGCGCTCCATGCTACGCGTACTACGTCCGATTTAAGAATGCCCGCGGCAAGCGCGAGTCTAGCCCACTTCACCTTTTAGCCAATTGCAGCGGCGCCCTCTAGCGCTGAATGGTTACGTCAGCGGACATACAGTTATAGACGAAAAGGGTTTGTCTTGGTGTTGCCTATCCCCCATTACAATTTGTACAGAAAGTTTTCAAACACCCTGTATATATATAAAAATATATATATATATATATATTAGCGCAGGTAAGGTAATAAAAGGGTGTTTATTATACCTTCAAATTTCCCTTCCCTCACCCATCTCATCGGCGTCCCAGAAAAACATGATTTATTTTCCAAACAAAACGTTTCGCTCTCTCTCTACGATTCTGGAAGAAATCTACGGATTGGGTGTGTTATATCTGACACGCCACAGAATTCACGGATCAGCCAATTACAACCTAGTGGGCAGGGTTGGTGGATGGCAGCACTCACACGTTAAGCCTGAACAAAATTTCACCGACGGCCAATATGAAACTCGTGATTCTGCTATTGGGGATGTTTACAATTAGGCCCCGTCTATAAAACGGAGCGTTTTCATCTGGATTCCACAGCAGTTGCATTTATCGACGGGTACTACAGAACTATATCGCAATGAGCCAGTCACAGCAGCTTTACATCTCCCCGCAATTGTTGGAAGACGAATATGGTTGGTGGATGGCAGCACTCACACGTTAAGTCCACCAAAATTTCACCGACGGCCAATAGGAAACTCGTGATTTTGTCTATTGGGGGTGTTTACAATTAGGCCCCGTCTATAAAAGGGAGCAGTTTCATCTGGATTCCATATCAGTTGCATTTATCAACGAGTACTACAGAAATATATCGCAATTATGCTGTCACAGCAGCTTTATCTTCCCGCAAGTGTTTGAAGACGGGGATGTCGCAGCGCTGTCTACAATTTATCTTTTCGGGGCGACTGACCGGAACGCTCTACTTTCAACGCAAACTGTTGCAGAAATTTGTGACGGCGAGAAAGATTTTACCGTTGATGACGTCATTGAGATGTAAGTAGTTAATTTAATTTGTGAAGCATGTGATGCGTAACACATCCAGCTAATCTTACTTTTGAAAACTGTCAGGATATCTGCTTTGTGATTATAATTTGCTGAGCGTCCCTATCCGGGCGTAATATAACCTAAACGGCCATAATATAACCTAACCTTGCGCAACCTAACCGGGCATAATATAACCTAACCTAACGTAACCTAACCGAGCATAATATAACCTATCCTAACCCAGTTTAACCTAACCGGGCATAATATAACCTAACGTTACGTCCGAAATTTGTATTCCTACTCGGTAGAGGAATGATATCCTTTAAGATTTCTTATAATACGCAAATTTAGTGGACGTTAAAAGTTACTTCGCAAGATCTTAATGGTGGACTCTTTCTCTTTTATAATTTATTTAGTAAGCTCATTTTATCCTTTTATTTTGAGTTTTTCTTGACCAAAGTTTTTCTACATCGAAAAAATTATGAAATGTAGATGTTCTTTCCTTTATATGGCCGTCTATTTATTAATGCTAGTCGGAACGTTTTGTTTTAAAATTTGACAGTTACGATTTGTAACGCGTTAATTTATGCCGTAGATAACATCATAACATTCGTTCTCTCTTTTCACCAGGTTTTCGGATTAATTAATT
The DNA here is from genome assembly GCA_023014485.1 of Bathynomus jamesi. Lineage (NCBI taxonomy): Eukaryota > Metazoa > Arthropoda > Malacostraca > Isopoda > Cirolanidae > Bathynomus > Bathynomus jamesi. The sequence continues at coordinate 1,281,967 of JAJOZX010000136.1, read as the reverse complement.
CGGTTTAACATTTTCTTGCGTATTATTTTTCTTGTTATTCTAGCTAACTCCAGAAAATTGTATTGAATCAAAGGGGACGTGTCTTTGTGATTAGCGGTTAATATATACGTTAATATAAACAGAGTGTGTATAAAGTAACGCAAGTAAAGTGGTAAATCCGATATGAACTGATTTAAGCTAGTTTCAACTTATTTTTTAAATTATTGTCCATTCTGTGAAAAGATTCAGTATGGACTATTCATGTTAATTTTTCCTTAAAGGACCGATGCGGAACTTCATCGTGTTATAGCTACTTTTCGCGATAGCTTTCATGAAAGGCAAATAAATGACAACGATTTGGAGGCCTTATCGCGCAGCCAACCCAGTGACCTGAATACCAAGGTCGCGGTATTGGCGTACATCCGGTCCAACGAATGCCAGGTTATCGAGGAACTGATGTAAGTTTTTTGTTTTTTTTGTGGTTAAGAACAAAACTGTATTTTCATGCAATTCATTAAATGGTAGAAGGCATGTTTTAGTACAATACGGCTTACAGAACTAGCGTCCGTTAAATAAGACTAACATTACTGGGAACATTTTTCAGTTATAATTATATATATATATATACATAAAACTTTACACAATATAGTTAAAAATATACACACACACGTAAAACTTTACACAATACAACGAGTACGTACAAATGGGAACCTCTTTTCTATCTGTGTGCATACCATTTCGTCATTCATCTTAGTCTCGCACAAATCGAATAATTTTTAAAAAATTATAAGTCCCTTCCCACGTGACATATGCAGGAGAAATGAAAGGCATTACATGCCACAAGTATCACTAAAATATGCTTGGAAACGGTAAGGATTCCAGACAATTTTAGGGAGATGTATCTGTTCGATAAATTGTGCAACCAAAGGGTCACTCCATGGCTGAGTGCCGAGTGAATCAAAATAGTACATTCTTTCCCTATTTTTAAAATAGATTGCAAACCAATGAATTCCCACACTACCAATAACATCTGTGTTGAGAATAAGGCTATACCATTCTCTCTTCGTTGGCAAATTCATTGTTTCACTCTTCGCAAACACACCGATAAATTTGGAGCGTGTGATTCGGTCGCTTTTCATTGGAGTGTATTTTAAAAGTCTTTGACAACGTTCCGGAAGCGGTCAATTTCTATTAGAGCTTGTGATTCGAGGCGAATTCCAGTCTGACTGGTGTGTTCCCACTTTGTTGTGGACTTAAGTGTGTATTTACACTAGCAGATAAGTCGGGGTTAATATCAAATGAGTAAAGGTTAAATTGTTCGACAAATTTGTTCTGCGTTACGCCAAACCTAAGCTCGTCACAGCCATCGGCAATATAGGCCAGATTACTATAAGCTCTCGCGCAGAGCGGGAACACCGCGTCTGATGAGTAGTCCGTAACCATAGTCCCGCCCAATGCAACGCCATTTACGTATAGAGTTATATTTTTAAGGCCGAAATTTTCGAATTTAAAGGCGCTCTTTTTATATTTTCCATTCGTCAAAACGTGTTCCTGCATTCCAATTAATATCCATTTAGTTAGAACCCCCATGGCCATGTTTTCTAGCTATTTCGAGGCCAACCTGCCGGGTACCATGTATAGCTTTATCTGTACTCTGCTAATTGGGTATTTTACTGTTGCGTGTATTAATTTTTTTTAATTTCTACATATTTCGGGAACTTAATTTCACTCACCGTCCACGCAGATATGTTTTCATGATGTGAATCACAACAGGGTTTGCGCCCTCTTCTTGATCAGGTCCCAGATTTATGCAGATCTCAGGATTCGTGCGGTTGAGTTTTAGCTTCATGTCGATGCCGTTCATAAGCAGTTTCTCCTGGAACGTGAAGTCTGTATGAATACGTCCAAAACATTAGTAAATCTTTTTTTTAGAATTTCTAAATTTATCCTTTATAATACTTTCGTCTTTAGTCTGATAATAGCCCTCGGCAGTTAAAAAGGTATCCTTCACTTCTTTTGAAAAGTTGAGGACATTTTCGAGTTAGGCTCGTAGGTGATAATAACCCATTCCTTCCGAGATGTTAACCTGATTTAAATACACCTCAGACTGGCTGAATATGGAATTTATGCAGATCTCAGGATTCGTGCGGTTGAGTTTTAGCTTCATGTCGATGCTGTTCATAAGCAGTTTCTCCTGGAACGTGAAGTCTGTAAGAATACGTCCAAAACATTAGTAAATCTTTTTTTTAGAATTTCTAAATTTATCCTTTATAATACTTTCGTCTTTAGTCTGATAATAGCCCTCGGCAGTTAAAAAGGTATCCTTCACTTCTTTTGAAAAGTTGAGGACATTTTCGAGGTAGGCTCGTAGGTGATAATAACCCATTCCTGCCGAGATGTTAACCTGATTTAAATACACCTCAGACTGGCTGAATATGGAATTTATGCAGATCTCAGGATTCGTGCGGTTGAGTTTTAGCTTCATGTCGATGCTGTTCATAAGCAGTTTCTCCTGGAACGTGAAGTCTGTATGAATACGTCCAAAACATTAGTAAATCTTTTTTTTAGAATTTCTAAATTTATCCTTTATAATACTTTCGTCTTTAGTCTGATAATAGCCCTCGGCAGTTAAAAAGGTATCCTTCACTTCTTTTGAAAAGTTGAGGACATTTTCGAGGTAGGCTCGTAGGTGATAATAACCCATTCCTGCCGAGATGTTAACCTGATTTAAATACACCTCAGACTGGCTGAATATGGAATGTAGAAAGTTGGTTTCAGGTTATGCAGAATAACTATCATAGCAGTCCGTTCCATCCGAATAGGCTATACGCAGTTTAGCGTACATATGCATGCAACTTGGATCAAAAAGGTATAGGCCTGAGCTGGGTATCACGAATTCTATAGGGGCACTAGGTGAACTAATTGTGTTTAATGGGTTAATTGTAATAAAGTCGCTATGCTCAATAGAAACCTGGTAGGGGACATATCAAAGAGGGACAGTTCCGATTTACAGCAATGTCAGCGACACGGATGGATGAAACGCGCCATGACGAGTCAGAAATAGTGCCACCTCTCTCGACAAATAGTAATCAGCCTATGATTCGTGAGAGTAGTGTCCTCAGCTTATATCAGTTAAAAAGATGATTAGCCATCGGCTTCATACGCCTAGAACACTTCTTTTTTGGTGTCCTTTTACGTTTAGCGCCACGTGTTGGTGACCCTTTTTCCGGACAGCCCTCGTCTTCTTCTTTCCACCACCACGCATTTTTCTCTTTGCATCTTTGATGATTTCGTCCCGTGCACGTTTTAAATGTCTTTTAGAGCTTTTTTAGGTTTAGTTCTACCCATTATGTCTTCTACGCGTTAAAACCTAATTGTAACGCCTCCCTCCCGAGATATTTAGCACCCCTCTTCAACAATGGGAGAGCCGTGCGTAGTATGGTCGAAAAAATGGGGCCAAACCCACTCCCACGCTGATATCTCACTCCTCGATAGACTGTGAAAGGCCTTCGAGTCATTATAACTGAATGCGACAAAAGTATAGCTTCAATGTTAAGCTCCCATCATCGAATGGGATGGGAAATTTTTTCCTCCCTCGTTCTTATATATATTGAGATATTGGTTAATAGATTAGTCGCAACATTCACATAATGAGGCTTGTCATATATAATGCTCAAACTCTTCCCTCTATGGTTGGGAATGTATACAATGAGCAGCAGGCGCGCCTGGGTGTCCCCAACAAATTGATGCTCCACGATATTACTGTAAATATAGCACATGTCTGGGGATGGGTAGCTTTCACCCAACTTCTCCAATTTCAACTGATACATTAAGCTGGACAAGTCATGTTGTGCCTCGTGAAAGGCCTCTCTTTGGAGGGCTGCACCATTTCGACCCTCGGCAACAATTGTGAACAGCTCTTTGTCTTTAATATTTCTACTAAGCGTTGATTTTAACTTCAACGTGCGTGCAGGAGTGTCCATGTTTACGACTTCAAAAAGTAAATCATTTGTCACGTACGACTTTTCAAGACTCTTGTTTAACCCCGTCACAATGTCCGTGGCTGTGTCATAATGACCGATTCCTAGTGTTACACGTGTACTATAGTACTGTACCTCTCCGAACAGGACTGATCGCATAGTGTTGTTTAAGGTTATGCTGAATTTTTCACACTCATCGACTCTTCTAAGGATCAGAAATATGATCTGCTCATTTTCAAAAGTTAAAAATTTGGTGGCTAGCTGGAAATCACAAACACCAACTTCGTACGAATCACGTTCGAACACGATGGGCCCATGGAGTTCTGTTACAAAGTTGGCCAGGGTATTGTTAGGATGTACAGACAGAGAAGAAGAGGACGACGGGAGTGTGACATAGAAGTGGCTAGGCACCATGCTGCATACTATTTAAGCTTCATTATTGCAGCAGCTTTTATATACGTGTTGAAGCTTTCTGGGTACCCTAGCCATTTCACCAGGTACATTTTTCTCTTTCCTGAACCTTTGCTGCCTAAAATTTTTTCAATTTTAAACACACTTTTTCCGAAATTAAATGTCACTTTCTGCAACTCCTCGCGGTAAAAGCCTCCAGCGATTTATTCCCAATTCAAATCTTCAACGTAATACATCATTATCTCGCCTTTAGGTCTCATAGCACTAACTTTAAAAATCTCACGTGTCCATCCTTCCTCAAATCCCTTCGCGAATTTATTTCCCGTACGTGATAGCCTTACATAATCATTGATTTTGAAACGTGTAGAGTGTGGTGGTGGTGCTCTATTTCTTCTCCCCTTTGTGCGCGTACCTCTTTTTAAAACTTCGTTAGGTGTTGTACCAATCGTACAGTGGTGTGAACGGTTGTATGACGATGCCAATGACCTCAGAACGTTTATATATCTGTACGTGTTTTTATGTGTAAATTAACGATGCTTGTGTTCCTTTATGGTACGTTGAACTCTTTCAGCTAATAGTGGGCCTGCCAAAAATTGAAAAGTCCTCTAGAAAAAACTTAACGGCGTTTTTTGTTAATAGCAGACACCCACCTTAGATAAGTAGTATTGAGGATGCCAAACAAGATGTGGGTGGATGCCACTCTCAGTTTTGGGTGTGAAGGTCCCATACAAGATTACAAAAGTCAAATTCTGAAAAATTCCGAATTTTTGTATGCTGGGTGAGGTGCGCATGTGCCTACTACTACATAGAACAAGTAATAGCATACTTTTACATGTTGAATATTTTTAATGCACTGGCTGGCCAGACATTGGTTTGTTATATGCAATTAAAAGAGTGCAGACAGTGCCAGCTGGTAAAATAATAATAATAATAATAATACTGCTAAAGGATAAGTATGTTTCGAATTGTTTCAATATATTTTTGGCTACTACACACTGCCATTCCCACTTGTCTTTGTTGGTAGGGAGCTCATCAGCAATGGACCTTGTAGCTGTCATCAAACGCAAGAGGAAACGTCAGGATGTCAGTGAGGATTGTTGCTGCTTCTGCCAAAGCAGCGCTGGTGACCTGCGCACAGCATCAGCAGAAGGAAAAGTAAGAACTATGACTGTGGGCGATGAGTGAACCTGGTTGATACATACTATCTTCATGTTTTACAAAGACTGGAAAGTCATTCCAAGGGTGATTTCAATGCATTGGAACTCAAGTGGCATAAATCATGCTACTCTTTATTCACCTCTGAAGGCAAACTCAAAAGGCTGCGAAGTCAGCAGCAGACCATGGGTGCATCGCCGACCACAGAAAGTGCAGGCTCTCAGGCTTTTCCCCCAAAGCGTAGACGTTCAACACTAGTGATTGACTGGACCCTCTGCATGTTTTGCCAAAAGACCACAAAGAAACTGCACAGAGTGGAGACAATGAAAAAGTCAGATGACTTGATCCAGCGTGCCAAACACGACCCTGTGGATCACTTTTCACTTTTTTTTTTAAATTATAGCTGGTCAAAGTTTTTCCCATGATTTGGTTCAGTGGAAGTACACTGACACCATTTTTACCAAAATCGATCAATATTTAGGGGTCGCGCATCGACCTTGAAAATTTCAATTTTGGAAATTTGGCCAAATTGACAATTTTTTACTGAATAAAGATAAATCATCAAATGACCATATTTTCTGAATCCTCTCAGTGAAAGAAATCCTCTCAGATACTTACCAAGTTGATAGGACAAGTGGTTTAGAAGTTATACTCACCTTGAGATAGCATTAAAATTTAAAATACCGTATTTGTCCCCGTACCTCCATATGCTGTCTGCCATTGTCTGCTTTTTAGGATAAGATAAAACGAATAAGGAAAGATCAAATGTATTTTGTATTAAAACGGTTTACCGATATCACTAAAGGCACTTACTCCGGTGCCCCTAACTAGGTTCAAAAACTGTATGAATCGTGGTTAGAACACACGTCATCTTAAGGCGTGCGCCATGTACTCTCTCTGCTAACTCCCTTTCCCTCTGCGCTACGTCATCTTGGCAAGTGACGACTTCTTGAAGTCACCGAGTTCTTTCCGGCTCTTTTCCACGAGCTGAAGAAGACCCTGCAGCTGTGACTCGTCTTTTGTGACAGTGTTCGCGTAATCTTCTATCAGTTTTATCCCTCTCCTGCCACGTCGTTGGTAACTTTCAGATGCGAGATGACATTCTTCAGATCACAGTAGTTCTTATCTTGATCCCACTTATTCACCGGCAGAGTGAGCCACGTAGACGCGCACACCTGCAGGCCTGTGAACACGAACCACGATGACTCATCGATCAGGTCCGGAAGGGCGTCGTGTCATCAACCGAGACGTTGTCATACGTGAAGTCCTCGGGCACAGCGAGGCGGCACAGCTTCTTTGCCATCTCGTGCTTCACAGTGTCTTCCACTTTGTCACTGCAGAGGGCGAAAACGACGGTCTGAGGCCTCAGATACCACAAGTGCCGCCTGATCACTGCCAGTGAAGCCTCTGCAATCTCGCGATCCACAGCTCTGTACTGCAGAAGACGCTGGTACAACACAAGGTCATTCAGCGGGGCATCAGCTGCGACAGGAGCCGCCAGCCAGGCAGGTGCGTAGAGGAGTGCAGTAAATAGTACCACTCTCTGAAGTTTCTGTACCAGCTCGTCGTCGAACTCCAGCTGACCGCTGAACATCAGGAGCTTCGTGTAGTAGATGATCTGAAACGAATACGCACTGTGATGTATAAATACCGATACCACTCCATATAAGTTTGTTTAATGGTAAATTATTTATCTTATTTTTTTCTGGTAGGGACTTCAAATGGCTGTTTGCAGAAGGCAATACAATATTTAACTTCTAATTCAAAATACCAACCTTGGCCATCCACCTCGCATGATGGTAGGCTCCTGGGCGCATGAAGTGTGTGCCACGACGTGGCTGGGCCCCGAGTACCAGGAGTGTAATCTCCGCCACTTCTCGGTAGTCTTCTCTGACAAGACCAGAAGCGGTGCCGAGGAACTTGACTGCCTCATCTCGGAGCTCCATCAGCCACGTCACCTCCGCCAAATGCTCGATCTCCAGCTCGCGATAAGTCGAGAGGTCGAGCTTGTCCCACCTGAAAGGGGAGTTATGAAAATATTGCATGAAAACGACTGAAGTTTCCCTTTTCGACTGCTATTAACATCATTAGTAGAAGGACGCTGATATCTCAATTGCTCTGAAGGCAAAAAATCATTGGAGAAAACAAATGCGCCTTAGACTTGAAATTCACCTTCTCCTCAGATACTGGAACAAAGGTTCAGTTGGTGCTGTGGTTCTTCCAAACGCGGTGATGACCACTGCCCCCACGATGAGCTCCATAACGTGATGGCGACAGCCCAGCTGGAAGAGCGGTTTACCAAGCATGTTCTCCAGCCGGACCACCGCACCCTGCACCCTCCCCGTATTGGAGGAAGTTGTGTCGAAGCACAGTCCAATCACGTTGTTCTCGCATCCCCAGTCTTTGAGAGCACGAAAGGTCGCCTGGGCCTGGGACAGACCGGTGCCGTCAGCAACAGTCGGAACGGCCAGCAACTTTCCTTCTGTGCATTGGGGAGCTCCGGAGATGAGAATCGCCTGGCGGTGCTCCAATGATCCAAGAGAGTCCTGAAACGTATGTCATACATGCCAATCCATTATCGTCCACTGGAATATGTCAATCCACTGTCGTCACTGGAACATGTTAATTCACTGTCGTCCACGGTGAGGGCAAAACTGACCTTGATTACTTTACCGTCCCAGTGGACGACAGCATGCCTCGGAGATACGAAGGATTTCTGCACAGCTGTCGACACTTCACAACGATGTGCCACTCTTCCACGGCGAGACGTGTCCTTCGAGATACTGAATTTGTCCAGGTCTGCGGGCGGATCTGCCGAACGTAGGACTGCCGCCACGACACTTGCCACCTATGTGCGAAATTGAAAGGAAATTGACAAGGATGCGTATGGTTTTTATGTGACAAAATAATCACTAAATTTTCCGTCGTTACGTCTATTATATCTTTGTCAAGGAAAGATCATTACTGATATATACACACCTGATTATTGGACATCCGGAAGCGATCAGCCACTTCAATAACAGCCGGTGCATTGAGGATGCGGTGAGGAAGGCTGATTGATACAGTTGATTCTCTCGGCTGTCGGTATGGTGGTTCTAGCTGTGATTCGGAGTTGCTCGATGATCTGCTTTCTATAGATTCATCGTCGCTCTCAGCTTCGGTTCCTAATTTCGTTTTTGAGGTGCCTGGCTCATCACGAGATTGTTGTCTTGAGAGTTGCCGTTTTCTCTTGACAACGAACACTTTATCATTCCCACTCATTGTTGCCTGGCGCAGGCCCCGTTGATCCTCATAAAATTTAATATCTTCTTGTTTGTTGTTGTCTGAGAGCAGTCGACTTTTCTGTATCTCTTCAATAGCATCGGGAGCTCCGATGTCCCAGAGCTTGTTCAGATTTTCTGAAAACTTCTCCCTGCCTTTTCCCGCGTCACTGTCTCTCATCTTGCTCTTCTGCAGCGAGCGCCACTCTTCCCACAGTAACTCCAGTTTTCTTTCGCAGTTACGCCTCGTGATCGTCTTTATACGTGCCATGTTCCAAAATGCCAGAACATTGGCCACCGTGTCTTTTACGGCGGCCTTCCTGTCAGTAGTTTCCTGCTTGGCATAGAAGAAGTACTGGAGAACTTGATGGGTGGTTGGCAATTTGGCACCACCGATCGAGGAAGATGGCTGACCAATTAAGAAGACGTCCGTGGCTGACCTTAGAGAAGGTGGTGCTGTTGTTGCTGCTTTCTCTTTTCCAGAATAAGTAACTTTCAGAGTCTTCCCACTCCTGGTTGTTAACAGTTTATCCATTGTACTAAAGTCTAGACTTATCAAACAAGAATCAATTGACACAGTTGATCTGTAAAAAGCAAACTGTGATTAGTAAAAATATTGGTCATAGACATAGCGTGTGTGTGTAATTGGGATTTTAGGATGCGCCAGCTACTGATGCTATGATTACGTCCATAACGGGGGACAAATACGGTATTTTAAATTTTAATGTTATTTCTCGGTGAGTGTAACTTCTAAACCACTTGTCCGATCAACTTGGTAAATATCTGAGAGGATTTCTTTCACTGAGAGGATTCAGAAAATATGGTCATTTGATGATTTATCTTTATTCAGTAAAAAATTGTCAATTTGTCCAAATTTCCAAAATTGAAATTTTCAAGGTCGATGCGCGACCCCTAAATATTGATCGATTTTGGTAAAAATGGTGTCAGTGTACTTTCAGTGAACCAAATCATGGGAAAAACTTTGACCAGCTATAATCTTTTAAAAAAGTGAAAAGTGATCCACCCTAATGAGCATACCCTTGTCAGCGGTGAGTGATATGATTGCAGTTGAAGGCTGCTATCATCTGGCATGTTTGGTGACATTTGCGAGACGTACTGGAAAACAAGCGGTGTCAGAGGAGCAGCAAAGGCCTGAAAATGAGTGTATGATGAAGCTGTGCAAAGACTTGACAGTAGGCCTGTCTCGTGGTCACGTATACGACATGAGAGACGTCTGGGACAGATACGAGAGTATGTGTAATGACACCAGCATCACCGTGAAATACTCCAGGAGAACAACGTTCTACGAAGATGTTCAAAGACTGCTTGGATCAAACGCGTTATGTACGCCCATTGTCAAGGGGCCGGTTGCTGATTTACCCTGGAGAGAGCTCAGATTTCATCATCTCCAAAGCACTGGCCTAGTCTTGTGTACAAGGTCCTGTCACTTCTGAGTCAGAGTCGACTGAAGATGAAGATGCTGGTGTCCGCATGTGTGCCACGAGCAGCATATTCCAATATATGGTACACGTGGCTCTGAAGGTTCGACAAGATCTTCTTGAAACTCCTGGACACTCCGAGACATAGCAAGGTCTTGATCAGGAACATGTTGATCGCGTCATACCCGACAGTCTGTACCTGTTTCTACGATTGCTCTTTGGGGGAATGAATGTTGTGGATGAGGGTAGTGAAGAGGACCAGAAAGTGAAGCAGAGTGTGTGTAGCATTGCCCAGGACATAGTCTATACCAGTGGTTCTTAACCTTTTTACTACCATGCACCCTCTAGGAATTGGTCCTTCCCTCCACGCCCCCCTTGGAGGGGGATACTTTTGCATTTTTTCATAAACTTCTCAATATTAGCCCATGCTCTCGTTAAGAGAATAACAAATACAATTAGTGTTTTTCCCCAAGGGATCGCGCCCCCCCTGGAAATTACCTAGGGGGGCGCGCCCCCCAGGTTAAGAACCACTGGTCTATACAGTCTCCAACCGACGAAAGTTGACACCAAAGCGTGTGGGCTTGGGTCTTACTCTGCACCAAGCCACCCGCTCAGAAGCACTCCTAGATCTGTTCCACGCGGCAAATCACACTATTGGTATCGACACTGTAAGAAGGATAGACACCAACATCGCTCAGAACATCCTGAAGAGGTATGCTGAGAATAGATGTGTCGACATCCCTGACACCATCGTCAAAGAGAGAATGATTCACTGCTCTTGTGACAACATAGATGTCTTCGAGTCAACCTTAGACGGGAAGAACACCTCCCACAGCACTCAACTGATGGTATGACAGAGAGGCCCTCCTCCACAGCAAAGTCATGGCCTAAAGGGTGGAAAGCACAAGAGATCGAAATCTATCGAACCTGATGACCTACAGGAGTTCCAAAAGCTGAAACAGGCTACCCTCCCATCTGGCAAGAGGCCATCTCCTCCTGGCTACGACACTGGCATAGACGACTTGTCACATGAACCTGAGAGGGACCGGGCGCATGCCAAGGACTTGGCCTGGGTGGTGTCACGCATCCATGATGAAACGATGTCCGTTCCAAGCTGGGGAGCATTCAATCAATCTGTCAGCACTCCGGATCCACCATTAACGACCGCCGGGATGTTGCCAATCCTGCAGGCACCAGCAGATGACAATGACACCATGACCACCGTCATCAATCGCTTCATGGCCATTTTTGAGTATTTCAGCCAGAAGTACACCAGCATCACTGCTGATCAGCCTCTGTACAGCAGGGGTAAGGAACCAGTCTGGGCAAACTCGAAATTTGCCAACGTGGTCTTGCTCATGGGAGGCCTCCATATCTGCTTCAACTTTCTGAAAGACATTGGTCAACACATGGAAAGTGTGGGACTTGATGACTTATGGACAGAGGCAGGTGTGTACGCGGCTAACACCACTGAGACAATGCTGGACGGCAAGGCCTACTACCGAGCTGTGAGAGGTCACCAGTTGACTTATGAGGCACTTTGGCGCATCAAGTGGGAGATGTTTGAGTAATGGCTGGCTCAACTGGCAACGGAGATGAGAACGTCAAACAGCTTGCCTCAATATTGCTTCGCTTTTCAAAGACAAAGCTGACATAGATGAGATGCACGATGCTGTTGACAACTTCTCAGACGTTTTGGCAGATGAGAAATTCCACAGTCTCATGGAGGAATTCAATGACCAGCGCTCTGAAAATCCCAACTTCATGCTCTGGTCATCCATGGTAGAGATCCTACTGGCCTTCATCAGAGCTAAGAGAGATGGCATGTGGAGTTTCCACATAGAAGCCTTTGCTGCATTGCTGCCTTGGCTAACTATTTATGACCACACAAACTATGCACGTTGGGGGCTGGTCTACTTGGCTGATATGAGAGATCTTGAGAAGTCAGCACCAGAAGTTCATTCAGAGTTCTGCAATGGGAACTTTGTCGTCAAGAGGACGGCGAAGCGCTTCAACCAAGTTCCAGCTGATCAGGCAACCGAATGGATAAATCGTACATGCAAGATGCACAATGGTATCATCGGCATCACAAAGAATGACCAAGCAAGAGACAGGTTCTGCATCACATGGTCAGAGCGGTGACGCATCTCTCAAGACACAAGATGCCTCTTCAATCTTCAAGATGATGATGCGGAAGCCACCTTCACTCGGGTTGACAATCTGCCTTCTCGCACTAAGCGTGACGCTCATGATGTCATAAAGCTAGTTCAGCAATTGAAGCAGTTTGACATCTTCAAAGTTCACGTGAGTGAAGCAGGAGATACAGATACCGCCACTAACATCCCACTTGTTTCACTGGCAACCAAAGACACTGCACCGACAGATGTTGTGGAAAACCTGCTGACAGCTCAGGATCGAGGAAAGCAGCATGTAATCGGCTTCATGAAGGAGAGACTGATTGAACAGATATTAGGCTTCCATGAAACGATGAAGAAACATCGGTCGAAAACCTTCGCTGATGTGTACAAAGCTACAGTTTCCACCAAGCAGAACATGCAGAAGACCATTAAAGCTGACAGAAAACTACTACAGCTTCTCCTGAATGCTGCGACCGCAGGTCGCATGGTGGAAATGGTCAACGTCTTGAAGTATGAACTGTCTCCAGTCCCATTTAGTTTGGCGAAGGCAGGAGGAGAGATGAATTCGTCATCGAGATCTGAGCTGATGAACATCCTGATGGCTCAGCAGACCATAAGCTCAGAGGTACCAACTTCTGATCGGAAGACCTGTGTGATGATAGATGGTCATGCACTCATCCAAGCTCTTGGCAAGCCTGGCGGCTGTCGGACATTCGGCGACTATGCTGAAGTGTTCTTCAAGGCGGTGACGAGTTATTTCAATGAACACACAACAAGAGTTGATGTCATCTTTGATCGGTACGCAGGGGAAGGATCGATCAAAGGAGTTACCAGGACAAAGCGTGCAAGCAAGAAGAAACCGATTCGGAAAGTCATTGATGGCCCACAAGTTTCTCTGCCTGAAGCGTGGAAAAACTTCATGGCCCTGGATACAAACAAGGCTGGCCTAGCCTTGTTTCTGTCTAACGTCATCACTGAGAAGGGCAGAGATCTTCAAGAAAGATGTCAGCTGGTGACAGGGGGTGGCTTCTCTGAGGCCACTGAAGTACGGAACCAGGCGACATGACGTTCCATTGCATAGCAACCATGAAGAGGCGGACACCAGGATCATCCTTCACTCATGTGATGCAGCGTCCCAGGGGCTATGAACGAATACTGGTAGTGTGCAGAGATACTGATATAATGGTGCTGCTGATTCACTTCGCTTGACCAAGGTCGCTGAAGTGTGGATGCTGTGCGGAACGGCCAAGAACCGAAAATGCTACCCCGTGCACGATGTATTCAAGAGTTTATCACCCCCATTCAGGGACAACCTGGTCAGCTTCCACCCTTTGACCGGGTGTGACACAGTCTCGTCCTTCAGTGGTCATGGTAAAAAGAAGTGTTGGAAGGTGTTCAGATACCACCCACTCCTGCTGCACGCCATTGGTCGAGATGGGGATATGGCAGATGTTGAGAAGTTTGTGTCATTTGTATGGCACCCCGGAACAACACACAGTTGATGACGCCAGAGTTCACCTTTTTGGGAAGGCCAAGAAGACTGGAAATGCTCCCACCGACAAAGGATGCCCTGGAGCTCCACGCCAAGCGGGCAAACGATCAGCCCAAAATATGGCTCCAGGCTGACAAAGAGCACGTAGATGTTGAAGATCCGGTGGATACTTCAGCCTGGAAGTTGGAAGATGGGAGCCTCCTACCAGTGTGGACATAAGGGTGGAGCGAAAAATACTTTTTTTCTAGTATGAAGTTCTAATAGTGATTAGAAGTTGCATTTAGTGGACGATATATACCTGCCAAAATATGAGTTCATTTGTTTAATATTTTCAGCTGCCACCAGGGGGCTAAAGTTAACACAATTTTGGGTAAAAAGGAAAAAAATGCTTCTATTTTAGGTTTATCAAACTATTATAAAATTTTATCTTAGAATTATCTAATAGTTTGATTAAGATTCTTAAATGATAACAATTCGTTTTGTAAAAATGCCTTTTCATATGCTTAATATCTTCAGCTGCCACAAGAGGGCTGAAGTTAACTTAAAAATGACAATTAAGTATGATTCTGTATTTACTTGAAAAAGGGAACAGTAATAAATTAGGATGTCTCTCCTCCTTTATACTGGCTTGAGACAGTTAAGAAACGTTATTTCGTACCTTAGCGGAGTTACCACCCTTTCCCCAACCAACCTCCCTCTAGAAAGGGTTCTTGCTGAAGACTATTTAGTAATTTGCTTTTGTGTCAAATTTTGGCTGTTTTTTCCTTGATTCTAATGTAGCACGAATCCAACCGTCTCTGTTTGTAGGTCCGCAGACTGATCCAGCAGCGTCTGTAACGAGCTTGACGCATCTCTCTACGGCTTGTGTATGACATGGAAACTGAAATAATTCTGAATGAAGAGTAGTACCATGTTTGATGCATGATTCAATATCATCAAGAGAAACTCCTTTGGTTATCGGTGGTTCTGCTATCTGAAAATCTTGCCATATAATGAGATCTGTATAGTCTTTGGCATAAAAATTTATTTCTGGCACCTTAAAATACCTGATAACACCTGTTTCTTGAATGCATGCCCTTGCTTTTATGATACGCCTAAATCCCAACTGACGCACATGCTCCCTTTCATCAGCTATCATTGCAATGAGAATGTTTTCTTGATTTGCGTAATATGCATTTCGCTGAATGACTGAGTCATGTACTCTCCTAAGCTCTTCACGGAGATACCGGCTTCTTGCAATCATATGCCACATATGTTTAGCACCATATTGGCATAATGGTTTACGCTTTATCTGAAACCACATTGGTGCGTATACCCTAACAATGAAAGTAGCTAATTCTTGTAAATTGCCTGAAGGATTCTCTGTGCTTGCATATAACCGCAGAGTCCTGTTTGCTGTGGTGAGCCACCTTGAATGTGATATATTGCCTGGACTCTTATGACTAAGACTCTTTGAGAATGTTCCACTTGATATAGCCTTGTGAATTTCAAGAAGGTATTTCTGGTCAGTACTTATGTCATCTACATCAACTTCACACATGTCCTCTTGAATTTCAATGGGTTTGAAGTTAACTATGGGAAGCTTTTCACAGTCTGAAAGTGCTCGGCCAATTTCTCCTGAAAATGCTCTTGGTCCAGTAGTGGTACCATCCAAGTGATGAAACAGATGGCGCAATGGAAGTTCATTAAGGTGTAAAAGGCATATCAGCCACTGCAATGGCTTATTAAAGGCTTCTTCCAGTAATCTTATTGTGCCTCCAATACTACCAGTGTTAACCACTGTCGAATCACAGCCAACTGCAACGATGTTCCCTATATCAACATTCCTTTCTTTCAAGCAATTCACTAGCGCTGTGCAAATGTATTTAGCTTTGCCACTGGAAGGTGTCACATGTGCAAAGTACAGAGTGTGGTTCAGTTATTATGCTGATATGCTCTTCGCGTTTGGTTCTTTGGTGGTTAGAGCCAT
Organism: Bathynomus jamesi; assembly: GCA_023014485.1. Taxonomy (NCBI): domain Eukaryota; kingdom Metazoa; phylum Arthropoda; class Malacostraca; order Isopoda; family Cirolanidae; genus Bathynomus; species Bathynomus jamesi. The sequence goes on along the minus strand of JAJOZX010000136.1, from coordinate 1,266,144 downwards.
CACTCTCCTGGACTTGAATCATTGTTTTATCCTTTCTGCCATCAAAGTATAATCCCCGCATGGTTTTTGGCTCTCCTATCTGTTGTAGTTCCTTTCTCTGTTTTTGTCTTTCACGTCTTAGCTTACTTCTGTTTATAATATTCCCTTTGTCTTCGGGAGTAACAATTTTAAGATCTGCCAATACTGCAGAAGCAATAGCAGCCCCAGCTCTGTCCGACATTTTAAATCTATCACAAGTAATTGCTAATGAAGGCAGTGGCTCACGCATCTGTTGTTCTGATATTACATATTGAGTCGAGGTTGTATCTTCCTCATTATCTTCAGATATCTCTTCTAGTTGTTGAAGTTCACTTGTCTCTGTTTCGATTTGTAAGTTGGACGTATTGGTTATAGCAGCACTAGTTGTTTGTGAGGATTCCAGACGTGCTTTTTCCACTTCCTTTCGATGTTCTCTTGCTTGTAATCGTCTTGTGTGTGCTATGTCAATGCTTCCTATCACCATTATTCTGCGTGTTCGTTGGTCATTTAAAAAATCCTGCTCTTTTGGAGGGACTTTCTTACTCTTTTCACATGAGCATCTCCTAAACTCCTTACATTTGCAGGTGCAGATGTCAAACAAAGTGCATTTTGAAGAGTTTTCAAATTCTTCAAGCTGATTTTTGTACTTAGGCTGATCCTTGCGTGATTTGTATGGCTTTAATAAGGACCTGTATTTATCATGGTACACTCGCATCATCTGTAAAACGCGTGTATGTGAAACTATTGGCAAAGAGGCCTTCTTCCAAATATGTTCTACCTTTTTGGAAACTGCCTCTGCTATTTCAGAAAATGAAGGCTCCTTGTTATTCATCTGCTCCTTCACTAAATGTTTTGTGAACAGGTAATCTTTCATAATGCAGTTATAAGTTGGTAGTTGCATATCACTCATCTCACAAGGTACTTCAAATATGGCACACTTCATATGTTCTCTAGTGAAATGTTTATATTTAGTATTTGATGCCATAATATTTTTAAGAAAAATTCACAATCACAAAATATCCTGTAACATCAAAACATTATATAATTAATATATATAATACATTTTATAAGTATATATAATATATTATATAAATATATAATATATTATATAAATAAACTAAAATTATATAATACATTATAACAAGCATTTTATAATAAAATCAATATTATCTCTATATAAATCACTTTAAAATAAAGTTTTATAATATTCCGATCATATTAAAAAACTCTCCGATCAATTGAGAGACTAGGCCTACTACCTAAGAAGACAAGTATTAACACACTGTTCTAATGACTCACAGAAAGAAATTCCTTCACACCAAAACTCTCCCCCACAGCCCTCCCCAAACCATCCCCCACAACATTCAGTGTAGTCTCAACATGACTCAGTTACTCTAAATTGTGTTAACTTCAGCTCTCTTGTGGCAGCGGAAGATATTAAGCATATGAAAAGGCATTTTTACGAAACGAATTCCTATCATTTAAGAATCTTAATCAAACTATTAGATAATTCTAAGATGAAATTTTATAATAGTTTGACAAACCTAAAATAGAAGCATTTTTTTCCTTTTTACACAAAATTGTGTTAACGTTAGCCCCCTGGTGGCAGCTGAAAATTTTTAAAAAATGAACTCATATTTTGGCAGGCATATTTTGTCCACTACTAAATGCAACTTTTAATCACTATTAGAACTTCATACTAGAAAAAAAGTATTTTTCGCTCCACCCTAGTGGACAAGACTTCCTCCAATCCCTGAAACCTGCCTGGAGCTTGTTGCTTGTGGTTGCAAGAAAAAGTGCAAGACAGCTAGATGCAACTGCTTCAGGAAAAGGATGAAGTGTACGACAGCTTGTGGTTGTGACGACAGCGGTTGCTGTAACCCAGCTGGACAGTAGATCTATGTCTCTCTTCCAAGCTGAAATCGAGAGAAGCTGGAATGTGCTGTAAGGAACTAATAACTCTGTTCTTAAGTGATTGCAATTCACACAATTGTGACTCTCAGTGCAGCATTTCGGTGCCGTTCATCAAGAAACGTGAACTTGTAGATGTTACTAGTGTGTAAACTGTATAGTTATAGGGCTATAGTTACTGCTTTGTGATTTAGTTGTGATAATTCTGTTACTCTGAGTACTTAAGTCATGCCATCAAACTTATTAGGCACTAATCATGTTAAAATAAATTGTTTTGACAAACAGTCTTGCTCAATTTTTTTTTCGACAATTAAAATAAAAAATCACAAATTTTTAGCACAATTTCGGTCGTGATTAACTTCAATTTGACCTTGAGTTGGTAATTCGGATGGAATAGGCGTGTCATCAAACTTCTTTATCAGTAAGTGTGGCAAAATGAAATATTTGGTCAAACGAATTGGCTCAGAAAATTTTTTTAAAATTAAAATTAGAAAATATCATTTTTTGCTTGCACAGTTTGACCTCGAAAATGACCTTCAAAGCCAAAATCGAGAGTGGCATCCACCTGCATTTTATTCATCACCCACAGGTACATTGATTTAACATGGGTGCCAGCTATTAACGAAAAACGCCGTTCAAAGTCGATTTTTGAATTTTGGCCGGTCCACTACAAAGAGGCCTTGTGCATAGAACTGCTAGTGTAATAAGTTAATAACTGATATTAAACTCTGTCAGCATGTTCTGAAAAGCGTGGCCTATAAATTCTTTCCCCATATCCGTACAAAAATAGCCAGGAACCCTGTCTTCTTTCAATATCAACGATTTGGTAGCTTTAGCAATTGTTTCAGGCGATTTATTTTTCAAAGGAATTAGCCACAGATCTCTAGAGAATACATTTATTATGAATAGGATGTAGCGGTAACCGTCGTTGTACACTGAATATCTTTCCATGTCTGTTAAATCCGCCGCTTGCCAAATAGAGTCAATCGAAGCCGCATTTGTCTTGGCCGTTTTAAACCTTTTTCTCACCGGTTTATGAAGTGTATAATTATAGCATCGTGCCCCCGCAGAAACCTCTCAACATTTTTTCCCTACTCCATCATTGTAAACACCTCTGTACAGTCTATTAAAGCCACCATAGAAGGCGGGGTTAGAAATGTCATAATAGCGTTTTCTTAATATGTTAGCCATTTGCATATTTTAGAGACACGTGGATAAGGTTGGCCGTTTGCTCTCTTCTTTCTCCTCTTCAGAGATGCTACTGTTAGGGGTGATGGCGTACTCAGTTGTGACACATGCGAGACTTGCTCCAAGTCTTTTAAACTATTCAGATTTCCTCTCAATGTTTTGGGGGACATTTATTTGTTGTAGTCTTGCTTCAATATGCTTCCATCCTGTTGGTGAGGCCCTGTCCCACTTTCTCACCAGATCATGGACAATGTCGACGATATTGGCTCCCTGTACCCTTGTTCCTTCAACAATGACCTCGCCTGTATCGGTCCACTGTATCATGGGGCCTCACTCAATAGATTATAAAGACTTAAGCCTTTATTCCTCAATGGATGTGGGAGACTGCTTTTTAATACATGTTCGATGTGTTGCGTTCCGTTATTCTTGGCTGGTCATCTCTAACGTCGGGCCCAGGTCCTATGTCGCCATGCTCAGCGTTGCTAGCGCTGTTTCCTAATAACCACGGGGAGCTCTGTTGGATTCTTATAATCTTCGTACTCATGAAGAAATTTCTGCAGAGCCTCTTGGTCCAAGATCCTTTTCTCATCAGGTGACTTTTTACTATTTAATAGTGCTAACAAATCGCTTTCCATTCTTTTAAGCCTACTTTTACGGGGTTCTAGAACCGTGTCTGGAATCTTTGAACTTTGCACTGAAGCATACATCTCTTGCGGAATCACTACCACTTTTTTCATTATATTAATCTAGTCAGTAAAGGCCCCAAAACTGAAAATAAAATAGGGAGGAATGACCCCCCCTTTTTGTACAATAATTCCCTTTTTCTTCCCCACAATTTGGCTTTTACGAGCGGGCGCACATATTATATTCTTGTAACGACGTAAGCGAGCCTTCTGCGGGGTTTCATTTGCACATTACATTTTATAACATTAACACAGATTTCACAGATGCATTTTAAAAAGTCCGAGTCGATATTTTTAACAAACATCTGTTGCAGTGCCCGGGGCAATCGTTGATAGATTTTTATTAATTCACGTTATTTCTTCAACCTTTTTTGTCATTCTGGAATATACACCGTTTCAGGCTCGTTTTGGAATATATTCGTTCTTAGAAGCACCCTAAACGTGTTTCGCTGGTGAAGGTCACAAAGCAAATATCCGTAACGCTGACTTGTGGCTTCTTTATAAACCTCCAAAAACTCCTTACGCTGATTCGGGAAATTTGATTGGATAATACCCCAATTTGTGTCACATCTCTACGTTGCGCGAATAAGACTAGATATTGTGTATTTGACGACACATCGCACATATATCTTTTTTTGAAAAATAGATTCTGGTTGATGAAGAATACGCTTATGTTAAGATAGTGGGAGAACACTGTAAATGTCTCGGCAAACGTTTTATCCACTTCCAACATAACATCTTCAATTACAATGACTGTATGCTCATTTCCCTTTAACGAATTAACGTCACATGCACCTTTATGGAACAAAATATCATCTTGGTACTTGTTGAACACTGATTGATACGTCGAATAGCACCATATTACTTTATACACAAATTTTGAGAACATCTCCCCCTTATCTTTAATGATTTTAAGCATAAACACAGTTTTACCACATCCCGTAGGGCCAGATATAATACATGTGGAGGGGCTTGTGAACCTGAATTTTTCTACAAATTCCATCTCTAACACGTCACACCCCTAAGTGGGTCATTTACAAAATATAACAAAATTTAAGTGCTGCTCCTTATATTCTTGTTTTTCTTCTTCCACAGAACCGTGAATGACGACGATGTACAGCACCCCATCAGCGATATTACAGATGACCCCGATGACTTGTAGCTCCAGACTCCACCCCGGCTGACGAACCCTCACCAGCGATACCTGTAGCACGCTACAATTCAAAGCGGAGCATGATGAAGAATCCTCTACGTCAGGGTATAAAGCGTGCGTGCCAGGATTGCGCCGGTTGTTGGACCCCCAGTAATAGAGCCCCAACCCTCTACGTCTTACGACACAACCCCATAATAGTACCTTCCCCAAATATACCCCTTATTCCTGTTCAATTCCGGGTACTTCCTCCACACCAGCAGCAGCAGCTTCTCATGCTGTGGAGGAAGGTGTAACATTTGAGTTGGTGCGCACCGCTACCCCAACCCCTGACCTGACTAGAAATCAGTACGTGGTCAGGGTTGACCCTGGATCCTTGTATAGCAACCAACGGTGTTGGACTGCTACGCGTAGTTGAACGTATTGTGGAGTTTACCCTTCTGAACCGCGACGAACGTGAAGTCCGGACGAGGTTGTCCTTCAGGCTCAGGGAAGATGACGGGGCTGTAGATGATTTTTGGGTAGTAGTACCGTTCAGACGGTTGGCAGCTGTAGACATAGAATAAATCTTTTTCTGTATAATGCAGCCCTCTCAAAGTAGTGCAGCCTTCAATATGGACAACTTCATGGTAGATATTGACAGAGTATTCCGTCGATCGTGGTTGCGGCTTTATAACAATAGTCTTAGCTCATATGTTTACTGTACTAAATATGAGTCCTGAAGAGCTGAGAAGGGTCGAGCAGGAAATGAATGTTCGTATAGTTGTATTTGGAATGGATGATCGTCGTAGAACTGTGTATATCTATAAGAGCTGTGTGAGAGATCGTACAAGACCTCTACTTATTTTAGGATTGTCAGGAGCATCGTATCTCCCCATCCGTAATATGAGGACTCACTACGGTAGTTATGATAAAAGTCGAAAAATATGGAAGGCATCTTGATTTGTGTAAGGGATGTCTCGAGTTTGCGGATGATATAATGAAACATTGTAAGGAGTGCTACATGGTATGTGAACAGTGTAAAAGCCCTAAATGTGAAAGTCTTGTAGTTGAAGCTGAGAAGAGGGAATGTAATGCGTGTAGACGTACATTTTTCAATAATAAATGCTTCGAACTCCATAAATCAATTGGCACTTGCAGGAAAAAGAGAATCTGTGAATGTGGCGTGTTTCATATCATGGATAACACTGGTCTACAGCCAAAATGCTTCGGAAATAAAAGTAGTCAATCTTTACTAATTTTGGGTCACTGAATACGAAAATGATGCCTAAAATTGCCAAATGGCTCTATTTATAAAGACATCAGGCAACTTTGCACCCTACTAACTGGACTGCATCTGTCGAGTAATATGTAGACGCCTGTGACACATCGACGCATTGAATCTACTGCGCATGCGCGTAGTTATATTTTTTTATTTTAATAAATTAATGTAAATATATACATATACAGGGGTTAGACAAAATAATATGAACACCTTGATCAATGGCGGTTTTTATTCTTAATATGGAGTTGGTCCTCCTTTAGCTGCAATAACAGCTGCAATGCGTTGGGAATTGATTCATACAGCTTTTGGACAGTGGCTAGAGGAATCCTGAGCCATTCTTCGAGCAAACCCTGCTCCAGTTCCTCCAAAGACGGCGGCGGTGGGAATCGGCTTCTGACCTGCTGCTCCAACTGACACCACAGATGCTCGATAATGTTAAGATCCGGGGATTGTGGAGGCCAATCCAAGCGTTCTACTTCACTAACATGCTCTTCAAACCAGTTTTTAACGACCCCAGCGGTGTGGATTGGTGCATTATCATCCTGGAAGACGGTGCCGCCATTGGGAAACAGCGTTTGGACCATGGGATGGACCTGGTCAGCCAATATTGACAGATAGACCTGGGCGTTAACTCTACCATGCAGTACTACAGCTGGGCCAAGAGTATTCCACGATATTGCTGCCCAAACCATCACAGATCCGCCTCCATGCTTAACGGTTGGGGTCAGGCAGTCGGGGTCATAAGCATCTTTAGGCTGTCTCCAGACGTAAACTCGACCGGAACATGGAAATAGCGTAAAGGAGGATTCGTCGGAGTAGACTACATTCTTCCACCGGTCCATTGACCAATTCTTATGGTCATTACACCATTTTCTGCACCGCTCAATGTTGATGTGCGAAAGGAAGGGTTTGGCAATTGCAGCCCTCCCATGGTATCCAGCTCCATGGAGCTCGCGACGTACAGTTCTGGTCGATACCGGGCTTGCAAGATGCTGGCTAAGCTCTGCAGTCACTTTTGGAGCTGTGGTCTTATGGTTCTTTGTCACAATGCGCTTTAGCACCCGGCGGTCTCGATCACACAGCTTCTTCTTGCGTCCACTATTGCATTTGTCGGTGCTTGTCTTTCCATGGTTTTGGTATGCAGACATGACCATAGAGACAGTTCCTCTGGATACATTGAACATCTGAGCGGTTTTCGTCACCGATGCACCAGCCATCCGCGCTCCGACAATTTGCCCTCTTTGGAAGTCTGACAGGTCTTTCATAACTGCTAATTCATAATTCACTCAGATCTGTAAAAACAACGTGAGGGTTATAACATGACGTATACACTCTCTGTTACGCATTTAAATAGGATTGCCAGTCATTTGACCGTTTACTTTGTGTCTGAGCAGTCCGTAAAGATAACCGGTGAAATCGGCGGGTATTCATATTATTTTGTCTAACCCCTGTATATATACAATAAAATGTAACTTTAAATTTATCTATTACGTTATGTATTTATAAATTATTTATTAAAAAATAGATTGGATCATTTTAACATATTGCTTCCCATAATGTTTTTGATATTAATATAAATGGAATACTAACTTAACTTATCCTTACCTAATTTAAAATTATTAAAATACAATGTAATTACATTAATTTATTAAAATAAAAAATATATAACTACGCGCATGCGCAGTAGAGTCAAGGCGTCGATGTGCCACATACATATTATGCCACAGCATCAGTTCATTCGCGGAAGTCATACAGTGCACCCTTGTCAAACTCTTTTTAGTGTTTGCTTTTCAAACTGAATTTTTTTCAGCCTAATTTCAAGAAAGATGCCTCATAATTGCGTGAACAGTGTAGATAACTTCTGTTATGTTTGTGGAGAATTGACTTTTGCATCACAAAATCGTGCTACAACCGCCGTGATTAGGAAAGCCTATCACCTTTATTTTGGCTGTAAGATTGGAGATCAGGACAAGAGCTGGGCCCCACACATATGCTGCAATACTTGTGCAACAAACCTTCGCCAGTGGTTGAATCCGAAAAGGAAATCTATGCCTTTTGCAGTGCCAATGGTGTGGAGGGAACCAACAGATCATGTCAGCAATTGTTACTTCTGCATGTTGCCTCCAGTCAAGAAGGGTATTTACAAGAAGAAAAAGTGGATTTTACAATATCCAAATATACCCTCTGCTATACGCCCGGTACCTTACGGCGAAGGACTACCCGTTCCTGAACCCCTACACTCATTCTCCCTGGAGTCAGAGGACGAGGAGAATGAAGGAACCTGCGAAACTTGTGAGCCTTCAACTTCACAAGACCCTGAATTTCTTTATAACTTGACATCTTCTAAACCGCACATGATAACTCAGAATGACTTAAACGACCTTATCAGAGATTTAGAACTGCCAAAGAGTAAGGCAGAGTTGTTGGGCTCCAGATTGCAGCAGTAGAATCTCCTCGCTGAAAATGTTAGAGTGTGCAAGTTTCGTGACCGTCAAAAAGATTTTGTCCCATTCTTCATCATGGAAGGTGACCTTGTGGCTTGCAACGACATCGATGGTCTGATGGCAGCTCTCAACATTATTCACAATCCTGATGAGTGGAGACTGTTCATTGATTCATCAAAGTTGAGTCTAAAAGCTGTTTTGTTGCATGTTGGCAACGTATTGCCATCAATTCCAGTTGGTCATGCAGTCCACATGAAGGAAACATATGACAAGATGAATAAGCAAATTTAGAGCTGCATAAACTATGACAAACATCAGTGGCAGGTTTGTGGTGACTGACAAGTTTTAGACAGATAGTGGACTGCAGCCGGGCTACACTAAGTATCGCAGATTTCTGTGTGAATGGGATAGTCGGGCTAGGACTTGAAAACCATGTAACAATACTGTATTGCCGACATTATCTCTAACACTGGCGAGGCTCGAACTCTTCGAGATGCCAACGATTGATAAGCCCGGCATTAAATTAGGTCTGACGTACGTAATTCATTAGGTGACGAATGAGGTGTAATCTGATAGTGCCGGATGTGATAGCTATTTATAGATCTTAATGTAAGGCTAGCTAGACTATAATCTCAAAATGAAATGTTAAGCATTAGTCATCCACACATTATGACGTCATGCCACTCGCCATATGTTAAGTTCATTGAAGTTAATAAAAATCGGCGAGTGACGTGGGGCGAAAAATACTCAAGTTTCCATTAAAACAGTTGCGCGGGTAATACTAACCGCGCATCTGTGAAGGTTTGAGAAAATTTTTTTTCGCTTCTTTAGTTTTATTGTTTCAAACCATATAATTTAACATAAAATGTAATCTTATTAATATAATTAAAAGCATACTCATTTTGAAAGGCTACCTCAGGAGTAAATTTACCTACATAAATACGACCTAATTTCTTAGTAAGATCATTAGTAGATATTTTAATTAAACTACGAGGGAATTGAGCGGTACCCGAATTACCTAACTCACAAATAGTACTTAGCCTACGATACATGCGAAAACCCCTAAAGAGAGAAAACCACTTTGTTCTAGGATGAGCATGGCCATGAAGAAAACATTAAATACCACAGAGAAGACACGATCACTCACTACAAAAGCAAGACAAAAACTGAGGATTCAAATTTCAAGGTTCTATTTATAGATTCGTGATTACGTAATGTTATGTACAAGATCCTGATTCGCTTAGGTGTTCATTGATTCATCGAAGTTGAGTCTAAAAGCTGTTTTGTTGTATGTTGGCAACGTATTGCCATCAATTCCAGTTGGTCATGCAGTCCACATGAAGGAAACATATGACAAGATGAAGTTGCAACTTTTTGAACTGCATAAACTATGACAAACATCAGTGGCAGGTTTGTGGTGACTTGAAAGTTGTTGCTATCGTGCTTGGACTATAGCCGGGCTACACTAAGTATTGCTGTTTTCTGTGTGAATGGGATAGTCGGGCTAGGACTTCTCATTACATCAAGAAGGATTGGCCACTCCGACACTCATTGGAACCTGGAACAAAAAATGTTCATTATCCTCCACTTGTAGAATCGAGCAAGATTTTGTTACCACCCTTACACATCAAACTGGGCGTCATGAAAAATTTTGTTAAGGCTATGGATAAAACGGGGGCAGCTTTTAAGTACCTCGGTGGTAAATTCCCAAAGCTCAGTGAAGCAAAAATCAAGGAGGGTGTATTTGTTGGTCCACAAATCCGCGAGCTTCTTAGAGATGAGGAGTTCGACCGTATCCTAGGTGGTGAGGAGAAGACAACGTGGAATGCTTTCCGGTTAGTAGCAACCAATTTTCTCGGAAATACCAAAGCTGACAATTACAGGGAGCTGGTGGAAAACCTGCTGTTGTCCTATCAAAAAATGGGCTGCAATATGTCTTTAAAGATACATTTCCTCCATTAGCACCTGGAATTTTTTCCGGCCAACTGCGGAGCAGTCAGCGATGAACATGGTGAACGTTTCCACCAGGATATCTCAGCGATGGAGAAGCGCTACCAGGGGAAATGGAGTCCATCATTGTTAGCAGACTACTGCTGGACAATAACAAGAGATGCTCCAGAAGTTGAATACAAGAGACAAGCAAAGAAGCGACGGGTTGAATCAATATAAGTGACTGCATTGTACAGGTATGTTACTAATATATGGTATACATATACGCAAAATGTGTAACTTAAATTTTTTTGGAAACTGTAGCCAATCGACTGTTTTTATGGTCATATTCGTTTTCAGCACCCCAAAATCCATAATAGGAAACACATTTTATCTCCGAAGCACAAACTTTTTCAAAATTTGTAGATAGTGTAATTGGGGTAAGTTTGTGCATAAATGTGATGAAATTTACTGTTCTACATGTCATGAAAAATATAAGACGGATGGAGTGAAGCATGTATGTTATATGAAAGATGCTAAGCCTAAAAACAGCCCTTGTATAACCGTGTACTACGATATAAAAACATACACGAACGCTGAAACCAAAGAGGTTATTCCGCATTTACTCGTAAGTCAGGCTATCTGTGATGAGTGCATGGATGTCGAGTGTGATGAGTGTCACAAATGTGGTAAACGGACAAACGTTTTTAAAACGATTGCACACGACAACCCTGTGAAACTCTTTGCATCCTATATTGTCAAGTTAGCGGACAAGTTAAAAAAAATGAGTGTATATTCTTGCTCATAACGGAACAAAATTTGTCACACAGTTCCTTTATAAGGAGTTGCTTGAACACGAGTCATCGGAGATATTTACAGGCGATCCCTTGAAAAGAGGCAACAAACTAATACAAATGCAGATCAGGGGTAATGTTCAGTTTAAAGCCACCCTGCTGTTGACACCTTGTGAATTAGCCAAGCTACCCAAGGTCATGGGCGTAGCCGCTGAAGTTTCAAAAGGGTATTTCACTTACACAGTCATCACTAACGAAACTTTAAACTACGTAGGACTGCCTCCCCCAAACATTACGGTACTTTAATTACACCAGCATGGGTGATAGTGAGCGTGAAGATTTTGACCGCTACTACAACAGTTTTAATGAAACTATTCCATACAATATAGCTGATGAATGTGAACTTTATTGCGTGAATGATGTGCGCGTGCTTAGAGTATGTTTTCAGGCCTTTAGAAGAATGTACATAGCCCGTTTCAAATGCGATCCGCTGCAAGTCGCAACCACGATCGTCTCATTATGTTTTACCGTGTTCAAGAATAACTTCATGCCTAAAGACACCTTAGCCGTCTTTCACAGAAACAATCCCCGCAGTTATGGTCACAAGGCTATTTACTGGCTCATACACCTACAGCAACAGACCGGGGTGTATATAAAACACGCCCGGAACACGGGGGAAGTAACCATTGAGGTCAGTGGTCGTGTTTGGTCGGTTTGGATTGATGGTCTAAGTGAGGACCCAGCCACTGGTGAGAAGACTGTGTACTCTTTTAACGGCTGCTGGTGGCATGGATGCTCACGTCCTGAGTGTGCCGTCACAGGGAACCTCCATGGAAGATCCCCCGCTGACAGCCTCGCATGGACGCGTAACCGCGATCAACTTGTAGGCTCCCAGTTCACTCACAAGATCGTGTGGGAGCATGAGCATGATGCACGGATGGAAACAGATGACCAGTACCGTGAAGAAATAAGGGCCATCAAACATTCAATGGTGTTGGATCCCCTCAAATGCGGTGGTAGCTTGTTTGGCGGCCGTACAAACCCATTGAAGCTATACTTTCCACCTACGGAGGGCGTGAAACTCCATTACTACGACTTCTGTTCTTTATATCCCTAAGTGATGAAGAACAAACCATAACCCTTAGGTGCACCTGAAAAACTAGTGGGCCTCACCATGCTAACCATTGAGGAGTTCTCAGCTAACTTGAGTGAGCGCTACTTTGGACTCTCTTTCGTAGACGTGCTCCCCCCTCGCGATTTATGGATGCCAATCTTACCCGTCGTTATAGAACAGAAGCTCATGTTTCCCCTGTGCGCGAAGCGCGCATAGAGCAATGGGGACTGTAATCATAAAACCAATCAGCGTAAGATCAGTGGTGTATATACAAGCCCTAAGCTGGACCTAGCCGTTCGCCATGGATACAGAATATTGAAGATACAAGGTGTGGAGGTTTCAGAAGCTACCCAACCTTTTCACGCCATATATAAACGCTTTTTTGAAGGATAAGGTAGAAGCATCGGGGTATCCTCGAGGAATTGATACCGAAGATAAAATTTGGCTTATATTCAGCTTACCGTGAACATGAAGGTATACAGCTTGACAATTCCCAAATTGTTAAGAATCCTGGCAAGCGCTTTAGTACAAAGTTGTTTTCGAAACAGTCTTTGGGGAAAATTTGCACAGAATACTGGCAAAGGGGACGTTCATTTGGCACAAAGTTATAGTGAAGTCTGGGTTTATGCCAATGCTCCCGATAAAGAGGTTATGGAGATCGAGAATGTAGGTAATACTTACATAATAAAGTACAACATCATCGAACTGGCCACAGATACCTCACGGGTTACAAACATACCTGTAGCCAGCTTCAAACGGCCTACGCCCACCTCAAGCTTTGGGGACTACTGCACTCTCTTGGGCGGAGGGTGCTGTACGCTGACACAGATAGCGTAATATTCACAGCAAGGGAGGGTGAATACATGCCTGCTATTGGGGAATTCCTCGGAAAGTTAACTGACGAGATCAAGGATGAGTATGGTGGTGGTGCATACGCTGACTCATTTGTATCAACAGGGTCAAAAACTCATGGGGTATGGGTGAGGGTGGGGGAGGATATGAAATATATTGTGAAGACTAAGGGTATCACGCTTAATCATGCGCACTGACGAGTCGTTAACTGTGACTCGTTGAAGGATCTAGTGTGCTTCGAAGATGAGGGTGACCATCCACCCCAACTGACTGTGGGGACCCACAATTTTCGGGCGAAGAAAGTGGGGGTTATGAAGAAACTTAGGGGCACGAAGGTATGCCGTAACATCTGGAGGAAACGTTACTAGGTGTCTGGTACCTATGATACCGTACCCTTTGGATACCTTAATCCTTGATTGTTTTTATATATATACATATATATGTGTATTGTTAACGATATGTTTATTTATTACGTATATTTGTTTCAATTAGGGTTTCATTTTCTCCTTTGCGGGCGTGCTTCTGTACAATCCTAAGCTCCGCCCACTGTAAGATCGGTCACATGACTCCTGCCACTAACTGAGCATATCTCTATCCCTGCGTACTCAGTTGGCCGCTGCAAACCCTGCAGCTCAGACTCGTATTTTCTCACGTAGACGAAAAATAGTGATGGCTACTTTTGATATTGCGTGTTCGACGTTTATGAAGTGGTATTCGGTAAAGTCGGAAGATGTGGTGAATACTGAAAGACTGCCTACCCACCCTTCCTTGGAGACTTTTAAGGATACTTTGAATCGCGCGAGGAAACAAGATGTTCAAATACTCTATGGATATTCTGGCGAGAGTATTGCCGGATTTCCCGGCATAAACGATGTAATGGACTACGTTGTAAGGCTAAACTGTATAAAAGCGTACATATACCGTGAGGTGAAAGAAACAACGAGTGCAGAAGAGAAGCAACGGATATGGATAATGTGTCTTGTTGATGAGTGGTGTGACAGGCGGCATTATATCATGCCACCTCATACCGAGTACGCGTACCTTGCGGCTGAGAATGTAAACCTTGTCATCATGGACAATCTAAAGTACTTTTACCACTACATTCATATATATCATGACAAGGTTCGCAGTGAGGTTGTGGCTAAAGGCCTGTGTGAGTTTTTGATAGAATTTAGAGGCGAGTATCGATTGTTAAACAAAAAGGATAAATACGATAACATGTTTCTCTGAAACAGTGCACCGGTTCGTGAAATTACCCCTTAGCGAAAATGTCTGGTGCGTATTCTGGGGAGTGGGAGCAATAAAACATTAAAACCGATATTGCTTCATGTACCGGAAAATTTCTACCCAGTCTAATGGGATACATTATTCACGTCGGAACAGCACGCACCGGACACGTTTCATCAGCTTATGGTATGACTCGCTCCTTCCGTCGAGCTGATCTGCCCACCCGTGGCTCATACTCATCTCAGAGCTTGAACCGACTGGACGTGCACTCCTCGAATACGATGGAACTTCCTTTGAGAAGCATTCTCAATGCCGTGTACGATGTGTCCGGGACGAAGTCACTGCGCGTGTTGAGGCGTGAAACCGGTACCATTAACTATGTACTGAAACGACTTTCCGGCGAGCAAACTCTGGTAAACGTAATGTTATTTATTTAAGTGTTGAGGAGATGAGAAGTGGGGTAATAACCGTTATAAAATACCGGCAGGTGTAGGTACAAGAAGACAATAGATTAGTGAAGCCCCCTCATATGCCGTTGTTTGTATGTTGCGAAAAATAACGATCAGCGATGCATTGATATATGACTGATGTGGAAGAATGCGTCTGATAATAACGCTTTTGTCCCCACGCGAAACCGATTCATCCTCGACAGAATGTTTGAAATCGTCAGATTCCTCAAGCTGAGGCCTATATTAGACGCGAGTGTTACGGATATGATTTATTTTGACACGGTTCTTGATTACGCATACACCACTCTGCTCGATGGATTTATCGAATGTAGGAATGAACAAGGCGAGATTGGTCTAGAGCTGGATGCTTATTTAAAAGGTTTAGACTCTTCGAAATATCAGGAACTTTGGTACAAAGGACTTGAACGGTACAGGGCCGAGCTCGCCCACACTGTTCACCCTGAATAATTGTACCTCTGATATAATGAGCAGCTGCCGTTACGACTTAGAAGATTATTTCAATTGCCGCTATGCAGTGTGAAGAAGAGTTCACGATTGGAAAGCTCGGGTCGGTAAGAAAAAACCCTCGATTGGAAAGGAATGTTTATAAACTTGTATTTAATAATGATGTGGTGGCTAACGATGAACTCTTTGTGCGTGCTTTTGATTGTATTCTATCCGTGTTTAACGATAACTTGCCAACCGAATGTAAAGTGGGCACAAAAATAGTATTGAACGATACGAATGCCATTTACATCGAGTATAGGAGCCCGCACGCCTTGAGCGGTGAAATAATGTTAAATCGTATTTACAGCGTACAATGCAATATTGATGTCTTCTACGTCAACTGGCGGGTTAAGCCTACTGGCGGACTAAGCCAACTGGCGGAAAGCCAACTGTCAAGAATATATGCTCTAATTAAATAAATAGCACAATCTGGCAACTCAACCCTAATAATGTACACCTGAACAAGCCATTTACCCCTTCTAAGAAGCTTTCTAAGCCAACTGGCTGATTAGGATCTTATAAGAGAGCGGGCGCTCGGATGAACTCTGAATATGCGCTTGGTAGGAGCCAGGCAAACACCCCTCTCTCTTTCTCCTCTCTCTCTGAGGTTAGGTATACCCCTTTGCGGGGTGAGGTCGTCCTACCTTCTCCCCCAAAGAGGTCAGGTTGACTCCCCCATCTTGCTGGAAGAGTTCCCCTTCGTTGCAGCTTGGGAGATAATCCCTCCCCCCTTTGCAACATTGATCAACATTTGCTATTGCATTCCCCTCTAACATTTTGCGGTCAAACTACTGTTTGAGGTATCTGAAATCACCCGACGGGGTGGGTCTTCCGATCCAACTTTACCGGTGATTGCTTCAACCATTCTCCTTCAACCCTTAGTGGATAGGGGCAGGCGATGATAAAAAAAACGCCATTCCAACTAATACCTCACTAAGGTACCAAAGAAGTTTGTTATCGTTATCGATGAAAGCGCAGCTGTTTTAACGTTTGGATTTTCATAATTTTGCAATTCTTTTGGAAGTTGTAGATCATTTGATGCAGCAAAAATAGGAAGAGGGCACTTGATCCATGCTGTAACATAAAACTTACAAATGAATATATTTATTTCGCAAAGATTCATCCATAATTTGTTTGTAGTATGGAAGGAACTGTGGGTACTTGACGTGGACGGCAAAGAAACCTGCTCACGAAACATCCACATTTTTAGTGAGTGCAATGCTCTTGCCATCCAGCGTGCACGGTGAACTGGTCACGGTGCCCGAAACCGAATGCATTGCGGTGGTACTCCTCCAGAAAGATGATAACTAATTTTAGCAGTTCTTTGTAGTCATCTCGGAGCAATTGTTCTTGAATGGCCCTCTTTTCAAAGCAAATGATCTTTTGCTTCCAGTCCTTAATCCTATTAAATATGGATTCATCAATAAAACCCGTTGTATAATCATGGAGGCGAATGTTTGGACAGTAGTCCCGAAAAGAGCTGAAAATCGTGATATTAGGCCCTTTGGACACATCATCCACAACCGAAGTGAATACTTTCTGAAGGATCAGCTCGTGTATATGACGGCGGCATGCGATGTGAAGCACTTTTTTATTTAGTTCACACTCTACTAAAGTGCAAACACCACCAAACGTTCCAATATTCACTGCGGTCATATCAAAACAAAGTCCTTGTACATGATCACGTAAGTTTCATTCGTCAACTGTTTCTATAATGATACAGGCCATTTCATCAACCTTTGAGTTCGGTAGTTTCGGAATTGCGAGTAATTTAGTGCAGTTTTCTCCAGATACAAGAATGGGCAAGTGATCTACATTTTCCCTACCTATCAAATCTGGCATCATTTTCCCGTACCAGTGCAATAGAAGACGGACCCCAGGAGGAAATGAACGTCGGATTTCTTCAGCTAAGGTCTTCCGATGTTTCATCCTCTGCATCCTGATAGCTCTATGACTCATAGAAAGTTCATGGACATTGGCTCCTACCTGTTTAGCAAATGAAATAAGTATTTGGGTTGCCCTTCTGTCACTAATTCATGTTCGATCTAGAGCAGCTGCTACGTCCATAGTGATTCCAATGTTGCCTTTGCATCGTTTTGAGACATCGTTTTGATGTCTTTGAAGGTGGATGAAAATCTCTCTCTTCTTCCTCATCTGTAAATTAGAATTATTACAAAGAATTATTTATTGCTTTCAAGGTAGTGGTTAATTAATTGATTAATTTATGCAACATTAAAGGGGAGGGACTCGATAAAAAAAACTTTGAAATAATTTTTTTTGAGTTAAGACCATTTTCATGAAGTTTAACATGTATACTTTCTAATTTTAGTAAAAAAATACCTTGAAAATGCGTAAAAAGTATGTTGAGAGCATTTGTATATATGCCGCGAGCATTTACTCAGTGTAATCTGACACCGCTCGTAAGGCCAAATTCAGAATGCAGCGCTTACCAACATTTTTGCTAACTACTTTCGTATTTGTTATTTTTTCTATAGATTTCCTTCGAAAATAGCATTTTCGATGAGAAAGGAGAAAACTGGTTTGGCAAAATTTGCGATAACTGTTATATTTGATTTTTGACAAATGCAATTCGGCAGAGGGGGTACTCCCTCCCATATAATTATTTATTAAAAGACAATGAAAAGAGTTATTGAAAATTTGCTAATACATTATAATTGTAATTAATTCTCTCCAAAATGGTTTTTAAATGGTTGAAATCAAAAAATAAATAAAAAAGCTTCAAAATACCTGTCGAATTGCTGCTGCTATGAGATACTAGGTGGATTGTCTCTTCACTAGCTTCTTTGTCCCTCACTGCTTTCTCTCTTCTTTGACGTACCTTTTCCTCTCGCTCTACACGCCTTTTCACTTTTTTTGCTTGCTGAATGTCTACACCTGTCATAAGACCTCACCGCAATATCGGATTCCCGAGCGATGCTTTTCTGGAGGTTTTGCCATTTCGAGTGAAGTTTTTTGAGCTTTTTATTCATATGGCCATTTTTAAAAAAGGCAACCGCACAGTAGCTGACGATTATAGGCCTATTAGCTTAACGTCAATTGTCGGTAAACTTTTGGAATGCGTAGTTAGGGATCGTATCGTCGATCACTTAGAAAGTCGCGATTTGATTAGTAATAGTGATCATGGGTTTCGACGCCATAAATCGTAGAATTTTATAACGAAATAATGCGCGAATACGATAGGCATAGAGCGGCTGACTTATTTATTTCGACTTAAAAAAAGCGTTCGATACAGTTCCGCATAGAAGATTAATTGCGAAGGTTAAAGCGCACGGTATACGCGGTCAGGTAGCTAACTGGTTAGAAGAATCGGGGTGATTGGATGTAGGTAGCGGTGCCCCACAGGGTTCAGTGTTAGGCCCATTGCTATTCGTAATTTACATTAACGAAATTGATGTAGGATTGACTAGTAACGTGTCAAAATTCCCGGACGATACTAAAATAGGTGGTAAAGATCTTAACGTGGACGGATAAGTGGAGATGCAATTTAACGTAGACAAATGTAAAGTTTTGCATAGAGGTTCTCGTAACAACAATTACACGTACACAATGATAAGAGACAGTTAGCGAGCGTTGACGAGGAAGTAGATTTAGGTGTACGCGTATCGAAGGTTTTAAGAGTTAGGAACCAGTGCCTGGAGTTTTGCACAAAAGCTAATAGGATGTTATGCTTCATAGGGATTCTTGCTTTATTCCAGACATCAAGGATCAAACTTGTTGTTATCTTAATACTCTCCTTCAATGTTTTTTCTCAACATTATGATGATAGAAAAGAAGAGAGAGGCTATCACCTATCAATGGAAGTTTACTTTGAGGGAGTTCAGGTATAGGCTGCCCAACGAGCCAAATTTCTGTTTTTACGAGTTTTCTGGTTTAACTGTTTTGGATATGATTATTTCATTAACAAAAAAAGCCTGAAATACAAACAAATAGATGAATAAACCACTCCAGAAATATACACAAAAAACTTCTGTAGTGGACAATTTTGCAGATGCAAGCAGCACTGACGATAACAGGTTTGTGCTGGTTAGGACAGAGTGACAGTGTTGATACGCCAGAAGGGAAATTTTACTGCGCATGCGCACCCTGTAAATGTTGTCATATGAGACTCATATTCTACCACAAGGTTTTAATATACTAACTGTACAAAATGATAAGGTCAGTCAATCAAATATTAATACTTCATATTTTCGAAGCACCATAATATATATATATATATATATATATATATACTATATATATATATATATATATATATATGTTAACCCCTCCGTCTATGGCCCTGAGTCGGTTCGGAATCGACGGGGGTTCTGGTTAGGAGGCAAGCAACGGATATTTCTTCTATAACATTCTAATTCTTTTCGGTCGCCTCTTGTTAAACTCTTGGCTACAGACTCGCCAGACTGTTATGCCAATATCTTCTGTGGTGCTTGGGTTGTCTCTTAATTTGGGCAAAGGGTCGCCAATTTTTAATTCTTCTCTTTTTATAATACTCTGATACTTTCTCTGATACTAAAATTATCGACTTTTCTGACTAAGTTCTGAAGAGAGCACGGCTCGAAGGGAAAAATAAAAAGTTTCTCTTACGGTAATTTACTTCTTAAAAATATACAGGTACTGCTCTGAATTTACAGGGGTAGAGGTTCGACCTCTTTCGACCATGGCTCAGGCCGGAATCTAAAAAAAACTAAGGAGGCAAGGGGCCTCTGCCCCCTCCCCGCAGCAAGGCTGCTAACAAGGGAGTCCTAATGAAATGCTATGATGAAGTGACTTAATCAAGAAGTCTAATGAAGAAGTCTAATGAAGAAGTCTAATGAAGAAGTGCAATGAAGAAGTGCTCTAATTTTACAAGTACATGTATAATATAACTTAAATGTTTTGGGGGAGGACAGTTGAAGGTTAAATTTCCCCCCTTTTAAACACATGATCAGATGGTTTGAAAATTTCAACTAAAAATAATAATAAAATAAAAATAAAAACTAATTTGTATTTTTCGCCGAGTCTACATTTATGAAGGCGATATCATTTCGTAATAGTACACATAAGTACAAATTAAGTACACGACTGAGTACGTATTAATTTTGGTTCATTACAATTACGATTACAATTATGGATTACTTCACATTCGCTTATGATTGTTCATTACAGTTCTATTAAAGTACATTCTTACATTATAAATTAAATCATTACATTTAATTACAGTTTCAATGAAGTACATTACAAGTTATTATTAATTACAGTTTCATTAAAGTACATTACGTTATAGTAAATTAAAGTATTACAGTTAATTACAATTAAACAGTTACTATAACTTTGTTTTGTTTTTACAGTGTTTCATATTAATAGACAATTAAGATGTTTAGAAATATAATACAACGTACATGGCACTTACGAGATAATTTATTTACGAAATAATATGCTATAATATGTTATGAATTTGAAATCAGAGCGAACGGAGATATTTTATCTTTGAGGCGCTCGAATCTGTTGTAGTGAGCGGAATTCGATCTTACTAAGCATTTTTTTTTAGTTCATCTCGGGAGGTCATATAATTAAAAATACAAATTAAAAAAATATTACGAGAACGTATTTTCGCGTTTTCGAACGAACGCCCAAAGTTTCGCGCTTCACAAATTGACACGAGTAAAAAATGAATATTTAATAAAATTTATATAGGACAATGATCAAGGGAAATCAATGACGGGAAAACGTGACGTATGGATGAATCTGGTTGAATAATAATGCTTATACTACACAACACCACAACATTATTATTAAAGAATTTACCATACATTGCACACGGAAGATGTCCAAATACTAAGAACGTGATTCAGTGTACAAAGTATGGGAAACGTAAAGAGAATAAAGTTATTTTATGACGTCATAGTGTATAAGTCATTATTAGAAAAGATGAATTAGAGAAATACAGTAATGAATAAAGAAGTATAAATCGAAATTCTATCCAAAACTCGCTCAGGCGATTTTGGTTTCTTATGTAAAAATGGACATTCGAACATAAAAACTATACGAACATAAGTACTGCATGAAGACAATGAATCCATATAATGATGGTGTAGGAATTGTTCATTGTTCACTTTTTACATATATATATATATTAGGGGTGGTCGAAGTTGGTATCAGAAAGCGAATAAACATCCAGTAGTTGTCGTTTCATCTATGAAATGTGAAAATCACAAAGAAATGCATTTTGATAAAAGATCAGAATGCGAATTTAGCTTTTAAGTTTTTAATTTTTTCTGTTGTCGCTTCATGCGTAAAATCCCGTATGCGGCATACGCGCAACCAAAACAAAGCAAACCCAAAATTATTAACTTGTTTCTATAAGCATAAATATCAACGTTTGTCTTGTATTTTTATGTAATTATTAATTATGCATCTTTATTAAAAAGTAATGGTAAAATATTATATTTCCTATGACCGTTCACGCTTATTTCTTACATATTGCTATTCGCATGAACACTTTTCATTATGCTTCAGATTTTCCGGTGTAAATAATGCCGAAAGCGAAAACAAGACACCTGACCCGAAAGAAAAGTGAAGAAAAGTATGGAGGTGGTCCTTGTGAATTATTAATGACCGAACCAAGCACTTACAGGCAGCTGATTCAATACTATTATGACCTTAATGTGCTAACTCTGGCGCAGATTTTTGGGTTTTAGTGCAGCAAGTTAGCAAGGATTTAAAATCCATTTGGTCTTCAGTGAATCCAATGCTGCCTTTGATTAATGGCAAATTCATTGACAGAAAGGTTAAAGACCTACTCACTCTTGTGAAAGACATTAATCGCAAGCATGCTAAGGCAAGTGTCAAGCGAAATCTGGATGCTTACTTGAACAAACTTTTTGATATTTCTGCCTGTTCTTGTTCTTTGGATATTTTGCCTTGCAGTGATTCAAGAGTATACTGTAAGAAGGACAAGTGTACACAAGAACACGTCATCTGTGTTTGCCCTCGAAATGCAAAGGTGCCACTTGAAGAAAGAGCATACCTTCGTGATCAGCGATCCAAAACAGGTCCCAAGGGTGCATACCATCTGTCTTCAGCGGACACAGCTGCTGCCAAAAGAGACAGGAAGGCCAAACAAGGACAGCAACATGTACTACCTCAGGAGGAAGTTGAGCTAGTAGGCTCTTTCATACAGCCTACAGAGTTGCCTGGACTTACAAGCAGTTCATCTTGTGGCGAGGTTAGTTTCCTTTTATTTATATTAATTATATATAATTATAAACAAATAAATAAATAAATAAATTAATTAAATAAATAAATAAATATAAATAAATAAATTAAATAAATAAATAAATAAATAAATAAACAGAAAACGCATTAATATTTTCCATTTATTTTCAGGAAGAAGATGAATGGCAGCCTAGGAAGAGGCCTTCAGGAGACTACAGCCTTTTAAAGTTTCCCAGATATGCTATGGAACTTGTCAGAGGTGAATGTTCATCAAATCTGGGCGCAGCTCTTGGGAATGCCTTGCTCCATGACATCAAACACCTACTGAGACCTGAAGTTGACATCAATCACATCATGATTGACAAGTGCAAATTAGACAGGGCCAAAACCCAAATTAGGGTAGTTAGTGAGGGTGTGGAATCAGAGAAAAAGACAGCTCATTTGTGTTGGTGTGGATGGGAAGGTTGACGAGAATACCATGACTTACAAAGAAATAGAGACACCTGAAGGGGAAATTGTTCTCAGAAAGTGTGTTGACGCAGAACATCACCTCACCTTCACCTATTTGACCCACAGAACAATTCCTGTTATAGGCGCCACTGGTGAGGTCCTTGCTCAGGAGACATTCAGTGTTCTTGAAGAATATAATAGCCTTGAAAGTATCCGAGCCATTCTTCTTGATAATACCGCAACCAACACTGGCTGGAAGAGTGGTTTAGTGGTAAAACTTGAAGAAACTCTGGGGAGGAAACTGCACACTACTGGTTGCGCACTGCATCAGAATGAACTCCCACTAAAAGCTCTTTTCAAAAAAATGGATGGAGTGACAACTGGCCCAAGAAGTTTGAGCGGGCCCCTTGGGCAAAGGTGCGCTAAAGATATCCAGGATGAACCTCAGGTACAGTTTGAAGCTGTGGAAATTCCAGTCATTGAAGGGTACATTCCAGAGGAAGTACTGAAAGACCTCAGTCATGATCAATGTATGAGTTTTGCAGAGGGATCGGATCAGGAAGAGTAGATGACAGATGGGCTGCTTGGAAGATTGGCTCACTTAACCATGCAAGATGGTTAACTCTTGTCATACGACTTCTTTGTTTGTACACAAGAGACAACAGACCAAACCTGAACTTGAAAAAGTTGGTCCATTACATTGTTCGAGTTTATGCTCCTGCATGGTTTGAGATAAAGGCATCCTCTAAGCTGCATGATTCTCCTCGCATCCTCTTCTCTGCTATCAGCCGAATGAGGCTGATTCCATTTGATGATGTGAAACGCATTGTAAAGCAGAACATCCAGGGTAATGTTTTCTGCCTCCGACCTGAGAACATCCTCTATGCCATGGTGAAAGATGATGAAGACAGAATCAGGAATCTTGGGCTTCAGACTATACTCACTCTCAGACACAGGTAAATTTTGCGCTTCTTGTAATTATTATTTTATTTTTTTGCCAAAGCTGAGTTATTCTCCAAAAAATATGGAAAAAATATTATAATTGTCACTTTAAATGGGTAATTTGTTTGTATTATTGAAACGGCAATATTTGAGTACTATTTTTAATTTATATTTATATTTTTATTTATATTTATATTTTTATTTATATTTTGATTTTCATTTTTCATTTATAGAATGGAGAGCAACCAGGAAGCAGGGAAGAAAATTCCCCAGGTGAATTGGAATGCAAATCACTGGCATGAGCTCATCGACTTCACTGACCCTGATGTCATGGAACCACCTACCACACAGCACCTATTTGATGAAGAAATCCAGTCATTCATGGACACTAACACTAAGCCAGACATTCCAGACTTGCCTTCTCACTCTCAGAGTGTTGAGAGGAGTGTGAAATTAGTGACAGAGGCTTCCCATACCGTGTACGGGTTCGAAACTCGTCACAGATGTGTCCTTACTAAAGTACTGAGAGGGAAGATGTGTCCTGCATTTATGTCAAAAGGACATTATTCTCAATCTTATGATGTTTTATATGAATAGTTTTTCTTTTTACATGAGAACATGTGATTTTTTTTGGATTTATCACCTTTTGAAAGTTTTTTTTCAAGTTTTGTAGCCAAAATATGTGAATAAATGAGCAAAAATGCATGTTTTTTCAACGAAATTTTATCATTTTACACTTAAAACACATGATATACATTAGGCATTGTCTCCTCTTGGGAGAGAAAATGATATTGAGTTGCTACATCTATAATTAGTTAATATTATGTCTTCAAAAATGACGAGTTTACCTATCGCGTATGAAGAAAATTGGGTAAAAAACCAGAACAAACTTTAATTGCAAATCCGCAAGCAGGCCCTTATCTGTTTGCTCTAAAAAATTTTTGGGTTCATTTCTCAACCAAACCTAACTACTGGGCACTTATTCACCTTGCGATTTCAAAACATGTGGAAAATCGACCCGTCGTAATATATATATATATATATATATATATATATATATATGGGAATGAACTCAGAATGGTCCCCTGAGTTTTTTATGATACACACAGACAGTGCATGGAACAAGGAACTCTTGTGGATTTAATTATCCCAGAAGAGTTCCTTGTTCCATGCACTGTCTGTGTGTATCATATATATATATATATATATATATATATACAGGGTGGGCGGAAAGTAGCTCCCTATTTTGGATTGGTAAAAAAATACGTATATTATCCATTTATTTCAGAAGAAATAATATGAAAAGGTAGGCATACATGGTAGGTTTTCTCTAAAATTCAATGTGGGCTCCAACTCTTTCCACCAGCTTCTGGAGCCGCCCAGGAATGGCGTCCACTGACTTTAGCAGGAACTCCGGCGGGATGGAGGACATGACTTCCCGAATTCGGTCCTCCAGTTCTTCCAATGTCCTCGGTTTGGTGCGGTAGACTTCTTCCTTTACCCACCCCCAAAGAAAGAAGTCGCACGGTGTCAAGTCGGGGCTCCTGGCTGGCCATTGTTGTCCGTGAGTGGCTGGATGCCCACTTCCCTGGGCGTTGGATGGGTCGTCGTGGTCCACATCAATGGCCAGCCAGGAGCCCCGACTTGACACCGTGCGACTTCTTTCTTTGGGGGTGGGTAAAGGAAGAAGTCTACCGCACCAAACCGAGGACATTGGAAGAACTGGAGGACCGAATTCGGGAAGTCATGTCCTCCATCCCGCCGGAGTTCCTGCTAAAGTCAGTGGACGCCATTCCTGGGCGGCTCCAGAAGCTGGTGGAAAGAGTTGGAGCCCACATTGAATTTTAGAGAAAACCTACCATGTATGCCTACCTTTTCGTATTATTTCTTCTGAAATAAATGGATAATATACGTGTTTTTTTACCAATCCAAAATAGGGAGCTCCTTCCGCCCACCCTGTATATATATGTATATATATATATATATATATATATGTGTGTATAAGAGTGTCTTTAAAAGAAAATCTTTAACTTCACTTGTACAGAACCGGAAGTTCCTTATAGTAACATTCGCTTTAGCACAAAGGCTTCGAGATTGTTTTCTTATAACTGAATCATCACTGAAGGAGCTGGTGATAGTTTGACTCAAATACTTAAATTCTTGTACTTCCTCAATTACTTCACCTTTCATTTTTAACCTAATATTAGCTGGCTGATTACAGCTTTTAGGATGGAAATGCATAACCTTAGTATTTGTAACATTAAAAAGAATATCATGTTTCTGCTGACTTTTAGCAGCCGATCCAGACCTTTAACAGAGGGACTTATTAACACCATATCATCGTCATAAGTTATTTATCCTTGTGTTATCTATACAATGCATGAGCTGCAGTTGGGACTTCCTGGACTGCTCTTTCACAGCTTTGAGTGTGAACTGAGAAGTTCTCAACTTCAAGTGGAGACCTGAGAAGCTCCTTAACTTCTCCTCTTGACATCTTACAAGTGAAGAGTGGCTCATACAGTTTCTTCTTATCCCAATTAATCATAGTAATTGTAGAAGTGGCATCAAAATTCAGTTTAGGGTTTCTATGAGTTCTCAGACTCATGTCTCCATACTCAGACTTACCTCTGATCTTCTTGATCATCTCAACCCCTCATGCCCTCTCCTCCTCATCCTCACTGCACAGGAGAAAGGCAATGAGGTTCTCACTGTGAGCATGATATGCTCCACGAACTATCACATGAGTGATTATGTTCCTGATTTCAGAGGTCTGGCTTCTCAGCAGTCCCAGAGCGGTCACAATATGGTGGGGTCCATACCTCATGTGGTGCTTCACCTTGATCTCAAAATACATCTTTAGCAGCACCTCCAGCTTCTTCAACACCTCCCCCTTCAGACCATGCTGCCCATCCACAGCATCAACAGAGCCTCACCTGTAGTCAGCCAGCGTGACTGATT
This sequence comes from Bathynomus jamesi, assembly GCA_023014485.1. Classification (NCBI taxonomy): domain Eukaryota; kingdom Metazoa; phylum Arthropoda; class Malacostraca; order Isopoda; family Cirolanidae; genus Bathynomus; species Bathynomus jamesi. The sequence continues at coordinate 1,239,049 of JAJOZX010000136.1, read as the reverse complement.
CCGTGGGCCACACTTCAGACCTGCAACTTCCTTGCTCAAATCTCCTGTCTTGAGAGGAGAGCTTTGATCAGTAGGTAGCAGTTCTTCTGGTCAGTGCTAAGGTTCTGTACAATATCTTCTGGCAGTTCAATTATATCTTCTCCTGGCAGAGCCTTGAAGCTAAAGTTGACAGGTATGTCATTGATCTTCTCCAAAAGTTTTCCAACTTGTGCGTGTAGGGACCATCAAGCTTGATGATCATGTGCCTGAGGCTGAGTTCATTAATATGCAACTGGCATATCAGCCAGTGACACTTGTGACCTAGCAGTCTCTCCAAGTGAGTGATGGCTCCTCCATCAGGTCATGTGTTTGTGTTGGTGGAGTCACCACCAAGGACAACAATAGTATCATGAGCACTAATCCACTCAAACAGAGCCTGAGCTATCTTCAGTGCAGGTTTCTCATTTCCTTCAGCTTCTTCTGGTGTACAATGGAAGAGATACTTCCCCTTAGGTTCCAAGGTAACACTATATTGCTCTTCAGTTGTAATATCAGGATGGAAGCGGCCAGTTTCTTCATTGTACCTCATGGTCTTTGTCTTCTTATCTTGTTTTCCATCAAAGAAAATTCCCTTGATCTCCTCTCCCTCTGTTCTTTTCTCCAGGGTCTTCACCGAGGCACCTATTACAAACTCCTTGCTCCTCCACATCATCATCCTGTCAACAGCTAGATATGCCTCATCAGCAGATAGATGGCCAGCTTTGATGAGATCTTGCAAGAAACCAGTTGCAATGGCTGCTGCAGGAGTGTTTGCCACCTTGAGCCTGACTGCAGCCGCAGCAATACTTGAGATATCCATGTAGTTCCTCCTGGCAGAGGTGGAGACTTTGCCAGTGTTGACGCTGGAGCTTGTGCCTGGTGCAGTACTGAAAACATCTGTCAGCAGTAGGAGCTGCTCTGCCTTCTGTTCTTCCTCCTTCCTCTTAGCAGCCTTCACCAGCTTCACTGTTTCCTTCACATCAACATATGCCATCCGGAAGCCAGAAACTTCTGAGGTTTTGATCCTCTGGTAATGGAGCCACTCTAGCTCTAGCTTTGGAATCTTCTGAGGCAGAGGACAGTCACAGTTGACATGAACTCTAGCAGCACAGCCAGAGCAGCCAGGTGCTTCAGTTCCACAGAGAGTGATATCATGTCGGCAGGTTGTTATGTCAAATAATGTATCAAGTTCAGATATTCTCTTCTCTCTCTTTGCAGCCTTCACTCTGCCATTCACTAGGTCAATCATTTCATTCTACCTGACAAGGATCTTCCTGGCAATGGATCTCTCTTGAATGATCACAGGAGGAGTGAACTTGGCATTGCTTTTGCGCCACTATGCCAGTACCAGTGATGCCAAGTCCTTAGCCAAATCTTGCAGAGGGTACTGAGCTCTCTTCATATCATCCAGAAGCAGCTTCTCTTCCTGGAGGAGGATTCCTCTCTGAAACACAGCACTCCAGGTTGAAACTTCTGTTGGAAATAACTGCTTGCCTGGACCCACCAGATCACTCAGCTTTGAACCAGAACTTTTTCTGGTCTTTCGTCCTTGCTTAGCCATGGTGGCTACACAATCTTCACCAAGCTTTGTATCTGAAACATAGAAAATTATCACAGTGAAGCTCTTGTAGCATATAACAGCTGTTACAATGGTTTTGTTTGGTAAGAAGCCGGTCTGTTACATTTGTACTACAGTGTATGTCCTGCACAGCTGTTCTGTACATAACCAGAAAACGAAAAAGTGGAAATTTTAACACTTAAACGTGATTTTTAGCAAAAGTTCAAGAAAACAAACCCCTCCTAAAATTTAATTTTACATAGAAATACATACTGCCAATCTTGAAATTCGCGTTTCAATGAGCATGATACACCCTACTGTATACCCTCATGAACTCTGTAGGGATATAGCTATGAGCAAGCATTGCTGAGAAGATCAATGATATATGCAGACGTACCACGCCATTGGCATATTTTAAGTGCTCGTTCGATAGGTCAGCTACCCCTGACGCCGAACCAGTCTTTAACTCTTTAATTAACCTCATTACTTCAGGAACTGATAGCAAAGTATTTTCTCTTGTCCTCCCCACAGGCGTTTCGCTGCAGCCTATCTTAAGATTATCTCTTCTCACACTATTAAGAATGTTTGAATAGTGGTTTTTCCACAGCCTTTCAATTTCATCCTCCCCCGACACCCCATCGATTGTCGAAGGGCGGGAATTTTTGACACCCGTTTGATTTTTACAAAATTTCCAAAATTTGTTATTTTCATAATTTAAGTGAGCTTCACATGCTTTCGATGCTCGAATAGAATCTTCTTCCTGTTTACATCGCATTATGGCTGCCTTATCCTGACCCCTACTTCTACACATATTCACGTAGATTAGTCCTAATCTGGCTCTACCATAAAAGCACCACAGATCGTAGGCATCTTTCGATTCCTTCTTCAGGCGGGCAATAAAATCATTCCATCCAGGAATAACTTTAGTATGATAGCTGTAAGATTTAATCAGGGGTCTTCCTGCTTCTCTTAACAGGGATACTAAATTATTATAATACCTATCCATGAGTTTACAGTGAAAATCATTTGAGCAAGGATTACAGGCAAGATGCCAAATTTCTAAATTATTAAAGAGATGACCTGTTCTGCCTTTATATTCTGTTCTCTGTTGCATATTAACATTAGACCAGTCGACGCGTTTATTCTTACCTATTGAGTTCTTTTCATGTCGTGTTGCACATACGTTGATAAAATTAATTAATAGTTCTAACGGTCTATGATCAGAAAGAAGGAAATCATGCAGACTATGAACTCTAACAATTCAATTCTTTAGATCAGGGGTCACCAACCTTTTTTTTTGTTCACCGCCCACTTTTACGATTTTTTGAAAATTAAAAAAGCTTATCGCTCACCTTAGATCAAAAAGAATAAATCAACATAATCGATAAAATAAATAATGAAATAAATGTTTAATTACCTTTAATGTGAGCCCACTAGTGGGCGCTACCGCCCAGGTTGGTGACCCCTGCTTTAGATTATTACGAGTGAGACAATGATCAATCCACCTGGTGGTACCACTCATACCTCGAAAGTATGTGAAATTACCACTAGTTACGCCTATACATCTACATCACTTATACTTAATTTAGCCGCCTTGCACATGTTACTCAATTCTACAAAAATTTCCGAGTTCACATACGCATTAAAGTCCCCATTATTTATTATACAGTGAGAATATTTGGGTTTATCTGATAGTGACTTAATTTTGTACACCAAATCAATGTATTCATCTAGATTACTACCGTTGTTGTATGGTAAATAGCAATTTACAATTAATATGCAATCATTGTTCACTTGTAATTCAATACCTAACAACCTGACGTTGTCACGTAAATATTTTGACAAATATTTTCGTATTAATCCTTTAAGGAATTGCTAACGTTTCAAATTGCTAACGTTTCAAATACACGCATTCATAACTTAACCCTACAAAAAATTCAGGGCTTAAAGGGTTAAGAAAGCAACACCACTAAAGAACCTACCGTTCATTAACTCATTTGATAAATCTCCTGCGCATGATACATCATAGTCATTATGGATGGTAGAGAATGAACAATTCGAGCGGAAGCAACACCAAAGTTAACCAAGGTTATATATCTCCTTCATCTTACTTATGGTATCATAACTAACAGTATAACTCTAAGTTGAATTCCAAACTTAGTAATTATTTCATTACAAGACAAATCAACTTAGCAAAAACACAAAACAATTCTTTAATAACAATATTTAGTAAAGACAGAAGCAGCAGAATCCAGTTTGTACTCATTGATTTATGATGCCCTCTTGAATACAAAATGGGAAAACATCTTGTCTCGGAAACTTTCACAAATGGTCCAACAGCTATCAAAGATATAATCATATGAACCTTACCTTACTTTATGAACCTTATGTTGTTTCGTGCGTTGGTCTCTCTTCACACGGAGGTCAAGCTGGTGGCCCCGCCTCTAGGTCTGGCCTGGTGGAGGTGCTTTCTTGCGTTCTCCACCTTACATAGCCAGGCACGCCCGGCTCATCTGGTACTGTCCTGAGCCAGGCATCCAGTCTTTTCTTGAAGACTTCAACTTTGACCCCCGTTACGTTTCTGAGGTCCTTAGGAAGCTGGTTGAAAAGTCTTGGCCCCCTGACAACCAAGCTATTTTCCTTCAGGGTTGAGGAGGTCCCTTGTCGGGACCGGCTCATCTGGTACTGTCCTGAGCCAGGCATCCAGTCTTTTTTTGAAGACTTCAACTTTGACCCCCGTTACGTTTCTGAGGTCCTTAGGAAGCAGGTTGAAAAGTCTTGGCCCCCTGACAACCAAGCTATTTTCCTTCAGGGTTGAGGAGGTCCCTTTTCGGGCCTTTAATTTGGGAACACTACACATTCTGCCTTTCCTATTTTCCAGTGTTGTTTGAATGCTAATTGGGTTTAGTTTTAGGTTTGGTACCAGTTTTTCGATCATTTTCCATATGTAGATTATGATGTAACTCTCTCTTCTTCTTTCCAGTGAGTACAGATTTAGTTTACGTAGTCTTTCCCAGTAGTTGATTTCTTTACAGCCATCAATCTTGGCTGTGAAATGCATTTGCGTTTCTTCTAGTTTATTTGTTTCTTCCTTTTTATATGGGGATGTCAAAACTGAGCAGTATTCAAGTTTTGGTATAATCAGTGTTTTTAGCAGGGGAATCATTACTGTCCTGTCCCTTCTCTTGAACGTTCTTAGAACCTGTCCGGCGACTCTTTTTGCTTTATTTATCGCTATCTGTTTTTGTGTTTCGAATTTCGCATCATCTGTCATTATTATCCCGAGATCAATCGCTTTCATGCTTCTCTGAATTTCCTGTCTATCTGGAGCATAATATGCAGTCTGTTTAAGTTCTTCTTTTTTACCATATCTCAAGAGCTGAAATTTCTCGGCGTTGAATGACATGTTGTCTTCTGACCATTTGTATATTTTGTTCGTGTCCCTCTGCAAGGCCTCCACGTCATGTACATCGCTCATTTTTCTGTTGATCTTTGTATCGTCTGCAAAGGATGTTACTCTACTATTGCTGTTTACTCCGCTGTCTATGTCTGTTAGCATGATAATGAACAGGAGTGGGGCCAGTACTGTCCCTTGTGGTACTGAGCTGCGTACTTATGATTCTGATGATGATATACCTTGAATTTTGATGACCTGAAGACGATCACTAAGGACGTTGCAGATCCATTTTCCCACTTTGCCTGTTATTCCCATGTCTTTAATTTTATGTGCTATTATACCATGGTCACATTTATCCAAAGCTTTAGCAAAATCTGTGTATATAACATCGTAGTTGTCATTGCCTTCCAATGCATCTAGGATATTGTTGTAGTGCTCTATTAGTTGTGATAGGCATGATCTACCTGATCGGAATCCATGCTGATTTTCGTTGAATCTTTCCCGTGTCTCCAGGAAATCATAAATTTTCTCTCGAACTATTCTTTCAAATACTTTGGTGAGGTGGGACGTCAATGACACTGGTCTATAGTTCTTTGCTTGAGATCTGTCCCCTCCTTTATATATAGGGACAATGTTTGCTCTTTTCAAGATGCTCGGTATTTCCCCAGTGTCTAGGGATCTTCTCCATATCCAGTATAAAGGTGTAGCTACTTCATTTTTACAGTTTTTAATCAATAATGCGTTCCAATTGTCCGGACCTGCAGCTGAATGTAGTTTCATTTGTCCTATAGCTCTCGCTACATCTTCTGGTGTAAAATCAAAGTCTGTTATATACTCTCCTTGCAATTCCTCTTCAAAGAATGCATTTATGTCAGGTATCGCTTTGTCACTTTTTGGGGTACTGAAAACTGATTCATATTGAGCTCTCAATGTATCAGATATTTCTTTTGGATCGTCGGTTAGTTCATTATTTCCCGTCCTTAAGGGCCCAATAGCGGCGCGCGTTTTTGTTTTCCTTTTTGCATAGCTATAGAAGTATTTTGGATTTTCCTTTATTGCTTCTACCGCCTTTTCCTCTTTCCTCTCTGTATGGTCCTTAATCAGGCCTTGTATTTCCCATCGATACCCTCCAGTTTTTCTTTTATTGCTTTCCTGTCTTAACTCCACTCTCTTTCTTTTGCGGAATAGTCTTCCCTTTTGCCTTTCTAGCCAGCTCCTCTTTCCTTTTGGCTGTGATTTCGGAGCATATTTTTCTAAAATTCTCAGCGTGTTTTCCTCCAAGGTTGTTAGCATATCTTCAGTTGTTTTATTCTCGAAAATTGTTCTCCATTCTATTTGGGCCATGTGCGATCTGATTGCTTCCCAATTTATAGTCTTCGAGTTTAAGTTAAAGGCCCCGAATTTACTTCTTTCCGCAATATGTGTATTGTCTTCTAATGCTGCCGTCATATTTGTTGATATCTCGATTAAGTTGTGGTCTGAGATAATGGTTGGGGTTATTTTTATATTTCATATACCAACAATTTTATTATAGCTTGTTCCATACCGTAGTGGATTAATTTAATATATCAGTATTCAAATTTCTTTAAAGAACTGGGGTTAAATTTCCTTTGAAGAACTATAATTTAGGGTAGGTCTATCCTATATACATTACATAGGTAATGCAAGTTGTGAAAGATTAAGAATATATAACCAAAACTTTTTTCTCTCCGTTCAACTGAACAGTCTTTGTCCATAAAACTAGCGCAATAACTGAAACTTTGATAAAGTTTTTAAGTTAAATAATTACAATATAATATTTGGCAGTCTACTGAGGTGTAGTAGTATACCCCCACAAATTCCGAGTTGGGGGTAAGGGGGTGGGGTGACCGCTAAAGTTCATATTAAAAAATGCCGAGTTGGAGTGAGGGGGGTGGGGGTGGTCTCCCCAAGGTCCCCCAAAGGGGAATAGTTCCCTAAAAACAAGGCCCAAAGGGAGGTTGGAGTTAGACCCTCCAAAGGGAAGTGAGGTAACCTAACCTAACATGTATGAATGTGTGTGTTTACATGTAAGTATATAAATGTATGTTTGCATGTAAGTACATGTATGTTTGTGTGTTTATATTTAAAGGGTAATAAAACACAAGTCTTTATTGAGAGGAAGAAATCCGAACGCTAGCATGTCTTAACGCATATGAATCCTTCCCTAACCATCCTGGATGGCTTTTGGATCATTGACAGTTGGCTTAACCCTCTAACGCCGACTGGGTCGAATACGTACCGTTTCAAATACACGCATTTAGACTCAACCCTACAAAAACGTTCGGCGTTAAAGGGTTAAAGTGACTGGGATGGCTGAACGGCTGGGTATCTAAGCACGGAGGGCTGCATTCCAAACACACACACACACACATATATATATATATATATATATATTAGACTGGTCCAACCTATAAGGGCGAATTTTCAAATTTATTATGTTTTATATGGTACCCCTGCATACTGTGAAGAATTGTTAAAGAATTATAAATACCAATTTTAATGCAGATCGGATAATATTTAGAGGTGCCGCATGGAGGTCAAACATTTCATTTTATTCTCCAATCGGATTATTTATATTTATATTTTTTACCTCTGAGGTAGCTGTTATCGGTGTGTTTTTTTTAATGTGGTATCCCCTATAGGCCTAATCCACAGTCCTCTAATTTTGTTTCTATTCCATTTATTTCCTTTATCTAAGTCCCTCTTTTATTGTAGATTTTTTTACGTTCGAAAAACGCTTACGGTGCTGCTCTACAATTTGTAGAAGATACTGTTGTTCTTCACTTTTCGTAAGATGGCCACTGAAGTTCTTAATTAAAGCAACACCTCTCTCAGCGTTGTAATTTACAACATTCATACTTTTTACATAATTGCTAGCAGCTTTGTAGTCATCAATAGCGTTCCAATCAGCAGGATCTCTGTCCAAAAAGTCTATTGCTAATTTTGTGAAGAAGTTGCGAGTTGTTGAACTGACGAAGCTAGCTAGTGTTTTGTCTTGTAGGTTAGGATCATTCACATTCAAATTTATCCGTTTAGGAGGATTTTGAGAGCCATTCACATCCAGCGCCTTCACCATTTCTCGCTTGACTTCCAGTGACGTTTCTTCATCAAAAAAAGAAAGTCCGATGACCGATGAGCTCTTCATTCAAATACCAGAGATGGCGAGAGAGCGCTTTAGATGCAGCTACAGATATTTCTTTATCATCGTAGGATTGAAGTTTCTTGAGAAGAGATAGGTCATTAGCTGGTGCAGAGGAAGCAATGGGTGCTAAAAACCATTCATTTACGTAGCATCGAACAGCATATAATGCAAAACGTTGCATCCCTTCTAGTTCACGTCTAGTGACTTCCATTTGTTTGTGGAAAAGACAAATTTTTATTGCATATATCACTCGCGCCATCCATCGCACACGGTGCAACGCTCCGGGTTGATGGAATTTAATGCCATCAAAAGGAACATCTCCAAGGTATATGATTGTCAAATCTAAGAGTTCTCGGTAATCTGCTCGAGGTTGTAATTTAGTCAAATGTTGCTTGCAATTTTCAATTATACTGGCCTTTTCCGGTACATCGATTTGAACAATTTCAAACTTGTTTGTGTCAAAAGTCTTCCATTTATTTTTAAGACGCTTAAATAACAAGATATCCGGACCACCAGTGGCAGCGCCGTGACATTTGTCAAATACAGATGCTATTACTATTTCGAGAATGTGATGTCGACAAGCTAGTCCGAGGAACGGCCGTTCAAGTATGCTTTCAATAAGAGTACATGCTCCTTTTTTATCGCCAGTGTTGCTTGCAGTTGTGTCAAAGCACATTGCCTGCACACAATCTCGTAGCCCCCAGTCATCCAAAGCTTCGACCACAGCACCTGCAATATTTTTTCCTGTGCCAGATTTAAGTTTAGGTACTGAGAGAAGCTTAGATTTTCCTCCGCCTGATACAATAATTGGAAGTCTATCCACACTATCATCACCAGTAAGATCTTGGATAAGCTTTCCGTCCCAATGAACTGTGAGAGGAATATCAGTTTCAAATGATTGCTTGATGTCATCCGTAATTTGCTGACGAACTGATATTCGTTTTCTCCGTATTGAACTTCTACTCAGAACAATGTCATCAACTTCATATCCAAGAGAAGATGCAGTAGCTGCTGCTACTGATACTGCTTGGCGATCACTTAATTTGTTTCTGTCCAGTGTCATTGCTAATTCTGTTGATACAACCATTGCTGGTTTATGACTACCAAGTTTCTCCTTTATGGTGACTGGTGTACTTAATGTACTTGGCTCTTCCTCGGAGGAACTACTATTTGACGAAAATTGAGTCACTGTTGTGTTCATTTTCTTTCTCATAGTTTCTTTCTTAACTTGGCGTTGAAATGCTTCATCTCTAGATCTTCTCTTAGATTGTTTGAGAGCACATATTTTGTCCACACTTCCTATGTAGCCTCTCCTCCACTTCTCTCGTTGAGCTTGTAGAAAAGCTCTGTCTTCTTCTACTGTCATTTTTTGCCTAGCATTGGCATGGGCGATATCGAATAAATCGTCCAAACGTTCTTGAAAAGAAGTTTATCTATTTGTGTCTGTGAACGTCTAGATTTAGATTTTTGAAGTCCTCTATAATTAAAATACTCCTTTTCTATTTTTTTCGTAACATTGCGATAGTCAGCAGTTGGTATATTTGCCATCTCCCAAAATTTCAATACTTCAGCGCAAACAGCTTTAGATGCATCTTTCAAGGTCTTTTTGGCATTTAGATGGTGAAAAATAAGCCGCAGAACGTCACCATAGGATGGTAGCTTTCTTCCACATATTGTCTCAATTGTTTGTCCAATAAGTCACATTTCTGTTGATTTTCTAGTCGCTACTGAACTTGCCATATTTTACATCCTGTTTGTGCATGATGCCATTTGACACACTCCTACACTGCTATGATGCTATCATCTCAACAACACAAGTAACATACCTACTGGAGATAACTACTCCACAATCCATATAATATTACTAATTTTTTTATTTCTGATATTTTTGACAGTAGTGCGGCACCCCTAAATATACTTCAAATGAGCTGATATTTTTGTCAGAAGTTACTCTTATAAAGGTGCACAATAGTTTCAGGTACCATGTTATGATTTCAAACATTTTGGTTTTTGGACCAGTCTGGATCCACAGGAAAATATTTATTTTAATACATAAATTACAACAAATGGTAAATACTTAAAATGAATATCAACTTTAACTCGTAAATGCGTATCCGTGATACTGTACAGTGGTTCGTACTCCAGTATAAACAACAAATTATAACAAATGCTCAAATTGGCGGCCTCTGACATCGAGACACTTAGGGATGGAATTTATGATTTTTAATAATTCTTCGAATTGACGTTCTCGAGATGCGTGTTTCATTTGATAATCTTCTTGTTGACTTTACTGGACTATTCGTTAAAGTTTCACATACCATTGCAGAGATATTTTCATCAGTTGCAGTTTTTGGAAGACCAGAACGCCGTCGATCATGTACACTTCCTGTTTCTTTGAAACGTTTAAACAACTTGCCAACAGTCGCATGTGTTACTGGATGCTTATCAGGATGATTTCTATTGAATTCGGTAGCAACTTCTCTGTGTGTAGCGCCCTGTCTTGCGTACATGAGCACAAGTTCTACCCAGTCTCCTGTTGTTAGATTCGAAGCCATTTCTGGGCTGAAATAAAAAAGTATTTGAGTATTTATACTGGAGTACGAACTACTGTACAGTATCACGGATACGCATTTACGAGTTAAAGTTGATATTCATTTTAAGTATTTACCATTTGTTGTAATTTATGTATTAAAATAAATATTTTCCTATGAATCCAGACTTTCGGCCCACCCTGTATATATATGTATATATATATATATGTATATATATATATATATATATATATATATATATATATATATATACAGGGTGTACATAAAGTTAGGATCTATTTTTGTGAAGCACTTGGAAATTATATGGAATTCACTCATAAAATGATAAAGTGGTAACATTTATTAAATAATTAAGAGTAGGATTCGACGTGACGCCCATCAGTATCCCTGCACAGCTCAAATCGTTCCGCAGCATTTCTAAACACATTCTGGAGCATTTGCGGGGTTATGTTATCTGCAGCAGTTCGTATACGTGTACGTAAGTTTTCAAGACTCGTAATCTTCGGTTGATAGACGTGCGATTTGATAAAGCCCCATGCAAAGAAATCTAAAGGAGTTAAATCTGGTGATCTCGCTGGCCAAGGTCTGTTGCTTCCGCGTCCGATCCAGCGATTTGGAAAACGTCCATTTAGATAATCCTGAACAATGTTGGCATAGTGACAAGGAGCACAGTCATGTTGATAGACGACGGGATAGGATTGTTAGTACCGTCGTCTATCAACATGATGGTGCTCCTTGTCACTATGCCAAAATTGTTCAGGATTATCTAAATGGACGTTTTCCAAATCGCTGGATCGGACGCGGAAGCAACAGACCTTGGCCAGCGAGATCACCAGATTTAACCCCTTTAGATTTCTTTGCATGGGGCTTTATCAAATCGCACGTCTATCAGACGAAGATTACGAGTCTTGAAAACTTACGTACACGTATACGAACTGCTGCAGATAACATAACCCCGCAAATGCTCCAGAATGTGTTTAGAAATGCTGCAAAACGATTTGAGCTGTGCAGGGATACTGATGGGCGTCACGTCGAATCCTACTCTTAATTATTTAATAAATGTTACCACGTTATCATTTTATGGTTGAATTCCATATAATTTCCAAGTGCTTCACAAAAATAGATCCTGACTTTATGTACACCCTGTATATTACTGGAAAAATTATTATGGATTTTTCTAAAATTTCTGTTTCTCGTATTAAAAGCTTCCTTAAACTTAAATAATTGATGTAAAAGTTATTTATTTAGCCATTGTTATATTGTGTTAGTACTTTTCTGGCATATTAGTAAATAAAATGTTCATATATGGCAACACTGAGGAGTATACAGAGTGGCATCACTCATTCAAGCTACCACGCGGTACAATCAGTCCCCCCAGTATTACTTAGTGCGTGGTGTGTGGTAGAGTGCTACGTGTTTTGATTTAAGTTTTTTGTTTTTAATGTTGTATATACATAGTTTCTCTAAACAGAAGCTACCTATTCAATATTTTTCCTTTATTTTTACAGCTGACAAAGATTTCTAGGAATATTGTGAAAGATGGGTAAAAGAAAAGATTTAAGTCTTCGTAAAGTAGGACAAATTAAAGTTTTATTGGAAAGTAGCTTGCTGAAACAAAAAGAAATAGCTAGAAAATTTAGTGTATCAACACAACTAGTGTGATCAACAAAAAAATTGCTAAAGGTGAAGAAACTGAGTCGAGACGGATAGGAAACTGTGGCAGAAAGAAGTGCACTAATCCAAGATTGAATAGAAAAATAACAAACATGGCTTTGAACGACCACCAAAGGGCGTCATGCAGGAAGATATCTAGCATGCTGGCAGAAGAGGATGTAACTGTGAGCCGAAGAAGAGTAAACAATCGGCTTTTAGAATGTGGGGTTGCGAGCTTATCGTCCTAGGAAGAAACCATGACTCACCGAGGCAATGAGGCAGGACCGTTGCGCATGGGCAAAACAACATGAAAAGTGGACTTCGGATGATTGAAAGAAAGTAAAATTATATTCTATAATAGTTGTGATGTTTAGAGACTTTTCTTACTGCCCCTGTTACATTACCTCCATTTTGTTACTGCCCCTGTTACATTACCTTCATTTTCACATGAAACATCTTAAGGATATAGCAAAATAACTTGCTTTGTCTCCATGTCTAGTCGGTTCTAATAACTATTTTATCTCAGGTTGTCTTCTCTGACGAATCAACTATAGCAGTGCTTGATGATCGCGTTCGAACAGTCCGGCGTCTACCTAGGAAGGAATTTTTGCGGGAATGTTTGAAGAAAACAGTTAAATTTCCGCAAAAAATTATGATGTGGGGAGCTATTTCAGTGCATGGGACAGGTCGGTTGCACATAATTAATGACACTATGAACCATGATAAGTATATAGGGGTACTGAGAGATCGTTTACTGCGTCGAACAAAAGATTGGTATGGAAATGAAGCATGGATATTTCAGCAAGACTCAGCTCCATGCCATACCGCAGAAAAAGTTAAGACGTGGTTGGTGCTCACAAAATAGCGTGAGATTGCTCCCATGGCCTGGTAATTCATCAGACATGAACCCCATTGAGACTTTATGGGATGAATTGAAGGATGAGATTCATCAAATACCAACTACTTCTAAAGGGCAGCTCATTGAACGACTCATACACGTCTGGTTTCACTCAGCTAAAATCAAAACTTTATGCCAGACTTTGATTCTTGGTATGCCAAAACGTGTGCAGGAACTATTATCAGCTAAGGAGGGCCAAACTAAATACTAATATGACATATCTGCATTAAGACATCAAAATAAATGTGTTTTATCCAGTAAATATGTATTTAAATTGCCCTCAAACACAAAAAAATGAAATTTTAGAAAAATCCATAATAATTTTTCCAGTACTATATACTGTATATATATATATATCATACACCCCTGGAGGTTAGTGAATTGAATTCTCCAAGAGGGTATGATATAGTACTGGATCGAAAGGACCGTCTCAATGTCTTGTCCAACCGTTGCCACAGAGCATGCCGAAATCTCTTTTCATTTTAGAGTTCGGTAGATTTATTCCTCGGTTGCCAAAGAAACACGTCGGTAGTTATTCTTTTATTTACTTTAAGCAAGTTAATTTTCAATCAATTATATGGAGTCAAATTTATCTTCACAAAAAGTTAATAATATGAATATTTGTTTTATGTTACTGAGTAAGTAATAGTTTAAACTTAATTCTAAGATAATGAAATGTATGTTAAATATTGCTTCAGCCTACTGCCTAACCTACAGTCAAGCTCCAAGCCCGAATTTCCGTATACACAACTGTAAATCCAATTTCCTAACGAACTGAATTTCCCTTCTTCAGCTGGGAGATCCCTTCTAAGACCTAGTCCGGTCTGAATCTGTTTTTCCAAGCTTCGGATTCCTCGTTATATACGGGAGAGTTTCAGTGTTTTCATGCATCAGAAGCACGTTATCGTCGCGTGAGACGCATGAGCAATCCAGTTTATCATGGTCGAACAGACGTACGCGAAAGGTCGCGTGTGCCTTCGAGCAAACCAGTTTCTGACGGTCGGACGGAAGTACGCAAAAGGTCGCGTAAGCTCTTGAGCAGTACTTGAAAAGGCAAGGTTGGGCAGTACGTGAAAGGGCATGAGACGCCTGAGGTTTTCCAAAAGTGATTTATTTATTTATAGCAGTAAGGAGCTTAGTTTCTTTATTTGTTAGGATCCGTGGCTTAGCTGTTAGCCCCATATATTCATTCAAAAATTTATTTGATTTCACGCGAGCCAATGGGAAGAATTGAACTCCTGAACACCTGACTGAACTTCTGACTTAGCTCTGTTTTTCAGGGTGAAATATGGGATTAGATTGGTCTATTAAATTTGAAATATTTCTGTGGACCTTCCATGTTCTCTATTGAAGGGAAACAGTTTTATCGTAATTATCTAGTTTAGTTGTAATGAAGGGATAATTTATGAATAATTTAATTATTTTTTAGGAGTAACTAAGGAATTTAGTTTCGGGAATCAATGCGTGCTTTTATGCATAGCTCAGATCCTCCTTTTTGAATGACGGAAAGGTTTTTTGTTCTTTTTTTTATAGCGAATTTTCAGGGTATAATACCCTCTTCAAAATTCTGGACATTTGAATTCCCTTCATAAGAACAATCGATAGAATCGTTAAGGATTAAGGATTTAATTCCTTTGGAAAATTCTAAAAATCTTTACAGAATTTATTAAGTTGTCCCTGAAGGTGAATTCGTTATATGGGGGGAAAACTAAATTTTTTCCATAATTATTTCTTAATATTTGGAAATTAGATTTACATTAAAAGGGACAACTAAAGTTTTCTGCGTGAAAGGATCCTCACTTACATTGCATATCCTGTAACTCGTAGAAAATGAAACATAGAAAATATCATTGTAAACACTACACGGTATATAAATTATCTTAAAGGAAAGAAGAGTAGGAAAGGAATATCACAGTTCAGATATTATTTTACATAAAATTTGTTCATAACGTAGATTTTTCAGGTTCTATGTATAACAGACCCTTTTCAAAAATCTACTCCTCCAAGGCAGAGTATTCTGGACATCGCATTAGCTACAGTATTATATCACAGTTACGTTTTGTTAGCTGTAATTTTGTGTAAAGTAAGGATATCTAGAGCTTTAGTAATTTTTAAAATTAAACTCCTAACCTTTCAGGTAAAGCTTAAGTAGAATTGTTTACTTTATAAAAAGCAAATTCGTTTCGTAACTAATTATTTTTGCAAAATAGTTTGATTTATTTAAAGGGATGACTAATACCCAGCAGACTAAGGCGACGTCGAAGGATTTATACTACGTCTTTATATACAAATTCTTTAAATTTAGTTAACTAATGTAAAATATTTTTTTACAGAAAGATGGATTGTATTTTAAGGTATGAAATAGATAAAAATGAAACCGGAGAGTTTAGTGAACATTAAACGTTATGTGCATAATGCAGTTATAAAATTAAAAATTTTATGCTTCACGCATTTTATTTGTTTATCATTATGTTATTGACAAAAGAGATATGCGTCACATCCTGAATGTGTTTATAAAAAGTTTAATTTCTTAGGATAACTCTTGTAAGTTCGCATTGTGATGTATAAGATTTACCTTTTTGGAAGGAAAATATAGCAGGAATGAATATGAAACAGAGTGGGAGTAATAAAATAAAATTTACAGAGAGTAACTAATCCACTAATCGGAATCTGTGTCACCCGAATCCCATAATGAGTCAAATGGACTATACCTTAAATGCGCATTGTTGAAATAAATATCAATTACTTTATTAAATTCCTTTAATTGATAGTGTCCTGTGAAGTAAGTTTTCTCATCCACTATTTGGACAATGGCATCTTTTCGACATAGATACATTGCAAGAAAGTTAATATACCTGGACGAAGGGGCAAATTGGCTAAAGGTATCTGATTTAGTCAATCATGTTCATTGACAAGTGTGACTAGTTTTTTAGCCGTATTGAATCCGATGAAAAGTATATTGTCTAAAGTTAATGAGTGTAGATTTCTCAATTTGAATCGGCTGCATAAAAAGTCTGATGGCAGCGTGCCATTTGATAATTTTGAAGTAAGTACTCTAGGAGACGTTCTTAAGAAACGGTTGTAGGTTTTTCAGAAGTACAATCAAATTGTATTCTGTCTAAATGCAATGTTTCTATTCATCCAAATCTTTGCAAAGAGATCTTTACGGGATAACTCAGTAGAGTTTAAATCTCTCTATTTCGTTAAGACAAACCTCAAAATGAATTTGTGCTCCCTTAGGAACGTGAATAAATAATAGAGAATTTCAATCGGAAGTTCATCAAGGTTAATCTTTCCGAATTTCCAATGTTCTTTCCCTGGAAAGACCGATTAATGAATTATACAAGTTATGATTTTTTACTTTACACTCCTTTATCTTAACGCTAGAAACACTTATTCACTAATATTTTTTAAACGATTATTAATACTAATATAATCACTAAACATTAATCACAAACTAGAGTATGCACTTGAAACATATTTAATTTTTTATCACAAGCAAGTGATATATGCAATAATATAATTATTTCCAAATGAGCATTAGGATGGAGAAAGAGTTATTTTCTGGGATCGAATAGTTTGGCCGGGTTAAAGCTCAGCTTGTTACTGGAGGGTTTCTCTTAACGTTATTCTGGTTGTCTCTCATAATTCATTTCTTCATAGCTAAGAATCTGCGTCGTTTCAGGTCAGCGGTAAGACCTAGCGGAATAAAGTTGCCTTCTCGACGATTCCGGGCTTGTTAGAGAAAAATATAGTCTATGTGGGGGACTCCTAAGTGGTGTTGGCAATCGGGTCATTGGAATTTCTTCAGGTGGGCTCGATGTTGAGGCATCAGCTTCTGCAGGTGTTGTAGTCCTGAAGGCCGGTGATGAATAACGTCGAGGGTGACAGTACTTACGACATACTGTGATCCCGATCGTGGCTGCTCCGAGGATGAGGCAAAGGGTTAACGTAGAGTAGGAAATAATGGAGGACTTGCCGTCGTCGTACTTCTCTAAGGTGATCTTAAGAAAGCGGATCATCTCTCTCAGGTTTACTCCTTGAGAAAGAGAAGCGTTGAAATACTTTAGGGCCTCGGCGGTGTGAGACGAATTTATGACATAAGTCATTTTTATGTCGCCTGTCGGTGGAGGTACAGTAGATCCGTTTTCAATGTGAAGTTTCGAGGGTCGGAAAAAAAATGGATAAAGATGGAATCATTTTATGATCCGACAAAATGTCGCATCCATCCGGTAAAGGGAATGATCCCGTCCCGGATATCCCCACTTGTTGTTGTTCCTTTTGTTTCCACATCTAAAGAGTAAAGTTGTGGGTTGAGTCACACTATAATAAACAGTGTGACGATGTCGAAGGAACATTGGGGAAAAGTTTCGTTTCAACACTCGAAGGTAAGTCGTAAGATTTATTTTGGGGTTTGGTTGGAAGAGTCGGACCAAACAATTATCAGATCCCTTATTTAAAATAAAGGTGGGGCCCAGACAGTGATATGTCCCTTCAATTCGTGAACAGCCATCCAGTTTGTCCAGTAGGATATAATTTAGCCTGTTTTGGCTAACCCCTAAGTATCTTGTCCTCGGGATTATTTCTGCATATAAATCTTCTTTATTAATCCAAATTGGAAGGTGATCAACTTCGAAGAGAGTGATTGGTGACTCTATTGCCTTTAGGGGAATGAAGATTATTATACGTAGCTCATTATGGGAGACTTTCCGCATGCGGGTGATGCTGAGTCGGAAACATAAGGGAATGGTGGCCTCGTTTAAGATGTGTGGGACCAATCTTCCAACTTTGGGCTCGATGCCTTTATACTGGATCAAATAGGAAGGAGTCCAATCGATCTCTGTTGGCGTTAACTAGAGCTGTTTTCTGTCTATTTAATCTTAAGTGGAGTGCCTCTCTACATGTGGATAGGCTGTGACCTAATATGGAGAGGAAGGTTATGTACTTTTCCTCTTAAATTTCTTCTTCTAGACTGGCAAAATACACACCCACTGTTTCTTGAAATGAGTGTATATTTTCGGTGAGGAGGTTTACAAACTTCTTTAAACTACTGATGTCGTACATAGTTGCATTTAATACGTTGACATACGAGTTCAAACTGACAGCCAAGTTTTTCTCATTTGATTCAATCGTTTGTATATGGCTTATGACGTCGTCAACCGAGTTTTGTTCAGCTGTCCTAAAGACAAAGTTCATATGTGCACGCATACTACTGATACGATAGGCCCGAACTACTGCTGACAGGTTCTTCCCACTAATTTAGTTGTTTCGAGGTTTAATGTAGGAACTTAATAATGCAGAACTTAACGTCAACGAATGACAGTTTTCGGTTGAATTTGACAATGGTGGCATAGTGGTGAAATTGAACATTATCTACCAATATTTCAGTTTCCTATAAATTTAATATTGGTGGGAATTCAAGCATTAAACGGAACAATTCGGTTTTTTCGCGAATTTAACATTGGTGGCATCGGTGACTCGAACATTTTTTTTTTTTTTTATCACAATTCGTGTTTTCTTCAGATTTATCAATAGCTGCAATTTGAAGCAAAACACGAAAAATAATAATAATAATGTGAATTGCAATCCAGAATTAGTATCGGTTATTCAAAAATTACCGCAACCCATGGCGTGTATATTTATTATTGTGGGGTATATATATATATATATATATATATATATATTATATATATATATATATATATATATATGCACCTCATGGATTACGGTAATTTCTGGTACTAAGGTTAAAGTTTTAAAAGAGAAGTAATCTAATATATATATACATACCAACAGTATATATATATATATATATATATATATATATATTATATATAATATATGTGACAAGAAAACTCGGTCCCGGAAAAATCAGTCCCAAGACGGTGACGATGACGGTGACCGTGAAATTTTTCCAAAAAGTAGAGAAAAAATAAAAAAACGCAAAAAAACAAAACAAAAGGTGAAATACATAATAATAATAATAATAATAAAAAAGAAAAAAAAAAGAAAAAAAATTAAATTGAAAACAAGAACAATAAAAAATAAGAAAAGATAAATAAGAAAAGAAGATAAAAAAAGTAAAAATGAAAAAAAAATAAAAATTTAAGCATCATATTTTAATAAAGCGATAATTTTGTTGAATCTTTTTCTTTTTTCAAATTCATCTGTTACAATTTTGGTGCCGGGTTTTACATTATACAATATTACTTCAGTTACAGTTCTTGCATTTCTATTCTCCACTGGTACATTATAGATGGTTCCTTTATCTCTTCTTTAGTTAATATCTCATTATCCGTTAAAATTTTTTTCTTGGAAAATCTAGCCATATTTTAAAGGGGGCTTTAAAAAATTCAAAAAGACACTGTTTTTCCAAAAAGACCCTGTTTTACCCATTTACCAATTTTTATATACATGTTTAGTTTGCAACCAACTAACTTTTTTATACGTGTTTAGTTTACAACCAACATGCTAAAGCTTTAATAGTTAACAGTGAATAACCCATAATGGCGGTGGCGTTCATTGAGTCGCAGAGAGGGAAGAAGAAGTTAATTGACAATTGCAATTATGTGTATGACTTTCATAAAAGTAGTGCTGCCGGTCAAAAGTTATTTTGGCGCTGTGAAAAACGTGGAATGTGTACTCAGGTAGGGTGGATCGATTTTACATTTTTTCGATTTCCATATTCTAATAGAGACAAAAACTTGCGCATGCATGAGAAAATAGCCCCCGGCAGAGCGATGAAAATCATATTTTAGTAGTCAAAAACGTATTTTTCTTATAATTTTTAAAATATTTCAATATGCATCAAAATTATTCCTAATAACTATAAAGTCGATGAAAAAGACCTCATATGATCGTTTTTCCAAGCGCGTTGTCCTACGTTAATATCTTTTGCCCCCGGCAACAACGTCAAATGTTGAAAACATAGGTAATTTATATACATATTTTCAGATCGGCTCTTTGTCTTAAATAATGCATTTATATATTTCCCATAGCATTTATATCGTTGCTTAGGCATGAAATAACACACACGCAAAATTTTATGACTCTAGAGTAATATCTTCTGTCCACGAGAAAAGTCTAAATGTGGATTATAATTACGTTAATGCGATGTTATAAGTACGATAAGTACTAAGTACAGCTCCTCGCTTGCTAATTTTATAAAATTAGCAACCCAGAACTCACCACGAGGAGGTGGCTGTACGTCCAGTTCCACCCTATCCAGCCCCAACCACCCTTCCTTTGGCTGCATGTCGATTTACATACGGTAATCTTTCTTAGAATCAAATCGTGGAATTTTTGTTCGGGAGTGAAGACGGGAGCGGATGAATCCGTCCCTCTCTTCTATTCCACTTACACTGGCAGAGGCTTCGGTTACTAATTTGATGAGTCTCTCGACCGCTTGAGTATGACAAGGGAATAGTGGGATCAGTCCATCAGGCTGGTCTCCCGTCTCAACAAACTCTTTTATTCGGGTATCAGGTATTGTTTTTGTAACGGGGGGTTCGGTCACCTCAGCCGTTTGCCAGTTGATCATTTCGTAATAGTTTTGACTATCGTAGAGCAGCTCAGGCATGGCGAAGGCTCGAATTTCCCCCGCTGGTGATTGTTTTGATCGTGCTTTTAATATTCTTCTCCATCCCAATTCTCTTATGTGTTGCTCATCGGCATGTAGCATGGAGATCAAAATATTTTCTGGGTGAGCAAAGAAAGAATTTCTACGGAGGACTTTGTTGGCGATTGTCTTAGATCTTTGAGGCATGGTCTGAGAGAGACGCATCATTTCGAAAAAATGTTTTGCGCCCTCAGTGAAACTGGAGTTTTTCTTTATCAAAAACCAAATTGGTGCGTAAACTGTCATAATGAATCGCACAATTTCGTTGAAGGTGCTGGGAGGGTCACTGGTTGAAACATAGAGGCGCAGAAATCTATTTGCTGTTGTCAGCCACCTGGAATGCGCCATCTTACCTGGATCTTACCTGCTGGCAACACTCACCAGAGATGACCTTTAAACCCTAGCCTAGAGTCATAAAATTTTGCGTGTGTTTTCATGCCTAAGCAACGATTAAATGCTATGGGAAATATATAAATGTATTATTTAAGACAAAGAGCCGATCTGAAAATATGTATATAAATTACCTATTTTTTCAACATTGACGATGTTGCCGGGGGCAAAAGATATTAACGTAGGACAACGCGCTTGGAAAAACGATCATATGAGGTCTTTTTCATCGACTTTATAGTTATTAGGAATAATTTTGATGCATATTGAAATATTTTAAAAATTATAAGAAAAATACATTTTTGACTACTAAAATATGATTTTCATCGCTCTGCCGGGTGCAGAAGATGATTACCTATTAAGCTAAGATTTTGCAGAGGCTATTTTCTCATGCCTGCGCAAGTCTTTGTCTCTATTAGAATATGGAAATCGAAAAAAATGTAAAATCGATCCACCCTAAATTGTGTAGTGCTCGTGTCCATACTGATTCAAATACTGATATACCAAATGTTATTGCTACTGTCGGGAAACACAACCATCCTGCACATGCTTCTGCAATTCAAGCAAGAACTGCAGTTGCCGAAATTAAATCAAAGGTAGCGACATCAGTATCATCTACAACGCGACTTCTTTTATGTGATGCTGTTCATGAATTAGATGGTGATACACGTGCTAATTTACCAACACTGCCAACATTAGCAAGATCTATTACCAACTGGAGGCATAAAGCATCCGGAATTCCTCCACTACCTGAAAATCGTACAGGATTTTGTATTCCCGATAATTTTTCTTATTTACCAAATGGTGACCACTTTCTACAATTCGATAGTGGCTCTGAAGATCCCAACATAATTCTAATTTTCGCAACGAGTAAAGGACTTGATGAACTCGTTAATTCACCTTACATTGGCATGGATGGCACGTTTAAAGTTTCTCCGCGTGGCTGGTATCAGTTGTTCTGTATTCATGTACAAATGAATGAAGGTTCATTTCCCCGTGTTTTTGTCGTGTTGCCAAACAAAACTGAAGTAACCTATTCAAAACTTTTGGCATTATTAGAGCTAAGAACAAGTTTTAAACCAACTGAAATAATGTTGGATTTTGAAAAGGCTATTCATAACAGTTGCCGCCGTGTTTTTACTGGTTGCAATATAGTTGGTTGTTTATTTCACTTTTGTCAAAGTATTTACCGAAAAATTTGTGAATTAGGACTGAAAGTTAAATACAATACAGACAAGAACTTTTCTTTAAAGATTAGGATGTTTTGTGCACTATCGTTTTTGCCAAAAGATGATGTTGTGGAGGCCTTTGAAGACTTGTGTGAAGATGAGGAAATACCAATAACCTTCATTAACTATTTTGAGGCAACGTATATAGGCACTCGTAGAGGTAGACGCAACCGCAGAGAAAAGCCAATTTTTGAACTTTCTTTGTGGAATATACATAATAGAGTGAATACGGACTTACCTAGGACGAATAATGCACTTGAAGGATTCCATAGTGGTCTTCGAGCTGTGATTCAAAGTAACAACCCAAATATCTGGACACTAATAGATGCTTTGCAAAAAGAATCGCTGGTTCAAACGAAAATACTACACATTAGTCGAGGAGATGGCCTCATAAAAAAAGAAAATATGTAACTAATAACCGCCGCAATAAAAATGTTGTTGAAAACTACAATGCTAATGACAAAATATCTTTTTTAAGAAACATTGCCTATAATCTTAGTACTTTTTAGTAACAGATAAGTGAAATTTTAAAATCCTTTTTTTAATGGATTTTTATGTAGCCATCCATTCTTTTAATGTCGCAAAAACTTTATCCCTTTAAATCTATTT
This sequence comes from Bathynomus jamesi, assembly GCA_023014485.1. NCBI lineage: Eukaryota > Metazoa > Arthropoda > Malacostraca > Isopoda > Cirolanidae > Bathynomus > Bathynomus jamesi. Next base: position 1,215,967 of record JAJOZX010000136.1, on the reverse strand, counting down.
CATTATAAACTAAACATTGTCTTAATGTCGCTTTTATATCTTTTTTTTAAAAAAAACTTTATCCCTTTAAATCTATTTCATTGTAAACTAAACATTGTCTTAATGTCGCTTTTATATCTTTTTTTTTTTAAAAACTTTATCCCTTTAAATCTATTTCATTGTAAACTAAACATTGTCTTAATGTCGCTTTAATGTCTTTTTTTTTAAAACAAACTTTATCCCTTTAAATCTATTTCATGGTAAACTAAACATTGTCTTAATGTCGCTTTTATATCTTTTTTTTAAAAAAAACTTTATCCCTTTAAATCTATTTCATTGTAAACTAAACAATGTCGCTTTAATGTCTTTTTAAAAAAAAAAAACTGTATCCCTTTAAATCTATTTCATTGTAAACTAAACATGTATATAAAAATTAGTTGGTTGTATATTATGTTATGTGAGAATACTCATTTTACTTTTGGAATAAAGTTTAATTTAATTGTTTTCATTCATGGCACCCAATTTTCTTGGGACCGAGTTTTCCGGGACCGACCGAGATTTCCGGGACCGAGTTTTCCTAGAACCATATATATATATATATATATATATATATATATATATATATATATATATATATAATAGATATATATATAGATGACTTATCGAACGAGCACTTAAAATATGCAAATGACGTAGTATGTCTGCATATATCATTGCTCCTATCAGCCATGCTTGCTCATAGCTATATCCCTGCAGAGTTCATGAGGGTATACCTTGCCCTTGGTCAAAAATAAGTACGGAGACATTCTGTCCAGCAATAATTACAGGCCTATTGCTGTCGCTTCCTGCTTCTCGAAACTACTACAAAAACTCTTGTTACTCCGATTAAATGATTTCCTATGGACATCTCCTAATCAGTTTGGCTTTAAAAGGTCCCACTCAACTGACCTGTGTATCTATGTACTTAAAGAAACAATATCTAAATACATTGACAGTAATTCAACCATTTATAGCTGTTTCCTTGATATAAGTAAGACATATGATAGGGTGAACCACAATATTTTATTTGCAAAACTAGAAGACAGGAAGGTTCCCATGTACATATTAAATTTATTGAAATTTTGGTATTCTCACCAATCTTTCACTGTTAGGTGGGGCAATGTACTATCCGAGTGTTTTGGCTCCTCTTGCGGGGTGAGACAAGGCTCCTTGTTCTCCCTTATGCTGTTTAATGTGTATATTGACGGATTAATTGCTTCACTTAATGAGGCAACAGTGGGATGTTGTATAGATAACACAAGGTTAAATAACTTAGTTTATGCCGATGATATGGTGTTAATAAGTCCCTTTGTTAAAGGTCTGGATCGGCTACTAAATATCTGCGAACTGTATTCGCAGAAACATGATATTCTTTTTAATGTTACAAAACATAAGGTTATGCAATTTCATCCTAAATGCTGTAATCAACCAGCTGATATAAGGTTTAAAATGAATGGTGAAGTAATTGAGGAAGTACAAGAGTTTAAGTATTTGGGTCAAACTATTACCAGCTCCTTGAGTGATGACTCGGATATAAGAAAACAATCTCGAAGCCTGTGTGCTAAAGCGAATATGACCATAAGGAACTTTCGTTTCTGTACAAGTGAAGCTAAAGACACACTCTTTCGTACTTTCTGCAGTAATATATACGGTCAGCAACTGTTGGTGAATTATAAAAAAGGTTCTGGCAGAACCCTAAATTTGCTGTACAACAGGTCTTTTAGACTCTTACATAAATTACCCCCCGAGATGCTCAGCTTCGCAAATGTTTGCTACCCGCAATGTCCCGAGCTTCCCGGAGGTAACAAGACGTGCTCAACACAGTCTAATGCAAAGAATTAAAAAATCAACCAACCCGATCATCCAAGCTATCCATGAGTCCTGCCATTTATCCTCTAAGCTATGGACTTCTTGGTACGAAAAAGTCTGTCTGTAGCTCCACTTAACTTCGACAGTGCAGTATTATTTCTAATCAATTGTATATATTTCTATCCTTAGTAGATGAACTGTCATTGTATTAATAATATTTGTCATATGGACTATAGTCTGCCAATAAACCTTTTCATTTTCATTTTCATTTCATATATACGCCATGGGTTGCGGTAATTTTTTAACACCCGGTAGTAAGGTTAAAGTTTAAAAAGAAAAGTAACCTAAAACACATACGCAAGAATAATTTCGTCAACTCTAAATTTATAAAAGTAAGATTTTTAAACTCTTACAAAACCAGAGAAAATTTAATTACTTTGCTGTGCTTAAGTATCGAGAGTGGCTACATTAACTATGGCGCAGCTTTTGTTATATATATAAGAACTCCCTAATATTTGTAACTCATTTCACAGAGCTATTAAAACTAAGAAGTTACTGAACACGTGATTAGTCCTATTTTTTCAGTGTTGACAAATTAGTTGGTGCAGCGTATTTATCGTTCCATGATTGTAGCTATCGGATACAAATACGATACTGACTCGGATACGAATCTGCTCTTGTTATGATCACACTGATACAAGTCGACAGTGTTTTAGGAGAAGTCGCTAAGAAGATTCACCACGTTGCAGAAAATAGAGTTTAGAGTGTGTAATCTGTAGATACTCCCAACCATGTATCGGATGATTTTTGAAGCACCTGACATTGAAATTAAATAAAAGCATGAAATTTTTACTATACTTTGTCTACACATGGAAAATTAGTCCCCTATGGCAAAACATGCTCTACGTGATGTTCTCTCGGCAGGAACGCCTGCGAAAGCGCCCTCCCACAGAAGAAGGAGAGAGCCAAAATCAAGGTTCAGGGTTTTCGAGATGCCGAGACACTCTGCGTTTGAAAGACTAGATAGAGATCATAGACAGGGGGAAAGATGGATTGTTTCAGAGTTGACCGGTTGAGGATATGAAAGATTGAAAATACCGATTAACCCTCGCGTTAGAGTTCGACAGAAAAGGAATGAAAAAGTGTCGAAAGTCTGGTCCTGCGTGCTATCTTTAAAGGAGGAGACATACAGTTAGAGAGCGTAAAAGATACTTACACGATACTTTTGAGGGAAGAGTCCTGTCCAACGGATTTCCTGCGGTTTATGATAAAAGAATATCATAACCACCAACATCACCAGATCCAAACCCCTGTGACTTTTATTTGTGGAGTTATTTAAAAGACAGAGTGTTTAAACAGAATCTACAGAAAAGAGAAGAATAGAAAACATCAATTGAATAAGAAATTTCTCAGATTTCAACAGATACTCTGTCCAGAGTACTGCAAAATTTTGCTGTTCGTGTACAAAGAGTCAATTTGCTTAGAGAACATCACAGAGCATGTTTTGCACTAGGGGATTAATTCTCCATGTGTAGAGAAGGTACACGAAAAATTTTAGGTTTTCATTTCAGTTAATAAAAAATACAAACCTTTTAAAGTGTCACGTGTTTAAAAAAATCACCGATATGTGCATTCGTCTGTGACAGAAAAGTGTAAACAAATATGGCATGTCCCTACTTTCAGTTAAAGGGACACAAACAAGATGACAGCGTTATTACAGAGACTATACCTTATGAACCTTATGTTGTTTCGTGCGTTGGTCTCTCTTCATACGGAGGTCAAGCTGGTGGCCCCGCCTCTAGGTCTGGCTTGGTGGAGGAGCGAGTTGCATTTATGCGCTCTCCACCGTACATAGCCAGGCACGCCCGGCTCATCTGGTACCGTCCGGAGCCAGGCATCCATTCTTCTCTTGAAGACTTCAACTTTGACCCCCGTTACGTTTCTGAGGTCCTTTGAAAGCTGGTTGAAAAGTCTTGGACCCCTGACAACCAAGCTATTTTCCTTCAGTGTTGAGGAGGTACCTTGTCGGGCCTTTAATTTGGGAACACTACATATTCTGCCTTTCCTATTTTCCAGTGTTGTTTGAATGGTAATTTGATTTAGTTTTAGGATTGGTACCAGTTTTTCTATCATTTTTCATATGTAGATTATGGTGTAACTCTCTCTTCTTCTTTCCAGGGAGTACGGATTTAGTTTACGTAGTCTTTCACAGTAGTTGAGTTCTTTGTAGCCATCAATCTTGGCTGTGAAATGTCTTTGCGTTTCTTCTAGTTCATTAGTTTCTTCCTTTTTATATGGGGACGTCAAAACTGAGCAGTATTCAAGTTTCGGTATAATCAATGTTTTTAGCAGGGGAATCATTACTGTCCTGTCCCTTCTCTTGAACGTTCTTAGTACTTGTCCCGCGACTCTTTTTGCTTTATTTATCGCTATCTGATTTTGTGTTCCGAATTTTGCATCATCTGTCATTATTACCCCCAGATCGATCGCTTTCGTGCTTCTCTGAATTTCCTGTCTATCTGGAGCAAAAAAGCAGTCTGTTTAAGTTCTTCTTTTCTACCATATCTCAAGAGCTGAAATTTATCGGTGTTGAATGACACGTTGTTATCTTCTGACCATTTGTATATTTGTATTTGTGTATATATAACATCGTAGTTGCCATTGCCTTCCAGTGTATCTAGGATATTGTTGTAGTGTTCTATTAGTTGTGATAGGCATAATCTACCTGATCAGAATCCATGCTGATTTTCGTTGAATCTTTCCCGTGTCTCCAGGAAATCATAAATTTTCTCTCTAACTATTCCTTTCAAATACTTTGGTGAGGTGGGACGTCAATGACACTGGTCTATATTTCTTTGCTTGAGATCTGTCCCTCCTTTATATATAGGGACAATGTTTGCTCTTTTCAAGATGCTCGGTATTGCTCCAGTTTCTTGGGATCTTCTCCATATCCAGTAAAAAGGTGTAGCTATTTCATTTGTACAGTTTTTAATCAATAATGCGTTCCAATTGTCCGGACCTGCAGCTGAATGTGGTTTCATTTGTCCTATAGCGCTCGCTACATGTTCTGGGTTAAAATGAAAGTCTTTTATATACTCTCTTCGCAATTCCTCTTCAAAGAATGCACCTATGTCAGTTATCGCTTTGTCACTTTTTGGGGTACTGAAAACTGATTCATGTTGGGCTCTCAATGTATCAGATATTTCTTTTGGATCGTCGGTTAGTTCATTATTTCTCGTCCTTATGGGCCCAATAGCAGCGCGCGTTTTTGTTTTCCTTTTTCCATAGCTATAGAAGTATTTTGGATTTTCCTTTATTGATTCTACCGCGTTTTCCTCTTCCCTCTCTGTATGGTCCTTAATCAGGGCTTGTATTTCCCTATCGATACCCTCCAGTTTTTCTTGTATTACTTTCCTGTTATTTTCTCCGCAGGTGCCTAACTTCGCCTCCACTCTCTTTCTTTTGCGGAATAGTCTTCTCTTTTTTCCTCTCTAGCCTCCTCTTCTTTCCTTTTAGCTGTGATTTCGAGCATATTTTTCTAAATTTCTCAACGTATTTTTTTCCAAGGTTCTTAGCATTTCTTCAGTTGTTTTATTCTCGAAAATTGTTCTCCACTCTATTTCGGCCATGTGCGATCTGATTGCTTCCCAAGTTACAGTTTTGTAGTTTAAGTTAAATGCCCAAAATTTGCTTCTTTCCTCAATATGTGTATTGTCTTTTAATGCTGTCGTCATATTTGTTGATATCTCGATTAAGTTATGGTCTGAGATAATGGTTGGGGTTATTTTTATATCAGCAATGAAGTTCGTGTTGTTCTTGAATACCAAATCCAGCCAGCTATTTTTTCTGGTATTTGTGAGAGCCGTCAACATTTTTGCTTGCTCCTGGTCTTCTCTTGTGCCCCCGTTGTCCTGGTGTATATATATATCCCTATCCACCTTTTTGTATTTTATAAATGGAAAGTTAAAGTCTCCGCATATCATTATATTGGGGCATGGAGGGTTTATGGCCTTTACTAGCTTTCAGATGTTATCATTGGCCTCTGAGAATTTTTCGGTTGGGGTGCTTAGAGGTCTATAGATGACTATTAGTATCACGTTTAGTTTTTCTATTTTCACTGCTAGGAGTTCCACATAGCTGTTTGATTTACTTATTATCGTTTCTGTCATATGACCTTCCTGTACATATATAGTACAGCCACCTTTACGTCTCGTTGTTCTATCTGCTCTTAGTAAGTCGAAGCCCTCCATATTTATCTCTTTCTTATCAATACAATGTTCGTAGTTTTCACAATTTCCTTGGCAATCTTTAAGATGAGTTTCTGTGAGGCATGCGATGTCTGCCCTTGTTTCGTCCATAAATCCTTTCAGGTACGAAACCTTATTGAGTGAGTGATTTAGCCTTATTCCTTGAATAACACTGGTATGCATATGAAATGTTTTTGTCTGCTGTGAGGGTTTTTTCAACTCATATTATATAATTCGACCATGCTGAATTCGAAATGACATTGGTTTTCCTCAATCAGGTCCAGTTTTTTCTTATTGGCCATTTATTATAAAATTCTATTTTCCCCAATTTATTGATTTTTTTAGCTTAACACTGTAGATACGAGTAATATTATAAGAACACTCGTGAAAAAGAAACATTGTGTGAATAAAACTTTTATTCATACAATGAATATGGAAAAAAGTTTATTGAGGAAGGAGAAGTTTTTTTGGCTTTCCGTCTGTGTTTTTCTTCGGGCACGTCTCGCTTCAAACACCAGCAATAGTCCGCCAGCATATTGATATCCCAGTTTCCCTGGTACCTCTCTTCCATTATTTTGATATCTTGGTGAAATCGTTCACCCTGTTCCTCATATAATCCCCACAATTTTCAGGAAAATAGTCCAAGTGGGACCACAAAAAAGTGCATTTTTATGGACATGCGCGACCCATGAGCTTTGAAAGCTTCCATCAAGTTTTCGACCACGGACTCGTATTCTGGACTTCTACGCTTGCCAAGAAAATCAGTGACAACTGATTTGAATGCCTGCCAGGCATTCTTCTCAGTTGGAGTCATTGCGTTTTCGAACTGAGTATCCTTGATCAAAGTTCGAATTTGAGGGCCATCAAAAACCCCAGCATTTAGTTTAGCATCAGATATATGAGGAAATTTACTCTCGAGATATCGGAATGCTGAACCCTCCTTATTCATTGATTTGATGAAATTTTTCATCAAGCCCAGCTTAATATGAAGTGGTGGGAGCAAAATTTTTGTTGGTGGTACAAGGGGCACTGAAACGACATTATGCGACCCAGGTTCAAAATTCTCTCTGGATGCCCATTCACGCTGTGCATAGTGCTTCTCATCCGCTCGGCTATCCCATTTGCAGAGGAAACATGGGTATTTCGTGTATCCCCCTTGCATTCCCAATACAAATGCCACAATCTGAAAAAAAATGAAAATATTTAAAGAATTTAGAGAATTTGTTCTATCAGAGAAAAAAATCATTGCATTGGACTGCATCACTTCTGTGGGGAAGTTAAGTGTTCTTATACGCTCTCAAATAACCTTTGGAAAAACAACATAGTCAATAGCAATAGTTTACTTATGATATTAGTATTACCTTCAAATCTCCACAGATCCTCCAGTTATGTTGGTCGTATACGAGAGCATCCAGTAAAATTTTCATGTTATCGTAGCTATCAGTAAGTTGTACGGAATGTGCTACAAGGACTGATGCAACCCTATTCCCAATGTTGAGAAGTACTGCTTTCAAACTTCGTTTAGACGAGTCAATAAATAGCCTCCATTCTGATGCGTTATATGGCAGGCCCAAGGATTCGATTAGCTCCTCAACATTGCAGCAGTACACTAAGGAAGAGGTATTTTCGTGCACTGCAAAAAACTTGCGGAATTCTTCCTCTCGTTTCCTATACCAGGAGAATGTTGTTCCCGGAGCCAGCAAGTTGTCCTCTCGAAGTCGTGAGCCCAAGATCTCGGCAGCTAATTTGGAAAGTCCTAAATCCCTGGTAAGATCATTAAGTTTGGCCTGGTTGAGAGGCCTCGGCTCATTTGAAGCGGTATTTTGAGGTATATACGACTGGGACTGGTCATTGGCATTGGTCATTGATTCATCATCAGAATCATCGAAGTCCAGGGTTTGAGGTGGGTCGGGTATTGGAATTCCAGGACCATGGGGTACAGGTCTCATAGCAGAAGGAATGTCAGGGTATACAACAATGTGTTTATTCTTCTTGTTAACTCCTGAAAATAGAAACACAGAAACATGGATATAAAACTTGCATATGAAATAGAAGAAGCATTCAGACAGTGGCGGCTCGTGAGGGAAGGCTGCGGTCTGTAAGATATGAAATAGGTCGATGGAGTCTGTATATTTTCTTTCTTTTTCATTCATATTGTCCCTTCGGGACAATATGAATGAAAAAGAAAGAAAATATACAATCATTGTATATGTAAATGTAACTTGTATAACAATATGTATGTGTAAATGTATTTTCTATAACAATATGTATATGTAAATGTATGATTACCATTATGGTGAATATTATGCTATATATGGTGAATATTACATTATGGTGAATATTATGTCAAGTTTCATACGAGGATTTCAAAATATTTAAGAAAAATAAATTTATAAGCCCAATTTGGAGGTTTGTCATGCAGAAATAGCAATCTGTCACGTGATCCTTTCCTTCTCTCCAAATCATGGGAATTCCAAAAGGCAAAGATTTCGCTCTGCCTTTGCTCCATCTTCTCAAATTTTCAATGCACGTCTTGCAGCACATATGAGGGGCGAAATTTTTGTCCTGGTCCCCTAGCTTAATTCCAAAGTATGCTCTATACATTGTCTTCACAAATTTAGTGATTTGGGACTGGTTATTTGGCATGGTAACCGTCCCACATATGTAGCAGAATCTATTGGGATCATTTTTACACGCTCTATTCATTATGAAATATTTTATCTATATGCCTGAAAAGTAAAAAAAGATATTATACAAGTGAAACAAGTGATGATAGATGTTACTGTTCCAATTCCGCTTTGACAAAATCACGAAAAATTCTATTTTACTTATGAGGCCATAGCCGGATAACCTGAGCTGATTGAGAAAAACGGATTGCAGATTCGAAATCAGCAGGAAACACTCTATAAGAATCACTTACAAAACCCTTGACAGCAAAATTGATGCATACCAGTGTAATATAACATCTCTCCACATACAAAGTTTATATATATGCGAAGTCGTACCGATAATCTCTCTCTCTCTCTCTCTCTCTCTCTCTCTCTCTCTCTCTCTCTCTCTCTCTCTCCTGTGTAGGGAAGTGAAGGCGAAGGTTAGGCTAGCGAAACGTAACGAAGAGCTACGGGTGGCAAGCCTCTGCAAGGGGAACCCTAAGGAGTTCTTCAGTTATGTTAATAGTAGAAAGCCCATTAGAAGCTTAATCGCTAATGTGCTTAATGAGTACTTTGCGGGAGTGTTCACCAGGGAGGATACCCCCTATATGGTGGAGGGGGGAATGTTGCAAGAGCAACAAGGGGTTATGCAACTTGGAGGCGGAGTTATCCCCGAAGTTGCAATGAACCCCTGCTGTGGGTCGACCTCTTTGGGTGATAAGGTGGGACGGTCTCACCCCACAAAAAGTTATACCTAACCTAAGAGAGAGGAGAGTTGTTCGCTTGACAGGAGCCAAGCGCATATTAAGACTTCAGCCAAGCGGCCTTTGTCTTAATATGTTCCTAATCAGCCAGTTGGCTTATCAGGCTGAGTTGCCAGATTGCGCTATTTATTTAATTAAAGCAATATATTCTGGCTTAATCAGCCAGTTGGCTTAGAAGGCTGAGTTGCCAGTTTGCACTATTTATTTAATTAAAGTATATATTCTGTCTTAATAAGCCATTTGGCTTAGAAGGCTGAGTTGCCAGTTTGCAATATTTATTTAATTAAAGCATATATTCTGGCTTAATCCGACAGTTGGCGTATCTGGCTGAGCTGCCAGTTTGCGCTATTTATTTAATTGAAGCATATATTCTGACTTAACTCGCCAGTTGTCGTAGAAGGCGTAAATGGCTCGTTCAGGTTGAGTTGCCAGATAGCGCTATTTATATAATTAATGCATATATTCTGGTTTACAAATCCACTGTAGAAGCCAGCCAATTGATATATTTAAATACCGTGTACAAACAAAAAGAATTAAATAAAACATCATTACATCATTCTGTTTATTTAGGCGAATTAATGGAAATATATAGAAAATAAATATACAATGGAATATATATAATAAAAATAATAGCATACGGACGATGAATATATAATAAATATATAATGATATATATATATATATATATATATATATATATATATATATATATATATACTGTATATATATGATCAAAAAATAATAGCATAAGAAACACGAACGGGAAATATATAATGAAAAATATACAGAACGCTGTATTATCAATATATTAGTACTGGAAAAATATATATAGTTATATTAAATAATTAAATATACTGAAAATAATAATATCCGAAACGTATAATCAAATGCATATTAGTACAGGAAATATATATGTATATATATATATATATATATATATATATATATATATATATATATATATACAATTAAATAATATACATCCTTTATGTTCTACGGGTTATATTAAATAATTAAAAAAAATAATACACGAAACGTATAATCACTTGCATATTACTACAGGAAATATACATATATATACACAATTAAATAATCAAATATACATCCTTTATGTTCTACGGCGCAAAACGCAACACCTCACCGTTTAACTGATACGGAGGCCTATACTCGACATAAATGGCTTTCATATCATTCAATACTATTTTTGTGCCTACTTTACATCCGGTTGACAAGTTATCTTTAAATACGGATAGAATACAATCAAAGGCACGCACAAAGAGGTCATCGTTAACCACAACATCATTATTAAATACAAGTTTATAAACAAGCCTTTCCAATCGAGGGCTTTTTCTTACCGTTCCGAGCTTTTCAATCGTGAACACTTCTTCACTCTTCATAGCGGCAATTGAAATAACCTTCCAAGTCGTAACGACACGTATTCATTATATAGAGGTACAGCTCTTCAGGTTGAACAGTGTAGTTAAGCTCAGCCCTGTACCGTTCAAATGCTTTGTACCAAAGTTCACGATATTTCGAAGAATCTAAACCTTTTAAATATGCATCCACCCTAGGTCATTCTCGCCTTGTTCATTCCTACATTCGATAAATCCGTCGAACAGAGCAGTGTATGCGTATTCAAGAACTGTGTCAAATAAATCATATTCGTAACACGAGCGTCTAATATAGGCTTCAGCTTGCGGAATCCGACGATTTCAAACATTCTGTCGAGGATGAAACGGTTTCGCGTAGGGACAAGAGCGTTATTATCAGATGCGTTCTTCCACATCAGTTGTATATCAATGCATGGCTGTTCTTTATTTATACACAACGTGCAAACAACGGCATATGAGGGGGCGTCATTAATCTGCTCTCTTCTTGTACCTACACCTGCAGGTATTTTATAACGGTCCTCTTCCCACTTCTCAACTATCACGAAGACTCTATTCATCTCTTCAACACTTAAATAAATAACATTACGTTTGCTTGCTTGCTTGCAAATCGTTTCAAGTACATAGTTAATGGTGCCGGTTTCACGCCTGAACACGCGCAATGACTTCGTCACGGAGACATCGTACACGGCGTAGAGAATGCTTCTCAAAGGAAGTTCCATCGTATTCGCACGTCCACTCGGTTCAAGCTATGAAATGACTATGAACCACAGGTGGACGGATCGGTTCGACGGGCGGAGTGAGTCACGCTGATGAAACGTGTACGGGTTTGTTCGAACTCGTGTGTTTCGTGAGGTACACGGGTGGGCGGCTTGCTTGGGGGATCGCGTCACACTGCTAAAGTGTGTACAGGCTTGTTCGAACACTTGTGCCCTTGGACAAACAGAATTTTCCACTACATGAAACAATATCGACTTTAATGTTTGATCACTCACCAGACGTTCATTTCCAGAAACTAAACATCTTCACAATCCGGCGCACTATTTGAGAGAAACATATGTTCATATTTATCCTTTATGTTTAACAAACGATACTCGTCTCTAAAATCTGTTAAAACTCACACAGTCCATTAGCCACAACCTCACTACAAACCTCATCATGATAACTATTAATATAGTGGTAAAAATACTTAAGATTCTCCATGATGACAAGATTTACATTCTCAACCGAAGGGTACGAGTAGTCGGTATTATGTAACATGACATAATATCGCTTGTCACTCCACTCATCAACAAGACTCATTATCCATAACCGTTGCTTATCTTCTGAACGTGTTGCTTCTTCTACTTCGCGGTATATGTGACCCTTTATAAAGGTTAAGTCTATAACATACTTCAATATATCGTTTGTACTACGAAATCCTACAATACCATCGCCAGAATACCCGTAGAGTATTTGAACATCTTGGTCCTTCGTATGGCTAAATGTAGCCTTAAAATTATCAAAGGAGGGGGGAATAGGAAGTTTTTCAGTATCCACCACATCTTAGCACTTTGCCGAATACCACTTCATAAATGTTGAACACACACTATTAAAGGTAGCCATTACTATTTTTCTTCTACGCGGGAGAATACACGTCTGAGCTCAAGGGTATGCAGAGGTCAACTGAGCAGTCTAGCGTGTAGCGTCATGAGCGATCTGGAGGCACATTTCAGGTTTTATACAATCAACCTTCTTGATTTCAGAAAAGAAATCAAAAATTTTCTGCAACAAGCAGAACACCTCCTTTTTCGCATGTAAAAAATACAAAATTCTTGTTAATTACAGTTGGCAGCACTGACTGACATAGTACTTCTGGCAGCTTTCTAATTATTCTCAGTGAGTCATCCCCTGGAATTTCTTAGTTCTACGCTAGCTCGCTTGAGAGAAACAAGTGTTTTTTTTATGTGGATGGGGTGTTCAAAAACCCCAAGGTACTAACGAAAGGTGCGTTTTGTGATATATACATTATACACATTTCTTTGTTTTGTTGTGTTATATATTGTTTATAAGTTTGTTATATGTCTTAGGGTATATATATACCTATGGATATTTATATACATAATACATATGTGTGTGCAGTATATTTTTATATATATATTGGTAAACTTATTGTTTACCAATAAACCAAGCCTTATATATACATAATCATAATCATATATATTTTTTATTTATACGTTTGTGTTTTTGTTTCAGTGTTCCTGTGTGATACTTGAGTTTTGCTCGTACAATGAGCACGCAAAGAACACGGGGATCTGCCAGTCACATTGTCTTTGGTTCTCCACTATCAGAACTTCCTCTGTCTGAACTTCCAACCCGTATACAAGTTGCAAGGCATTTCCTCTTCTTGAAGGAGAACAAGTACACCAGCAACAGGGAGATTCTTCCGGAGGTATGCCAAACACTCATTGACCTTTGGAATCGTGCTAACATTCCATCACAGCCAATCAAGAATGTGAAGACCAAGCTGCTCCGATTGATGGAAAAAGGCTCATACGCATCGAAGCAAGGCAAGCAGGCCACAAAAACCAAGAAGTTCGAGGAAAGCCTGAATCAATTGTTTGACATAGCTATCTGCCAATGCGATGATCTGTCTGCATGCCACTGTGAAAAAGAAATGAAAGTTCCACGACGAGAGCATGCCTTTCTGATCGACCAGAGAACCACGCGGATCATGCAGATCAGTCGGGTGGATACGAATGTGACTCAGATGATGGAGAGAAGGAAGTCAAGAGAGGATCGGATGCAAGAAAGACAAGAAGAAGAGAATAGAAGAAAAACGGAACGGTAAGAGGTAGCATCCTCTGCAGATGTGGTCGAATCAGCTCAAGCAGAAGCAGACTCCAGTGGTGAAAGTGTTGGTGATGAGTGGATGGGTCATAGTGCCCAGGAGGACAGGAACATCACACCGATTCCCACTGTTGCTTTGGAAACTGACCGGTATGGTGTATCGAACAGGGCTGCTGCAGCTATCAGCACTGCAACATTGGTTGACTATGGCATCATTAGTTCTGATGATCAGATAAACGTAATTGACCACCACAAAGTATGGAGAGCAAGGCAGAAGGTACGGAGGGATCTGAAGGAAGCAGTAACTTACCACGATGTGGAAGTCACTGCTTTATTTTTTGATGGGCGGAAAGACATGACACTTGTCAAAGAGAAAAAGGGGAACAAATGGTACAGCACAAAGAAAGTTGAGGACCACTATGTGCTGGTCGGAGAGCCTGGAACCTTCTATCTAAGCTATCTGAAACTGGAACGAGGAACTGGCACTGTCATTGCGGATGGACTTCAAAATGCGATTGAAGAAATGGGTATTGCAGACAAGATAATTGCAGTGGGAGCCGACAGCACAGCCACAAACACAGGGTACAGAAGTGGAGCAACACACCTGCTAGAGTGCCGCCTGGGTCGCCCTTTGCACTGGTTCATCTGTAGTCTGCATTTAAATGAACTCCCACTGCGCCACTTGTGCAAGGAACTCATCGGCCCAACAGAATCTGCAACTCAATGGAAAGGACCAATTGACAAAGCTTTGGCCACATGTGAAAGTTTGCCACTTTCCTCCAGAGGAATTCCATGTATTGCTGATGGCCACACTCTCCCGGATGTTGACCTTACTGAATTGAGTCGTGACCAAGCCTACCTCTACAGAATGATGAAAGCGATAAGTACTGGTGTCATTAATGAAGATCTTCTACGAGAGAAGCCTGGACCAATCTCCCATGCAAGATGGGTTACAACTGCCAGCAGAATTTGTCGGCTATATGTAGCGATGGCGCAGCCAAGTGATGAACTGTATTCACTCACACAGTTTGTCGTGTGCCACTATGGACCCATGTGGTTTAACATCAAGTGCCATCCAAGGTGCACAGATGGCTCAAAACATTTCCTGGAGCAAATCAAGCTGCAACGATTACTGCCACCAGCTAGCAAGACTGTCACATGGCCTGTGATCCAAAGAAATGCATATTGGGCTCACCCTGAAAATGTTCTACTGGCAATGCTTGCAGATGCAGATCAAGCAAACCGGAAATTGGCCATCGATGAAATCAAGACCATTCGACGAGCTCCCAAACCTGCTCAACAGCAAGTCAGAGAATTTCGGCCACCAAAGATCAAACAAAGTGCTCAGAATTTGAAAGATTTACTTCCACCAGTGGAGGAGTGCACAATGGAACCACCACTCACGAAGCAGTTCTCTGTCGAACAACTCGATAAGATCACTGAAGAGCCCCTTGTTGTCCGGATACCATGTCACTCCCAAGGTGTAGAACGCTGTGTTAGGATGGTAACTGAAGCGTCTGGGGCAGTGTATGGAAAGGATTCAAGAGATGGTTACATTAGAGCAGTATTTAAATCCCGTGACTTTATGCCGTCATTCAAAACTAAACAAGATTTTAATGTATCATTTACTAAATAAAACTATCTAGTCTACCTACCTACCTACCTACCTACAGTGTATGTTTTTTCCAAAAATAAACTTTTCTATTTTTCCTGAAAAGCAGTATATTGTAAGGGGGTCAAATGATAGCTCAAACCCTAGGAAAGCAAGTGTCCAAAAGTTATGGGTAACTAGCGATTTTCACGATTTTCACATGAGAAAAAGGAGGCCTTGCACTTGTCACAAAAAAAAATTTGTTTTCATTTTTGAATTTAGGGCGGTCAATTGTACAAAACCTGAAATGTGCCTCTTGATCCGTTACACTTTGCCCAATGACGCTACACGCTACTGACCACGAAGGGATAGAGGCACGCTCAGGTAGCGGCAGGACTCACTTTGCCGATCTTACGGTGAGAGGGGCTTAGCTTTTTACTGTACACACACACACACACGCTCGCACGCAAAGGAGGAAATGAAACCTTAATTGGAGCAAATATACGTGATAATAAACACATCAATACACATACAGTATATATAAATACAATCAAGATTAAGGTAGCCAAAGGGTACGGTATCATAGGTACCAGGCACCTGGTAACGTTTCCTATAGGTGTTACGGCACACCTTTGAACCCCTCAGTTCCTTCACGCCCCCCCAGCTTCTGTGGCCGAAAATTGTGGGTACCTACAGTCAGATGGGGTAGCTGGCCATCCTCATCTTCCAAGTCTCTTTAATGTGCAATAATTTATGGGTAAAGGTATGTGAATAATTGTTCATCATACTGGGTCATATCCACATTAGTAATTTATTACTATGTGGTGAAGGGTGTGCTCGGTGAGATTATCTCCCACCGACAACAACCAGCCAACAAAACTGAAGTCAGACACGAGAACCTTGGTTTCAGTTCCTTCTTCCTTTTGATCGCATCAAGAGAAGAACAATTACGCAGTTGGCTTGTAAACTACTCTAAGGAAATAGTGACTGAAACAAAATTCGAAGCTAAAAAACAATACAGGCTAGTGTACCCACAATAGGCCTACTTAAATTAGCTTAACTGAAGACTACGATATTGAGATTAACTCTACAAGACGCTACATCATCCCATTGACCAATTGAGGTGAGTCAATTCTTTCACTTTACATTTTGGTTAACGATTAACAAATATCCCCAATTTATTACATGAACCGTAGTAAATTTCTATGGTTTTATTTGTCTGAATTGTATCTGTGACTTTAATCATCCTATTTGCTCCGGACCATTTCTGGATTCTCGAGTCCTAATTTAATAGGTTGGATTAATTTAACCTACGTTAGGGGTTGGGAAATTGAGGTAGGTTTAATTGAGGTCAATCTCCAACAGTGCAATTTTTTCACACGTGCGTAGGCTGTTGTGAAGCTGGCTACAGGTATGTTTGTAACCCGTAAGGTATCTGTGGCCAATTCGGTATTGTTGTACTTTATTATGTAAGTATTACCTACATTCACAATCTCCATGACCTTTTTATCGGGAGCGTTGGCATAATCCCAGAATTCACTATAACTTTGTGCCAAATGAACGTTCCCTTTGCCAGCATTCTGTACAAATTCCCCCCAAAGACTGTTTAGATACAACTTTGCACTAAAGCGCATGCCATGGTTCTTTACAATTTGGGAATGGTCAAGCTCTATACCTTCACGGTCACGGTAACGCTGAATATAAGCCGTTTTTTCACCTTCGGTATCAACCCCTCGCGGATATCCTGACGCC
Organism: Bathynomus jamesi; assembly: GCA_023014485.1. Classification (NCBI taxonomy): domain Eukaryota; kingdom Metazoa; phylum Arthropoda; class Malacostraca; order Isopoda; family Cirolanidae; genus Bathynomus; species Bathynomus jamesi. The sequence continues at coordinate 1,198,918 of JAJOZX010000136.1, read as the reverse complement.
TCAACCTTATCCTTAAAAAAGCGTTTATATATGGTGTGAAAAGGTTGGGTAGCTTCTGAAACCTCCACACCTCATGTATCTTCATTATTCTATAACCATGGCGAACGGCTAGGGCTAGCTCAGGGCTTGTATATACACCTCTAATCTTACGCTGGCGGGATGTATGGTCACAATCACCATTGTTATCTTGTGCGCACTTCACGCACAGGGGAAACATGAGCTTGTGATCGATAACGACGGGTAAGGTCGGCATCCATAAATCGCGAGGGGGGAGCACGTCTACGAAAGAGATTCCAAAGTAGCGTTCATTCAAATTGGCAGAAAACTCCTCGATGGTTGGTATGGTGGGACCCACGATTTTTTTAGGTGCACCTACAGGGTACGGATTGTTCTTCATCACGTGGGGGTATAAAGAACAGAAGTCGTAGTAATGGAGTTTCACACCCTCCGTAGGCAGAAAGTATAGCTTGAAGGGATTTGTACGCCCTCCGAACAAGCTATCACCGCATTTGAGAGGATCCAGCACCATTGAACATTTGGTTGTGTTTATTTCTTAACGGCACTGTCCATCTGTCTCCATCCGTGTATCATACTCATGCTCCCACAACACTTTGTGAGTGAACTGGGAGCCTATAAGTTGATCGCGGGTGCGGGTCTACGCAACACAGTCGACAGGAGATCTACCGTGGATATCTCCTACGATTCCACACTTAGGACGGGGTCATTCGTGCCACCAGCAACCGTTAAAGGAGTCCACAGTCTTCTCACCAGTGGCACGGTTTTCACTTAGACATTCAACCCAAAAACACGACCATTAACCTCAATGGGTACTTCACCCGTGTTACGGGTATGCTTTATGTATACACGTGCCTGCTGCTGTAGGTGTATGAGCCAGTAAATAGCTCTGTGGGGATTGTTTCTGTGGATAACGGCTAAGGTGTCTCTAGGGATGAAGTTATTCTTGAACACCGTAAAACATAATGAGGCGATGGTGGTTGCGACTTGCAACGGATCGCATTTGAAACGACCTATGTACATCCTTCTAAAGGCCTGGAAACATACTCTAAGCACGCGCACATCATTCACGCAATAACGCTCACATTCATCAGCTATATTATAAGGATTACATTCATTAAAAATGTTTTAGTATCGGTCAAAATCTTCACGTTCATCTGTACTCATACATTCATAGTTAAAGTAATGTTTGGGTGGAGGTAGTCCTACGTAATTTAATGTTTCGCTAGTGAGGAATGTGCAAGGGAAATATCCTTTTGAAATTTCAGCGGCTACGCCCCTCACCTTGGGTAGCTTGGCTAATTTACAAGGTGTGAATAATAAAGTGTCTTTAAACTGTACATTACCTCTTCTTTGCATCTGCATTAGTTTGTTGCCTCTTTTCAAGGGCTCACCTGTAAATGTCGCAGACGACTCGTGCTCAAGCAACTCCTTATAAAGGAACTGTGTGTCAAATTTTGCCCCGTTATGGGCGAGAATATACACAGTCATTTTTTTTAACTTGTCCGCTAACTTGACAATATAGGACACAAAGAGTTTCAAAGGGCTATCGCGGGCATTCGTTTTAAAAACGTTTGTCCGTTTACCACATTTGTGACATTCATCACACTCGATCTCCATACACTCATCACAGATAGTCTGGCTTGCAAGTAAATGTGGAATAACCTCTTTAATTTCAGCGTTCGTGTATGTTTCTATATCGTAGCACACAGTTATACAAGGGCTATTTTTAGGCTTAGCGTCTTTCATATAACATACATACTTTACTCCAACCGCCTTATATTTTTCATGGCATGTAGAACAGTGAATTTCATCACATTTATGCGTGAATTTTCCCCAATTATCCATCATATGAAACATACCACATTCACGGATTCTCATTTTCCTGCACGTGCCAATTGATTTATGGAGCTCAAAACAGTTATTATTGAAAAATATGCGTCTACACACATTACATTCCCTCTTCTCAGCTTCAACTACACGGCTTTCACATTTGGGGCTTTTACACTGCTCACATACCATGTGGCAATCTTTATAATGTTTCACTATATCATTCGCAAACTCGATACACCCCTTACACAAATCATGATGTCGTCCATATTTTCGACTTTTGTCATAACTCGCGTAAGGGTCCCTTATATTACAGATCGGGAGATACGTTGTACCTGACAGTCCTAAAATAAGTAGGGGTCTTGTACGATCTCTCACACAGCTTTTAAAAACATACACAATTCTACGACGATCATCCATTCCAAATACAACTATACGAACATTCATTTCCTGTTTTACCCTTCTCAGCTCTTCAGGACCCATATTACAGTCAAACTCAAGTTTACAATCTACAGCTAGTTTACAGGCATGCTCCACTACCGTAGGCAATCAAATTTTTTGGGTGCGTGTATTTAGTACAGTAAACATACGAGCTAAGACTACTGCTATAAAATCGCAACCAAGAGCGGCGTTTATATGATATGCCGCCTGTAATTAGCCTGAGAATTGAATTTAAGAGTATAAGTTGTGGCTCTATGTCCCGCAACATGGAATACAAGGTCAATATTTACCGTGAAGTTGTCCATGTTGAAGGCTATACTACTTTGAGAGGCCTGCATTATACGACCTAATATATACTCTATATCTTCAGCTGCCAAGCGTCTGAGCGGTATTACTACCCAAAAATCATCTACATCTCCGTCATCTGACCCAAATCCGAAGGACAGCTTCGTCCTGACTTCATGTTCGTCGCGGGTCTGAAGGGCAAACTCTACAATACGTTCAACTTTGCACCATAGTCCGTGTTCAACACCATTGCTATACATGGATCTCGGATCAACCCTGACTATATACCGATTTCTAGTCAAGGCCGGGGTAGGGGTAGCGTGCCCACCAACTCGCACCATCTCGCTGATGCAATAATGAAGCTTGAATAGTATGAAACATGGCTCCTAACCATTTCTACGTCACACTCCCGTCCTCCTCGCCCCTGTCTGTACACCCTAACAACACCCTCGCCAACTTTGTGACAGAACTCAACGGACCCATTGAATTGGAGCGTGATTCGTATGAGGTGGGGTTATGTGAACTCCAGTTAGCCACCAAATTTTTTACTCTTGGAAATGAGCAAATCATATTTCTGATCATTGTACTATAGTACAAATGTAACGCTAGGAATCGCGCATTATGATACAGCCATTGACATTGTTACAGGGTTAAACAAGTCTTGACAGGTCGTACCTGACATACGATTTACTTTTTGAAGTCGTAAATATAGTCACGCCTGCATGCACATTGAAGTTAAAGTCAACGCTTAGTAGAAATATTAAAGATAAAGCGCTGTTCATAATTCTGGCTGATGGCCGATATAGCGCCGCTCGGCTAAAGTCTTAATATGCGCTTGGCTCCTGTCAAGCGAACACCTCTCCTCTCTCTCCTCTCTCTTAGGTTAGGTATACCCCAGCTTGGTTCATTGCAGCTTGGGGATAACTCCGCCTCGAAGTTGTAACATTCCCCCCACCCCCCAACAAAGGGGGTGGGGGTTGGCACTGTGGGGTGCCTTGCAACAAAGGGGGTGGGGGGTTGGCACTCTTGCAACATTTGCAATTGCATTGCACTCTAACATTTTGCAGTCTTACTACTGTCATTCACGGTTCTGTGGGAGAAGAAAACAAAATATAAGGAACTGCACTTAAAATAGGTAATATTTTGTAATTGAATAACTTAGGTGTGTGACGTGTTAGAAATGGATTCTGTAGAAAAATTCAGGTTCACGAGTCCATCTACATGTATTATATCTGGCCCTACAGGATGTGGTAAAACTATGTTTATGCTTAAAATCATTAAAGAAAAGGGAGAGATGTTTTAAAAATTTGTGCATAAAGTTATATGGTGCTATTCGACGTATCAATCAGTGTTCAACGAGTACCAAGATGATATTTTGTTCCACAAAGGTATATATGACGTTAATTCGTTAAAGGGAAATGAACATACAGTCATTGTAATTGACGATCTCACGTTGGAGATGGATAAAACGTTTGCCAAGACATTTACAGTATTCTCCCATCATCTTAACATAAGCGTGTTCTTCATCAATCAGAATCTAGTTTTCAAAAATAGATACATACGCAATGTGTCGTTAAATACACAATATCTAGTTTTTTTCACGCAACGTAGAGATGTATCAAAAATTGAGGTATTAGGCAATCAAATGTTCCCGAATCAGCGTAATGAGTTTTTGGAGGTTTATAAAGAGGCCACAAACCAGCGTTATGGATATTTAGTTTGTGACCTTCACCCACGAAACACGTTTCGGGTGCTTCTAAGAACGAATATATTCCCAAACGAGCCTGAAACGGTGTATATTCCACAATGACAAATAGGCTAAAGAAATACCGTTAATTAATAAAAATCCATCAACGATTGATCTTGGATCAACCCTGACTATATACTGATTTCTAGTCAAGTCCGGGGTGGGGATTGCGTGCTCACCAACTCGCACCAACTCGTTGATGCAATAATGAAGCTTAAATAGTATGAACATGGCTCCTACCCATTTCTACGTCACACTCCCGTCCTCCTCGTTCCTGTCCGTACACCCTAACACCACCCTCGCCAACTTTGTGATAGAACTCCACGGACCCATTGAATTGGAGCGTGATTCGTATGAGATGGGGTTATGTGAACGCCAGTTAGCCACCAAATTTTTAACTCTTGAAAATGAGCAAATCATATTTCTGATCCTTAGAAGAACCAATGAATGCGAAAAATTAGGCATAACCTTAGACAATACTATGCGTTCAGTCCTGTTCGGTGAGGAACGGTACTATAGTACAAATATAACGCTAGGAATCGGGCATTATGATACAGCCATGGACATTGTTACGGGGTTAGACAAGAGTCTTGACAGGTCGTACCTAACAAACGATTTACTTTGTGAAGTCGTAAACATAGTGTAGACACGCCTGCATGCACATTGAAGTTAAAGTCAACGCTTAGTAGAAATATTAAAGATAAAGAGCTGTTCACAATTGTGGCTGAAGGCCGATATAGCACAGCTCTCCAAAGGGATGCCTTTCACGAGGCTCAGCATGACTTGTCCAGCTTAATGTAAAAATGGAGTCCTACCTAAAAGAATATTAATTGGAATGCAGGACCTCGCCTCGACGAATGGAAAATATAAAAAGAGTGCCTTTAAATTCGAGAATTTCGTCCTTAAAAATATTACTCTATACGTAAATGGCATCGCTTTGGGAGGGACCATGATTATGGACTACTCATCAGACGCTGTGTTCCCGCTCTGCGCGAGAGCATATAGTAGTCTGGCTCATAATACAGGCGCCTGTGACGAATTTGGATTTGGTGTAACGCAGAAAGAATTTGTCGAAGAATTTGATATTACGCCTGACTTGTCTGCTGGCGCAAATACGCATTTAAGTCCACAGCAGAGTGGAAATATCTCAGTCAGGTTGGAATTTGCCAAGCCTATAGACGCGCCTATAAGTGTACTCGTGTACCTCGAATCACAGGCGCTAATAGAAGTTTATCTTCTCAGGAACGTGGTCACAAACTTTTAAAATGGACGCGAATACACTCAAGAGAGTAATGAAAAGTGATCGTTTCACACGCTCAAAATTTATCGGTGTTTGCGAAGAATGAAATATTGAAGCTGCCAAGTACAAAAAACTGGTACGGGATTATCGTTAACACCGACATTGTAGGGGGTGAGGGGATTCATTGGTTTGCAATCTATTTTGTAAAAAGGGAAAGAATGTACTATTTTGATTCACTCGGATTTCAGCCCTGGAATGATTCGGTAATTGTACAGTTTATTGCGCAACTTCATGTACTTGAGATTGTTTGGAACCCACAACGTTTTCAAGGATATTATACTGAAACGTGCGGGTTGTATTGCATTTCATTTCTCATGCACATGTCACGTGAGAAGGGATTTATAAATTTTTAAAAATTATTCGAATTGTGCTACACAGAGATGAACGATAAAAGTGTATGCAGACAGATAAAAAAAAGGTTCCCCTATGTTAGCACCAGCTGTAATGTGTAAAGGTGTATATCTATATTGTGTAAAGTTGTATATACATTTGTAACTGTAAAATGTAGCCATTAAGACTTATTTAACGGACGCTGGTTCCACTTTGTACATGCTTTTTACCATTTAATAAATGAAAATACAATGTGTTTTGTTCTTAACCTCAAAAATACTTACATTAGTTCCTCGATAATCTGACACTCGCTTGACCGGATGTGAGCCAATACCTCGACTTCTGTATTCAGGTCACTGGTTTGGCTGTGCGGAGAAGCATCCATATCATTTATTCCCTTTTCATCAAAAGTAGCTATAACACGAACGAGTCCCGCATCGGTCCTACAAGGTTAAGTAAAAATAAAGAGCTACAACAAGAGAAATGCCACGAATTTAAATGCAGATAATTCTTAAAAGTTTTGGTAATTTAAAAATCCTACAGCGGTGCTGAATTATCGAGAAAAATATTATTAAATCTCCACCATATACAGGGTGTACATAAAGTCAGGATCTATTTTTGTGAAGCAGTTGGAAATTATATGGAATTCAATCATAAAATGATAAAGTGGTAACATTTATTAAATAATTAAGAGTAGGATTCGACGTGACGCCCATCAGTATCCCTGCACAGCTCAAATCGTTCCGCAGCATTTCTAAACACATTCTGGAGCATTTGCGGGGTTATGTTATCTGCAGCAGTTCGTATACGTGTACGTAAGTTTTCAAGACTCGTAATCTTCGTCTGGTAGACGTGCGATTTGATAAAGCCCCATGCAAAGAAATCTAAAGGGTTTAAATCTGGTGATCTCGCTGGCCAAGGTCTGTTGCTTCCGCGTCCGATCCAGCGATTTGGAAAACGTCCATTTAGATAATCCTGAACAATTTTGGCATAGTGACAAGGAGCACCATCATGTTGATAGACGACGAAAGATAAATACAAATAAAAGCCACGTAACGAGCGCAGACGTTACTAAAATAGAAATTCCAGACCTTATCCTGTTAGAAAGTGTAAATAAAATCGTGTGAAAGGCAGCGTAAAATCATTGAAAAGAAAAGGCAATTTCATCTGAAGAATTAAATTCAGATTTAGCAGTGTTGCAATTACGAATGTAAGCATGAATTAACTGTGGAAAACATCAGAAGAATGTCTCACGATAACAGAAAATAAAATACATCCATTACTATGAGAACGCATAAGGAAAACCAAGAAAACGAAGCGAAGCTCTAAAAGGATCAAAATAATATTAAAAAAAAATAAAGTATGGAACTTTTAAACAAATGCAAAACAAATAAGAGTAAATAATTTGAGGTAAGAGTTGAACTTGTAGATGGTAAAAAACAAATTTCTCATTTTAAATTTTATAATGAAAAATTTATTACATTTTGAATTTGAAGTTATTTCTTTAATGAGAAATAACGAAAATTTAGTGAAATACTCATGTGCAGTCGGATAGAGCGGACTCAGCCGTCGCGTTGGAGCCTTTAAAAACTTTTCAATTCTGATGTTATCATTTTTCTGCGTGAACCTCTCTTTCGAAACTAAAATTTAACTCGATTCTGCAGTAATATCCTCAATTTTTACCCAAAATATTGAAGATTCGGAAGAAAAATACCTTCCTTCCCTTCCCTCTGAAATAAAGGACTTTAGTTTCATCAGTGAAACAGAACGGTTAAATTTTTTTTTTTTTCATGTAATATATCTCTCTTTTCTATCTATGCAATCTATGAAGTTATACCATATTCCCGGATTTTGCCGAAAATACAAATATGTGCCTTTTTTCACTGTAATAACAACAGCTATTTGCTTTAATAAGAGTAATGTTTGTTTTCATTTTGAGACATACTTAATTTTAGTGTGCAGTGTTAACCAATTTGCCCAGTAATAATTTCAATTTGTGCAGTGATAAACTGAAAATCTGTGCAGTGATAAACTGAAAATCTGTGCAGTGATAAATTAGGTTCTATATCCAATAGAACCTAATTTATCATTGCACAGATGTTCAATTTATCACTGCACAAACTGAAATTATTACTGCACAAATTGGTTATCACTGCACATTAAATTAGGTATGTTTTGAGATACCGACATTTTTGCTCGTTACTCTGTTAATAAGTTTATTTTGCTATGGAACAATTATATAAGAAAGCATATTTTTCTTTTTAACTATTTAAAGTGATATAGACATTTTTTTTTATAGTGTCCATCTTGGACACTAGGCTTGAACCAAGATTTATCTGCAGAAAGTTATGTTGCACAGACTATTATAATTTGGAAAAATTGTGTGCTTCGTAGGACATCTGTCTACTATTTGCATAAAACACTAATATTTCATCATTTGAAAATGGCTTTTGAGTAAATACAGGAATTTTTATGCAGGAATGATCGACCAAGGGCGAACGCCTGCAGAAGTGCCTCCCCCCCCCCACCCTCCATAGAAGAAGAAGAGAGCCAAAATTAAGGTCCAGGGTTATCGAGAAGCCTAGACACTCTGCGTTTGAAAGATTGGAGGTCATAGACAGGGAGAACTATGGACTGAGGGAGATTGTTCCAGCGTTGACCGGTTGAGTAGATAAAGGACTGGAAATGCCGATTAACCCTTGCATTAAATAGTTGGGCAGAAAAGGAATGAGAAAGTGTAGAAAGTCTGGTGCTGCGTGCGCTCCTTAAAGGAGGAGGTATGCAGTTAGAGATTTCAGAAGAGCAATGTCCGTTATAATAGCGATAGTAAACACAGAGTTAGATAACATTGGAGCGAAGAGAGAGAGATTGAAGACAGTGAGTTGGAGGCGGGGAATTGATGAGACGAAAAGCCTTTGATTCCACCCGCTGAAGTACGGCTGTGTGGGTTGAAGCACCCCATACATGAGAAGCTTACTCCATACAGGGGTGAAGAAGACCCCTGTACAAAGACAGCAACTGATTGGTGGTGAAGAAACTGCGAAGCCGGTACAGCACACCTATCCTCTTAGAAATTGTCTTAGAAAGAAAGGAAACGCCAAGAATGTTAAGAGAAGAAGAAGAATTGAGTTGTGTGTTGTTAAAGGTAAGAGGGTAGTCGTGTGGAAGATTGTGACGAGTAGACAGATGAAGAAACTGAGTTTATGAAGCATTGAAAGCCACAAGGTTTTTTCTGCCCCAATCAGAGATAGCAGAACGATCAGAGGTCATGTGCTTCATAGCCGTACTACGCGAATCATGAAGTGACTGTTGAGAGGGACGCTTAGGAAAGCGGGTGGTGAAGTGAAGAGTGGAATCATCGGCATAGGAGTGGATAGGCCAAGACGTGCGACTTAATAGATCATTAATAAATAAAAGGAAAAGAATGGGTGACAGGACAGAACCTGAGGAACACCACTGTCAATAGCTTTAGGAGAAGAACAGTGGCCATCTGCAACTGCAGCTATAGATCGGCCAGAAAGGAAATTAGAGATGAAGGCTCAGATAGAGGGTTAAAAACCGAAGTTGGGCAGTTTGGAAATTAAAGATTTGTGAGACTCGATCAAAAGCTTTCGATATGTCTAGCGCAATAGCAAAAGTTCCACCGAAATTCCGGAAGTAGGGTGACCAAGAGTCAGAGAGATATGCAAGAAGATCGCCAGTAGAGCGCTCCTTGCGGAACCCATACTGACGATTTGAAAGAAGATTGTGAGAAGAGAGGTGTTTAAGAATCTTCCTATTAAGGATAGATTCAAAAACTTTAGAAAGGCAAGAAATCAAAGCAATTGGACTATAGTTGGAGGGTTAAGAGCGGTCACCCTTCTTTGGGACAGGCTGAATGAAAGCGAACTTCCAACAGGAAGGAAAAGTACCAGATGAGAGACAAAGACGAAAGAGTTTGCCTAGGCAGGGGGTCAGCACAAAAGCAGTTCTTAAGAACAACAGGAGGAATACCATCAGGACCGTACGCCTTCCTGGAGTTGAGCCCACATAGGACAGAAAGAACATATTTGGAAGAGTTTCTAATTTCAGACAGAGTAAAGTCAGAGGGAGGAGGAGATAGAGGAACAGCACCCGAATCGTCCATAGTTGCGTGGATGCGAAAGTTTGAGCGAAGAGTTCAGCTTTGACAAGAAAAGTGACGACAACTGAGCCGTCAGAATGGAAAAGAGGAGGGAGAGAAGAGGATATAAAGTTGTTGAAGAGGTTCTTAGTTAGATGCTAGAAAGAGCGAGATGAATTAGAATTGGCTAGGTTTTCACATTTTTGTCGGATGAAGGAATTTTTGGCGAGTCGAAGAACAGATTTTGCACGATTCTCGGCAGAAATATAAGCTGAGTGAGAGTCAGGAGTTGGATGGCGACGGTACCTTCTGAAAGCCTCTTCTCTGTTGCGGATAGCAATAGAACAAGTAAAGTTAAACCAAGAGTTTTTGCGTTGGTGGTAGGAATAGAATATGAAATGGACGCCTCCATGACCGAGAGAATCACCTCTGTTATGCGCTCAGCACACTTGGAAGAGTCCCAGCCACGGAAGCAGTAATTATTTCATGGGAAATCAGAGAAGTACTGCCTAAGGGCCTCCCAATCAGCGGCGCCGAAGTGCCAAAGGCGCCTCCTCTTGAGAGGATGCAAAGGCCGAATTGGAGTGAAAGGACGGGAAGCAGATATAAGATTGTGGCCTTAGGAGCCCAACGGAGAAAAAAGTTTGACAGGGTAAGAAGGATGAGAGGTAAGAAATATATTGAGAATGTTGGGCCTATCTCCAAGGCGATCGGGGATACGGGTAAGGTGCTGTACAATCTGCTCTTGGTCATTTAGAATAGAAAAATTGTAAGTTAGTTCATCAGGGATGTTAGTGAAATGGTAGGAAAGTCAAAGCTGGTGGAAAACATTGAAATCTCCTAAAATGGAGATTTCAGCAAAGGGAGAGCGAGATAAAATGTATTCCACTTTAGAAGTGAGGTAGTCAAAGAATTTTGGATAGTCAGTAGAACTAGGAGAAAGGTAAACAGCGCAGATGTATTTAGTTTGTGATTGGCATGTAAGCCATAGCCAGAGGGTATAGAATTCGGAAGATTCAAGTTCGGGAATATGAGAATAAGTTAGGTCATTACGTACATGTACGCAACATCCACCTTTGTAATGAAATTGAGTGTAGAGAAAGTAAGAGGGTACAGAAAATGGGTTGCTGTTAGTTGCCTCGGACACCTGAGTTTCAGAGAGGAAAAGAAGATGAGATTTAGAAGAGGAGAGGTGATGTTCAACAGATTGAAAATTTGAGAAAAGGCCACGAATTGTGCAGAAATTAATGAAAAGTGAATCAGGCAGAGGCCCAGAACATCTCAAATGAATGGTAACAGATCCAGCCCCACTGCCCAGGTCTACATTCCCGGTATCGGCAGCGGAGGAGCTAAAAGTGGGGACATTTATGATCTCCTCCCGAGGGGACTCCGAGGCTCTTATAGTTGATGCCTTTTTTTTTTTATTTTGAAAAGATTATGTCGTGTTTAAGATGCATGTATATGTAGTGTGTAAAAAGGAGAGAAGTGTGTGACTGAGAGCATGCTGGACTGCTCACAGGGTAGATGAGACAGGGAAAAAGATTAGCTAAGGAGAACAATGACAGGAGAAACGGGAGATCCAGCACTCCCAATCTCCCGTCTGACGTTCCCCCCTGGAGTACTTCCTTGGTCAATTGGTGTCTTCAATCTCCTCATATATATTTAACCTGACATAAGCGTTAAGGCCCAAATATTTTTTTTGCTCGTACACTTTAATTACTGTTATGAATAATTCCTGTATAACAACTCCTAACTTTTTGTCTATAACTTTTTTTTTTAACTTACGTATAACTTTGCGTAACGTGACTTTACCTCGTAACTTTCCAGTAAATATTTTGCTTGTAACTTTCATGAAACGTTTGCCTCATAAATTTCTGGTAACAAACGTGTACTTAAAACAAAAAATATTATCGAAGGAAAAATGAACGCAAAAAACAGTAAATAAGATATTTAATGATCGTAAATGACAAACAGTACTTAAAATTAAAAAAATAATAATTGAAACAAAATAGATACTAGGTGATAACAAATGATCTTTTCGATTTTAAACATTTATTATGAAAAACTAATACAGTTACAGCGAAAAGCAAAATTTATACTAATATTTGTGACTGTCGAACTGCGTGCGAACTTTCTTTCTTACTTTGTTTCTTATGGCTGGCCAAACCACTGGCCAGATTTGGATGAGACTTCGGGGATAGGGGTAACTGAGGCCGGGAAAGAACATACACTATGTGGCGTCGGCCTCTGAGGTCATCTGAGGAAGCTGGAAGCATCTGTAATCTGGATTGGTCATAGACACGTCATAAAAGATACTGACTTAAAATGGGCGGAGCTCTATCACAGACACGTCATAAAATGGGTGGAGCGCTAGCATATATATATATATAAAAAAGAACAGGCTATGTGGCGTCTGCCTCCGAGGTCATATATATATATATATATATATTATACGCCCATCGGAGTTAAATTAAAATGAATTACTCCAAGAGGGTATAATATAGTGCTCCTGGATCAAGAAAGCCGTCTCGATGTCTGGCGCTCCCGCAATCACAGAACACTTTGTGGATCCTGTAGACTTTTTACCCCAATTGAATTTAGACAATTGAGTTTAGACAAGATAAGTATTTTCAATAGTAAATCAAGTTATATATATAGATTTCTTCCAATAAAGTTTATAAGCACATTTATGTTTTAATTTATTACAATGAATCAAATTTATCTTCACAAGAGTTAATAATATGAATATTTCTTCCAATAAAAGTTTATAAGTATGATAATGGTCAATCCTTAATTGTAAGATATTAACTAAGCCAGAGACCCCTCTAAGACACACTTGTCCGTTCTTGTTCTCCAAGCTTGTATGAGTCAATTGCTAAGTCTACTGCCTTTTCCTACAGTCAGACTCCAATTGAAAACCCATTACTCTTCCAATTCCAAAAGCAATTCCGTAACAAGCTGATTTTCCCTCGTCATCCCGGAGACCCGACTCCTCGGAATCTGCCGTAAGGGCGTTGGGCCCCTTCTTATATAGTCAAAAGAACGGAACCTGCCCACGCCACCACGCAAGCGGTTGGCGTCACTTGAGAAAAGTGGAGAAGCGAGCGTCTCACAATCCATTGTGTTTCCCAGGTGAAATCAAAGAAACCGTCTGTGTCACTGGCGTTTGGAAGGAAATGAGTCACACATTAGCGTGCGAATTATTAAATGAATGAAATTACATACAAATAATTGTCATCAGAGCTTGGCTTTACTTCGATGATAAATCAAAATATAACATGTATAACTTTTATATATATACAGGGTGTCCGAGAATTATCTGTACAATGTTTGGCTGTTATTAAAAGTCAACCATGAAGTGTAGAAATTCTAGTGATGTCCCATTTTACAGAGAATCTCATTAAGTTTTTTATGATACCAAGTTGTGACAAGTTTTTTAGAAATTCCAGTGTGTCCGAACATTATCTGTACAATTAAATCTTTTAATAAAATTCTTGATAACACACGTAAAATTCTTAAACAAGATTATTTAGAATCTGTATTTTCAAAAGTTTCTTTTATTAAAGTAACGTTGTTACAAACATTCGATATGTGCACCATTAGTGATTCGCAAAACATCCAATCGATATTCCAAATGTTGCCATGTACGCTGCAGCATATCCACATCAATTCGCTCAATAGCAGCTGTGATTCTTGCTTTTAAATCGTCAATGTCTGTCACCCGCGTATATTTCTAAAAACCTTGTCAAAACGTAGTATCAGAAAAAACTTAATGAGATTCTCTGTAAAATGGGACAACACTGGAATTTTTACACTTCATGGTTGACTTTTAATAACAGCCAAAAATTGTACAGATAATTCTCGGACACCCGGTATATATATACGTATATATATATATATATATATATATATATATATATATATATATATATAAAAACCTATGGTAAAATTGTTGAATGCCAGGTTAGGTTAATTGAATGCCCGGTTAGGTCAACTGTACGCCCTTGACGATTGGTTAGGTTAAGTCGTGATATTTTCCTTATAACTAACGAAAATATCACGACTTAACCTAACCGGACATTCAATTAACCTACACGTGCATTCATTCAATCTAATCGGGCATTCAGTTGACCTAACCGGGCATATATATATCGCGTTCAACTTCAACCCGGGCAACGCCGGGTCGCTCCGCTAGTATACAAATAAAGAAGAACTCGAAAGTTTTATTTACAAGCTATTGAAGTTCAATATGAACTCCTTTTGTGGCTGCTTTTCAGGTTTCAACGCCTGATCGTTTGATCGGTGTGGGGGAGCTCATTCCTTGGCCGGCTCTTTCGCCCGATCTAACTCCCCTTCACTTCTTCCTCTGGGGCTACATATGTCAAAAATTAAGTGGTGCTACTGTAGTATGCGGTCTACCGTTAAGTTTCTACTGTAGTATGCGGTCTACCGTTAAGTTTCTACTGTAGTATGCGGTCTACCGTTCAAAATATTTAAAAGGAATTGAAAATGAATTGAAAGGAATTATAATTTAATTTACACAATTAAGGAATTATTAAAGAAGTTAAACATACTACTACCGCATACTTAACGGTAGACCGCATACTACAGTACGCCCTTGATGATTGGTTAGGTTAAGTCGTGATATTTTCGTTAGTTTTAACGAAAATATCACGACTTAACCTAACCAATCGTCAAGGGCGTACAATTAACCTAATAATAAAATAAGAAGAAGATAAGAAGCTATAATTAAAAGGTAGACCGCCGAATCGTAGGTAGACCGCCGAATCGTAGGTAGACCGCATACTACAGTAGCACCAATTAAGTTTTTGTTCTACCAATGGCAACAACTTTGGAACATTTGAAGAAAAGGATACGTGAGGCTGTTAGAAAAGTTCAGTATGGTATGCTACAAAATGTGTGGAGGGAAACAGAATACCTCTTTAATGTCTCATGCAACTTCAATAGCTTGTAAATAAAACTTTTAAGTTTTTCTTTATTTGTATATCTTGCTTTTCGCTGTAGCTTTGTTAGTTTTTTCATAATAAATGTTTAAAATTGGGAAGATCATTTGTAATTACCCTGTATATTGTAAATTAAAATAGCGACATGACTTTACATTAAATCCTGAAACATAAATTTCTTATATATATATATGTGTGTGTGTGTGTGTGTGTGTGTGAAAATAGCAATGAAAATCAAAACACAGGTCGAAACATACTTTCGAAACACATTTTAAACATTTCCAAAACTATATATGTTTTGTTTGCGATTTAATTCTTAATAATTTTAAAGACTTTACATGTTACATTTAATGTTGCAGGAAAATAATAGAATTCAAAACTTCATGAAAAAGGACATATATTTTACATAGAAAAGTTTTACAAATATCGAAAAAACTGGCATTACTACTAAATTTAATAACATCATACCAGACATTTCCAAACTTCAGTCAAGGAAACTTCGAGCATTCTTTCGTATATTAATTCAAACAAAAATGGGTGCTCCTTTAGTATGCGGTCTACAGACAAATTCACACTTTAGTATGCGGTCTACACCAATTTGTTTTTTAAATGTAGTTAAAGAAGGTTGAAATGACAATCTTACTTGAAAAAAAATTATTGAAAAGTTGAAAACATAAAAAGTTTAAATGGAAGGAAAAAAATTTATTGAAAAGTTAAAAACACAAAAAGTTTAAATGTAAGTATACCTTCTTAGCTTGTTTACATCCCAATGTCAGTCGCCCTTGACGATTGGTTAGGTTTAGTCATGATATTTTCGTTAGTTTTAACGAAAATATCTTGACTAAACCTAACCAATCGTAAGTAGACCGCATACTATAGTAGCATCGGCAATTGAATTGTTTACAACTTTACTGCTTCAAATTTCTCAAGCTACTGATGTTAAACAATCATTTTGAATTTCAAGGTCAAATAGGGTCTAAGTCATGTGAGTGAGTCATTTAGCGAAAAAAAAAGAGCGGCAGAATGCGTGAGCAGGCACAAATTTAACGACAAAAAAACCTGTAGACTGCACTTTGAAAAAAGTAGAGCGCGGCAGAATTTGTAGACCGCATACTAAAGGAGCACCCAAAAATGTATAAGTAATCAAATTTCAATATTTATTTATCACTTTATACCTAATCTGTCCCACTATATTAAACTACTTTATATGAAACTGAGAAATTTGTAATATAAATATTTTTAGTGTAGGCCATAATTAACTATGGTTTAAATTAATTATTAAAAAGTAATTATTCATGCACCTCCTCTAAAGTCTGAGCTGATCTAAGCGTGACCAACACGCATGCGCAGACACAGCAAATAGCAAAAATACTTTCAAATATATTTTAATTCAAATATAAAAATATAATATAGATTCTTCCTTTATGAAAAAATTATTCCATGTAATGAATACTAAAAAATATTTTCATATATTCTTTTTAGTACTTTCATTATTTTTGTCTCATGCCATGTATCTCACCAGTAACACATATTTATAATTACATTTAAATGCAAAGCATAACTAAAACACGTGTTTATAGTTACTTTATTTTAATACGAATCTCATTTTATTATATGCTGTACTATACATATTATGCATTATGCAAATTATGGAAATATACAGATTATATTTATCGAGAAGAATGCATATATTTTTCATTTTGTTAAAAATGTTACGCCTAAATTATGCAATTGAGAGGAAGAAAAACAAATATCATAAACGTACAGAATTGGTACGGAACCAAATACGAATAAGGATCTTTTTTTACCAACCAAAAGTTACTAAACGAAATATCGGAAAAGTTTTACTTTTGTTAAAGCTGAAAAGGTTAAGGTAATGTTGTACACTGAGTTCATTGTTACATAAACGTTACAATTAGATTGTGTACTAGATTTACAACTTACATGTAAAAATTTTAGTAGCGTAGATCTGTAGGTACTGAGTGGTTTTTTGTCTCGCATCTCCTTTTATTACTGTTTATTAAAATACAGTTATGGGGGTGCTGCCTCAGAAATTGCGAACAATTGTGCCGATTTTATATATATATATATATATATGAGAGAGAGAGAAAGTCGAATAGATAAATAGATAACTACTCACTACTCAGTTACAAAAATAAGTAAAATAGTATCATAAAATCAATTATAGGGTACTTACGCTTAACGGGTAATTTCGAATTTGCCAAAAATTTTATTTATAAACAAATTCCATTCTTCTGTTTTTATTCTGAGCGAAAAAATATTCTAAGAAATGAAAGCTATATATTGTAAATAATCCAATTATTATATAATTAACTTCAATCTCACGACAAAAAATAAATGATAACGAATCATTGATAAATGCAATTCGGAAATTAAATTTCGAATTAGCAAACGATACAGCAACACAACTACCACGTCAAACAAACAAATCGGCACTGCTCTGTCCACAGTGCTTTGGATCCTCTTAAACCCCGATTCTGACTCGCTCTTCGTACGTCCGCCACCGAGGTTTCAAGCGTTTCGAACAAAATCTGGAACTGTTAAGTACGCAGTTCCACGGGAAGGCTGAAGCTACTTTCGTGATTCATTCGTTCGGCATTGAAATAGTTTAAGGAAAAAAGGATATAATCTGATTTAAAAACTCAAAGTTCATTGAAAAAAAACAATCATAGAGGCTATTTTAAATATTTAAATATAAAGATCATAAGCTCATGGGGGTGCTGCAGTTCCACAGTGTCTACCTGCGAGCTGCTCCTAGGCATAAGGAATAGTAATAGGACAATATTTTGACGCAGAGAAAAATCTAATTGCTCTTTTCACTTTTAGTGTTTTCAGAAACATTCCCCCATTTCTTCGAAGCCCTAGCAACAACTTTCTTCAAAAGCAACAAAAATAAAACTGTTGGCGAGTCTGAAATATTCTCGCGAGTCGCTTAAACTGGCATAATTTTGGTATGTACCCTACTTTTAAAAATATTTTTAAAAAATATTCAAAGGAATTACCGCATGGCCTTAAGCTACATATCCATGAAAATAATTTTGCTTTATCTACTTTTCTCTGAAAAAATTTTTAACGGGAATAAAAATCAGGTTTTCATTTCCTGAGCATCACTTTATTATTATTATTATCATTATTATTATTATTTCTTTTCAAATATTAGGGATTTAGTACTCTAATGTGATCTTTTAGAAGCTAAACACTTCAAAAAGGCTGAAGAATTTTCAGGAAATGAGAGACAAACATTAAAAATGCATTCTTTATACAATATATCAGTCGACACAAGCTTAGTTCCACACTCTTCCAAAACCGTAAACAGTTATTTTTTTTTAAATGGAAGCAAAACCATACCAATTATCAGCAGCAGTCACGTTGTACCTTATAAAGTGTTTTAAGAAATGTTAAAAATAAAATTTCTTACAACTTAGAGGAAAAGGAGTTATATTGTCCAAAATGACATGGATATAGTGCGTTTTGTTTATTGCAACTTTAGATGACCAAAATATACTTTCAGGATTTTGTTTAGGTGTAATATATCCATGTATTCACGTAATTCATGTTCACAAGCTTAGAAAATAAGGATCATTGGGTCTACGAATCCTTAATACTTTTGTTTACTTTTGTTTACTTTTGTGAACGACGGTTCAGGATCGACCTGCGGTCGACCCCTCTGCAGCATCCCGCCTCATTTGCGGGACTTGGTGAAGGAGGGAATTGCTCTCTGATCGCCTCCTGCCCTCGTAGCCAGCCACGCATGGCTGGTCAGGGACTTTGCACAAGAATCTGTCCAGCTGGTTCTTGAAGTTATTCAGGTTGGTGTGCTGGAGATTCCTCACTTCTTTTGGAAGGACATTGAAAAGCTTTGGGCCCCGTATTCTGAGGGTATTTTCCATCCTCGTTTTCATGGCTCCTTGTCCCACCGCAGCTGGGACCGTACAAAATCTGCCTCTTCTCTCATTCCAGTTTGTTTCTATTTCATTTCTGAGGTTAGGGACAGAGCCCTCAAGTATGTTCCATATGTATATTATTGTGTACCGCTGTCGCCTTCTTTCAAGAGAGTAGAGTTCCAGGGATTGTAGTCGAGACCAGTAGTCTTCACCTTCCGTTTCCTCTATCTTAGACGTAAAAGTCCTTTGTATAGCTTCAATGCTCGCAATGTCTCTTTTTCTGTGTGGGCTTGTGAGTACTGAGCAATACTCAATTATTGGTAGGACTAGACTCTTCCATAATTTGAGCATGATGTTTGCTTTTCTGCTGCGGAAGCTCCTCCAGATGATTCCCATTATTTTTCTAGCCGTTGTGATTTTGATTTTATAGTGCTCTCTGAATTCTGCATCCGACGACATTATTACTCCAAGATCCCTGACTTGTGGATTTGGTGTTATCTGTTTGGCTTGCGGAGTTTTGTACCCTTTTTTCTGTAGCTCTTTGTTATTACCATATCTTAGAAGTTGGAATTTTTCTTCGTTGAACTTCATGTTGTTGTCTTCTGCCCACTGGAATAATGTTTCAATATCGTTTTGTAGTTTTCTTACGTCATCTTCGTTCAATATTTCCTTACATATCTTCGTGTCATCTGCGAAGCATGATACAATACTGTCCTTAATATCTGTATCAATATCTGCAATCATTATTATGAACAGCAAGGGAGCTAATACTGTCCCTTGTGGGACAGAGCTCACGACTTCCGAGACTTCCGATTTAACTCCGTTTACCACCACTCTTTGCGTTCTTTGCGTCAAGAAATTAAATATCCACCTTCCTAGGTTTCCAGTAATTCCTGTATCCTTAAGTTTGTGTGCTATGATTCCATGGTCACACTTATCGAGGGCTTTAGCAAAATCGGTATATATTACATCAATGTTTTGTCCTCGACACAATGTTCCTAATATTTTCTCCTGGTGGTCTAGTAGCTGTGACAGGCATGATCTACCCGCCCTGAAGCCATGTTGATTTGGGTTGTACAAGTCTTTTTCTTGTAGGTAGTAGGTAATTTTGGCTCTAATTATGCGTTCAAAACACTTTATAAGGTGTGAGGTGAGAGCCACTGGCTGATAATTTTTGGGCATTGCTCTGTTACCACCTTTAAATAGGGGGGCAATATTCGCGTTCTTTAAGAGGAGTGGAATTTGTCCTGTGTCGAGTGATTTCCTCCATAGTAAGTATAGCGGTTTTGCAATACTCTCTTTGCATTTCTTCAGAAATGTGGCACTCCTTGTGTCTGGCCCTGGCGCTGAATTGTCTCGCATCTGTGATAAGGCCGTAATTACATCTCCTTCCGTGAACTCGAAGTCCATTAATAGGTTTGTGCCGGGATTTGTTCTTGGTTGATCCGTTTCAATGTCGAAAAACTCGTCTGGGTTTTCCACTTCCATCTCGGACTTAGGGGTGCTAAACACAGATTTAAATTGTTCCCTAAGCAGTTCACTTATTTCTTTCGGGTCATTTGTGTATTCGGCCTCCCCGTCTATCAACGGTCCAATACTCTCTTTACACTGCATTTTCCTTTTCGCAAAAGTGTAGAAGTATTTTGGGTTATTTTTTATGTTTTCTGCTACCTTGTTTTCCTCCTCGTTTGTCTTATGTATGAATGTTTGCTTTAGGTCCATTTCTATTTCGCCAAGTTTCCTCTCTAGTTTGAGTCTCTTTGCATCAGTTCTGCATCTGTGGAGATGTTTTACGGTTTGTCTTCGTTGCCTGAATAGAGTCCTGATTTTCCTCTCGAGCTTGCTACGTTTTCTTTCCTGTCTCTCTGGAATATGTTTCAGTATTATAGGTTTGGTTTCCGTCTCTATTATACATAGTATTTCTTGTGGAGTCTTCTCGTGTAGTAGCAATTCCCAATTTACCTCCTTTAAATCTTTATTTACGTTTCCCCAATTTACTTTCTTTGAATTTATGTTTAAGCCTTCAAATATTCCATCTGCCTCTCTGGGATGCGTTTTCGGACCTCTAGGTGCTAACTTCAATTGTATATCGATGAGGTTATGGTCGGAGAACTTTGTGTGCGTTACTTTTTTATTTATTATTATCTCGTTGTTATTTGTCCACATTAAATCCAAAACGTTCTCCTTTCTCGTGGCTTCACAGATTTCCTTGGTAAGGGCGTAATGTTCCATAATATCTAAAAGCATTGTTGCTTGGATTCTGTCATCTTTAGTAATGTTGCCATGAAACTTCTCAACATATATAACTTCGTCATTTTTCTTCCATGATATGAATGGGAAATTAAAATCTCCGAAAATTAGAATATTTGTTGCTGGAGTTTCAAGTAATTTTAATATGTTTTCTATTTCATTTGTAGCAAATTGGAATTCACTTTTTGTGGTGTTTGGTGGTCTGTAGATGTTCATAATGGTTAGGTTCAGTTCTTTTACTTCTAATATAATAACTTCAACTGTGCTGTTTGATTTCTTTACCCTCACTTCACATGTGTAAGTGTTTTTCACGTAGATACAACACCCTCGTCCTCGTCTAGCCACTCTATCTTCTCTGTATATGTTGTAGTCCAGCAATGCTATTTCAGTATTCTCGATGCAGTTTTCACAGCCTTTTTCGCACTTATGTAAGTGTGTTTCCGTTAGGCATATGATATCTATGCTGGTTTCCGTAGCTAAATTTTGCAAGTATTGTAATTTGCAGTCTGCATGGTCCGTATAGAGGCCTTGTATATTTGTGTATAATACATTTACCGGGTTTCTTCTAATCTTCGTGTTCGATTTTCTTAAATGATGGTCGTTTCCTGGTCGATGTCGGTTCCTGTTTGGTGTTATTGGTTGGGCCGCTGCATTTGGGAGTATTGGGGTTGCGGCCCGTGATACCACTGTTGTTGTTGTATTATTGGTGGGTGGTGTTGAATAGTGGGGTGATGTGCGTAATGTTGTGGTGCATATGTTTGCGGCGTTCTGTCTCTCCTTGTTAGAAGGGCAAGCTGAGCTTTTATTATTCTCATTTCTTCTAAAAAATATGTTTCATTACTCTTGCTATTTCTTCTATGTCTTTCTTCTAAAAAATATGTTTCATTACTCTTGCTATTTCTTCTATGTCGAATATGATCTGTTCTTTCCCGTTCTATTCTCTGCGTACCCTTTATGTGAAAAAGCGGGCACTCTATGTTCAGGCATTTTTTCTCAGTAATTGACTGTCTGCACGTACGAGGGTGAAAAAAGTTGCAGTTTGGTCCGTAATTGCACTTCCCATTCCTCATCATATAGAAGCATTTTGTAGGGTGATTGTATATGCAGTTTGAGCCATATTTGCACGCACCTATTTTATAATATTCGCATATGGCCCGTCGTTTAAATTCCCTCTCTGTTTTATGTGATTCGATTTCCTTCTTCTGCTTCGCCACCACTTCTTCCCTACTCAGTGGGGTTGTTTTCTTTGGTGTGTATTTCGTATCTCCCTCTTCTGCCGTGGGTACCTCTTTTTCTGAGGCTGCTTTCGCCCCTCCCTGTAGGGAGTTTAACCCCGAGGTCTGGTCTGCTTCGTTTTTGCAATCGCAAAGTTGATATGCGGCACATTCCATTACACATAATCCGGCTTTATTCAGTTTTCTGATTTTTCCGCAATTTACACATTTCTTCGAATGTTTGGCCATTTTCTCCTTTATTTTCCTCTTTATTTCCTCTTTTATTTTCCTTTTTTTTTTCTTTCCTCGCTTCTCAAATTTCTTTCGATCACTCGACCTTCGTTTTTATGGCACTGACCTTTTTCCCTCTTAGGCCTAGTGTACAATCTCAGAGCTGTTTTTCCGTTCGAAGTGTTTTAAATTTATATTTCAATTTGATGTTTCTTCGTTGTGCAAGCTATATGCCACCGGCTTTCATTTAATAATTTATTATCGCGAATTCACTGGTATTAAATACACACAAAACGTGATGGTAAATCATACTAAATCTAGTTTCCCTAATAATTAGCACCACAATGACAATAAGTGTAGGAATAGACAGAAATATTACAAATGGTATTGTGTCGATGTTTGAAGGTAACACTCAGAATTGTAAGGCAGTTTCAAATAAAACGGACAAAAATTACAAAATTATATTAAGTGAAGAGAACAAAATCATAAATAACATAAAAATTACACCAAAGTACAAAGTCAGATATTTAGGAATAATTTCAATAGAAGCAAATTCCAGGTCTGCAGTATTAAACTGCCAAAAAAGATGAAATTAGTACAATAACGGATCCAAGGGGACTGATGGGGCTCCATTCCCCCTATTGATAAAGAGGTTTCACATTTCCAATGATGTTTCCTGTCTCAGTCAACCACATTCTCTCTGAGTAGACAAGCGTGCAGGAGGCAAATATGAGGTTTAGCGCATACATTTCTATGGGTGCGTGAGACTGTGAGTGAGATTGTGCGCTCATGCGTGGCGGCCATCTTGAACCTGTCGCGGTCACATCCAGTCTATTGATGTCATTTCATATCATGGAGGTGATGCTGGAAAAAGTTGTTTACATTTTTGCCAACCAAAAATAAATCGGCGGGTCCTCCTGAAATGAAAAGAATTTGTTTGACAGTTTGGAAAGATCCATTGGCACATTTTTTCGTAATTCATTCCTCATCAGAATTATATAATTTACAGTAATTCCCTTTACATTACTGTTACAGCATTTCACAGATTTACAGTAATGGCAGCAAGCTAAAGATTGTGAAGTAAATGCTTTTTGGATTCAGTTGAACCTTAATAGAATTATATGTATAGTAGATTAGCTGTTCTTCTAATAAACTAGTAATTATTATTGAACATTAAACTTATTACCGAGTGTTTTTGTGGTGGAGTTGCATATTTTTTTGGTTGGGTTCAGAATCGCATCCGACACCAACCATCTCCCCCCTAAAAACAAAAGTCCTACATCCGCCACTGAATCAGTAGGATAGTTGCAAAAAGGTAGACAGAAATGGATCAAATTTAGGATTTCCTCCTTGAGATTCTCACGTCTGTTCACGTATTACATTTACGGAAAATTATGGTATGATAATGGTATGATATGGAATGGTATGGTATGAAAGCACGTAAATACAAACAATAAATAAACTGCGTCAAAATTTCAAAATATTTTTAACTCCACTGTGCATGCGTCTAGACGCAAACAATAGAAAACTACATTATTATACAAATGAAATGTTTATTTTTCTACGTTTATATAAATCTGAAACATTTAAGTACTGTTTACAGATATTTGAAATATCTCGTTAACCTCGTTTAGGTTCCGTGTGTTGGTTTCTCTTCACATGAAGGTCAAGCTGGTGGCCCCGCCTCTAGACCTGGCTTGGTGGAGGAGCGAGTTGCTTTCTTGCGCTCTCCACTGCATATAGCCGGCTGATCTGGTACCGTCCTGAGCCAGGCATCTAGTCTTCTCTTGAAGACTTCAACTTTGACCCCTGTAACATTCCTGAGGTCCTTTGGAAGCTGATTAAAAACTCTTGGCCCCTGACAACCAAGGTATTTTCCTTCAGTGTTAAGGAGGTCCCTTGTCGGACCTTTAATTTGGGAATACTACACATTCTGCCTTTCCTATTTTCCAGTGTTGTTTGGATGGTAACTGGGCTTAGTTTGAGGTTTGGTACAAGTTTTTCGATCATTTTCCATATGTAGATTATGGTGTACCTCTCTTTTCTTCTTTTAAGGGAGTACACATTTAGTTTACGTAGTCTTTCCCAGTAGTTGAGTTCTTTGCAGCCATCAATTTTGGCTGTGAAATGTCTCCGCCTTTCTTCTAGTTTATTAATTTCTTCCTTTTTATAGAGGGACGTCAAAACTAAGCAATATTCCAGTTTTGTATGATCATTGTTGTCTCCACAATTAGTTAACTTCGTCGCTACTCTCTTTCTTTTGCGGAATATTCTTCTCTTTTGCCTCTCTTTTGCCAGTTTCAATGTACGGTAGATGGCAGCCGAATCAACGTGCAGTGTTGCCAACAATGATTAACGAATTCACCTGATACAAACATAATCAATGTAGGTCCTTTAGTTACGAAATTATACGCCGTGTAAACTTATTTTCTGACCGCCCCTCGAATATTAACGACATGGATGTAGGCTTGATCAGTAACGTGTCAAAATTCGTGGACGATACTAAAATAGGCGGTAAAGTTCTTAACGTGAACGATAGAAATAGGCTCCAAGACGATGTAAATGGGATTATGGAATGGACAGATAAGTGGCAGATGCAATTTAACGTAGACAAATGTAAAGTTTTGCATATACTGTAGGTTCTCGTAACAATAATTACACGTACACGATGGACGATAAACAGTTAGCGAGCGTTGACGAGGAAGTAAATTTAGGCGTACGCGTATCTAAGGATTTAAAAGTTAAGAACCAACCAGTGCCTGGAGTCTTGCGCAAAAGCTAATAGGATGTTAGGCTTCATAGCGCGTAATTTCGAATTTAAATCGAAGAATATTATATTGCCCCTTTCCAATATATTCCTCTTGGAATCATTGAGGTCGTATCCACAGCAGAAGATCTCCAAAGTAGCCAGTCAGAAGCTGGTAGGATAGCTTTGGTACCTCTCTGAGGAAATAATTCCACTGCCCTTCTTCGATGCCGATGTTCTATCTGCAACGAAACGTCGGATGGTCGTAGCCATATACAAGAAAGAGGATAGAGAGCAGATTCCAAAGCGTGTCAACCCGCCTCTTAGTTCGTCTTTGGAGAGCATTGTGACGAAGAATTCGATGAGGTTCTTCGAACGACTGCAATTGTCTGCAGGTTTCTTGAACAATGATCCGGATAAATGGGAGAAAATGGAGGAGTTTCAGACGGCGCTTAGGATTGTGGAAAACCTCAGGGTGGTGAATGACCACGCCGCGTGAGCTGTGGCCCTCGTCCAACAGTACAGGGACCGCCACACTAAAGATGAGGAGCAATTTCAGTATCTGCTGCAAGTTGTGTCGAAGCATC
The DNA here is from genome assembly GCA_023014485.1 of Bathynomus jamesi. NCBI lineage: Eukaryota > Metazoa > Arthropoda > Malacostraca > Isopoda > Cirolanidae > Bathynomus > Bathynomus jamesi. The sequence goes on along the minus strand of JAJOZX010000136.1, from coordinate 1,172,971 downwards.
GCCGGAAGTTTCCGGATGCCAGAAAAAGCCCTTTGACTGGGCGACAATGAGTGGTTGCCAACCATGACAACCCCGTCGTAGAACTGATAGCACTCATCCATCAGCTCGTGGCTGGTGGAACCCAGAGGCGGTGGAGCTATAGTGCATACTATATAATACCTATTACAATGATAGAAGGATAAATTTTGAAACTCGTGAGCGACCCCTAAATATGAACTAATCGAAACGAAAATTTACCTGCAACATTTTCTCAGAGAACCTCACAACTTCAGTGGGTGGGGGCTCGGAAATATTAAAAGAAAATTTCCCCTATATAGTTTGGACCACCCTATATATATATATATATATATATATATATATATATATACACACACACACCTCTGAAACCTCTATAAAAACCTCTCCCGAGTCTAGTGATCGTCTCCATATCCAATATAGGGGCTTAGCGATTTCATTCTTGCAGGTTTGGATCAGTGTGGTATTCAATTTGTCCGGGCCTACGCCGAGTGCGCTTTTAGTTTCTCAAGGGCTTGTGTAATATTAGCTGTTGTAAAGTCAAAGTCCGTTATACTTACTTTATAGTAGGGTGGAGTGAAAAATACTTTTTTTCTAGTATGAAGTTCTAATAGTGATTAAAAGTTGCAGTTAGTGGAGGAAATATGCCTGCAAAAATATGAGTTCATTTGTTTCAAATTTTCAGCTGCCACCAGGGGGCTAAAGTTAACACAATTTTGTGTAAAAAGGAAAAAAATGCTTCTATTTTAGGTTTGTCAAACTATTATAAACTTTTATCTTAGAATTATCTAATAGTTTGATTAAGATTCTTAAATGATAGGAATTCGTTTTGTAAAAATGCCTTTTCATATGCTTAATATCTTCAGCTGCCACAAGAGAGCTGAAGTTAACACAATTTAGAGTAACTGAGTCATGTTGAGACTACACTGAATGTTGTGGGGGAGGGTTTTGGTGTGAAGGAATTTCTTTCTGTGAGTCATTAGAACAGTGTGTTAACACTTGTCTTCTTAGGTAGTAGGCCTAGTCGCTCAGTTGATCGGAGAGTTTTTTAATATGATCGGAATGTTATAAAACTTTATTTTAAAGTGATTTATATAGAGATAATATTGATTTTATTATAAAATGCTTGTTATAATGTATTATATAATTTTAGTTTATTTATATAATATATTATATATTTATATAATATATTATATATACTTATAAAATATATTATATATACTTATAAAATATATTATATATATTAATTATATAATGTTTTGATGTTACAGGATATTTTGTGATTGTGAATTTTTCTTAAAAATATTATGGCATCAAATACTAAATATAAACATTTCACTAGAGAACATATGAAGTGTGTCATATTTGAAGTACCTTGTGAGATGAGTGATATGCAACTACCAACTTATAACTGCATTATGAAAGATTACCTGTTCACAAAACATTTAGTGAAGGAGCAGATGAATAACAAGGAGCCGTCATTTTCTGAAATAGCAGAGGCAGTTTCCAAAAAGGTAGAAAATATTTGGAAGAAGGCCTCTTTGCCAATAGTTTCACATACACGCGTTTTACAGATGATGCGAGTGTACCATGATAAATACAGGTCCTTATTAAAGCCATACAAGTCACGCAAGGATCAGCCTAAGTACAAAAATCAGCTTGAAGAATTTGAAAACTCTTCAAAATGCACTTTGTTTGACATCTGCACCTGCAAATGTAAGGAGTTTAGGAGATGCTCATGTGAAAAGAGTAAGAAAGTCCCTCCAAAAGAGCAGGATTTTTAAATGACCAACGAACACGCAGAATAATGGTGATAGGAAGCATTGACATAGCACACACAAGACGATTACAAGCAAGAGAACATCGAAAGGAAATGGAAAAAGCACGTCTGGAATCCTCACAAACAACTAGTGCTGCTATAACCAATACGTCCAACTTACAAATCGAAACAGAGACAAGTGAACTTCAACAACTAGAAGAGATATCTGAAGATAATGAGGAAGATACAACCTCGACTCAATATGTAATATCAGAACAACAGATGCGTGAGCCACTGCCTTCATTAGCAATTACTTGTGATAGATTTAAAATGTCGGACAGAGCTGGGGCTGCTATTGCTTCTGCAGTATTGGCAGATCTTAAAATTGTTACTCCCGAAGACAAAGGGAATATTATAGACAGAAGTAAGCTAAGATGTGAAAGACAAAAACAGAGAAAGGAACTACAACAGATAGGAGAGCCAAAAACCATGCGGGGATTATACTTTGATGGCAGAAAGGCTAAAACAATGATTCAAGTCCAGGAGAGTGATGGCTCTAACCACCAAAGAACCAAACGCGAAGAGCATATCAGCATAATATCTGAACCACACTCTCTGTACTTTGCACATGTGACACCTTCCAGTGGCAAAGCTAAATACATTTGCACAGCGCTAGTGAATTGCTTGAAAGAAAGGAATGTTGATATAGGGAACATCGTTGCAGTTGGCTGTGATTCGACAGTGGTTAACACTGGTAGTATTGGAGGCACAATAAGATTACTGGAAGAAGCCTTTAATAAGCCATTGCAGTGGCTGATATGCCTTTTACACCTTAATGAACTTCCATTGCGCCATCTGTTTCATCACTTGGATGGTACCACTACTGGACCAAGAGCATTTTCAGGAGAAATTGGCCGAGCACTTTCAGACTGTGAAAAGCTTCCCATAGTTAACTTCAAACCCATTGAAATTCAAGAGGACATGTGTGAAGTTGATGTAGATGACATAAGTACTGACCAGAAATACCTTCTTTGAAATTCACAAGGCTATATCAAGTGGAACATTCTCAAAGAGTCTTAGTCATAAGAGTCCAGGCAATATATCACATTCAAGGTGGCTCACCACAGCAAACAGGACTCTGCGGTTATATGCAAACACAGAGAATCCTTCAGGCAATTTACAAGAATTAGCTACTTTCATTGTTAGGGTATACGCACCAATGTGGTTTCAGATAAAGCGTAAACCATTATGCCAATATGGTGCTAAACATATGTGGCATATGATTGCAAGAAGCCGGTATCTCCGTGAAGAGCTTAGGAGAGTACATGACTCAGTCATTCAGCGAAATGCATATTACGCAAATCAAGAAAACATTCTCATTGCAATGATAGCTGATGAAAGGGAGCATGTGCGTCAGTTGGGATTTAGGCGTATCATAAAAGCAAGGGCATGCATTCAAGAAACAGATGTTATCAGGTATTTTAAGGTGCCAGAAATAAATTTTTATGCCAAAGACTATACAGATCTCATTATGTGGCAAGATTTTCAGATAGCAGAACCACCGATAACCAAAGGAGTTTCTCTTGATGATATTGAATCATGCATCAAACATGGTACTACTCTTCATTCAGAATTATTTCAGTTTCCATGTCATACACAAGCCGTAGAGAGATGCGTCAAGCTCGTTACAGACGCTGCGGGATCAGTCTGCGGACCTACAAACAGAGACGGTTGGATTCGTGCTACATTAGAATCAAGGAAAAAACAGCGAAAATTTGACACAAAAGCAAATTACTAAATAGTCTTCAGCAAGAACCCTTTCTAGAGGGAGGTTGGTTGGGGAAAGGGTGGTAACTCTGCTAAGGCACGAAATAACGTTTCTTAACTGTCTCAAGCCAGTATAAAGGAGGAGACACATCCTAATTTATTACTGTTCCCATTTTCAAGTAAATACAGAATCATACTTAATTGTCATTTTTAAGTTAAATTCAGCCCTCTTGTGGCAGCTGAAGATATTAAGCATATGAAAAGGCATTTTTACAAAACGAATTCTTATCATTTAAGAATCTTAATCAAACTATTAGATAATTCTAAGATAACATTTTATAATAGTTTGATAAACCTAAAATAGGAGCATTTTTTTCCTTTTTACCCAAAATTGTGTTAACTTTAGCCCCCTGGTGGCAGCTGAAAATATTAAACAAATGAACTCATATTTTGGCAGGTATATATCGTCCACTAAATGCAACGTTTAATCACTATTAGAACTTCATACTAGAAAAACAGTATTTTTCGCTCCACCCTACTTTATAGTTCTTCTTCAAAGAACGCGTTTCTATCGCATATTAATTTATCAATTTTGGGGATACTGAACGATGATTCGTACTGTGCTCTTAATATTTCAGATATGTACAATATTTCTTTTAGATTACCAGTTAAAACATTTTTTCATTATTCAAAAGTCCAATAGTCGCATGATTTTTCGGCTTCCTTTTTGCAAAATTACAGAAGTACTTTGAGTTAACCTTTATCGCTTCTATAGCGTAATTTTTTTCTTTCTCTGTATGTTTCTTTGACTGTAGATCATTCTCCTTTCGGGATTTCGGTGAAACTTTTGCTGTTGCGCTAGACATGCCAAAAGCTTTTGATAGTCAGACACACGTTCTTAATTTCCAAACTGTCCTCTCTCGGATTCTAACCTTTTATCTGTGCCTTCAGCTCTGATTTCCTCTTTAACCGAGCTATAGCGACGGTTGTAGATGGCCATTACTCGTCTCCTAAATCTATTAATAGTAATGTTCGTCAGAGACTTTGTCTTGTCATCCACTCTCTACCATTTATTTACCAATGATCTTCTAAGTAGCACCTCCAATCGTAGCCATTCCTCTCCTGACAAATCCATCCATCACTTCTCCATAGTTTTGAATTTTATATAGTTGGATAGTTTTGAATTTTATATACTTGCGTTTAAATTTACGTTGTTATAGTTAAGTAATTGAATATTAGTGGTTTTTAGCGATTTAGAAGTTTTCATAGCGTGCCGGCTTAATTTAACTTATACCTGTGACGGGTTAAACTAATTTTTAACTGCGCGATGCCGTCGCAGAAAGCGTCGTGTGTTAGGTGTAGGGTAAACCGGTGGTATTCGGAATTTAAGGATTATAACGGCGGTCCAATGGCGATTACCGATAGATCAGTTTGTTTCTTTTGCGAGTTCATTGAGGAATTAGTTGACATAAAACGCAGTGTACGTGAGGTAGCGGAAAGACTTGCAACGCTTGATGAGGGCAGGGGTAGGGCTACGGTTGACGTAGGCCGAACCAATACTAACGTTGAAGACGTTAGTAATTTGAAGGGTGAGGTGCGTAACCTAGTTTCTAGTTTAGGTACCTTGTCGGGAAGGTTAGATAGAGTTGAGGAAGAGGTTAAGGTTAGTCCGAGAGTAGTAGATAGCGAGGGATTTAGAGAGGTTAAGGGTGGAGCTAGGCCGCGTACGTTAGGTGATAGGAATCCCCCCCCCTATCGAGGTTTCGAACCCTTTCGTCCATTTGGTAAGGGACGTGAATGAGGGGGAAACTATTTTAATCGGGGATTCTTTAGTGCGCCACATGGACAAAGAGTTCGTTAAACGGCATCCAACCAAGAGGAGGAGGGTCTGTCTCCCAGGGGCCAGGGTTGACAGAGTTAGAGACGAAGTGGATAGGATCGACGTTGCCTCCCGTCACTCAATGTTGGTGACGATGGTAGGAGGCAACGACTGGTATAGGCCCGATACGAGAGTGCCTGATCTTTTGGAGAGATATAGGGGGTTAATTAGGTCCCTGTAGGCGAGGTCAGATAGGTCTTTAGTTCTAGGTATTACCCCTAGGCACGGGTTGGGTCTTAGAATTACGTCAAAAACAATATTTTTGAATAACAAATTAGAAGAGATTTGTGCTGAGGAAAATGTACCCTTCGTAAAGCTGTGGTGCGAATTCAGTGATCCTAGCCTTTTTATAAAAGATGGGGGGGGCATTTTAACCCTTTCAGTCACTGGGTACCCAATTTGGTAGCTGAAAAATAAACCATATTGGTTCTTATATACCCACACATAAAGGCAAATTTCTTTTTTACCCTATGTCATAATTCATGATCGAAAGGGTTAATGAAATAGGTAATGCTAGGCTAGGTAGGTTAATAGACGAAAACGTGCGAAAGCTGTATAGGTCGAAGCCTTCTTTAAACGTTGTAGGTCCGGGAAACGCGGGCCCGACGTGATAAATAGTTTAAAACGCGGGCCCGTGGTAAAAAATAACTTAAACTTCTTTTATTGTAACGCTCGTAGTATTAGAAATAAATTAAATGAATTTAAGGTGATAATTTATTCCGGCAACTATGATATAGTTGCTATCACTGAAACTTGGTTAAATACCGTGACTCGGGACTTGTTGGGGGAACTTGATATACCGGGTTTTAAATTCTTTACTAATGATAGGTTACATAGGTTTGGTGGAGGCGTTTTGCTGTACATTCGAATTCCCTTAGGGATCGAGGTTAAGTTAGATTTTCCGGCAGCAATTAATGCGATATGTGTTGAATTTAGGGCGCGTAGTATTAGTTTTAATTTTGTTGTTGTTTATAGACCTCCCTTCAACCCCTCGATACGATACTAGATTTTACTCACTTCTTGGTAATTTTATTGACAATTGGAATAGTATAATTGTCGGAGACTTTAACTGCCCTAATGTTAATTACGAGAATTTTACTAGTAATGAGGAGGGTTTGAGATGGGTTGAGTTTATGGACGATAACTTTTACGACAGATAGTTACCGGACCAACGCGCGGTGTAATATTTTAGATTTGGTGATGACGAACGGCGAGAATATAGTCGAAGGTTTAGAAGTAGGCGAGAGTTTAGGGATGTAGTGATCATCAAATTCTTAGGTTTAAGTTATTGATAGAAAACACAGGAAGTAACGTAATAGAAGTCCCTGATTTTCGTAGGGCTAATTTTGATAGTTTTGCGGATAGGATGGGAGTAGTGGACTGGGATAACTTATTTATGGGCAATGACAAATTTGCGTTGGGTGGCGTTTAAAGAAAGTTTAGGAATACTGAAAGGGAGTTTATTCCTCGTAGGCCCAAGCGCGCTAGAAATCGTGGTAGGCCAAAGTGGTGGAGTAGGGAAATAGGAGAGTTTATAAACGAGCGTAATAGACCGTATAGATTTAGTAAGCGCAATGGCACGGCAGCTAACTTTAATAGATATATCGAGCTTAGACGTCAGGTTAAAAGATCAGTTAGGAATGCCAAGCGTAATTTAGAGATACTTATAGCTGCGGATAGTAAACATAATCCAAAAATTTTTTTGAGTATGTTAATAATCGTAAGCCGGTAAAAGATAACATAGGCCCTCTAGTGGATGTTAATGGCGCTTTGGCTTCTGACGCTCAGGCGACGGCGGGTATTTTCAATAACTTTTTTGCGACAGTTTTTACCGTAGAAGACGTAAATAATGTCCCCGACGTGGACGATATCGTTCCATTTAGTAGCGAGACTATTTTGGATGAAACAACTGTTTACGAGGGTGAGATTGCGCATTATATCGATAGGCTAAAAGTTAGCAAGGCTCCAGACCCTGACGCTTTTTATCCCAGACATTTGAAAGATTTGAAAGAAGTTATCGTAGGCCCCTTAACGAAGATTTTTAATCAGTCACTCGAAACGGGGATTATTCCTGAAGACTTCAAATTAGCTAACGTCACGCCTATTTTTAAAAAAGGCGACCGCGCAGTAGCTAGCAATTATAGGCCCATTAGCTTAACGTCAATTGTCGGTAAACTTTTGGAATCCGTAGTTAGGGATCGTATTATCGATCACTTAGAAAGTAGAGATTTGAGTAATAGTAGTCAGCATGGGTTTCGACGCCATAGGTCTTGTTTAACTAATTTGTTCGAATTTTATAACGAAATAGTGCGCGAATACGATAGGCATAGAGCAGCTGACTTATTTATTTAGATTTTAAAAAGGCGTTCGATACAGTTCCGCATAGGAGACTAATTGCGAAGGTAAAGCGCACAGTATACGCGGTCAGGTAGCTAACTGGTTAGAAGAATGGCTTCGTGCTAGGAGACAGAGGTCGTACTTAATGGTAGTGAATCGGGGTGGTTAGATGTAGGTAGCGGTGTCCCACAGGGTTCAGTGTTAGGCCCATTGCTATTCGTAATTTACATTAACGACATAGATGTAGGATTGACTAGTAACGTGTCAAAATTCGGGACGATACTAAAATAGGCGGTAAGGTTGTTAACGAGGACAATAGAAATAGATCCAAGACGATGTAAATAGGATTATGGCGTGGACAGATAAGTGGCAGATGCAATTTAACGTAGAAAATGTAAAGTTTTGCATATAGGTTCTCGCAACAATAATTACACGTACACGATGGATGATAGGGAGTTAGCGAGCGTTGACGAGGAAGTAGATTTAGGCGTACGCGTATCTAAGGATTTAAAGGTTAGGAACCAGTGCCTGGAGTCTTGCGCAAAAGCTAATAGGATGTTAGGCTTCTAGCGCGTAATTTCGATTTAAATCGAAGGATATTATATTGCCCCTTTACAAGTCCCTAGTCAGGCTTCATTTAGAATATGCCGTTCAGTTTTGGTGCCCGTACTTGCGTGAGGATATTCATAGGTTAGAAAGGGTTCAGCGTCGTGCCACGAAACTTATTCCGTCATTGCGCAATAAGCCTTATGAAGATAGGATTAAAGAGTTAGACCTGTATTCACTCGAAACTAGAAGATTAAGGGGGGAGCTTATTGAAGTTTTCAAAATCGTTAATAACATCGATAACGTAAATTTTGACAAATTGTTCACTTTCGATAATAACGGATTTAAGTTGCGTGGCAGACGTTTCATTACTAATATCGCTAAAAACTTCTTTACGTTTAAAGTAATTGATAAATGGAATAATCTTCCCGCGTCAGTCGTTCATTCGGTATTATTCTACTATTACACCCGTCTAACGTCCAGCAATTATTATATGTTCATTAAGTAGATGTTTTAATTCTAAGACACTTTCCTTCTATAGCGTTTTCGTCGCAAATGCTTCGTTTTCGAGATATAAACATTTTTTTGGTGTGTATCTAGTGTGTGTTTGTACGATCGTTTGTGTGTTCGTACGTTCGTTTGTGTGTTCGTTACATGTCTGCCCAATCATTGCGCTCCATCCATTTCGAATTTGAATTACTTTCATACCGGAATGGAACACTCATTCCACTCATTCAGAAGTACATTAAGCCTGGCTCTGTGATTTATAGTGATTCCTGGGCTGCCTACAAGACTATAAGTGATATAGGTTAGGATTATCAATTTTGAAGGTGAAATTTATGTTTTTCCTATGGTTTTTGATGTGTTTTAAACGAATCTGACCTTCAAAACCGTCGGAAATGACTCGTTTTCGATTGCCGGCTGGGGGGAGGGGGGTTATCTCAAAAACGAGTCATTTCCGACGGTTTTGAAGGTCAGATTCGTTCAAAACACATCAAAAACCATAGGAAAAACATAAATTTCACCTCGAAAGGGAGACGGGTGTAATACTGTACATTTACCGTTCATTCTACCAGCGTTAATATGTTTAAGAACCGTCTTGACAGACATTTTAAAAGTATTAACGTTGTTTAATTTAAAAAAACAAAGTTAGCAACAGGAGCTCTGGTGGTGGTGCTCGAGGATGAGTCTGTTGACGATGAATGCCAGCTTGTGACATGCCAGCGTGTGATGCCAGCAATAAAATTATAATAAAAAAAAAAATTAGACTAACACGAACGTAGATGTAGTTCGTAGCGTAAACTAACCCACTTTTTGTTTAACTTTACCTACTTTTTTACTTGCATGTCTGTAACTCTCTTTTCTGCATGTTTGTAGTTTGCTTGCATGGTATGACTGTGAGTTAAGACTGTGTTTGCATGGTTTGTAAGCGTTCTTATTTTACTTCTTTTCATCTTTCACCCCTCTCCTATTCTCTCCGACTATTTTTCTGACTTGTCGGCAGTGGCCGGCCGATGATGATGGTGAGTCTTTTTTCTCTTTTTCTGAATGAAAGTTAACCCACGAATGATAGGTGTTGCTCCTTACTTAACCCCTTATTCTCTTCTCTTCTCTTAACCCCCTACTCTTTCCTTTCTCTTGGGCTAACCTTAGAGTGGATCTTAGGGTCTTTGTTAGCCTTAGTTTCTGTAGATCTCAAAAGTCGCTCCATTCTTCGTGTGAGGCGGTTATGGTACACTTGACTTCTGATCTTTCTACTATCTCTGGGCAGAGAAAAAGTTATGGCTTTCAACGTGTCAAAACGCTGTTTCTGCAGCTATCTACTGGTCACAATTTTCACACGACTATTCCCTTATCTTCATTAATACACAACTCATTCGTTCCTCTTCGTTTAACATTGGTGTTACTTCTCCTCGTGAATTTTCCTGGAATGATCACATATGCAATCTTTCTAGAACGGTTTCCAAAAGGTTTGGTATGTTGTACCGGTTTCGCAGTTTCTACCCTCCACTCAGTTGCTCTCTCTCTACAGGAGGTTTGTCTGTCACTGTTAGGTGTATGCTTCTCGCGTGTAGGGTTGTTCAACTCACACAGCTCTAAATGAATGGGTGGAATCAAAGGCCTCTCGCATCAACAATTCCCCGAGTCTTACCGGATGTTCCCACGGTTCTATCATCTATATTATTATTATTATTATTACTAGTACAGTTCCCGTCGCTTCGCTGACGGTTAGACAGGCTAAACTACAGAAAAGAACGCAGCCGTGAAAATTTTGAGCTTCACATTGTGTGAACATTTCTGAATCTGGTATCTCCCAAAACCTCCTCACCCCCATTCATGCAACTTGGGGGCTAATCCCCTCCCCCATTACCCCCACCCCTCCCCATTACCCCCACCCCCACCCTTCCCCCATTACCCCACCCATCCCCCATTACCCCCACCCCCACCCTTCCCCCATTACTGCCCGGGATAAATTTCACAAACAGACAAACAGACAGGCTAAACTACAGAAAAGAACACAGTCATGAAAATCTTGAGCTTCACATTGCCGCCCGTAATACAATTTCTGACTTTTTTTCTCACAATTTCTGAAAGTGTGACGGACGGACGGACGGACAGCTCTCTTATTATAGTATAGAAGATTATTATTACTAGTACAGTTCCCGTCGCTTCGCTGACGGTTAGACAGGTTAAACTACAGAAAAGAACGCAGCCGTGAAAATTTTGAGCTTCACATTGTGTCAACATTTCTGAATCTGGTATCTCTCAAAACCTCCTCACCCCCATTCTGAGAATCGTAGTGTGGGGATTTTTGATTGACACTTTCATTATACTATACAAATCTGGGAAAGAACGATAGGAATGATCTCAATACAAGTTAGAACTGCGTTATCGAAATATGGAGATTAAAACAAATTTCACTTTAAAATATTAAATGTCAAATTAAACATGAAAATTAAGATTGTATTAACTTTATAATTAGAAAATCCTTGCATCAAATGTTTAAAACGTTATGCAGACAAAATATTTTTTGTTAAAACTTTTGCATTAAATTAAAACTACAAAAAATTTACATTAAAGTGAATGCTACTTCTGGAAGTATGTATCCTCTAAACAATCTTCATATGAAGTTCTAAACTGTTCTCAACCTGCTGTTCTGAACACCTCATTAAACCATAAATTAAAACATGTACCCGTACTCTAGAACGTTATCAAAATATTCCGTGGCCAGAGAAATAAGACAATGGGATAATCTCTAGGAGCGCTCCATTTTTCAATGTTAAACATACACTCATAAAATATATACCATTTGAAAGCTCACATTTTTCTGAGTCTAAAAATGTAGTAATCCAAAAGTATCAATAGCAAATAAAAAGTAACTAATTGTTTGACGCGTGGCATCATTAACTACATTATAAAGGTTGGCTAAGTTATAAATCGTCAGTCTGTGTTGTAAGATGGTATTTTTGGTAATTGTTACGCTAACCTAACCTAACATGAATATGTTATTACATTATCATTTGTATAATTTAGGTCTCGGGGGTACGGGGGCTCCGCTCCCGTAAAGATCAAGCATCACAAATTGATCGGTATAGGGTTTTATATTTAAACCTAGTTACTTTTTATTTGCTATTGATACTTTTGGATTACTACATTTTTAGACTCAGAAAAATGTGAGCTTTCAAATGGTATATGTTTTATGAGTGTATGTTTAATACTGAAAAATGGAGCGCTCCTAGAGATTTACCAGACCATGCATCTAGCCAAAGAAGTTAGGAACATAAATGCTGCAAATGTGCGAGTCTTTAAACTTAAACTAACAACATGGCTCTGGTCATACCAGATGAGTTGTTCGTACCTATAGTCATGTGTGGTTGTTAGTTCAAGAAAACACCCCTAATCTAACTTAAACTGAACACGGAAAACCAATTTGTATGTCAACATTTTAATAATAATAAAGGTAAATATAAACAGGTTTGCTTTATTTTATTCCTAGTCTTGCAAAATTCATCTTCAGAAATAAGGAACGACATATAACCTTTGCAGGGTTATATGACGTTTAATATAACTATTAAACACATATTAATGCTATATATGGAAACAGAAAGATTCGGTATAGGCACTGGCATCGGTGCATGTCTAATATATATATTAGCTCCAAAATAATTTCATAATCAAACGGAATGGTCTCCTTTCGCCATTAGTAGGCCAAATCTCTGGAGTACATCTTAAAAATTCTGCAGAATTTGTTGACAAACATCGAGGTACAGACTTATCGGGAAAGAAATTGGCGAGTTTTGACGCGGTGTCTTTGTTTACCAGAGACCCTTTGGATCTAACCTTGCAGTTCCTGGAAGAGTGGCATCATGATCATCCTGAGACCATTCCGTTTGATTATGGAATTATTTTGGAGCTTGTTAGACTTTGCTCGAAACATAACTATTTTTCTTTTAACGGGTCATTTTTTAGACAGAAGACAGGTTTACCTATGAGCTCTTCGCTGTCTTCAATTTTAGCTAATATTTTTATGGAATTTTTTTTAAGTTAATTTTTTGCCAGAATCTTTGGTGCCGGGGGTCAATAGGTTCCGTTACGTTGATGACACGCGTGTTATTTTGGAATCTCATGTGGATCTGGATGAGCTGGTGGGAGTTCTTAATAGTTTTGTACCCTCAATACAGTTTACGTATGAAGTTGAAAATAGTGGATCTCTCTCGTTTTTGGATGTTCTTATTTTAAGATATCCCAACCAAAGACCTTCTTTCGAAGTATTTAGAAAGCCTACGCATTCAGACAGCTACATTCATGCTTTTTCCAATCATTCTCTTTGTACTAAGAAAGGCGTTATTTCCGGTCTCTTTTTGAGAGCTTTCAGGATTTGTGACCCCATTTATCTTGATGAAGTTTTACATACTAAAGTATATTTATATGTTTGGGTTATTCCAAATTGTTCATCGATAAGCTTATTTCGCGCTAGGAGATCTTTCTTTTTTCCCAAAACTGGGAACCGGGATAAAGACGTTTCATTCCTGAAAGTGCCCTTTGAGGTTAACAAAGGGCTTTCCTCACTCTTGCCAAAACAGATTAAGTTGGTCTCCGTTGTTCCAAATAAAGTGTCTTCGTTCATTCGTCATCCTATTACTAAAGCCTCAAACAATTCTGGCATAGTTTATGAAATCCCATGTGGAGGCTGCCGTCAAAAATACATCGGGGAGACAAGTGATTTTCAGAGAAGGATTAATTCCCACAAACGTGACCTGAGATCGGGTAATACTTATAGTAGCCTAGTTCAGCATAGGGAACAGCATAATCATATTTTTTTTAACTTCCAGAATTCTAAACCTATCATAAAGGTCACGGACTAGGAACAGAGAAAAATCTACGAGGCATTTTATATTTTGGCAGAAAACACCATTTCCAATATTAAGTTGTCCTACGGTATGGCTAGCTTTATTTTTAACATTTTAAATTATTTTAGGGCAATTTCGGGTCGTGATCGGCTGCCAGATGTACAGGATTGATTTTTACTTATAGATTTCTCATTTCGAAGGTTTGAAATCTGGGCAATAGTTTGCCTTTGCCAACTGCCAGACGTGCGACAGCTACCATCTCTCTGTCCGTATTTATGCCTTCACAGTCATTTTAACCTTAGCTCTTCCGTGGGACGGAAGTTTTATAGCTTTTTTAGATATTTTAATTAGTTTATGGCTTTGAAAAGGGCTTGGTTGTGACCAACCGAAATTAATTAGCCTTTTTAAACACTCTTTTATAATTAATTTTATATTTTTTCCTTGTTGGTTGGTGTAATTTTATATTATTGCGGTTATTGCAATTAGAGTTTATATATACAGTATATATATAATATATATATACATATATATGGGATGAATTTCACAATAAAACACGTGAAATGAATAAATGCTGCAAACCCACAAGGAAAAAGAAAAACGATTCCAAGGCCTTTCGTGTATTCAAAGCTACACCTCGTCATTCCCTGACGAGGTGTAGCTTTGAATACACGAAAGGCCATGGAATCGTTTTTCTTTTTCCTTGTGGGCTTGCAGCATATATATATATATACACACCTGGTTGCCCAGAAAAAAGTAAGGTATTCAGGGGCGTCCACACGAGGGGGCACCAGGGGGCCAAGCCCTCTTGTTTTTCAATAGTGCCCCCTCGTTTTTTCGTCAACTGCTTACAGATAGATTTTATCATAAACCCAAAATCCGTTCATAATATTTGAAGATAGTAATTGGTTACTATATATATTATTAATATTGTATAATTTCCCGTATTGTTGATATTTACTGTATATATTATTAATATTGTATAATTTACATATTGTTGATATGAAGAGAAAATCCTGTGATTAAAATTAAAACATGTAAAATTTGTTGTGGAGAACGCGACTACGAGATCGTTAGGAAGAATATCTTGTACATTACTTAAAGAGCTGAATACTGTCTTCAGTAACCTTCTCTGTCCCATGACAATTATTTATATGTATATTATGTAAGAATAATAACCTTGTATATCTACCAAGTTATTGTGTATCTGGTTTCACCCTCATATCATGTACATACAAAGGATGTCTAAAAAAATCCTTATTTTTCAGTATTTGAAGCGCTATAATTTGCCCTCCTAACTGCCTCCAGAAGGCAGGAAATGCTGTCCCAGACAACGTAAGTTTAAAAAATGACTCCCGTAGAGCTCGCAAGTACTTGTGCCCCCCCCCTGTATTTGGAAGTGCCCCCTTACTTAAATGATCCTGTGGACCCCCCCTGAAGGTATTGCTTTTATCAACTATTATATATACTATTGTCAAGATTTGCTTGCTTTTATAACGATTTAAATGAATATAATTTGCTTTTATATGTAGCACTTCTATATGTCTTTTTAATATTTGTTTTTAATATTCCTTATTTATCTTTGTTGCAGATTTTTCAACAATATTTAATCACCCATCAAAAATGCCTTCATATAGTCAAGAAGATCTCATGTTGATAAAACAATTATGTATTGAGAAACACTATGGTGCCAGAAAAATTATTTCATTGTTTCGAAATAAACCATGGACTCGTTCTGGTGTAGAAAAAAATATTCGTAAAATTGATAGAACTGGATGTGCTGTTAGAACCAAAGGTAGTGGAAGAAAAAGAAGTTTGCACAGATGAAAATATTGTAATGGTTGAGGAAATGGTTCTAAGTCAGGAAAAAAGCCTGGAACGTATATGACACCAAATGAAATTGCTATGACACCAAATGAAATTGCAGCAGAAACCGGAATTTCAAGAAGTTCTATACAACGAATTGTCAAAGAAGATCTGCTGTTGACAGTTTATAAACGCTATCCAGTGCAGATCTTGAGTGAAGTCAATAAGATGAACAGACTGGAAGCATGTCAAACTTTTCTTGAAAGATTTCCCAATGTCAATAGAATCTGGTTTAGTGATGAAAAATCACTTTCAATTCGATTACCTTTCACCACTCAAAACAATCGAGTGTATTCAACAGCAAGAACCAAGAGAGAAGTAACACCGGAAAGACTTTAATTCAGCGGTTTAACTTTTCTAAAAAACTAATGATCTCTTGCTGTGTCTCAAAACTGGATAAAAGTGATGTTGTTTTTGTTGAAAGCGGTGTTAAAATGAATGCTGTTTATTACTGCAACGGTATAATAGAGAAACATCTAGCAAAAATTCGCGAAATTTCGGCAAATCGATGTACATTTCAGCAAGATGGTGCAACAATTCATACTGTTCACCTTACAATTGAATATTTAAGCAAAGACGTTCCTGACTACATAAAACCTATAGATTATCCTGGCAACAGCCCAGATTTGTCTCCTCTTGGTTATGCAATATGGGATGAACTGAATAAAAGAGTGTATAGAAGGGTGGTCCAAAATTTGGGCTAAAATTTCAAAATAGTTGGAAATGCTCTCCATATGGCTGCCCTTATTCTTTTAGATGTGAAGTGATTTTGTGCAAAAAATATCGATTCAGTACATAATAAGAGGTCGGTATGATTTTCACATTTTCAATTAATTAATTTGCTAATCATTTACTACCCGCTTCATTTTTAGAGGACGCGGTAGTCACGCGATATTGACTCCATCCACCTTTCAGAGGATGATGCAATTGTTCGATTTCTTGTATAATGCTGTTTGTGAATCGGACAAATCATTTACTCATGCATCATTTCAAGTTTAAACTTGTTGGAGGGCGGTTATAAGTTCGTTCAAACTTCAAGAGTTTAGGAATAGTATCTCATGTAAGTATTAATTCATATATATAATTATTAATATATATTAAGTATTAATTCTATGTATTATATTTATTCAGTATAAACATATATATATATATATATATATATATATATATATATATTTGTTCTTTATATGCAAATTTATAACCGGTAAGGATGTTGCTATTAAAGTAAATTATTAAAATTGTAAGGTACAGATCTTATGTCTCTTGAAGTTTATTATTTACTTATTCTTAAATATATTTTTAAAAATTTGGCTATCTTCCTACCCATCAACCACTAACCACCGTAACCAATTTTTTTACTTTATTTATTTTGACTTTGCAATTTTTTACTTTAACACTTATATAATTGTGTTTTGTTGCTAAACGGTTAATGCATTATTTTCTCTCATTTTTCAGGTTATGGCTAGAAGTACTCGCTCATCTGCAGAAACGTAGGTTCTAGGAAAGCCCAGCAACGAGTTATCAACTGCAAGGTTACCCACATGTGGTGATGTGCTTCGTTTGGTTCAGTTTCACCACCATGAACAGTCCAAGACCTTGAAAGAGAGCTACAACTTGGCCTGCAAAGAGGCCCTGCAAGTATGGCAGAGAGCAAGTACTCCTACACAGCGAGTCGATTTCTGCGTTTGGAAGCTGTCAAAGCTGTACGAAGAGTTCCTTGCGTTGAAGAAAAACCGCAAGATGCAACTACAAAGCTGCAGAGTGAAAGAGAGCATGTTCCAAGAGACTCTCTCAAAGCTTTCCGACGTTGCCTCGAAGGACGCCTTGAAGGTGATAGACAATGAAGACCGCCAATTCCCGATGATGCAACGAGAAGACGTCTTTTCCTGCAGTATGGCAGGCCCTGACAAGATTAATTTTGCCAAGGAATACCGCAAGAGATGTCGACAGGAGAAAGATGCTGACAAAGCTCTAAGGTACAAAGAAAGAGAGGCTGCATTCCAGGCTGGAGCTGCTGCTCTTCCATCATCCAGCACATACACTTCATCCTCTGAAGAATTTAACGCTGAAGACGATGATTATCGTCTGTCGACTTCGACCGGAAGAGCAGATGTACACTCTCATCCTCCGAAACAAAACAATATCTTCACATCACCAGATGTGGTTGCTGCTCTTGATCGCATCAACCTTCCCGATCGAGGAACAGTCTTCTTTGCTGGATCAGTCGCTCAAGCCCTGGGCTATGATATTTCTACAATGACTCTTTAACGCAGCTCCATCCGTCGTTCAAGAAGGCAAGCAAGGCAAGCAGCAGCCAAAAAGGATCAAGCTTCGTTTCTGTCGAAGGACCCCTTCTTCTTCACAGGAATGGGAAACTACTTCCTGACATCGGCGGCACAAAGGAAACAGCCGAACGAACCGCGGTAATCGTTCGGGAAATGGGATGGAAAAACTCCTAGCCGTGCCAAAAATACAACGAGCTACAAGAGAAGAACAAGCCAAGGCTTGCATTTCGACTACTGATGACTGCAATCTTCGCGGTGAGATCTAAGGTCTCGTATTTGACACAACTGCGTCTAATACTGGCCTTCACATGGAGCCTGTACCCTGATTGAAAAAGCAGTAGGGAGGGAACTTGTCTGGATCGCTTGTCGACATCATATCCTTGAAGTTGTCTTGTCAAACACCTGCAACGCACTTCTTGGACCCACAGGTGGCCCGGAAATTACTTTCTTTAAAAGTTTTCAGAAAAAATGGCCATCACTTCAGAAGGATTCCTTCATGAAGGCTCTGCCTCACCTTCTTCGGATGCCGTGATGAGAAAGAAGTCAAAGTCCTCGCTACAGGACCAACTCACCATGCACGCTGGATGGCCAAGGCCATCTACGTCCTCAAAATTTATCTGTTCAAGCATCAACTACAGCTGAAAGCACTTGAGACGGAGAATATCACCGAGCTCTCTCTCTGTTTATCGCCTTGATCTACGCACGTTTTTGGAACGAGGCCCCCGTCGGAATCAACGCTCCTTTCAACGATATTCTGCTTCTTAAAATCTTGCAAAATTACCCAAATCAGACCATTTCCAAAGCAGCATCCACAGCTCTTCAAAGGCACCTGTGGTATCTTGGAGGGCATCTCATTGGCCTTGCATTCTTCGATCCTAGAGTCGATGCCGAGTCCAAACGGAAGATGGTCGTAAACCTCCAACGTAACGAGAATACCACTGTTACTCGTCGATTGAAGCTTGAAGGAAACATTGAAGATTTGAATTTGTATGAAATGGTCACCAAAAGGACCCTGAGAAACTTCAATCTGTTAAAGAAAGAAGGAAGGAAGGCAGCGGAGGATACCTTCCTGAGGACTGTTCCCAATTCCTGGACGGAGGATGATTGCTTTCAAGAGTTTCGATGCATAGTGATCAACCTAAAAGTTGTCAATGATTCGGCGGAGAAGGGTATCGCCCTTATCAAGGCATATAATACATCTTTGACGAAGGATGAAGAACAAAAACAATTCATCCTCCGATTAGTAACAAACCATCGCCAAGACTACTCATCGTCTTCGAAGGAGTCAGTGATGAAGCGTTAATCTAAGTAATGATGTATATTATAAACGAATGATAAATGTAATTTTCTATCAAACCTATCATTTTTGTTCTTTAAAAATTAATGTTTTCTTTAAGAATTATTCTGTTCTCTAAAAAAATACTGTTTTCTTTGAGATTTAATCTGTTTTCAAACGAATAAACGAGTATTTGCCCTTGTTTTTTCATTTTTTAACCCGAAGATCAATCTACTAGAAAATGAGCAGTAAAATGAAATTCATAGCGACCAGTAAATATTCAATTAGGCTGAAATCTGGCGTGGAGATGTTTGATAGAGTGTGGAAGAATGGAATTCGCTACCACAAAATTTCATAAACAGGGCAATTGATAACTGGCGCCATCGTTTGGAGATTTGTGTCCAACAAGGCGGTGGATATTTTGAGTATTTGATGTCATAATATAGACAATAAACAAGAGTATTTATAACATGTATTATTTATTTTGTATTTCTTTCTACGAGGGTTACTCAATATTTTTTTCCCCACCTTTTTTTTTTCTTTCCAAGTTTCCTTGTAAGTTCCAGAAATTTTATATACAAGTAGTTACATACCTTTTTTACAAGTTTTTATTTTCCACATAGTCTCCATCCTTTTCTACATCTTTCCTCCACCTCGAAACAAAGGCCTTTATTTCTGGCTGGTAAAAGTCCGCTGGGTTCGCTGCAGCCACCTCTTAACCTCCTCAACAACCTCATCGTCACTCTGAAACTTTCTTCCACGAATAGCATCCTTTATTGGCCCAAACAAATGGAAGTCTGAAGGTGCCAGCTCCGGGCTGTATGGAGGCTGGGGTAACACAGTCAAGCGCATTTTTGTGATGGCCTCTCTTGTTTGCAAACTGTTGCGTGGTCTTGCGTTATCGTGCCAAAGAAGGACGTCTTCCAGTGTTCTCTCCGGTCGAACTCATTTTATACGTCTCTGGAGTCTCTGTAGGGTAGCAATATATGCCTCTGAGTTGATTGTTTGTCTTTCCTTCAGAAATCTCCCAGAATCACCCCATTCATGTCCCAGAAGATGGTGGCCATAACCTTTCCTGCAGAGGGAGTCATTTTGGACTTTTTCTTGCGTGGGGAATCTGCGTGATGCCACTCCATGGATTGGCATTTTGTTTCAGGTTTAGAGTGGTGTATCCAAGTCTCATCCCCAGTCACAATTCGTGAAAGGAAGTCATCCCGTTCTCTCTCGTATCCAACCAACGACTCAGAAGCAATTTCTTTGCTTTTGGCTTTGTGATCTTCAGTCTGTTCGCCAGGAACAAACCGTGAACACACTTTTGAGTATCCCAGTTGCTGAATTATCGTATTCACTCTTCCTTCACTAATTCCTAGCTCCAGTGATAGCTTCTTGTATGTGACGCGCCGATTTGATCGAATGATGCTGTTATCACGTTGCACATTGTGAGATGTCACAGCCGATGCCGGGCGACCACTGCGTGGCTCATCATCGAGGCTGGCTCTTCCTCTCTCCGATGATCTCACACGTTTAGACCAGCGTCCAACTGTTTCAATTAACAACACCATCTTCGTAAACGTTTTGAAGACGTTTGTGAATATTTCCAATTGTTTCCTTCTCTGCGGTTAAGAACTCGATAACAGCTCTTTGTTTACGACGCACATCACTGTCAGACGCCATTTTCGAAACTGCGTTAACCATCGGTTTTATGCAAGGGCGTTTAAAAGCGGTTTTGTACTAGGAGGGGAGGTTCAAACTGGAAAAATCCGGTTATGTGAAGCACAGAAAGTTCAAACTTACGGCCGAAAAGACATTTCAGCCCCATGACCTATTATTTAGCTAAGAAAAAAGGGTGGGGGGAAAATATATTGAGTGACCCAAGTATAAAACTGAAATAAAATCTTAAAAGCAATAGTTTACTTTTTTCTGGGCAACCCGGTATATATATATATATATATATATATATATATATATTTAATATATTATATGAAATCACAAGCTTGTGGAAGAAAACATTACTCGAAGAATCTACTGTAAATTGTGTAGGAAGGGTTAGTCTTATTTAGTCTATAACGAAACACCCTTGGTAGGGTATGTACTAAAATATGTTATCCTATTCCATTTCTAAATAAATGTCTTAGGAAAGCTAAGAAAATGTATTATAATAGTGTAATTTTAAATGAATTTGCTCACAAATATATCCTCAGTCTACTTTACCTTACTTACTTGATTGCTTTTATTGTGTATTGTTAATTATTTATTTTGGTAAAGGATTTGATTATTTAACACTTACTCTATTTGGCGTTAGTTTATTTTCGTCACGTATTGGAATTAAAAGAGGTTAGCCCACGTTGATGGTTTAGGAATTCCCAATTAATTTTAAACCTATCATCCCGTCTAATTTATATGACACGGACCACCTTTTGCTAATTCCGTTAAAAACCACCCCGTACTTGAGTCGCCCAAGACTGGGGCCTCATTTGGATCGATCGAACCACGATCAGAGGCGGGCGCGGATTACCAGTATTAGGTGGGATACGCTCCTCAAAGATTGGTAAACGAAAATTCCCACACATTGTTCCTCGAACCGGACAGGTTCGAAGGACCAGTCTAAGTTTATTCTTCTAAATTATTAATTTTATCGACTTGAGAAGTTAATTATGGCTTTGTTAATAAGAATCACAGGGGGTCATAGGGCTGCTGCCACTCATTTTTTTAACGAGTTTACATCCTTCTTGGAACTGGAAGATATTTGGAAACCCAAACTCACCAGTTTCAGAGATATGCGTTTCGGCAAACGTCAAAAACTCTTGGAACTTGATGCTGAGATCCAAGCGAACCTGGATGATGATAACATTGCCGAATACATTATGGAAGGCGGTAAACGACGGTTTCACATTGTGGAATGTTTAAGTGAAGCCGAAGAGTTGTTTCGTAAAATGGACTTGTCAAACAAGCCCGAGGTTTCTCATCTGAACGGCAACCAGGTATTAAATTTCCTGTTATAAAACTACCTTCATTCTCAAGAGACCCGCTTCAGTGGGAACATTTCTGGGATATTTTTAAAACTGCAGTACATACCCGTGACGATATCTCTTGTCCAGAAATTTTCTTATTTAATGGGACAATTATCTCATGAGGCTCTTCAACTTTTGTTTGGATTCTCTACTACGGCCCTCACTATGAAGAGGCCATAACTCTAATGAGAAAGACCTACAGCAAACCTCATCGCATTATACAAGCGCATTTAAACGCTTTGCTTGACCTCAAAGAACCTAAACCAACGTCGGCTGAGCTATTGAAGTTCTGAGCGGCCTATGTGTGCCACTTACGGGGCCTCAAATCCTTGAATACGAAGGTCGACCAAGCTGCATTCGTGTTTGCAGCATTGTTGCTGAGGAAACTCGCAGCGCAAATTCGCGATAATTTAAATCGCACGACAAAGTCTGATGTCTGGGATTTAACGTCTTTCAGACAAGCTATTGAAAGAGAAATAACTCTTCCCCAGTCTGTGGAACCAAATGGGTACACCACAGAAAAGAATAACCGATCGACGCTTAAACCTTCGACGACGAAGGGTAAAAACGGCTCTGTTCAGAAAAGAATTTCGACGTTTGTTACCTTTTCGGTATCTACCGGGAATAATAATGGTACCCAGTCTGCTTCTCGACTCTGAACTGTGTTTGCAGAATCACAGGTTCTTTACATGTTCAAACTATTGCTTACCAAAGGCTAAATCTCAGAGAGCTAGGAATTTACAACTATGCTTGAACTGCATAGGTCACTACCACTCTGCAAAAAATTGCTTTATCAAGTTTAATTGTAAACTCTACGAAGGCTTACACAATACAGCTTTATGCTTTAAAGACGAGGGAGGTCAGGATACATCGCTCTCGAATACCGCTCAATCGAAACCTAAACTGGACAGCAATAAAGTGACAATTTCGGATGAATCGCTTGACTCTACAGATTCACTCTTGTCTGCTGTTGCAGTGGCTAAATCCAAAAGATCTAATGTCGTACTTCCCACCGCCGTGGTTGAAATGGTGGCTCCGAAAGGAGATATTTTATTGTGTGCATTGTTTGATCAAGGTTCGCAGAGGAGTTTTATTCCCAAATCCGTCGCCAGAGCGAATGGATTTACTTCTATCAAAATGGTTACGTGTAGGATCGAAGGCTTTCAAAAGAAGGGCGAAGCTCGATCCTACGATATTACTGAAGTACTAATCTTGACCGATAAAGAAATCGTCATGGGGGCTATTCTCATCGAGACTTTACCCTCAAGTATTCACGCTCCTGGGTTTCAGGAGATTAGCCCTCACTTGAGAGAATGCGGAGTTCCGCTAGCAACAACAAATATTGAGTCTGATCGAGTTGTGGATATTGCAATGCTGATTGGGTGAGATTATTACCATGAATTCATTACCGGTCAGGAAGTGCATCATGATATCCATATGCTGAAGTCAGAAGTAGGGAAAATGATCACCGTCCTCTCCACGCACAGGTAAACACCAAAGGAATTTGGTGGTAGGTTTCAACCTTCGAGGTAGCCAATTCCGAGGAAAATGAAGTCCATGATGACCTTAATAGGTTGTGGGAATTGGATGCGATCGGGATTCATCATGACGCCGCATCCGAGGAAGTCAAATATGCATTGGAGCAATTTCCAAAATCTGTGAGGCATAACAACGGTTGATATGAAGTTGGTCTCCCATCGAATTATGGGATGATAAAGGGGAGACTACAGTCTAAATTAACTAGACTACGTAACAACCTAAATGCTTTGGAAAGTTACAATGCAGTCATCCAAGATTATATTCGACGGGACTTTGTCCCTAAGGACTCTGCAACCCCCCGCCCTTATAGGTTGTTTTTGATTGTTCAGCTGGACGACCCAGTTTGAACGATTGTTTATATATGGTTCCGGCTTTACTGAATGACATGGGACAAGTCCTCCTTAGATTTAGGGTATGTAATTATGCGTGCGTAAATGATATCGCGAAGGCCTACCTAATGATATCTCTCAGGGAAAGGGATCGGGATTAAACTCGATTTCTCTGACCCCGAGAGCCACTTAATGTACATTCGCCTTTACTGATATATAGGTTTAAAGTCGTGTTATTTGGGACTACATCCAGCCAATTCTTGTTGATCGCGACCACTCAACATCATTTGCTTGAACATCCATTACCCATTGGCAAGCAAATTGAACGCAGACTCTACGACGATAATTTGCTCTTTTCCACTGACAGCGAGGCGTTACTCTTGGAGTTTTATCAGGGAAGTCGGAAACTCCAAGTTCGGCGAATTTGACTTACAGGGAGTGGCTCTCAAATTCACCTTTATTGGGAGTATCCTTTACGGAAGACTGTGGAAGTGAGTAAGGAATATAACATTCGAGTGTTGGGACTTCTCTGGAACCCTACACCGGACATTTTATATTATCCAAAAATAACCTTTATGGAGGAGGAAATTACTAAACGGACGGTGCTAAAACACATGGCGCGAGTATTCGATACTTTGGGTTATCTTAGTCCCATCATAGTCCGATCTCGTCTATTCCTCCAAGAACTTTGGAAAACTAAGGTCAACTGGGACGAACCTTTAAACGATCAACTTAAACGAGAATGGTATAAGCTGGTTGAAGATATCCAATTAGGCTAGCCTACTTGTTTTGCCTAGAAGCCTAAATTTGAAAGGCCCAATTACTTTACATGCGTTCGCTGACGCGAATAGTAAAGCATACGGGGTGGCGATATATGCCACCTGTGGAAAGGAGGTTCATCTCCTGATAGCTAACATAAAAGTTGCGCCACTGAAGCAACTCACGATACCTCGATTGGAGTTGACGTCAGCGAGAATGGTAACGTATGTTCTTCAGGCATATGCCGAGAAAGTAACCTTTGAATCCATCTGTATGTGGTCCGATAGTAAGGTTACCCTGTATTGGCTGTCGACTGAACGACAATTCAAACGTTACGTTCATAACCAAGTCAGTGAAATTCGTAGGCTAATCCGAGATGGAACGTGGAGATACGTTTCTACAAAAGACAACTCTAGTGACTTACTGACTCGGGGAATGAAGGGTGACGCTTTTCTCCGGTCGAGTCTATGGCTGCATAGACCAGCTTGGCTACATCAGCCGGATTCCTGGCCATTAGAACGGCCAGGAATGAGTTGTTTTGTGAAGTTCTTATGACAACTCATAAAGAATCAGAAACCTGGATCGATCTGTCTCACTACAGTTCACTTAAGAAACTTTTACATATTTTCGCTTTAGTGATGTGTTTCTCTGCCATATTGCGTAAACAGTCTAACTATACTGTAGATGTTCAATGAATAAGCATGGCATTTCATTTGATGAGGTGCGATTGGCAGAAAAACATGCCGTAATGTCGGTTCAGCGAGAGTCCTTTAAAGAGATTCTTTTTGAAGGGTAATCGAAAAGGAAGCCCGCCAAATTTAGTAAGAGAGTTCGGGCTATTCCTCGATGGCGATGACCTCATTAGATATAAGGGAAGAATAGCGTATGCGGATCTCGATGATGAAGCTAAATATCCTATACTGCTTCCAAAGAAACACCACTGCAGTCTTCGTCATTAGGGCCAAACATCTCCGTTTCATACATGCAGGGGTGGACCAAATTGTAAATTCATTGCGTCAACGGTGGTGGGTTCCCTGCCTGTGTGAACAAGCCAAGACGGTAATTCGGGCTTGTGTTATTTACAAGCGCCTAAATGGCCGACATTATCTGGCTCCATCCTCCCCTGATCTACTCAGCTTAAGAGTGACAGAGAATCGTCCATTTTAGGTGATCGAGTTGGATTATACACGAGCTTTGCTGGTCAGAGATGCTGGAAAACGAGTGAAGGCGTACATTTGTCTGTTCACTTGTGTAGTAACTCGTGCCATTCATTTGGAAGTGGTTGAAAATAATATAGTAGATGTCTTACTTCGAGCATTTACGTTTTATAAACCGTCGAAGATGTCCTAACTTAATGATTAGCGACATCTCAACGGCCTTCGTCGTTGCTGCTTCGTTCGTGAAACGCCTGCAAGAAAATGCCAAAATACGTGCTTACCTCACGCAACAACAGTGTGAGTGGCGTTTCATCCCTAGCCGCTCTCCATGTATGGGCGGATTTCGGAAGAAGTTGAGTGTAGTCGTCAAAAATGCTCTCAAGAAAAACTTAGGTCAGGCTTTCAATACGAGTGACGATCTTCACACATTGATAGTTCAGGTTAAGACCATTTTAAATGACCACTCTCACTTACGTCAGTGATGATTTGGACGATCTCTCAGCTTTGACTCCTTCCCAACTGTTGCACATACGCGAACCTGTCCAAGTAATTTTGGATACCACACTCCGGGCCGAGCAATGACATTTAAAGGCTTTCGAGTTGTGACCTAATTTTACTCCTGGCAATTTGTACTGCAGATGTACTAGGTCGTGTATAGGGTGCTGTCACATCTGTCGGTTTATTACGATCTATCAAAAAAAAAATATATATATATATATATATATATAATATTACGGTGCTTTTATCATATAAGGGTGAAAACGCAATAACAAAATTTTTGATTTGCAAACGTTTTATTTTGTGAGGACGCTCAAAGAAATGCTGTATACAAAATTTCCTTCACATGAAATGATATTTAGAGGTTGCGCAAGCAACGTTTAGAAAACAGATTATATAAATTGTTTTGCTCACGTTTTTCAACCGTTAACATTACAAATTAGTTGTGCTACTGATGCTACTAATATCATATTTGTTTTACTAATGCAGTATATTTGTAATATACATATCATACAATTCGGTACATTACATTGGTAATATAGGTTATGTTTAGTATACATCTTTCCTCGAAACTTTTTAAAAGCAAGTCAGTTTTAATGGCCTTTAGAAAAGCATTACGGTGATTTTCAACTACAGTACTTGTGATAAATATTGTTGTTGCCCTTCATTTCTTGTTAGTGAAGTGTTAAACTCCTCAATGAGAGCTACTCCTCTCTCTGCTAACTCATTCACAGGTTTTATATTAAGTACTGCCTTTCGGGCAACCTGAAAATCATTGTCATCTTCACAAGTGCTTGGATCTTTCTCTAGAAATGTAGGAGGTACATTAAGAATCTGAAACAAGTCATTGGTTCGAGCATTTACAAAGTCTTCCACTCTTAATTCCGTTATATTTGAGGTATATGAAATCATCACCCGACAGGGTGGGTCTTCCGATCCAACTTTACTGGTGATTGCTTCAACCATTCTTCGCTTAATGGATAGGGGCAGACGATGATTAAAAAACGCCATTCCAACTAATACCTCACTAAAGCACCAAAGATGCTTGCTTATCGATGAAAGCGCAGCTGTTTTAACGTTTGGATTTTCATAATTTTGTAATTCTTTTAGAAGTTGTAGATCATTTGATGCAGCAAAAGTAGGAAGATGGCACTTGATCCATGCTGTAACATAAAACTTACAAATTAATATATTTATTTCGCAAAGATTCATCCATAATTTGTTTGTGTTATGGAAGGAACTGCGGATATTTGACGTGGACGGCAAAGAAGCCTGCTCACGAAACATCCACATTTATAGTGGGTACAGTGCTCTTGCCATCCAGCATGCACGGTGAACTGGTCGGTGCCCGAAACCGAATGCATTGCGGTGGTATTCCTCCTAGAAAGATGACTAATTCTAACAGTTGTTTGTAGTCATCTCGGGGCAATTGTTCTTGAATGGCCCTCTTTGCAAAGCAAATGATCTTTTGCTTCCAGTCCTTAATCCTATTAAATATGGCATCATCATTAACACCCGTCGTATAATCATGGAGGCGAATGTTTGGCCAGTAGTCCCGAAAAGAGCTGAAAATCGTGATATTAGGCCCTTTGGACACATCATGCACAACCGAAGTGAGTACTTTCTCAAGGATCAGCTCGTGTATATGACGACGGCATGCGATGTGAAGCACTTTTTTATTTAGTTCACACTCTACTAAAGTGCAAACACCACCAAACGTTCCAATATTCACTGCGGTCGTATCAAAACAAAGTCCTTTTACCTGATCACGTAAGTTTCATTCGTCAACTGTTTCTATAATGATACAGGCCATTGCATCAGCCTTTGAGTTCGGTAGCTTCGGAATTGCGAGTAATTTGGTGCAGTTTTCTCCAGATACAAGAATGGGCAAGCGATCTACATTTTCCCTACCTATCAAATCTGGCATCATTTTCCCGTACCAGTGCAATAGAAGAGGAACCCCAGGAGAAAATGAACGTCGGATTTTTTCAGCTAAGGTCTTCCAATGCTTCATCCTCTGCATCCTGATAGCACTGGGACTCAAAGAATATTCACGGACATTGGCTCCTACCTGTTTAGCAAATGGAATAAGTATTTGGGTTGCCCTTCTATCACTGATTCGTGTTCGGTTTAGAGCAGCTGCTACGTCCATAGTGATTCCAATGTTGCCTTTGTATCGTTTTGAAGGGGGGTTTTGATGTATTTGAAGTTGTATGAAAATCTCTCGCCTCTTCCTCTTCTGTCAAATAGAATTATCACAAAGAATTATTCATTGTTTTCAAGTTAGTGGTTAATTAATTGATTAATTTATGCAACATTAAGGGGAGACACGATAAAAAAAATTTGAATTTTTTTTTTAGTTAAGACCATTTTCATGAAGTTTAACATCTATACTTTCTAATTTTAATAAAAAAATGCCTTAAAAATGGTAAAAAGTATGTTGAGAGCATTTATATATATGCCGTGTAATCTGACACCGCCCATACGGCCAAATTCAGAATGCAGCGCTTACCAACATTTTGGCTAACTACTTTCGTATTTGTTATTTTTTCCATGTTTTTTCTTTGAAAATAGCAGTTTCGATGACAAAGGAGAAAACTGGTTTGGCAAAACTTGCGATAACTTATATTTGATTTTTGACGAATGTAATTTGGCAGAGGGGGTAAACTATTTATTAAAAGAAAATGAAAACAGTTTTCGAAAATTTTTAAATACATTATAATTGTAATTAATTCTCTACAAAATGGTTTTTAAATGGTTAAAATAGATAAATAAATAAAAAAAGCTTATTCGTTTCAAAATACCTGACGAATTGCTGCTGCTATGAGATACTAGGTGGATTGTCTCTTCACTAGCTTCTTTGTCCCTCTCTGCTTTTTCTCTTTGGCGTTCCTTTTCCGCTCGCTTTGCACGCCTTTCCTCCTTTTTTTTCTCCACTTGTCATAAGACCTCGTCGCCCTGTCAAGAAGTCTTTGTCTTCTTGTATGGATATTAGGTTCATGGCTTGTTGGTGTGCGATGTTAAAGAGATTAGGCAAGTTGTCCTGAGACTCTTTTCTCTATTTCAGAGCAGTATCGCATTCCTGAGCGATGCTTTTCTTGAGGTTTTGCCATTTCGAGTGAAATTTTTCAAGCTTTTTATTCACATCTCGCTTGTATGACGTAGGGATTCTTGCTTTATTCCAGACATCAAGGATCGAATTTGTTGTTATCTTAACCCTAGAACACAAACCCTAGGACCACACCA
Organism: Bathynomus jamesi; assembly: GCA_023014485.1. Lineage (NCBI taxonomy): Eukaryota > Metazoa > Arthropoda > Malacostraca > Isopoda > Cirolanidae > Bathynomus > Bathynomus jamesi. The sequence goes on along the minus strand of JAJOZX010000136.1, from coordinate 1,143,354 downwards.
TCACAAACCCCGGGTGAATTTTACCCATTTTCGGAAATTAATATAAAAAGTTCTAATCGTGCTTTATTAAATGTATAGAAATAAATTGAAAATATAACTCTTGTACTTTAATTTCCTGCTATAAGAAGTTAAAAAAACAAAGTAAGTACTGTGATGGGTAACTTAGATAAACCTTACTCACAATGCTTTAATACTACCTAACCTAACATTAAAACCTACTGTGAAGTTAATACTGCAGCTGCAGAGTTGAGCGTTGGCCTAAAGTCACCCGAGTCATGAGAGCCTCAGCTGGCGCAGCCACAAGCCTCCTGGATCGCTACGAACTGTAGTGGAGATAGACAAAAACAGGGAAATTTTTGAGAGGCGAAAACTGACTTATGTGCACTAAATATTTTTTGTAGATATTTATTCATCATTTATGAACACTTTTTCATTGCAGACAACTTCAAAGAACATTATAACTTACCTGGTATTATACACAGTCAACACAGACAGGGCAGAAGTGGCGAGGGCACACAGGTCCACGACACTTGCGGCACCTGTGCAGCGTCTTCCTGTCGGACCCCTTAGGGCACATAACGCAGCGCACCAAGGCACCACTACTCTCTGCTACCACCGTGCCTGCCGGGCCTGCAGCAGTGCCAGGTGAAGGGAGGTTGCAGATTGTGCAGATGAGTGTCTTGAGGGGGCGTGACAGGAACGGCGAGTCGAGCCTCTTCTCTGCCCAGGGCGTGATGAGTCCCAGTGCCAATATTTGCATATATTTCCTCCTGATGATCCTGTTGCCACCTGTCCTAATTGCATTTTCATTGTGGATGACCCTGGAGTTGAGTACACAGGTGTTCAGCATCCCATAAAACACACACAGCGGCCATCTCTTGGTCTTGCGTCCACAGGAGTAGTGGGCACACATCTGGTCGAATGTGTCCACACCACCTTTCGTGTGATTGTAGAACTCGATGATCTCCGGCTTTCCTGTGGGTCCCAGGGCTGGCTGTGTGTGCATAGAAGATAATAGCAAGACGAGCTTCTTCTTGGTCTTGGATTTTGTTGGGATATATGTCACCAGAGTCATTTCCTTGGTGAAAAGGAATGCACTTGACCCTAGCCTGCGACTGGCCGTTTCCTTCATCTGCGACGGTATCTCCTTTTTATTTCCCCTGACCGTTCCAACAAGGGTCATGCCACAGTCTAAGAGGTCCGTCACTAAGGGCACAGACGTGACCCAGTTGTCTGTGGTTACATTCCTTTGTGTCTGGTGGTATGGCCTGGTCAGCTCCTTGGTGTAGTAATGGCCAAGGTTGATGCCCTGCATGGGTCTTGTCCCATCCTTCCCCAGATAAGGGATCGCACCCACTAAGTACTTGCTATTGCTGTCATTGGCAAGAACAAGCTTGATCCCGCATTTAGCCGGCTTGTTGGGGATGTACATTCGGAAGGGGCACCTTCCTTTGAAACCAAGCAGCTGTTCGTCGACAGTCAGGTTCTCGCTAGGCACGTACATCCTCCCACAATTTCCTATAAAGTTGTCCCAGATCTTCCTAATGGCTGCGAACTTATCTGTCTTCCACCTCTCCTCCCGTGTGTCAGGGTCATCAAAACGCAGACAATTCAGTAGGAACTCGAATCGACCCTGAGACATGGCCGCACGGTATGTGGCTGCGCCGGTGCAGGGGTTCCACATCTCTGATCTTTGATAGATGATTGTCCCTCTGGCAGTCACTGAAGATGATAACCCCCAGAAGTGCACGCACCTCGGCTGGTTCTGTTCGAGAGTGTGTTCCAGTCTGCCGGCCGTACTTGGCAGCCTGCAAGTGGATTCGCTTGTTGCTCCATTCAACAATCTCGTCGATGATTTGGTCCTCAAACAGCAACGTGAAGCACTTGATTGGGGTGTCAGCACTCCGTGCCTCTGCTGTTGGCCCTGTGGTCATGCCGGATGGAAGGATGTTCCGTGATGGAGTTCTCATCGACGAACGAGACTGTGGCCGGCAACTCCACCTGAAGCCAGAAGTGCTTGCCAGGGTGCTGGTGTGGAAGTCAACGACTGAGGGAGCATCGTCGTCCTCATCAGGGCGCCTTTTTCTTCCCCTACGAGCAGCCGGGGCATCAGGAGAGGCGGCAGGGGCATCAGGAGAGGCAGCATGGGCATCAGGAGAGGCGGCAGGGGCATCAGGAGAGGCGGCAGGGGCATCAGGAGAGGCAGCATGGGCATCAGGAGAGGCAGCAGACGTAGAGGCACCAGGGTCTGGGTCGAACACATGGCGGCTGGTGAGAGGCCTAGCTGTCACGTGGGGCGAGCGTGGCTTGGCTGGTGTAGACGTGTGCCGTGGTTTTTTCCATACACGGCGTCTGGTCTCCTCATCACTATGACTACTCTCATCATCATTTTCACTTGGTTCAGGTACATATTCTTTGTCAATGTCACTATCATACATGACCTCATATTCTAGGTCATCTTCATTCTCTTCATCATCAGTTTCACTATAATCAGGTAATTCCCCAGTTGTGTTCATAATTCTTTCAAGCTCATCACTTGCGTAATACTTCACCTGTTTATTAGACATGATTCTTGCAATAGTAATAGCACTTTAGTACACCTAGAATGTCATAATCAATGCCTGTAAAGAAAAATAACGTAAATAGCAAACCAGAATAAGTACACCACTGCAAACCTTGGGAGATTTCCACCCGTTAATAATTGCACCTTGTATCACAAACGTCGGGTGAAAATCACCCAAAATGTACTCTAAAGGAAAAATCAAGCGAGCGACACTTAAACCACTACCTCTCTCGACCACGGCTAAACACGCACTGCAGCTACTGGGCAAGGCAGGTGGCTGCCACCACTCCCCACAACATGGTCACGTGATCAAAATATTGTGGGGTGATTTTTCACCCGAGGTTTGTGTTCTAGGGTTAATACTCTCCCTCAGTGATTTTTCTCAACATTATGATGATGAAAGTTTAATTTGAGGGAGTTCAGGTGTAGACTGCCGAACGAGCCAAACTTCTGTTTTTTTACGAGTAGCTGGTTTAACTGTTTTGGACATAATTATTTCATTAACCGAAAAAGCCTGAAATACAAACAAATAGATGAATAAACCACTCCAGAAATATAGTGAACAATTTCGCAGATGGAAGTAGCACTGACGATAACAGGTTTGTGCTGGTGAGGACAAAGTGACAGTGTTGATACGCTAGAAGGGAAATTTTACTGCGCATGCGCAACCTTTAAATGTTGTCATATGAAACTCATATTCTACCACAAGGGTTTTATATACCAACTGCACAAAATGATAGGGTCGGTCAATCACATATTAATACGTTATATTCTCGAAACACCCTAAATATATATATACTAAATATATATATATATATATTTTTTTTTTTAACTGCAAACACAGTATAATTAATGTAAAGAACCAATCGCATTATCCGGGCTATTCTTTATTAGGCGTGATTTAACAGTATTATTATACTTAAAGACTACATTGATACCAATTGCTTTAAGTAAAGAAGGAAAGATATTGAAAATTTACACATGACGAGGTGTACTCTGAATACACGAAAGGCCTCAGAATGATTTTTCTTTTTCCTTGTGGGTTTGCATCATTCATTCGTTTCACGTGTTTAACTGTGAAATTCATCCCATATAATGGAGCCCACGCGTGTCCTCTTTACTGTTGCTCTTTTTACAACTACCTTTCCTTCTCTCCGATCGATTTTCAGACGTTACCGTTCTGCTATTGCTCAAGCACATTCAATTAAGAACCAATTCAATTTCCTTAGTGAAAAAGTCATCCCAAAATCCCTGCTTGGAAAACGATACCGTGTGTTGGACGATACACCGTTTGGTGACACCGAAAGAATTATTTTAAAGAAACATATTAATATAGCGAGCATCGAAGTGAAGAACGCCTTCAGAGAGTCCGAAGTAAGAAAATATATATTTCTTTCCACCGTTCCTCTTGCTTGGAGAAGTACACTTTTGGACGATATTTACAACAACTTACGTAGAAGTTGCAGAACTCAGAACAGAAAATTAAACAATAGACTGGACGATTTAATTCGTAATAGTTACTGGACTAAAAAAGTGATTCTAGTAATATTGTTAACTTGTCCCATGAGCTAGACTTCAATACGAAATGTGAGTTAGGTTATGGCTTAGGATTCTCTGTCCCAAAAAAGCTCAGTAGTTTACTGATTGCTAAGTCTTTTATCAATTTTGAAAAATATAGTTCAGTCATACCGCCCTATTGCTCTCACCAGCTGCCTGTGCAAAGTCTTTGAGAGGATGGTCAACAGGAGGCTTCTTCTTTACCTGGAGGATAGCTCTTTTTTAGATCTCCATCAAAGTAGTTTCCGCAGGGGCTTTTCCCCTTATGATGCACTTACCCGAATGGAATGTGGTGTACGGGAGACTGCCTTACGGGGTGAATACCTTGTGGCTGTGTTTTTTGATATCTCCAAGGCATTTGACTCAATCTGGCATCATGGTCTTCTGCTTAAATTACAAAATCTGGGAATGCGTGGCCATTTAGCTAACTTTTTTGTCAACGTCTTGCTGCACAGACGTATATCAGTATATTCTGATAACCATCTCTCAGAGACTTTTGAGATTGAGACAGGGGTTCTTCAAAGCAGTGTACTTAGCCTCACACTCTTTCTGATTATGATCAACGACATCTTTACTGCACCCCTTTCTCTCTCATACTCCATGTATGCTGATGATTGTGCCTTTTGGGTACCTTCAGGTGATCTCTATGAGGCCTTAAAATATGCTCAGAACATGCTAGACGCTTTAATCGACTGGTCTCATGACTGGGGATTGAACTTTTCTGTTGCAAAAACGAAGTATATGGTCTTCACCAAACGCCCTATTCTTGACCATCGTCCATTACACTTTGACTCCTTTCCCATTGCTCAAGTAACTGAATATAGATTTTTAGGATGGTCTTCGATCAAGGTCTGATCTGGAAGTCCCACATTGACTCCATCAAAAATCGGTGTACCAAGCCTCTTTCTATCCTGGGATATCTCTCCAACACAACGTGGGGATCTTGCAGGGATACCCTACTCCGGCTGTACAAAGTTCTGGTTCGATCAAGAATTGACTATGGAAGTTTCTTATATTCCCCTCCTGCTTCTTGTCATCTCCTTAAATTAGATAGGCTCCAGTATCGAGGTATTCGACTTGCTGTGGGCGCACTACACTGCACCCGGGTGGACCTCCTGGAAGCAGAGGCTCTTATCATGCCTTTACAATTTCGCCGTTTATTGTTGGGTCTTCGTTATCTTCTCCGCACCTTCAGCATAGCTCATCACCCTTTTCGCCGGTTGTACCTGGATTTTTACTTGTTCCAATTTTATTTGCAACGCCCCATCTTTTGCTCTTCATTGCTGTTGCTCAAAGGATTTTCTCTGCCTTTAACATTTCTGCTCATGACCGACACTCCAGCGGGCTCTCCCCCCTTTATTTGAAAAATCCATTCCCTTTCACTTATGACCCCCTTAAGTATTCAAAGTCTCAGGTAGCCTCTGTTGTCATACAAAGGCATTTCTTTGCCCTCATAATCCTTACCAGCCTCCCAATTTATCAACACAGATGGTTCAAAACTTCTAGATGGAAAAGCAGCATCTGCTTTTGTCACTGACACTGTCAACACATCTTGGCAGCTGCCCTCTACCTGTGGCATTTTTATGGCAGAACTTTATGCCATTTTTCGAGCAGTTCAGTACATTTCTCGCAATATGCGACATCATCACAACTTTGTTATCTGCTCTGATTCCTTCTCCGCTCTGCAAGCCCTGGAAAGAAACTCTTCTCCACATTTCCTCATCCACCGAATTTTACGGTTGCTACATTTGCTTCTATAATCTTCCTTTGGATACCGAGCCATGTGGGTATCCCAGGAAATGAGGCTGCTGACGTTGCTGCCAGGAATGCAGCGATCTTTGGCTCTCGAGTACAGCTCAAACTGTCTTCTCATGAGGCTCAGGCCCTCCTCCAGCCTCATGTCCAGAGTTGGTGGCAGGAGGTTTGGGATTCACTTCCTGCCCCTTATTCTACAGCAGCCCCTTCAATTTCTCTCCATTGGCCATCACCTAATTTATCCCGACGAGAACAGGTGATCCTGGCAGGCTTCGCCTTGGTACTTGTCGCCTTACGCACCAGCGCTTCTTCACCAATAGCCCTCCTGCTTTTAGTCATCCTTGTCATGCCTCACTTATCCTCTCCCATGTACTCCTTGAGTGTCGGGCATATACAGTTATGCTGCCCGTTTGCGTCTGTCTTCGGACTGTGCGCCGAGATCTCACTCTACCCTTTCAACTAAGTTCCATTCTCAGCCCATACTTTCCTCCTCATCCCGTACTCAGCTTTTTGATGGAGTCCCAATTGTATGCATTCATTTAATTTTATTTATTTACTTATTTATTTATTTTTTTTCAGTTTCCCTGTCTTTGTAGCTAGAGGCCCTCTTTTCAAGCGCCACAGAGTCGGCCCTGTGGCTGAAGAGGTGATGGGTCTCTTAATCTCCTGTCCTTTTTTTCCACATTTATTATGCCCTGAACACTTGTGATTAACTCTTAACCTCGCAGCATATACTGTCTCCGTTCTAGTGTTAATAACCCATTGGGTTGGTGCACCATTAAACTTAATCAATCAATCAAACATTCTTCCAGAGGTCTTCAAGGGGTTACTTGGATTCAAGTCCTTGGGCAACTACTAGACAACCCACAAGCCGACACTTTACACGGAATATCAGTGAAGCTATCAGAGCATAGTCCTTACACTTCGGAAAATCCATTTGTCTTAATCTTCAGTTATTTAATGCTCCTTATAATTTTGTAAATTATATATATATATATATATATTATATATATTATATATATATATATATATATATATATATTGTTTAAGCTTGTCTCTTCAACCTGCACCTATCAAAGGAAAACTTTACAATCGTCATCATGGACTCTGTACTGAACGGACGCATTTCCTGAGCTCTCTGATATTGCATCTACTTTTGCATATTGCTGAGAATTTTACTTTTGGAAAGTTTTGAATTTTATATACTTGCGTTTATATTCACGTTGTTATAGTTAAGTAATTGAATATTAGTGGTTTTTAGCGATTTATAAGTTTTCATAGGGTGCCGGCTTAATTTAACTTAAACTTGTGACGGTTTAAACTAATTTTTAACTACGCGATGCCGTCGCAGAAAGCGTCGTGTGTTAGGTGTAGGGTAAACCGGTGGTATTCGGAATTTAAAGATTATAACGGCGGTCCTATGGCGACTACCGAGAGATCAGTTTGTTTCTTTTGCGAGTTAATTGAGGAAATAGTTGGCATAAAACGCAGTGTACGTGAGGTAACGGAGAGACTTGCAACGCTTGATGAGGGCAGGAGTAGGGCTACGGTTGACGAAAGCCGAACCAATACTAACGTTGAAGACGTTAGTAATTTGAAGGGTGAGGTGCATAACCTAGTTTCTAGTTTAGGTAGCTTGTTGGGAAGGTTGGATAGAGTTGAGAACGGAGTTAAGGTTGGACCGAGAGTAATAGATAGCGAGGGATTTAGAGAAGTTAAGGGTGGAGCTAGGCCGCGTACGTTAGGTGATAGGAATCCCCCTCCCCTATCGAGGTTTCGAACCCTTTCGCCCATTTGGAAAGGGACGTGAATGAGGGGGAAACTATTTTAATTGGGGATTCTTTAGTGCGCCACATGGACAAAGAGTGCGTTGAACGGCATCCAACCAAGAGGAGGAGGGTCTGTCTCCCAGGGGCCAGGGTTGACAGAGTTAGAGACGAAGTGGATAGGATTGACGTTGCCTCCCGTCACTCAATGTTGGTGACGATGGTAGGAGGCAACGACTCGTATATTCCCGATACGAGAGTGCCTGACCTTTTGGAGAGATATAGGGGGTTAATTAGGTCCCTGAAGGCGAGGTCAGATAGGTCTTTAGTTCTAGGTACAAAACAATATTTTTGAATAATAAATTAGAAGAGATTTGGGTGCTCATCCAATATGTGCTCTAGCGCGAAACTGTGATCTACCATATTCCAATACGTGCTCTACCGTGAAACTAGCCTTATAAGGCTAACTAACGAAAATATCATGACTTAAACTAACCAATCGTTAGGTCAACTATACGCCCTTGACGATTGGTTAGGTTAAGTCGTGATATTTTCGTTAGTTAGCCTTATAAGGCTAACTAACGTACCTGCTGCGAATCCGAATAATCTAAGGTAGATCACGTATTGGAATATAAATTTTAAGGTAGAGCACATATTGGAAGAGCACCGAGATTTGTGCTGAGGAAAATGTACCCTTCGTAAAGCTGTGGTCCGAATTCAGTGATCCTAGCCTTTTTATAAAAGATAGGGGTGCATTTTAATGAAATAGGTAATGCTAGGCTAGGTAGGTTAATAGATGAAAACGTGCGAAAGCTGTATAGGTCGAAGCCGCCTTTAAAAGTTGTGGGTCCGGGGAACGCGGGTCCGACGTGAAAAATAGTTTAAAACGCGGGCCAGTGGTAAAAAATAACTTAAACGTCTTTTATTGTAACGCGCGTAGTATTAGAAATAAATTAAATGAATTTAAGGCGATAATTTATTCCGGCAACTACGATACACTTGCTGTCACTGAAACTTGGTTAAATACCGTGACTCGGGACTTGTTGGGTTTTAAACTCTCTACTAATGATACGTTACATAGGTTTGGTGGTGGCGTTTTGCTGTACATTCGTAATTCCCTTAGGGCTATCGAGGTTAAGTTAGATTTTCCGGCAGCAATTAATGCGATATGTGTTGAAGTTAGGCCGCGTAGTATTAGTTTTAATTTTGTTGTTGTTTATAGACCTCCCGTTCAACCCCTCGATACAGATACTAGATTTTATTCAGTTCTTGGTAACTTTATTGACAATCGGAATAGTATAATTGTCGGAGACTTTAACTGCCCTAATGTTAATTATGAGACTTTTACTGGTAATGAGGAGGGTTTGAGATTGATCGAGTTTATGGAAGATAACTTTTTACGACAGATGGTTACCGAACCAACGCGCGCTGATAATATTTTAGATTTGGTGATGACGAACGGCGAGAATATAGTCGAAGGTTTAGAAGTAGGTGAGAGTTTAGGATGTAGTGATCATCAAATTCTTAGGTTTAAGTTATTGATAGAAAACACCAAGGATAGTAACGTAATGGAAGTCCCTGATTTTCGTAAGGCTAATTTTGATAGTTTTGCGGATAGGATGAGAGTAGTGGACTGGGATAAGTTATTTATGGGTAATGACACAAATTTGCATTGGGTGGCGTTCAAAGAAAGTTTTAGGAATACTGAAAGGGAGTTTATTCCTCGTATGTCCAAGCGCGCTAGAAATCATGGTAGACCGAAGTGGTGGACTAGGGAAATAGGCGAATTCATAAACGAGCGTAATAGAGGGTATAGACTTAATAAGCGCAATGGCACGGCAGCTAACTTTAGTAGATATATCGAGCTTAGTCGTCAGGTTGAAAGATCAGTTAGGAATGCCAAGCGTAATTTAGAGATACTTATTGCTGCGGATAGTAAACATAATCTAAAAACGTTTTTTGAATATGTTAATAATCGTAATCCGATAAAAGATAACATAGGCCCTCTAGTGGATGTTAATGGCGCTTTGGCTTCTGACGCTCAGGCGATGGCGGATATTTTCAATAACTCTTTTGCGACAGTTTTTACCGTAGAAGACGTAAATAATGTCCCCAACGTGGACGATATCGTTCCATTTAGTAGCGAGACTATTTTGGATGAAATAACTGTTTACGAGGCTGAGATTGCACATTATATCGATAGGCTAAAAGTTAGCAAGGCTCCAGGCCCTGACTCTTTTTATCCCAGACATTTGAAAGATTTGAAAGACGTTATCATAGACCCCTTAACGAAGATTTTTAATCAGTCACTCGAAACGGAGATTATTCCTGAAGACTTCAAATTAGCTAACGTCACGCCTATTTTTAAAACAGGCGACCGCGCAGTAGATAGTAATTATAGGCCCATTAGCTTAACGTCAATTGTCGGTAAACTTTTGGAATCTGTAGTTAAGGATCGTATCATCGATCACTTAGAAAGTAGAGATTTGATTAATAGTAGTCAGCATGGGTTTCGACGCCATAGGTCTTGTTTAACTAATGTTATAATTTTATAACGAAATAGTGCGCGAATACGATAGGCATAGAGCGGCTGACGTTATTTATTTAGATTTTAAAAAGGCGTTCGATACAGTTCCGTATAGGAGACTAATTGCGAAGGTCAAAGCGCACGGTATACGCGGTCAGATAGCTAACTGGTTAGAAGAATGGCTTCGTGCTAGGAGGCAGAGGGTCGTAGTTAATGGTAGTGAATCGCGGTGGTTAGATGTAGGTAGCGGTGTCCCACAGGGTTCAGTGTTAGGCCCATTGCTATTCGTAATTTACATTAACGACATAGATGTAGGATTGACTAGTAACGTGTCAAAATTCGCGGACGATACTAAAATAGGCGGTAAGGTTGTTAACGAGGACGATAGAAATAGGCTCCAAGACGATGTAAATAGGATTATGGAGTGGACGGATAAGTGGTAGATGCAATTTAACGTAGACAAATGTAAAGTTTTGCATGTAGGTTCTCGTAACAGCGTTGACGAGGAAGTTGATTTAGGCGTACGCGTATTTAAGGATTTAAAGGTTAGGAACAAGTGCCTGGAGTCTTGCGCAAAAGCTAATAGGATGTTAGGCTTCATAGCGCGTAATTTCGAATTTAAATCGAAGGATATTATATTACCCCTTTACAAGTCCCTAGTCAGGCCTCATTTAGAATATGCCGTTCAGTTTTGGTGCCCGTACTTGCGTGAGGATATTGATAGGTTAGAAAGGGTTCAGCTTCGTGCCACGAAACTAATTCCGTCATTGCGCAACAAGCCTTATAAAGGTAGGATTAAAGTGTTAGACTTGCATTCACTCGAAACTAGGAGATTAAGGGTGGAGCTTATTGAAGTTCTTAAAATCGTTAATAACATCGATAACGTAATTTTGACAAATTGTTCACTTTCGATAATAGTAATACTCGTAATAACGGATTTAAGTTGCGTGGCAGACGTTTCATTACTAATATCGCTAAAAACTTCTTTACGTTTAAAGTAATTGATAAATGGAATAATCTTCCCGCGCCCGTCGTGAACTCTACCAGCGTTAATGTGTTTAAGAACCGTTTTGACAGACATTTTAAAAATATTAACGTTGTTTAAAATAAAAACAAAGTTAGCAATAGGAGCTCTGGTGGTGGTGATCGAGGATGTGTCTGTTAACGATAAATGCCAGCTTGTGACATGCCAGCGTGTGATGCCAGCAATAAAATAAAATAAAAAATTAGACTAACACGAACGTAGATGTAGCTCGTAGCGTAAACTAACACACTTTTTGTTTAACTTTACCTACTTTTTTTTTTCTTATCCTCTCCTTACTTTGCATGTCTGTAATTCTCTTTTCTTTCATGTTTGTGGTTTGCATGGTTTGTAAGGGTTCTTATTTTACTTCTTTTCATCTTTCACCCCTCTCGTATTCTCTCCGACTATTTTTCTGACTTGTCGGCAGTGGCCGGCGGATGATGATGGTGAGTCTTTTTTCTCTCTTTCTGAATGAATGTTAACCCCCAAGTGATAGGTGTTCCTCCTTACTTAACCCCTTATTCTCTTCTCTTCTCTTAACCCCATACTCTTTCCTTTCTCTCGGACTAACCTTAGAGTGGATCTTAGGGTCTTTGTTAGCCTTGGTCTTTGTTAGCCTTAGCTTCTGTAGATTGAAAGATGAATACTTTATTGAGTGACCGCGCTACGTACAAACCTCTAAACAGAGACCCACTGGAAGATGTTAATAAAATGTTTAACAGAAAATTAAGAGAAATATTAAAAATAACTATGTATAATGGGCTTTCTATGCAGTTTCTTAGCATCAATCCGTCACTACCATATTTGTACGGTTCAGTAAAAACACAGTTAATAATCCCATAAGGCCTATTCTTAGCTCAGTAGGCTCCGTAACCTATAAGCTATCTAAATGGTTAGTTCGTTTATTAACGCCGTTAATTGGCTCTATTTCGAAGACATATATTGCAAATAGCATGGATCTTATTGACAAACTGAAGTTTCCTAATGACCCTAATTTCAAACTGGTAAGTTTTGATGTATGCTCGTTATTCACAAAAGTCCCTGTTTATGACCTACTTGATTTTTTAAAAGTAAGATCCCTGAATATTCTTTCCCTGTTCAACACAACACTCTTATTGAGTTAATTAAGCTTTGCGTCAAAGATTGCAAATTTCAGTTTGAAAGTAAGTTTTATGCTATGTCGTTTGGATTGGCGACGGGAAATCCCCTCACCGTTATTAGCTAACTTATATATGGAATTTTTTGAAAGCAGAATTTTGCCTACTATTGTTAATTTTAAACTTGTTTGGTACAGGTATATAGATGATATTTTATGCTTTCGGCCTAAATTTGGATGTTGATTTATTTTTTGGTAGGCTCAACAATTTAGTTCCATCTATTAAGTTCACGGTTGAAAAAGAAAATGATGGAAGCTTATCGTTTTTGATCTAAAAATTCGAAGATGCTTTAATCAGTTCAAATTTGAAGTTTATCGTAAGCCTACTAATAATAACTCTTATGTGCATTTTTATTCTGACCATTATCCCTCGATTAATCTTCTATTTTCTCTGCTATGTTTCTTAGAGCATTGAGAGTTGTCAAGCCCGAATTTTTAGATTCTGAGTTATGCAATATCATGAATATTGGTACTAAATTGTTATCCTATTTCATTTTTAGATAACTGCCTAAGGAAATCCAAGAATATGTATTATAATAGTGTAACAGTAAAGGAACTTGAGCGTAAAAATATCCTTAGCCTACCTTACCATGTAAATTTTCAATATCTTCCGACTTTACTTAAAGCAATTGGTATAATGTAGTCTTTGGGTATAATAATACTCTTAAATCACGCCTAATAAAGAATCGCCCAGATAATGTGGTTGGTTGTGTGTATTGGATCGGATATTTAGGCCAAACGGGTAAAACGTTAGATATTAGGGTAAAACAGCATAAATATGCCTGTAGAACAGCAAATAATTCTAATGCATTGTTTAACCATATGTATAGATGTAATCATAGTATCAAGTGCTTTTATTTTGTATTGTTAATTATTTATTTTGGTAAAGGATTTGATTATTTAACACTTACTGTATTTGTCGTTAGTTTATTTTCGTCACGTACTGGAATTAAAAGAGGTTAGCCCACGTTGATGGTTTGTAGTGATCTATCATATATTGCGCTATAAAGTACCATCGCGTTAACTTAATTGCGTTCTAATACTAGTTTGCTTTTTTTGTATTTGGTGGTGGGTTGTTTCGTTATTACCTGTAGTTGTTGCCTTGTTTATTTGAAACGATTTATTATTAAGGATAGGTATTACTAATTAATTTTAAATCTATCATCCCGTCTAATTTATATGACCGGGACCACCTTAGGCTAATTCCGTTAAAAACCACCCCATATTTTAGTCGCCCATGACTGGGGCCTCATTTGGATCGATCGAACAACGATCAGAGGTGGGCGCGGATTACCAATATTAGTTGGGGTACACTCCTCAAAGATTGGTAAACGAAAATTCCCACAAGGAGATTATTGTAGACACCAATCGACCAGGGAAGTACTCCGGGGTGAACGTTAGACAGAAGATAGAGAGTGCTAGAACTCCCGTTCCTCCTGTCATTGTCCTCCTCAGCTGAACTTTTTCCGTGTCTCATCTACCCTGTGAGAAGTCCAGCATAATCTGAAACACGTTCTACTCTCCCTATTCCTCACTACATATACATGCATCTTACACACTACATTATCTTTTCAAAAGTAAAAAAAAAAGAAAAGGCATCAACTTCAAGAGCCTCGGAGTCACCTGGGGAGAGGGCCATAAATGTGCCCACTTCTGGCTCCCACGCTACAGATAGCGAGAGCGCAGACCCGGGTAGAGGTGCTGGATCTGCTACCGCCCATTCGAGATTTTCTGGGCCTCTACCTGATTCACTTTTCATGAATTTCTGCAACATTCGTGGCCTTTACTGAAATTTTCAGTCTGTTGAACACCATCTCTCCTCTACACCACATCATCTTTTCCTCACTGAAACTCGGGTGTCTGGAACGACAGACAGCAACCCATTTTCTGTATTCAATTACCTTCTCTATATTCAACTTCACTCCAAAATGGATGTTGCATATATGTACGCAATGACCTAACTTGTTCTCGTATTCCCGAACTCGAATCTTGCGAATTCTATACCCTCTGGCTACGGCTTACATGCCAATCTCAAACTAAATACATATGCGCTGTTTACCTTTTTCCTAATTCTACTGACTATCCAGAATTCTTTGACTACCTCACTTCCAAAGTGGAATACATTCTTTCCCGCTCTCCCTTCGATGAAATCTCCAATTTATGAGATTTCAATGTTCATCACCACCTTTGGCTTTCCTCCCATTTCACTAGCATTCTCAGTGAACTAGCTTACAGTTTTTCTATCCTAAATGACCTAGAGCTGATTTTACAGCACCCAACTCGTATCCCCGATCGCCTTGGAGATAGGCCCAACATTCTGGATTTATTTCTTTCCTCTCCTCCTTCTTCTTACTCTGTCAAGCTTTTTTCTCAGTTGGAGCTCCTCCGACCACAATCTTACATCTGTTTCCTGTCCTATCGTTCCAATTTGGCCAATTCCAAGGATTTATGCTTGTAGGAACTTTTTTTTCACTTGGATGTCCTGAATATGTTTTAGGGTGTCAATTTTGGGGGTGAAATGACTAAATTGAAAATCATGTGATTTGGTAACAATTTAATGTAATCATTTGGCATACAAAATATCCTTGCTTCAAAAACAATAAAAAATAACTCCTACCTACATCAATTTTAATTCAAAAATTCCATTTTTCCGTAAATTCGTAACAAAATAATAAATGTGCGCAAACATCCTATCAACATTTAAAGTGGCAATAAGATATCATTCAGAGTCTCTATTTGAAAGTAACCAATGCAGTCATGTCCTTTTTGCTGCGGTTCCTTGACATCAGCATTCGGCTTGCTACTTGCGCTTTGATGTAGCCTTCTCGCCTCTCGTGACTGTAAAATTGACTAGCTGCTTCTGTGACCATTTTCACACATCTCTCCACACACTGAGTGTGAGACGGCCACTTTGGCACTTGCACTGGGGCCTCTTTAAGTAGTGTTAAATCTTTGTTTGTTATACATGTTGTCAGTGGTGGCTCCAAAACTTCCGAACTCAAGTTAACTAATTCTGACAATTTCGTGGCATTGACGTTTATCGGAGGTACCTTCCTTGTCTGAACAGAGCAGTCTCCCAGCTGGTCATCATCTAGTGATGTTCCTCTAAGCTTTAGAATGATTTCCACAGCCTCAGTTCGCTCTTTAGTACATTGGCTGCAGAGTATTGCTTGCAAAACTGCCTCTGGCCTAGCATACCAAGCGGACCTTCTCACCACAGGTAACACGCTGTCCACCACTACTTTCATTTGGGTTCTCAGTAGCTGTAATTGAAACAAGATGTGGTTGGGCCCCTCCATCCACATTGGACTAAGTTTTACATTGAACCAGTGAGGAAGATAAAACCCAATAATAAATTCAACAATCAACATCAAATTCTGTAGCATTTTGCCCTTCAGTGCATGTTTGGAAACCCAAATCCTGCAGAAACGAATCGCTGTAGTTAACCAACGACTGTGACTTACGGGTCCAATCTCCAAGAGAGCCAGATTTTGAGGCAACTCTCCTGATCTGATTGCTTGAACAATACGATAAGCTTAAGATTGATCCGTGCTGAGGTCTTTGATAACTTCTTCAGACAACACTGTCGACCTTTGGAAATTTTGTATTTATTTCTAATTCCGTTGCTTCATCTAGCATGTTGCCAAGGGGGCCTGACCACTTGTTGTTGCTCTTTGTAGGACCATCAAGTTCCTGGATGAGACGACGAAGAGGTAGTTCCCCTGTGTGCAAATCACATACAATCCAAACAAGCCTTCTTCCAAGTTTTTTCTCTAAATACGTCATAAAACCGCCCTGCCATCCAGTGTTCACCGCACTTGAGTCTCCACCAACGGTCTGCGGTGAACTGTCAAGTCTTCTTTCTTGAAGCCATATTATTTGATTAGCAATTGCCTCTGCATGTTTCTTGCCTTCTACTTCTGCTTCAGGAACAAAGTGAAACAAATAGCGACCACCAGGTTCGGAACACACAGAGTAGTGTTCTTCTTTGATGAGACCGGGAAACTTTCTGTCCATTCCCTCTACCTCTAGGAGAACTTTTGTGTCATCTCTTTTTCCATCAAACAAAAGGCAAGAGAGACCTTCCTCCTTCAAATCTTTTTCATGCTGATCAGATATTTCCTTCATTATTTTTTTTTGTGCTCTTCTTATCTTATTATGATCTATCACTAAGGATGTATCCTCTCGGCTGATGAGGCCTGCATCTATCCAAGCGGCAGTGGCAATCTCTGCAGTCTCTCGTAGCCCCGTATGGTGGCGAATACTGGCAAGGGCAATGTTTGAGATGTCTTTAGTGTTGTATTTCATTCTCTTCGGCGAAGGTTCAGATGGCATTTTGGAGCTATCATCTGATGTTGCTTCTTTCTGTTCATCTGAAGAGCTTTCAAAGAAGTGAGAAACCTCTTGATAGAGCTCTACATCTCTTTGGGTGGCTTCTTCACTCTTCTTTTTCTTCCTTTCTTCCCTCTCTCGAATTTTCTCTTTTTTCTTCGCAATAACAATCTGTTTTTTGGTTTCTGAATAATCTGCCGAACCAATCTGCATACTTCCTTGGCCTCCTGCCTTTGTTCTCTGCGTCTTTATGAAAGCCAGCTCCAAAACAGGGATCTTCTTCTCACGAGGACAGCGACAATCAATGTGAGGGTGAGGTTCTCTTCTGCATGAGGGAGAACAATTGGCTTCAGAACACAACTCTATGGGACACTGGCAGTTAAAAAATGTCAAGAAGAGTATCAAGTGTGTGCAGAAATTTATTTTTCTTTGCTAGTTTTCCTTTACCAGGTGATGTCTCAACTGCTTTGTGCCACAGCTTTGTTAATTTTAGCTCAATAGTTCTATACTGATTGAGTACAGGTGGTTTGAATAACACATTAGCTTTTTTCCACTGATGCAGAAGAGGGGGAATCATGTCCCTTATGAGCTCTTTCTCTGTGTAGTTCCTTCTATCCTTTGTATTTTGTTCACGAAGGAGTAACCCTAGTCTCAGCATGTCTCGCACTGTTGGTAGTTCTGATACGAGAAGCTCCTTGCCTGTACCGACTAACAGGCTCAAGTGGCATGACGACTGACCTCTTGTCTTCAATTTTGGCATCTTAGGAATATCTGAAAAGAAAGAAAAACATTTAAATATTTTATATCAATTACGATGTTTCAAAGTTTAGTCATTCGATGTTCTAAAATTCAATAAAAAAATATTTCATGGGCTTACAACATAATTAGGCAGAAGAATATGATGATAATAAATAATTGTAATAATCAATAATCCATACCTACAGTTAAACTGTAGTATTCGTCTAGTAGAATAACTATGAAGTAGGTACAAGAGCAATAACAGCAAACCACTTTCTATGACATCTAAGAGGCAACTGAGGACTGAGAGTGAGGGACAGTTCTATTCATGTTGTAACTTGTACACTGTACAACAACTATATGACGTTGAAAACACTCCATATACGATCAGTGGGATAATTCTGTGACAGATGAATAGTTAATCAATTTATGTCCTATTATTTAGTAAAAGAGTCAATTTCTGAAACTTTAAGGTAAAATTGACGTAGGTAAGGGTTATTTTATTTCATTTTGGTTGGCCAATTTCAAGTTTTGACATGAAAAGACACTATATTTTCACTATCAAAATTGATTTGAAAAAAGTTGACAAAATTGACACACCCTAATATGTATACTAATTTATGAAACAATTTAATAACGCCCTGTATATTTGTAACTAGCAATGCCCCGTAAATTCTGGAATTATAACCACAAACATCAGTGATCATTATTCCACTTACTCTATACAAGAACAGTGTTCAGGTTGTACATAAAACAACTATAGATTACAGAATATTTTCAGAGGTTAACAAAAGAAAATTTATTGGGGCTGTAGAAAATACTCGATTTGACTGTAACGAAACTATGAAAGATACAGATCACATGTTTCAGTTCTCATATGACGCCTTATTCCATGTTTTTAATAATTGTTTTCCTTTAAGGAGTTTCGCCCAAAAGTGTTGTAAATCCATGGATCACTCCAGGAATTATCACTTCAATGAAGAACAGAGATAAATTATTCAAATTGCAATTACAAAGCAAAATTCCTAAAGTAAAACAATATACTCAATATAGAAGCAAATTAACTAAAATAATTAAAATTTCAAAATATAATTATTACAAGCAATTTTCCAAACATAAAGGAGAAATGAAAAACACTTGGACAATACCAGTAAAGCCGTGTCTTTTTCTTGCAAAGATGTTAATTCAGCTAAGAATATATTTAAATCAGAATTTATCAATGTAATGAAATGGTTGACCAATAAACTTCCTAAAATACCAGTAAAGCAAATTTCATGATTTTTACTAATAAATGAAATGTGAATCTTGATGAACTAAATGTTGAAGTCACTGTAAAGGAGTGTACTGTAACAAAATTTCTTGGTGTAATGCTAGAAAAGAATTTGTAATGTAGCGATCATATAAATTATATATTAAAGATTTCCCTGAGGTTTTTTCTCGGAAGCCAGATTAAGAAAAATTCAACAGAGAAACTAAATGTTGGTAATAAAGAAATTACTGTTGATACTTCTGTTGCAGATTCTTTAAATAACCATTTTACTTTAATAGTTGATAAGCTTCGCTGAGAGTTACTAAATAATGATCACTCGCCATTAAAATATATGCCACCCAGCCACTAAATTAGTTTTTGTTCTTGCTATCTCTACTGATGTCCGAAATATTATTGAGAAATTAAGAAATACAAAAAATAACGTTGATAATATTTCTGTACCTATAATGAAGCTTCTTAAAGATAAGATATCTGTAACTTTGGCTAAAATTATCAAAATATTTTCAAAGGAATAGTCCCATCAATGCTAACAATTGGTTGTATAACATCCCTTTCTAAGGAGGTGATCCTGCACTAGTAACTAATTACAGGCCGGTGTGTTCATTATCTGTGTTCAGCAAAGTTTTTGGAAAAAATATAAAAAGTAGAATGCAGCAATATATAGAATCCTACAATTTATGTCCAAAGGAATATGACTTCGGTAATAACAAAACAACGGAAATGGCTATTTTAAATCTTAGGGAAAATGCAAATATAGCCAAAGAGAACAAAGAAATAATTATATCAATATTTAAGGATTTGAGTAAGGCGTTCGATGTAACAGACCATAATATTCTTAACAAATTATATTGTTACGGCTTCCGAGGAGCAATCAGTGATTGGTTTAAAAGTTTTGTCCAATAGATATCATTTTGTATCAGGAAATAAGGTCTGCTTAACTAAAACGTTTGTGAAACATGGTGTACCACAGAGCTCAGTTTTGGGTTCACTGTTATTTTTATTATACAGGGTGATTACAAAAGAAGTATACAATTTAAAAAAATTATTGTGATCAAACTATTTCTGATACAAAAATAATAATGTCAATAGAAACAGTAACTCGCAAAGTTTTTTTTTTAGTTTATAGATGTTCCATATGATTCCCGTGGGTAACCCGGAAAAACAACCGGAAAAAAACCCGGATTCATCAAGTCACAGCATCCAGTGACGGAGATATCTTACGGAAAGTGTGGGAAGAGTTGGAATATTGTTCGGACATTTCCAGGGTTACCCACCGAAACCCACGGAAATCATATTGAACATCTATAAACTAAAAACAACTCTGGGAGTTAGTTTCCATTGATATTATTACTACTTTTTTATCAGAAATAGTTTGATCACAATAAATTTTTTAAATTGTGTACTTTTGTAATCACCCTGTATATAAATGGCCTTTCACGCTCATCTGATATACTTAATTTCATAATGTTTGCAGATGATGCAGCCGTGTCTTTTTCTTGCAAAGATGTTAATTCAGCTAAGAATATATTTAAATCAGAATTTATCAATGTAATGAAATGGTTGACCAATAAACTTCCTAAAATACCAGTAAAGCAAATTTCATGATTTTTACTAATAAATGAAATGTGAATCTTGATGAACTAAATGTTGAAGTCACTGTAAAGGAGTATACTGTAACAAAATTTCTTGGTGTAATGTTAGAAAAGAATTTGTAATGTAGCGATCATATAAATTATATATCAAAGATTTCCATGAGGTTTTTTCTGAGACTGAATAAAATCGTCTGGCTTTAGACAGAACAAAATCAGTGAAGTGACACTGGGCAATGATGAGTTAATAATGGAATACTAATAAAAATCTAGGATGAAATGTACATTACTTGTTATTGTTCACCTCTTGTGTCTAATATTGATTTCTTTGTATAGTATTGGTATCATACCTTCAATAATGGCTGTATTTGTTTTATATCTATAATAATAATTTAAGATTAATGCATACTCTAACTAATAATTCTTATTGAAGATTTATGTATAATAACTCTTTCATTTTTAATTAAGAGTCCATCAAATCGTAAAGCTTAAGGGCCAAATTAAATAAAAATAAATTCGAGTAGTTCAATTTCACAATTATTTCTGTTAAAACAAAAACAAAAATTGTAAGTTGTAATTATTTTATGAATAAAGGTTATTCAATTCATTTCAATTCAATTCAACAAAAATTAATGTTACCAATCAGTATTTTTTTTATTCTTTTCGAAATTTTATGTTTGTAGGCCAACTTTTTTCTGAAATGTACTTGCGATATAAAGGTTGTTTACACGTTTGTAATTTTCAGAATAAAAGAGGTTCTTTTTTCTAGTGAAAGGTTGGAAAATGTGAGCAAATTAAAATATATTTTTCAACAATAGTAGTATATTGGCAAAAAGGTAGTGCAAACAATTGCATGCAACATTATCAATAATTGCAACGTTTTATGCAATAATGCATGCAACAAGGGGTTTTTAAACCCTCCAAACGGGGAGATGGGGGTTATGCAACAAGGAGGGAGAGTGGTTTAGATCTCCAAGCGGGGGTAGAGGGAGATAAACTAACCTGCCAGCTCAGGCCGAGAAAAGTTTATATATATATGAATTGTATGTGTATATGTTTGGGTGTGTATGCATGTAGGTTTGTATAGAAAAAGTAAAACCTTTATTAAGACATAACAGCGTATGTGTGTATGCGTGTTTGCATGTATGTGTGTATGTTTGTATATATGTATAGGAAAAGTAAAAAAACTTCTTTATTAAGGCATAACTGGAGAGCATAATTGTTCACCGATGAATGAAAATCAACCCTTGAGGGACTTGATGTTTGGTCAAGAAGATGGATTGTTGAGAGCCAATTTCTACCATCGAGATTAAGACGCCAACAAGGTGGAGGTAGTGTCATGCTTTGGGCAGGATTGATAGGCAATGAAGTAGCTGTCCCATACAGAGTGCCTGATGGTGTAAAAATGAATGCCCAGTCTTACACAAACTTTCTAAAAGAAAACCTTATTCCATGGTAGAGATTGACCCTTAGCAATCCATCTTCTTGACCAACCATCAGATCCCTCAAGGGTTGCTCTTCATTCATCGGTTAACAATACAGTATTAAAATCTGTTTTCACGTACTGACGCGCCCATTCAACACGCTGCTTCTTGTACCTGGGTGTTAATGGTGACTGAATCGTAGGTTTACACGTCTTGCCAATTGTTTGGAGGATTCCACATCGAGATGTTTTTGGTACATTATATATGCCAGCCTGCTCAAAAACCTCTTTACTTAAGGACAATGGATGCTTTGCAGTTTGCGTTTGATTACAGATATCTGCCGCCTTGTCACTTTTCTTATAGCTCCTTTATCACTTCGCTGCCTCAGTTTGGTACCCACCGCTACAAACCTGTTTACAGTTCGATAAGCTCTGCCAAACTGCTTCGCAATTTCAATAGATTTTATATTTTCAGCGAGTAACTTGACTATTTTTCTTTTCTCAGTTAGTGTTAAATCCTTCTTCTTACCCATTTTCACCATTTAGATCCGTAAATAGAATACTTGCTTAATAATTCGAAACACAATATTTTACATATTTTTCAATAAAATGAGATAATTATTTTAATTATCAAAATATTTTATCGAAATGAATACCATCAATGCTGCGATATATAATGATTATTTGCTACAAATTTCACTGAAATCGGGGAAAAACTTTTGAAAACATTGGAGAAAATGTAATCTGCTTAATAAGTACGAACGCAGTGTAGACTGGTGGGGGTTCGAAAGCCCACTATTGTTGTGAGTGGTGGTACCTTTCCAGTTAGCCTATATATATATATGTCACTAAACTAAGACGACTGGCTGTTTGCCCTCTAAAGAAACTGTCTGACCGCCGATTACGCCATACGATTGGCTGGTTCTTATGTCATTTGGCTGTGATACTAGGCTGTGAAGGCTAGTGAAGAATTCAAAATGCTTCGAGACGCCGCAGTGAAAGGATCTCATCCTCTCACTTTCTCTCTCATCCTTGTGTTTATTACCCTTTTTTGGTTAGGTTACCCACATTTGGAAGGCCTAGTCCCGGCCCGCATACACGTCTTAATAAAGTTTTTACTTTTTTCTATGCAAACCTACATGCATACACACCCACATATATACACATACAATTCATATACATATAAGAAGTTTTGTTTTACTTTTTTCTATACAAACATACATGCATACACACTCACATATATACACCTCCGATTCATATATATATATACTTTTGTGGGTCTGAGCTGCCAGATTATGTTACCCTCTCCCCCTTCATGCATGCCTCCCTCTCCTCCCTTGGAGGGCCTAAACCAGTCTCCCCCTTCTTGCATAACCCCATCTCCCCCTTTGGAGAATCTAATCCATGCAGTGTTGCATGCATGTTGCAATTATTGATCATGTTGCATGCACTTAATTTGCACTCACTTTTTGCTAACATACTACTAACAATCTATCGATAGATAACACAGGCCTGCGATGGTTTTGTTGTCCGGAATATTTTATAACTTATTTCGCAATTTTTGCACGCTGATTCCAAAAATAATATTAATTTTTCGCCATCACGTACAGATTTTTCTCAAACTGTTATATTTCATATGACATATGTAAGTAATTTTCATTAAAATTGACTCAATTAAATTTTGATTAAAAACTACTGCCTATAAATGCTTCCAGATCAGAGGTGACGTTATAGCGTCTTCTTGAACATTCGAGAAACGCACCGCTAGTATATAAGTGATTGACAAGTCACGAGATGAGTCAGTCTGTCTAGTGTGTGCGAGGCTATAGTTCTTTATTTTATTATTCAAAGGTGCTCGGTGGTTATTAGGCTTCGGATTTCTATGCACTAAAAATCTGCTAAATAT
This sequence comes from Bathynomus jamesi, assembly GCA_023014485.1. NCBI lineage: Eukaryota > Metazoa > Arthropoda > Malacostraca > Isopoda > Cirolanidae > Bathynomus > Bathynomus jamesi. The sequence continues at coordinate 1,119,748 of JAJOZX010000136.1, read as the reverse complement.
GCACTGAAAATGTTGAAAATATGCACTTATTTATGCACTATAAATTTGAACGTTCCTAGTCTAAATTAGGATTTTCAAATAATGAAGCACCAGATTACAGTTTATTGAATATATGAAAAAAAATTGTATTTATCAAACAAGCAAACATGCATAATAAAGCTAAAATAACAAATCCATTGCTCAATTTACAACAAAAATAGGACACATTTTAGAACTGCAATTAGGTTCTTGACTACAAATAAATTGAATTACACTTTATAACTACAATATGCATTAAATTTTAATAATTTTTATTGTAAACTTTTACCAAATAGTCCTAAATATGCACTTTAACACAAAAATCGTGGAAATATGCGTTTATCTTAAAAAACCGTAAATTATGCACTTATGCATGCAAATATGCAACATGCAAAAATCCGAAGCCGTGATTATATTTCGCTTTTGAAATTTGTTTATTTATCGCTATGGCAACCAGAGGGTATGTAAATAGCCCAAACATTTTGTTATATTTGTGGAAAATTTACTGTGAAAAAACAAAGGCGAAATATTACAGACTTCGTCAAGAATGCATACTATGCGTACTCCGGAATAAAACTTGTGGATCAAGACAAATCATGGGCTCCACATAAAGTTTGCAGTGTTTGTGTTCAACAACTTAGACTGTGGAGTAAAGGTAAAAAGGATTCTTTAACTTTTGGGATTCCAATGGTTTGGCGTGAGCCTAGAAATCACAGCAATGATTGCTATTTTTTTTCATGTAACGTGCAAGGCTACGATACTAAAAAAAAAAGGAAATTTCTTATCCAAACTTTCAGTCTGCTATAAGACCTGTTGCTCATGGACCGGTATACCTGTACCTACTAAACCAAATACTCTTGATATAACTTCATCTGATTCGGTGTCTGATGACAATGGAAACGATGATATTGATTGTTTTCAAACCGAAACATCTGGTGAGCCCCAATTGTTTACACAAAGTGAACTTAATGATTTGGTAAGAGATTTGTCTCCCGAAGGATTCTCCAGAGTTTGTGATCCAGACTTCGTGCAAAGAACTTGCTTTCTCCCAGGACGTCATTTTACTGGTACAAAAATCGAGAAAAAGAATTCACCCAATATTTTTCTCAAGAAAATTCACTGGTATATTGCAACAATGTTTCGGAACTAATACTTAAGCTAGGCGCTGCAGTCTATGACCCAAATGAGTGGAGACTTTTCATTGATTCCTCCAAAAGAAGTCTAAAAGGCGTCCTCCTTCACAACGGTAACTTGTATGCATCCGTTCCTGTGGCTCATTCGGTTCACTTGAAGGAAACGTACAAAAATCTTAAGCTTCTTCAAGCTAAGGTTAAATACAAAGAACACGGTTGGCTACTTTGTAAAGACTTAAAAGTGATTTCTATGTTGTTAGGTCCTCAACCAGGTTATACGAAGTTTCCATGTTTTTTGTGTGAATGGGATAGCCGAGCAAGAACTCAGCAGCGGGTAAAAAAGGAATGGCTAAGCAGAGTCAACCTGACACCTGGTTCTAAAAACATTCAACATGAAAGTTTCGTTTACACGAAGAAAGTCTTTTTACCTCCGCTTCACATAAAATTGGGCTTCATGAAGCAATTTGTTAAGACTATGGACGAAGATGGAGATTGTTTTAAGTATCTGTGTGGTAAATTCACAACTCTTTCGGAAGCAAAATTGAAAGAAGGAATTTTCGTTGGTCCCCAGATTAGAAAACTGACTTTAAATGAACACTTTGAAAGAACAATGAACAGAAAGAACAATGAACAATCTTGAAAAAGAAGCGTGGATTGCTTTTAAGGATGTTATCAGCAAATTTTGGGGGAACAACGAGGACCCCAATTACCAAAACATTATGAACAACATGCTAAGTAAATTCAAAGAGTTGGGTTGTAATATAAGTTTAAAATTACATTTCTTACATTCACACTTGGATTACTTCCCTGAGAATCTCGGAGCACTCAGCGAAGAACAAGGAGAACAGTTTCACCAAGACATCAAAGAAATGGAGGAGAGATATCAGGGAAGGTGGGACATCACATCACATGATGGCTGATTACTGCTGGATGTTGAAAAGGGATACTCCAGAATTATTACATAAAAGAAAAGGAACAGCGCGTACATTCGAGACTAAAAGGCATAGATCACACAAGAAAACTCACGACAAATAAAGATGAATATGTAAATGACGTTAATAGCCTTCTTTCTCTTTAAAGTTGTTTGCATTTGTAATTAGTATAACAAAGGGAAATAGATACCAATGTAAATTGAAATAAATAATGTTTATTTATGTTGTTGTTTTTTCCCTTTCAGTTTGCAGAAAATCCTTACGTGATAGAAAAATAGGGACACCTTATTCGAAATCAGTGTAGTTGAATTATGTAAAATCAGTTATTAGTAAGAAAACAACTCTTACAAAGTTCTCATTTGCAGGCCTGTGTAATAAGTTTCATTTTCTTTCTCCGTACAGTTCTCCATAGTTGACGGTGGAACAATAAAAAGAATAATTTACGCCAAATGTACAGACAAAGGCTTCTAGATTTATTATGAATCATATATTCTTCAAAATTTTAAACTGACTGAAATTGTAACTTTAATATACAGAACTTACAAAATTGCATCCGACTGGAACTTATTTCATTTTGAAGTCTGAAGAATAACTCAAAACTTCATAAACAATGGTTTTCCTCAAAGTATTATAAAAAAAAATATCGGCGAATGTTTGAAAAAGATGAAAATAGAAATGAAGAAAATATACCAATATATTATAAGTTGGAAATGGTCGATTGAATTAAATAAGAAGAATCAGAACTTAGAAAAATAATAAAACGAAATATGAAATTCGTAGAAAATAAAGAAATTGTTGTTGGAAGCTATTATATACCAAAAAAATAATTAGCATCTCGACTCTGAGCTAGAAAAAGCATTCTGACAGTGAGAGTAAATGTTGTATATCAATTTCATTGTAACGGATATGGATGTAATTCCACTTGCAATAGTTGTATAGCCACTGTACTTCACTGAAGATGTTACAACACACTGCAAGGGAAGTAAAATCCATGAACCTTACAAAACTGATCACAAGAAAGTGCAGGCAGCGGCAGTTCAATAAATTCTACGACCGAGAATAGCCAAAGTTGTTCTCGTCAAGAAATATAAACCAGCTTTTAACAAAGTTTTATGAAACTATAAAATTTCTTAATAGTTTTCATACCTACATACATTATCAAAACTCGTTTCTGACATTCCATGAGGTGGGCATATCGTTTGTGCTCGGAACTGAAAACACTCAAGATAATTAGGGTTCATCACCGGAATAAGCTGCCACTCCAACTTTAGAGATCCAGTGTCACCTTTCATGAAAAGGTTGGGGGCCATACCTATAATGGTACGTCAGGTGATACCAACGCCTTCATTTACACACCTCACAAATCGCTTCCATTCCTCTTTATTTCTAGATAGCTTCTGTGCCACATTCATATAAACACGTTTATTCACATATTAATTACATCCTTCCCTCTTTTGCGCAGTCTTCCTCTACTTCTCACACTTTTATACGCACTCACTATTACACTGGTCTGCGTCATTTTTGAGGTCAAGGTTTTTTTTAGTTGTTCTTTTATAAGTTTTGCATGCTGAATTCAAAAATGTAACTCATTTTGCTCAATCAGGTCAGGTTTTTAGGGTTGGGTACGATTCGATGTGGCCGACTCGATGCGACCCAACTCGATGTGGCCGACTCGATGTCAGGACAACTCGATGTGATATCCTAAGGGATATTTTCGTTAGTTTTAACGAAAATATCACAACTTAACCTAACCAATCGTCAAGGGCGTACAGTTGACCTAACCGGGCATTCAGTTAACCCACATTAAATATATAAAGAAAATGAAATCGACTTGGCCTGTCATCGACTTGGCTTGACATCGAGTTGTCCTGACATCGAGTCGGCCACATCGAGTTGGGTCGCATCGAGTCGGCCACGTCGAATTGTCCCTGCCCCGGTTTTTATGCTATCTCATTTTAAAAAAAATTAGATAATCGTTATGAAATGAGCAAGTTTATTTTTTAAAAATAGACTTACATTTTAGCCAAGTGTTAGCCAAGCTCTATATAATAAACAGACAACTTATTTCTAATTACGATTGTCATTACTGTTTTACAACATGAATAAAATGTGCAAGAATGACCCAAACAGGTTCTGCTACATCTGTAGTAAAGTCACTATGTCAGACCGGCAGTCAAACATCACACATTTTGTGAGGAAAAGCTATCACGCCTACTTCGGAGTTAAACTTGGTGACCAGGACAAAGCCTTTGCCCCTCACATATGCTGCAAAACGTGCGTTGAAAGTCTGCGGCGCTGGAGCCACAAGAAGGCAAAGTGTCTACCTTTTGGTGTCCCAATGGTGTGGAGGGAAGGAAGAGATAATACTACTGACTGTTAGTTCTGTATGACAAACCTACAAGGTAAGTTAGTATGAATTTAGTATGAATTTCATTTTATACTTACAAAAATATGTCTGACAATATATGAGATATGTCTTTATCTTATCTTTATCTGTCTTTATCTGTTTCCTTTTAGGCATAAATCGAAAAAACAAGCAACACGTAAAGTATCCAGACGTGCCATCTGCCATAAAGCCAGTGCCTCATGGACCAGAAATTCCTATTCCAACACCGCCCGACAACTTTGATTCGTCGTCCGACTCAGATGAAGAAATGGATGAAGGTGACATATCTGGTACATACCAACCTACTGCCGAGACAAGTCAACCCAAACTCTTAAGCCAAGCTGAGTTGAACGATTTGACAAGAGATTTGTGTTTGTCCAAAGAATCTGCTCAGTTGCTAGGGTCACGTCTTCGCGAAAATCGTTTGTTAGCTCCAGAAACAACATTCTTCCGGTATCGCAGCCGCGAAGAAGAGTTTCGAGAATATTCCACGTAGGACGACGAAGCTTCGCTGGTTTACTGTAACAACGTCAACGGCCTCATTGCAGCTATGTGTTTAGCGTATGACCCTACAGAATGGCGGCTCTTCATCGACTCCTCAAGCAGAAGCTTGAAAGCAGTACTACTCTACAATGGTAACAAGGTCGCGTCTGTTCCGGTGGGTCACTCGGTGGAGATGACTGAAAGTTATAGTAACATGGAGCTTTTGCTAACTGCTTTGAAGTACAACCATCACAATTGGATGATATGCGGAGACCTAAAGGTATGTTCGTGGCTACCAAAAAAATACAAATATATATATATACAGTATATATATATATATATATATATATATGCTGCAAACCCACAAGGAAAAAGAAAAACGATTCCAAGGCCTTTCGTGTATTCAAAGCTACACCTCGTCAGGGAATGAAAATAAAAGGCGAGATGCCCATAAATATATACAACGTACAGGAAAAACAAAACAATTAGCACATACTTAACAAGGGTTAATGAGAGGCAAAAGAAATTTTAACATGATATCGTCAATTTTATACGTCCCCGAACTGTTATTGAAATTGTTTTTAAAATGAATAAATGCACATTCTAGAATATTTCGTTCTATTATATCTGTTTTTAACAAGCGCTTTAGAACTATCCCACTTGACGCTATGGTTACATCTATACATATGGTTAAATAAAGCATTGGAAGTATTAGCTGTTCTACAAGCATATTTATGCTGTTTTACCTTAATATCTAACGTTTTACCGGTTTGGCCTATATATACTGAGTTACATTGTGTACATCCGATCGAATACACACAACCAACAACATTATCAGGGCTATTCTTTATTAGGCCTGATTTAACAGTATGATTATACTTAAAGATTACATTAATGCCAATTGCTTTAAGTACAGTTGGAAGGTATTGAAAATTAACATGGTAAGGTAGGCTAAGGATATTTTCACGCTGAAATTCCTTTACAATTACATTATTATAATACCTATTCTTGGCTTTCTTAAGACAGTTATCTAAAAATGAAATAGGATAACATAATTTAGTACCAATATTCATGATATTGCATAACTCGGAATCTAAAAATTCAGGACTGACAACTCTCAATGCTCGAAGAAACATAGCAGAGAAAATAGAGGATTTAATCGAAGGATGATGGTCAGAATAAAAATGCATGTAAGAGTTATTATTAGTAGGCTTACGGTAGACTTCATATTTGAACTGATTAGAGCATCTCCAAATTTTTAGATCAAGAAAAGATAGGCTTCCATCATTTTCTTTTTCAACTGTAAACTTAATAGATGGGACTAAGTTGTTGAGCCTACCAAGAAATAAGTCCACATCCAAATTATTAGGCCAAAGGCATAAAATATCATCTATATACCTGTACCAAACCAGGTTAAATTTAACAATCGTAGGCAAAATTCTACTTTAAAAAAATTCCATATATAAATTAGCTAGTACAGGTGAAAGGGGATTTCCCATAGCCAATCCAAACGACATAACATAAAACTTATTTTCAAACTGAAATTTACAATCTTTGACACACAGCTTAATTAACTCAATAAGAGTGTTGTGTTGAACAGGGAAAGAATATTCAGAAATCTTATCTTTTAAAAAATCCAGTAGGTCATCAACAGGGACTTTTGTGAATAGCGAGCATACATCGAAGCTTACCAATTTGAAATTAGGGTCATTAGGGAACTTCAGTTTGTCAATAAGATCCATGCTATTTACAATATGTGACTCAGAAATAGAGCCAACTAACAGTGTTAATAAACTAACTAACCATTTTGATAGCTTATAGGTTACGGAGCCCACTGAGCTAACAATAGGCCTCATGGGATTATTAACTTTGTGTGTTTTTACTAAGCCGTACAGATATGGTAGTGACGAATTGATACTAAGAAACTGCTGTGAAAGCCCATTATAGTTATTTTTTAATATTTCTCTTAATTTTCTGTTAAACATTTTATTAACATTCTCCAATGGGTCTCTATTTAGAGGTTTGTACGTGTCACGATCACTTAATAACGTATTCATCTTTTCAACATAACTGTTTTTGTCCATGATGACGATCGAATTGGATTTGTCCGCTTTAGTAATATGTAATGAATCATTATTTTTCAGTGTTTTTAGGGCTTTTTCAAACCTCAAAGGATAATTCGATTCAAACTTCGTAATAAAAGCACTATATACACAACCTTTCGCTAAAGTCACCTCACTTTCGGAAATATTACTATGTTTTTCAAAATTAATAAATGACTTAGCAATCAGTAAACTGCTGGGGTTTTTTGGGACTGAGAAACCTAACCCAAAACCTAACGCACATTTGCAGCATTCATTCATTTCACGTGTTTTAATGTGAAATTCATCCCATATATATATATATATATTTAGGCCCTGATATATATATATATATATATTTATAGGTTATAGCCCTAGTGCTGGGTCTAAAAGGCGGCTACACCAAATACCCCTGTTTTCTCTGTCTGTGGGACAGCCGAGCAGACAAGCAACACTCCGTACAACGTGACTGGCCAGCAAGACGTGGCCTGGAACCAGGTTCGCACAACGTTCTGTCACACGCTCTCGTGAATCCGCAGATGATTCTACTTCCGCCGCTGCACATCAAGCTCGGACTTATGAAGAATTTCGTCAGAGCACTCAACAAAGAAAGCCAAGCTTTCGCTTTCCTGAATCAGAAATTTCCACGCGTCAGTGAGGGCAAACTGAAAGTAGGTATTTTTGACGGCCCTCAGATCAGGGAGCTAATGAAAGGTGCTCAATTCGACGAAAGTCTGGAGGACAATGAGATCAATGCCTGGCTCGCATTCAAGTCCATTGTCACGAATTTTCTGGGCAACCACCGAAGTCCAGAGTACGAACGTGTTGTCGAGGAGCTCCTGCAGAGCTTCCAGGCTCCTGGTGCACGTATGTCCATAAAGATGCATTTTCTCAGCTCGCATTTAGACTACTTTCCGGACAACTGCGGTGATGTCAGCGAGGAGCAAGGAGAGCGCTTCCACCAGGATATTCGAGTGATGGAAGAGAGGTACCAGGGCCGCTGGGATGTGAACTGCTCGCGGACTACTGCTGGTGCTTCAAGAGAGACGTTCCAGCTGTGGAACACAGACGAAAGTCTTTGAGAAAGCCCTTTCGTCCACATTAACTGTACTCGTGTACCATTTTTATATACTTTGTACATTTTCTGTCAATTTAAGTCCGTTTTAAAAAAATAAAACTTGCTAATTTCATAACGATTATCTTCGAATTATCTATTTTTTTTAAATTGAGACAGCATAAAAACCTGACCTGATTGAGCAAAATGAGTTACATGTTTTAATTCAGCATGCAAAAATTATAAAAGAACAACTAAAAAACCTTGACCTCAGGAAAGATTTTTTCAAACGCAGACCAGTGTTATATATCCTTTTTACAATTTTCTCATTATTAATTCTCTCCACATGACCACACTAACGTAAAGTACTCCATTCTCATTTTCAGTGCTTTCTTCACTACACATCTTTTCAGAACATCCTCATTTCTCATAGTCATTCCGTTTCACATCGGTCGTATTTCTTAAATTATTCATCGCAACTGCTTTCACTTTTGAAAGTGAACAACCATGCTAAACAAGTCTCATACCCATATATCAATGTTGACACCATTACACCTTCATGTGCAAAGCCCTTGCTGCATCTGCGCTGAAGCGCCTCCCTACCAGAGCTTTTATTGCGACTATGAATTGCTTGCCTTGCTTCCCTCTTTTAATTTCCAGTATAACATCAGTTCCCGTAGTCAGGATGCAATGGGACGTGAAGTAGGTGTGACCCAGTGTATCCCAGGCTCTGTAACCGACTGTAAGGGGTGTTGCAAAACGTGATTTTTTTTCAGGATTTTTTGCCACATTTTTAAACAGCTATATTTTTCTAGAGAAAACATAATTTTGTCCAAGAAGAGAACTGTAAAATCCGGTTGTTAGTTGCAACGTCGTATTTCTATTTTTATCATTACATCATATCATCGTTGCGTCGAGAGTTTTCATGGCATCCGAGGGAGTCAAATCTCTTATCGCAAGTCTGTATTACGTGTGACGTCGTTTTTGTTCACTGATGTCGATCGCAACATCAAACGTCAGTTCAATAATTCTAAAATCGATGCTGATAGTCTGTACAATACCATTAACCTGAAGTGGCTAAACGAAACTGCAAATTTCTGTGAACACTGTTTAGAGGTGGTCTGCCAAAGACCCGGAAATCCTGGAAAAAACAGACTTTTGCAACATCATTTACTTATGCTATTTTTGTCATTCAAACCTCTGACATATTTAAATTCTTCCACAACTTCTAAATTTTCTCTACTCATGATAATATTACATGCCGACTCTTTTTTTCTCTCAACTACAAAAACATTACTTTTTATTTACATCCATCTTCAACAATATCCTTTCAAATACATCAATACGTCAACAGAACTTGTCAATGGGCTCGTTAATTCATTCTCTGACTCGCCCAAAAACACCACGTCATCACCATGCATCAGATGCGACAGCCTCAACTTATTCTCTTCCAAATTCAGATTTATTCTTCTCAAGAATTCTTGCTTTCATCTCACGCCTTCCACAAACAGGGTTCCACCCACATTGGCCGGTAAATTTTTTTATATCATGGGAATTCCTCCCTCAAGTCGTAGTAAAATCGTTTAGAATGAATTTTTTATTAATTTTAGAGCTTTTCTTAAGTCTAATTATTCTTCGTTTACTTACTGTAACATTTAGTTTGTTTTCAGCCTGTTTAGCTACAAAGTGTCTTTACTTCATGCTGCTCAATTAAGCCTGTATTTAACTGCCACTGACTCTCAAGGATAGGCTCTCAAATCTGGTTATTATCTCCTTTGAAAAAACTAAATTATACGGATATTATTGACGATTTTGCATCTAAAAATTGTGGAAGAGAAGTGACGATGAAGAAATATAGAAGGTAGAAAGAGTAGAAGAAAAAAATTAGGAAAATGTAGAAGGATTACTGATTATTTTGTATCGCTACTAATTGTGTTGTGTTAATCTTTTGATTGGTCCGCTCAAAGATAAGGGCTCCCCACATGAGGTCTCGCGAGCGACAACCACATACATAACGAAGGCCCTTATACACATTAAACAAGTAAGGCGACATCACACAACCCTGTCGTACTCCAGTAATAATAATACCAAAACGGTCATTCATCCTTAACTGAATCTTACATCAGCACTACGACCCACGAAAACTTTTGCACTCAGCAACTTACCACTGACACCATACATTTTAGCACTTGCCACAATACAGCTCTCAATTTATCATTCCCTTTTTCCAAATCCATAAATGGTATATACATATTTTTCTTATTTTGTTTCCCGATGAAAATGTTTTATCATTCATATTTTACATTCATTCTTTCTATTTTGTGTTATAAACCAAGCAAGTGTGTGAATTTTTATTTGTTTAATGGGGTTGTTTAACTTCCTTCGCATCATCTAAGGTCATATGACAGAGGGGACGTATAGCTTTACATTGGATCCGAACCACGGATCGCTACATAATCTAGACGCAGAGGACGGTTTCCCATCCAAGTACCCTCCAGACCCAATGTCGCTTAACTTCAATGATAGACGGGAAGTGGTATTACGACTTCGGACGTAGCCGCCGAATTTTTGTATACTCTATACTCTTATATGATTTGTTACCAAAATTTGTATTATCATTAATTTTAACTTGTTGTTTTACTTGGATTTTATGTACAGTTTGGGGAAAAAGTTCGCTTAGAACCCAAATTTTTAAAAAGCATGAAAAATTACAAATTGGTAATTTGTTTTTCTTTCGATATTTTATTCTTTTTGGTGACAGCACTAAAAGTTCAAGAAAAAAATACAATTATTATTATTATTATTATTATTATTATTATTACTACTTTTGTATAGGTGTGAAACATTCACATGGCATGAAAGGGAGAAGTTGAGGTGGATAACTTGAGAAGTATGTGTGGCGTGCGCAGGATTGATAGTAAGAAATCGTGTGGTTCTGGATAGATGTGGTGTACGGAATAACACGAATAGTCAGGTAGTAGAGACCCTGATTTTACTGGAACCCTGCAGTTTGTTATAAAGCAAATTTTTACATATTTAGAAAGCTTATATCACCCCATTCAAGAATCCATCAGGTGTACACCTGACTCCCGCTTGGCTTTTTCAATATGGCCGCTATTTTCCAAGATGGCCGGCAAAACTGAAAAATCCCATATCCTGGTCAATACTTGATGGATTTTGATGATCTTGGTGTTATTTCTAGGGGATTTAGGATGATGAGTCGATCTGGAGGGGTTGCAGATACTTTGGAAGTCGTTTTGACCCACATTCGTCAATACTCAAGATCATTGGAGGTCAAACGCCCCCCGAAATAAGGAATATCCCATATCCCGGGCAGTCGTAGAGATATTTTGGTGATCTTACTGTCGTTTTTATGGTTTTGGCGAGACTGAGTAGTTCTATAGGGTTTAAAATTAAATCAGGGATTATTTTCACCATGGTAAGGTAGATAGAGCTGTTATGCCGATGGAGCTGTTAGTATTGGAAAGACGCAACTGGCACAGTACGAGTCATCATGGCCACAAGGCTTTTATGGCACCATTTCCAAACATGTCATCACCTTTGCAAGTAAAACGAAACATATCAAGGTGGGTGCCCACTTGGTTATGGGCCAAGAAGCGATTTATGCACGCGTCATCGGTTTGCTGATGAGCGAACGCGAACTTGACTTGACCCATGTATTCTCAACAGAGCTTGCGGCATACCCACCCGCACTGTTCCAACCAGATGGCTTAATGAGAACTGCAGCTAAGTCCGCATTGAAGCAGAACATGGGAGTGGAAACATCCTCTCGAACATGGGATCGACCAACAGTTGTTATCATGGATGTGTCAGCTGTTTTGTGGACAGTCGACTGGCACAGTTGCTACATTTATCCAAACCTTCAAAGTATGGCCACCGAAACATCTTTCTTATGCGTCTGTAGTTCTAGCTTTTGATCGCTACTATGATTTCTCTCCGAAATCAAGCACTCGGGCAATGAGAAGCAAGAGCAGCAGAGTTCACAAGCTGGACCTCAGGAGTCGAGCAGCATTGGAGCTCTCATCATCTCATGAAGAGGCTGACGTGATAATAACACAACACGCTATCGCACAAGCTGAGAAAGATTCTGATTCCCGCATCTCCATCATTTGTGATGACATAGACGTGTTTGCCATGCTGACTCACTTCTATGAATTTAAGAAACTAGGCTATCCCATGATTATGGAGTCTCCAGTGCGTGGCAGAAAATCAGTGGACGTCCGAGCAACTGTAACCCAGCACAAAGACATCATCCCACAAATCCTCAAACTACACGCTTTGAATTGTTGTGACACAGTTGCAGCAATACATGGCATCGGCAAAGCCACTGCCATTGCCACAGCCAAGAAGGGTCGGAAGCTTGACAAGCTGGGGTACCTTGATGCATGCTTTGACCATATCAAGAAAGAGGCAACAGCGTTCATTGTTGCATGGGATGGGGATAAGAAATCTTCATCTCTTACTGAGTGTCGTCAGCGAGTATGGGCTCAGAAGACGGAAGTCGGGAACTGCTGCACCCAAACTATGTTCTCTACCACCAACAACTGAAGCTTTCCATCAAAATGTGCTCAGAGCCCACTACACTGTGGCGAACTGGCTCGATGCACTAAAGTGTGACCCACCACCACTTGATCCTGTGCATTATGGATGGGAGAGAGACGAAACAAACAGAGTTCTCATCCCAAAAACAGTTGGTGAAGGAGTGTGCTTAGCACCAGATGAAGTTCTGAAGCTAATCAGATGTGGGTCTGAATCACAATCAGCATGCAGGGGGAGTCGCTGCGGCTGCATGGGACGCGGAATCCCATGCACAATGTTCTGTGCATGTGGCAGCTGCTTGGATTGCAACAATCCATTGACCCAAAACGCAAACGAAGAGCAGACTGATGATCCTGACGATCCTGACACAACCATGTCTTTTGATATTTGCTCCCAATAAATGGTTACCTAATGTGAATAACTGCATCAAAGTTGTCAATGTCAATCCCCCAGCTAGGTGTGAGCTTTGTTTTGCTTACGAGGTCATATCTTGTAGCTTTGCAACCTTCCATAGAATGCATGTGCCCTGCACTTCAGCATAAATTGTGGTTTATATCCGAATATCCATATCCATATAATGTGGGTTATGTCATTTAAGCATTATGATCTGGTTTTATCTGCAGAAAAGATGTTAAGTGCTCAGCAGTTAGCTAGATTGTAGAAATTGTCACTGAAATAAAGCAAATACAGTGATGTCAACTGTGGCATTATCATATTTCAAGGCCAAACTTTAACCTCAAATGACCTTGACTTGACCCATGGAGTTGCAAAATGATATCCTACCGTTATCGCGTGCCTATAGAACTACTCAGTCTCGCCCAAAACCATAAAAACGACAGTAAGATCACCAAAATATCTCCACGACTCCCCGGGATATGAGATATTCCTTATTTCGAGGGGCGTTTGACCTCCAATGACCTTGAGTATTGACGAACGTGGGTCAAAACGACTCCCAAAGTATCAGCAACCCCTCCAGATCGACTGATTATCCTAAAAACCCGTAGAAATGACACCAAGATCATCAAAATCCATCAAGTATTGACCAGGATATGGGATTTTTCAGTTTCGTCGGCCATATTAAAAACGTCAAGCGGGGGTTAGGTGTACACCCGATGGGTTCTTGAATGGGGTGGTATAAGCTTTCAAAATATGTGAAGATTTGCTTTATAACAAACAATGCAGGGTTCCCACCCCGTGCAACCGGACTAGAAGTGAAAATTGAGGAAACTGTTTAGGTGGTTTGGACATGTTGAAAGAAATGTTGAAAGAATGCCCGCAAAAACGATCCATAGAAGAAGAGAGCGAAAATCAAGATCCAAAGATTCCGAGAAGCCTGGACATTCTACCTTTGAAAGATTGGAGTTTATAGACAAGAGGAATGATGGAGTGAGGAAAGTTGTTCCAGAGTTGATCAGTTGAGTAGATTAACTCTTGCGTTAAAGAGTTGGACAGAAAAAGAATGAGAATGTATCGAAAGTGTGGTACTGCATATTGTCCTTAAAGGAGGAGGCATGCAGTCAGAGAGTTCAGACAAGCAGTGTCTGTTATAATATCCAGAGTAAAAAGGGTGTGAGGCAACATTGCAATGAAGAGAGGGATTGAATACAGTCAGTAAGAAGCGGGGAATTGGTGGGACATAAAACCTTCGATCCCACCTGGTCAAGTAGAGCTGTGTGGGTTGAGCCATCTAACCTCTTAGAAGCTGTTTCAGAAAGAGCGTAGATGTGATCTTTTGAGGAACGATCGCGAGAAAAGGAGTAGCATGACCGCAAAAGGAGAGAGTGCAATGCAATTGCAAATGTTGATGCAATGAGTGCCAGTGCCAACCAGTGCCAACCCCATCCCCTTGTTGCAATACCCCCCAGTGCCAACCCCAGGGTGGCCAAAAAAGAGGGGAGGGGAACTCCCCCACCAAGCCGGGGGAGTCCACCTGACCTCTTTTGGGTATACCTAACCTAAGAGAGAGAGGAGGAGAGAGAGAGAGAGAGGAAGAGACCATCTAGCTTCCACAAGAGACAGAAGCTCAATGACTGACTATACCAGGGGTGCCACAAGAATTTTAGGGAAAGTAACAAAATGAATAAGCCAAAGGTAACAAATCCATCAAAAAGGTAACAAATCGCGAAAAAAAATTAAATTGTTCAAATTAAACTATTTATTAAGTCTTACCTTACTTAAAATGCTACGTTTTCTTCATCCATAGTTTTACTTTCTTGCCATTTGGATTCCTTCATCATATTTATCATTTCTTTTGATGGTTCCCATTTTGTACAATCCTGGCTTCGAAGTAATTCTTTTGTATATAAAAGCGCATTTATTGTGGATGTTTTCAATGAAGATCTATTTTTAACTTTAACATTAGTTAGTGTTGAAAATATTCTTTCAGCACTAGCCGAAGAATGAGGAAGTGAAAGGAGATCCATCATGAATTTAGATAGTAAAGGGAAGCGCTGCTTGTCCCCACACTGTTCTTTTGAATTATTATACCAAAATCTTTCTGGATTTTCAAGTCATTTTAGGCTTTTTCTCCGGTGTTTTATAATCACTATCATATATATAGCGCGTAATTTCGAATTTAAATCGAAGGATATTATATTGCCCCTTTACAAGTCCCTAGTCAGGCCTCATTTAGAATATGCCGTTCAGTTTTGGTGCCCGTACTTGCGTGAGGATATTGATAGGTTAGAAAGGGTTCAGCGTCGTGCCACGAAACTTATTCCGTCATTGCGCAATAAGCCTTATGAAGATAGGATTAAAGTGTTAGACTTGTATTCACTCGAAACTAGGAGATTAAGGGGGGAGCTTATTGAAGTTTTCAAAATCGTTAATAACGTCGATAACGTAAATTTTGACAAATTGTTCACTTTCGATAATAGTAATACTCGCAATAACGGATTTAAGTTGCGTGGCAGACGTTTCATTGCTAATATCGCTAAAAACTTCTTTACGTTTAAAGTAATTGATAAATGGAATAATCTTCCCGCGTCAGTCGTTCATTCTACCAGCGTTAATATGTTTAAGAACCGTCTTGACAGACATTTTAAAAATATTAAAGTTGTTTAAAATTAAAAAAGAAAGTTAACAACAGGAGCTCTGGTGGTGGTGCTCGAGGATGAGTCTGTTGACGATGAATGCCAGCTTGTGACATGCCAGCGTGTGATGCCAGCAATAAAAAAAAAAAAAAAAAAAAAATTAGACTAACACGAATGTAGATGTAGCTTGTAGCGTAAACTAACCCACTTTTTGTTTAACTTTACCTACTTTTTTTTTTTTTTTTTCTTAACTCCTTACTTGCATGTCTAACTCTTTCCTTGCATGTTTGTAGTTTGCATGGTATGACAGTGAGTTAAGACTGTGTTTGCATGGTTTGTAAGCGTTCTTATTTTACTTCTTTTCATTTTTTCACCCCTCTCCTATATTCTCCGACTATTTTTCTGACTTGTCGGCAGTGGCCGGCGGATGATGATGGTGAGACTTTTTTCCTCTTTCTGAATGAATGTTAACCCACGAATGATAGGTGTTGCTCCTTACTTAACCCCTTATTCTCTTCTCTTCTCTTAACCCCCTACTCTTTCCTTTCTCTCGGGCTAACCTTAGAGTGGATCTTAGGGTCTTTGTTAGCCTCAGCTTCTGTAGATCTGTAGATCTTGATTTCCCTCCATATTAAAGGGATATATATATATTTTTTTATCAAAATATAGTAACACAAAATTTCACTCACTAAACAGGTTTAATATAAAATTAAAGATAAGACTGAATAAACTAAAACACTAAACACACGTGAGATCACGGAACAAAGTCACGAGAGCAACTGGAAAGAGTTGCCAATCAACGCTATATTATAACGTTAATTGGCAACTCTTTCTAATGTGCCAACTTCACTGGTGACACTAACAGCAATAATTAAAACTTAGAAATTTACCGTTTTCTTGGAATTAGAGTTAAAAGTCTAAAACGTAACAAAATTTCCGAACGTCGTAACAAAAGTACAAAAATGTTAAAAAGTAACAATTTTGTTACGAAAGTAACAAAAGTGGCAGCCCTGGACTATACTCCAACACCTGACTTAGAACTCGAAATCCGCCAGTTGGCGTAGAAGCCAGTTGGCTTAAGCAGCCAGCTGACACATTGTGTATATCGTGTCAAAAAGCGCACACACACACCAATTATATACACAGAAACAATTTCTTCAGTCGTTTAAAAGGAAGATTAGCTACACATACTATGCATCGCCTACCATCACCGGGCCTCGAACCCAGGTGGAGAGCAATCGCTCCTCCACCAAACCATGCCTAGAGGCGGGGCCACCAACTTGACCTTCATGTGAAGAGAGATACTAGCAAGTACGAATTGTTCTTCATCATGTATTTTACAATCAGCTAAACTCTTATTATTGTACACACACACGTACATACATCCGTCAGTCTGCTTAGAAGGCAGCCACTTGGTATATATTTATTGGAGGTGCATTGTTTATATTCCCATCTCCCCAATTATTCCTTCATATCGTTTATATATACAACCAAAAGAACTAAATAAAACGCCATTACATCATTCTCTTTATTTAGACGAATTATTGGAATCAATTTCACGAAATATATAGAAAATAAATATACAATCCTATACAAACGATGGAATATATATGATCAAAAAAAATAATAAAAAAAAATAATAGCATAAGAAATACGAACGAGGAATATATACATATAATAAAAAAATAAAAAATAATAATATACAAAACGAAGGAGTATGACCATCAATATATCAGTACAGGAGAAGTATATATATATACACACAGTTATATTAAATAATTAAATATATTGAAAATATAAAATGATAATATTAAATATACTGAAAATAAAAAAATAATGATATACAAAACGATGGAGTATAATCATCAACATGTTAGTACAGAAAAAACATATATATATTAGGGTGGTCCAAATCCATAGGGGGAAATTTCAAAATTGTCTTAGATAGTCTCCACAAGTGTGGTTTTTGTCCATTTAGTGTCCACATGGTCTGTGCAAAATTGCAGCGTGATTGGTGAATATTTAGAGGTCGCCCCACTCTGAATATATATATATATAATGTACTTTTTCTTCCGTAGGTCCGATGGCTCAAACTCGATCAATTCCAAAAGTTTGGCTTCTAGGGATGGCAACTGGAACTTTATCCACGTCAAGGCTCCCTACATGCCTTGACGCCCTCCTCTTGGGGCAATACCACCACATCAATCAAAAGCAAACCACCTCCGACAGTCTGAACCAGGCATGCCAGAGGGTGATTGAAGTCTGGACCCGAGCGCGGATCCCAACTCAACGGATCGACTCCTGTGTCCGTAAGCTTTCAAAGCTTTTAGACCGCTACAAAACACTCAAGAAGCACAGGACCAGGCAACGTGCCAGCGATAGAATGAATGAAGACATCTTCAAAGCGACATCCAGGAACTGTTTGACATCGCAACCAGTGATGCCATGAGCACAATCGTCAACGTTGAGGACCGAAATTTCCTGTCCATGCAGCGCAAGGACGTCAATTCTTGCAGCATGGCTGGCATTGATAAGGAAACGATTACACAAGAGGACAGAAAGCGATCCAGAATGGAGAAGGAAGCCAAGAGGAAGGCAAGGCATGAAGCAACACAGAAAGATTTGGAAGAAGCAGGAGTGTCATCAATTGATCTTTCCTCTTCTTCTTCTTCCCTTTTTTCGCAAGACGACGACGACTATAGACCATCGGTTCCGATTCCTTCTTCGTCTGAAGCTCCGGCACCAAAGCGTCCCAAGAACAAGGTTACGAACATTTTCCAATCTCCAGAAGTCATTGGAGCAATGGATCGCACCAATCTTTCTGACTGGAATGCTGTTTTCGTAACTGGATCTGTATTAGAGGCCGCGGGGCATGATCTGTCTGGGATGACGTGCTCTCGGAGCTCTATTCATCGCTACAGAGAAAGTGGGCGAGAACAGGCAGCTCGAGAAGACCTAGAATCATTCTCTCTAGAAGACCCTGTCCTTCTCCATTGGGACGGAAAGCTTCTCCCCGGCATTGAAAGGAAGAAGACGAATGTGCATCGGATAGCAATCCTTATAACATTCAATGGACAGGAGAAGCTGCTTGGTGTCCCAAAGATGAAACAAGGAACTGAAGAAGCACAGGCCCAGGCATGCCTTCAAACTATGAAATTATGGAACGTGGAACAGCATGTGAGAGGTCTCGTCTTCGATACCACTGCGTCAAACACGGGTTTACATCGCGGAGCCTGTGTCAGGATTGAAGAAGCATTGGGTCACGAGCTAGTTTGGATCGGTTGTCGACATCATATACTTGAAGTCGTACTTGCTGATGTCTTTGCCTCAATATTTGGCTCAACAGGAAGTCCTGAAACAGGGCCTTTTTAAGCGATTTCAAAAGGAATGGCCATCTCTCTCCCACGAAGCATTTGTCTCAGCATCGGACAGCTTGTTCGAGAACCCTCAACTCCAAGAGATGAGAAAAGAGTTGCTCACTTACTTACCTAACGCTCTTCAGGCAAGCCAACCTCGTGACGACTACAAGGAGTTCCTTGAACTATCTTTGCTCTTCCTGGGGGGAAAGACTGGTGGTCAACTCTTTATCCGAGCTCCGGGTCCCATGCACCACGCGAGATGGATGGCGAAGGCGATTTATGCGCTCAAAATCTACCTCTTTCACTATCAATTCAAGCTCACAGCACGCGAAGAACGAAACGTGACTCAGCTGGCTTTATTTGTCAGTCTGATTTACGTCAAGTACTGGCATGAAGCGCCAATGGGGACACAAGCTCCTCTCAATGATCTCAAAATGCTGCATCTTCTGGAAAAATATCCACACGGAGGAGCTGCACAAGCGGCGAAGACAGCTCTAAGACGCCACCTGTGGTACTTGTCGGAGCATCTGATTGGACTGGCCTTCTTCGATAATAGGATCGATCCTGATACCAAAAGGAGAATGGTTCAACACCTCCAACATCCCCAAAAGAATGGCTGCCCCCGACGAATCGACATGGCGGAAGCTGGTGTTGAAAATGATGTGGCATCCTTCGTCACGAAAAGGACATTGACCCTCTTTGATGCCTTGAAAGTTGGAGGTAAGGAGGAAGCGCGCCAGTTACTTCAAAAAGATCCACGGGAATGGCCAAATGACAAGAACTACAGGGAACTTAGAGATCGCGCCTTAAAGATGAAAGTCGTCAATGATGCTGCCGAGCGAGGTATTGCTCTCGCACAACGCTACAATGACACTTTGACACGAAACGAGGACCAGAAGCAGTACCTCCTACAACTCGTAGCCGCCCACCGAAAACAGATACCAATACCATCCAAGGCGACTCTGATGCAGAAGAAATAATGAAGATACACCCATTATCATGTCCTATTGTCTTACTGTTTTCTTTCATATTCTTTGAGAACCAAAAAAAAATTTAGTTATTCAGTTGTCTATATATTTTCCCAAATTTTCAAAAAGGGGGCAAGTGGGGCGACCCCTAAATATTAACCGAATAACGTGAAACTTTGCACAAATACTGTCCACACCAAGAGGCATAAACCAACCTTGTGGAGAGAACTTAGTCGATGCTTTAACTTTTTGGACCACCCTAATATATATATATATATACAATTATATTAAATAACGTTCTGAAAAGTGCGGAATGGAAAACTATATTATTATCGTTAGGCCTGAACTTATAAAGTGATGCTATTGTGTGTGTATATATATATATGGGTTGGGTACGATTCGATGTGGCTGACTCGATGCGACCCAACTCGATGTGGCCGACTCGATGTCAGGACAACTCGATGTCAAGCCAAGTCGATGCCAGGCCAAGTCGATGCCAAACAGTGTTGTAGTCGAGTCTGAAGCCAAGACCGAGGCCGAGTTCAATAATTACCTTACCTACCTAACCTTACCTAACCTAACCTACCTAACCTACCTACCTAACCTTACCTTACCTACCTAACCTTACCTAACCTAACCTTACCTACCCTACCTACCCTACCTTACCTAACCTTACCTAACCTACCTAATCTAACCTAACCATACCTAACCTACCTACCCTACCTTACCTTACCTTACCTTACCTAACCTTACCTAACCTACCTAACCTAACCTACTTACTCTACCTTACCTAACCTTATCTACCCTACCTACCATACCTTACCTACCTTATCTAGCCTTAATTATTTTTTATGCTTTACTTTTTCTTCTTAAAATACCCTTAAAAGATAATAAAGCACAATATGCTTCGACTTGGCCTGGCATCGACTTGGCCTGGCATCGACTTGGCTTGACATCGAGTTGTGCTGACATCGAGTCGGCCACATCGAGTTGGGTCGCATCGAGTCGGCCACATCGAGTTGGGTCGCATCGAGTCGGCCACGTCGAATTGTCCCATCCCCATATATATATATATATATATATATATATATACTTATTAAAGATTTATCCATTAGAAAAGTAAAATTTAAAAGACGGGATGATCTATCTGAGAACACCTGTTCTACCAGCGGGGTTTTAACATAGCGCCAGTTTGACGGAAAGCAATAGATAATATCGATTTTAAAATCTCAATAAATAAACTCGGATCTTCTCTTTAAACAATACAACGAGTGCGTACAAATGGGAACCTTTTTTATATCTGTCTGATACCAATTCATCATTCATCTCTGTCGCACAAATCAAATAATTTAAAAAAATTTATAAATCCCTTCCCACGTGACATGTGCAGGAGAAATGAAAGACAGTACATGCCACAAGTATTACTAAAATATCTTTGGAAACGGTAAGGATTCCAGAAAAATTTCAGGGACATGTATCTGTTCGATAAATTGTACAACCACAGGGTCACTGCAGGGCTGAGTGCCGAGTGAATCAAAATAGTACATTCTTTACCTATTTTTAAAATAGATTGCAAACCAATGAATCCCCTCACTACCAACAATGTCTGTGTTCACGATAAGGCTATACCATTCTCTCGTAGTTAACAATCTCAATGTTTCATTCTTCGCAAACACACCGATAAATTTAGAGTGTGATTCGGTCGCTTTTCATTACTCTCTGGAGTGTATTCTAAATCTGTGACAACATTCCGGAAGCGGTCAATTTCAATTAGAGCTTGTGATTCGAGGTACACAAGTACACTAATAGGCGCGTCTATAGGGTCGGCGAATTCCAATCTGACTGAGATGTTCCCACTTTTTTGTGGACTTAAGTGTGTATTTATACTAGCAGATAGGTTGTGGGTAATATCAAATGAGTAAAGGTTAAATTGTTCGACAAATTCTTTCTGCGTTACGCGAAACCCAAGCTCGTCACAGCCACCGGCAATATGGGCCAGATTACTCTAAGCTCTCGCGCAAAGCGAGAACACCACGTCTGATGAGTAGTCCGTAACTATAGTGCCGCCCAATGCAACGCCATTTATGTATAGAGTTATATTTTTAAGGCCGAAATTCTCGAATTTAAAGGAGCTCTTTTTATATTTTCCATTCGTTGAAGCGTGATCCCGCATTCCAATTAATATCCTTTTAGGTAGAACTCCCAGGGCCACGTTTTGTAGCTGCTTCGAGGCCAACCCGGCGAGCACCATGTATAGCTTGATCTGTACTCTGCTAATTGGGTATTTTCCTGTTGCGTGTATTAAATTTTTTTCAATTTCTACATATTTCGGGGAACTTAATTTCACTCGCCGAACACCCAGATATGTTTCAGTGATATGAATCACAACGGGTTTGGCACCCTCTTCTTGATGAAGTCCTAGATTTATGCACATCTCAGGATTCGTGCTGTTCAGTTTCAGCTTCATGTCGATGCCGTTCATAAGCAGTTTCTCCTGGAACGTGAAGTCTGTATGAAGACGCTCAAAACATTCGTATATCTATTTTTTAGAATTTTTAAATTTATCCCTTATACTACTTTCGTCTTTAGTCTGATAATAGCCCTCGGCAGTTAAAAAGGTATCCTTCGCTTCTTTCGAAAAGTTGAGGACATTTTCCAGATAGGCTCGTTAGTGATAATAACCCGTTCCTGCCGGGAATGTGTACAATGCGCAGCAGGCGCGCCTGGGTGTCCCCAACAAATTGATGTTCCACGATATTGCTGTAAATATAGCACATGTCTGAGGATGGGTAACTTTCACCCAATTTCTCCAATTTCAACTGATACATTAAGCTGGACAAGTCATGTTGTGCCTCGTGAAAGGTATCTCTTTGGAGGGCTGCACCATATCGACCCTCGGCAACAATTGTGAAGAGCTCTTTGTCTTTAATATTTCTACTAAGCGTTGATTTTAACTTCAGCGTGCGTGCAGGAGTGTGTATGTTTACAACTTCAAAAAGTAAATCGTTTGTCAGGTACGACTTTTCAAGTCTCTTGTTTAACCCCGTCACAATATCCGTGGCTGTATCATAATGACCGATTCCTAGTGTTACATTTGTACTATAGTACTGTACCTCACCGAACAGGACTGATTGCATAGTGTTGTCCAAGGTTATGCCTAATTTTTCACACTCAGCGACTCTTCTACGTAAGGATCAGAAATATGATCTGCTCATTTTCAAGATTTAAAAATTTGGTGGCTAGCTGAAATTCACAAACACCAACTTCGTACGAATCACGTTCCAACTCAATAGGCCCATGGAGTTCTGTTACAAAGTTGGCCAGGGTGTTGTTAGGATGTACAGACAGAGAAGAAGAGGACGGGAGTGTGACATAGAAGTGGTCATGTTGCATACTATTTAAGCTTCATCATTGCAGCAGCTTTTATATAGGTGTTGAACCTTTCTGGGTACCCTAACCATTTCACCAGGTACATTTTTCTCTTTCCTGAACCTTTTCTGTCTAAAATGTATTCAATTTTAAAAGCTTTTTCCTAAATTAAATGTCACTTTCTGCAACTCCCCGCGGTAAAAGCCTCCAGCGATTTATTCCCCATTCAAATTTTCAGCGAAATACATCATTATTTCGCCTTCAGGTCTCATAGCACGAACTTTAAAAATCTCACGTGGCCATCCTTGTTCAAATCCCTTCGCGCATTTATTTCCCGAACGTGATAACCTTACATAATCATTGATTTTGAAATGGGTAGAGTGTGGTGGCGGTGCTCCATCTCTTCTCACCTCTGTGCGCGTACCACTTTTTAAAACTTCGTTAGGTGTTGCACCAATCGTACGATGGTGTGAACGGTTGTATGACGATGCCAATGACCTCAGAACGTTTATATATCTGTATGTGTTTTTATGTGTAAAATAGCGATGCATGCGCTCCTTTATGGTACGTTGAACTCGTTCAGCTAAAGAGGCCTTATATATAGATCTGCTAGTGTAGTAACTGATATTAAACTCTGTCAGCATGTTCTGAAAAGCGCGGCTAATAAATTCTTTCCCCATATACGTACAAAAATAGCCAGGAACCATGTCTTCTTTCATCATCAACGTTTTGGAAGCTTTAGCATCTGTTTCAGGAGATTTATTTTTCAGAGGAATTAACTACAGATATCTAGAAAATACAGCTATTACGTATAGGATGTAGCGTTATCCATCATTATACACTGAATATCTTTGCATGTCTGTTAAATCCGCTTGCCAAATAGAGTCAATCGAAGCTGCTGTTGTCTTGGTCGTTTTAAACTTTTTTCTCACCAGTTTATGAAGTGGATAAGCATCCTGCTCCCGCATAAACCTCTCAACATCTTTTTTCCCTACTCCAACATTGTAAACACCTCTGTACAGTCTATTAACGACGCCATAGGAGGCGGGGTTAGAAATGTTATAATAGCGTTTTCTTAGTATGTTAGCCATTTGCGTATTTTAGAGACACGTGGATAAGATTGGGCGTTTGTTCTTTTCTTTCTCTTCTTCAGAGATGCTACTGTTGGGGGTGATGGTGTACTCAGTTGTGACACATGCAAGACTTGCTCCAAGTCTTTTAACCTATTCAGATTTCCTATCAATTATTTGGGGGACATTTATTTGTTGTAGTCTTGCTTTAATTTGCTTCCTTCCTGTCGGTGAGGGCCTGTCCCACTTTCTCACCAGATCATGGACAATGTCGACGATATTGGATCTCTGTACCCTTGTTCCTTCAACAATGACCTCGCCTATATCGGTCCGCTGTATGAGGGAGTCCTCACTCAATAGATTATAAAGACTTAAGCCTTTATTCCTCAAAGTATGTGGGAGACTGCTTTTTAATACATCCTCGATGTGTTGCGTTCCGTTATTCTTTGGCTGGTCATCTCTAACGTCGGACCCAGGTCCTGTGTCGCGATGATCATCGTTGCTCGCGCTGCGCCTATTAACCGGGGAGCTCTGACGGATTCTTATAATGTTCCTACTCGAAGAAATTTCTGCAGAGCATCTTGGTACAAGATCCTTTTCTCATCAGATGAATTTTCACTGTTTAATAGGGCTATCAACTCGCTTTCCATTCTTTTAAGTCTACTTTTACGGGGTTCTAGAACCGTGTCTGGAATCTTTGAACTTTGCAATGAAGCATACACCGCGTGCGGTATCACTACCACTTTCTTCATTATATTAATCTAGTCAGTAAAGGCCCCAAAACTGAAAATAAGATGGGGAGGAATGGTCTCCCTCGTTGTAAAATAATTTGCTTTTTCTTTCCCACAGTTTGACATTTACGAGCGAGCTCACGTATTATGTTCTTGTAACGACGTAGCGAGCCTTCTGAGGGGGTTTCATTGGCACATTACATTTTATAACATTAAGACAGATTTCACAGATGCATTTTAAAAAGTCGGAGTCGATATTTAAAAAAAAACATCTGTTGCAGTAACAGGGGCAGTCATTAGTAGATTTTTATTAATTCACGATATTTCTTCAACCTATTTGTCATTCTGGAATATATACCGTTTCAGGCTCGTTTGGGAATGTATTCGTTCTTAGAAGCACCCTAAACGTGTTTCGCGGGTGAAGGTCACAAAACAAATATCTATAACGCTGACTTGTGGCTTCTTTATAAACCTCCAAAAACTCCTTACGCTGATTCGGGAACATTTGATTGGCTAATACCCCAATTTGTGACACATCTCTACGTTGCGCGAATAAGACTAGATATTGTGTATTTAACGACACATCTCTACGTTGCGCGAATAAGACTAGATATTTTGTATTTAACGATACATCGCGCATGTATCTATTTTTGAAAAATAGATTCTGATTGATGAAGAATACGCTTATGTTAAGATGGTGGGAGAACACTGTAAATGTCTCGGCAAACGTTTTATCCATTTCCAACATAAGATCGTCAATTACAGTGACTGTATGCTCATTTCCTTTTAATGAATTAACTTCCTATACCCCTTTGTGGAACAAAATATCATCTTAGTACTCGTTGAACACTAATTGATACGTCGAATAGCACCATATTACTTTATGCACAAATTTTGAGAAAATCTCCCCCTTATCTTTAATAATTTTAAGCATAAACACAGTTTTACCACATCCTGTAGGGCCAGATCTAATACATTTGGAGCTTGTGAACCAGAATTTTTCTACAGATTCCATCTCTAACACGTCACACCCCTAATTGGGCATTTACAAAATATAACAAAATTTAAGTGCTGCTCCTTATAATCTTGTTTTTCTTCTTCCACAGCACCGTGAATGACAGCGATGTACAACCCCCCATCATCTATATTACAGATGGCCCCGACGCCCGCGTAGCTATAGACTCCATCACCGCTGACGAACCCTCACCAACGACATCTGTACCACGCGGCAATTCAATGCGGAAGCATGATAAAAAATCTTCCACGTCTGGTATAAAGCACGCCATGGTTGCGCCGGTTGTTATACCCACAGTAATAGAGCCCCAACCCTCTACTTCTTACGACACAGCCCCCACAATAGTGCCTTCCTCAAATATACCGCCTTATTCCTTTACAACTCCGGGTACTTCCTCCAATCCAGCAGCAGCAGCTTTTCGTGCTGTGGAGGAAGGTATAACATTCGAGTTGGTGCTCACCGCTACCCCCACCCCTACCCTGACTAGAAATCGGTATGTGGTCATGGTTGACCCTGGAACCATGTATAGCAACAGTGTTGGACTGCGTCGCGTAGTTGAACGTATTGTGGAGTTTGCCCTTCAGAACCGCGACGAACGTGAAGTCCGGACGAGGTTGTCCTTCAGGTTCGGTTCACATGACGAGGATGTAGATGATTTTTGGGTAGTAATACCATTCACACGCTTGGCAACTGCAGACATAGAATATATCTTAGGTCGTATAATGCAGGTCTCTCAAAGCGGTACAGCCTTTTACATGGACAACTTCACGATAGATATTGACAGAGTATTCCGGGTTGCGGGTCATAGTACCACACCTTATACTCTTAATTTCAATTCTTCGGTTATTTAAAGAAAGCATTTAAACGTCGATCGTGGTTGCGGCTCTATAGCAATAGTCTTAGCTCATATGTCCACTGTGCTAAATACATGGACGCAAAAAATTTCGTTGCCTACGATTGTGCAGCGTGCCCTTTTTTTGGCATCAGATTGCAAACTTGAGTTTGACTGTAATATGGGTCCTGAAGAGCTGAGAAGAGTAGAGCAGGAAATGAATGTTCGTATAGTTGTATTTGAAATGGACGATCATCGTAGGTCTTTGTATGTTTTTAAAAGCTGTGTGAGAGATCGTACAAGACTTCTACTTATTTTAGGATTGTCAGGAACATCGTATCTCCACATCCGTAATAAAAGGACTCTCTTCGCTAGTAATGATAAAAGTCAAAAATATGGAAGGCATCATGACTAGTGTAAGGGATGTCTCGAGTGTGCAGATGATATAGTGAAACATTGTAAGAAGTGTTACATGGTATGTGAGCAGTGTAAAAGCCCTAAATATGAAAGTCGTGTAGTTGAAATGGAGAAAATGGAGTGTAATGTGTGAAGACGTACATTTTTCAATAATAAATGCTTTGAGCTCCATAAATCATTTGGCACTTGCAGGAAAATGAGAATCTGTGAATGCGGCATGTTTCATATGATGGATAATTGGGGTAAGTTTGTGCATAAATGAAATGAAATTCACTGTTCTACATGTCATGAAAAACTATAAGGCGGATGGAGTGAAGCATGTATGTTACATGAAAGATGCTAAGCCTAAAAATAGCCCTTCTATAACCGTGTACTACGATATAGAAACATACACGAACGCTGAAACCAAAGAGGTCATTCCACATTTACTTGTAAGCCAGACTATCTGTGATGAGTGCATGGAGATCGAGTGTGATTAGTGTCACAAATGTGGTAAACGGACAAACTATTTTAAAACGATTGCACACGACAGCCCTCTGAAACTCTTTGTCTCCTATATTGTCAAGTTAGCGGAAAAGTTCAAGAAATGACTCTGTATATTCTTGCCCATAACGGGGCAAAATTTCACCCACAGTTCTTTATTAGGAGTTGCATGAACACGAGTCATCGGAGATATTTACAAGTGATCCCTTGAAAGGAGGCAACAAACTAATACAGATGCAGATAAGAGGTAATGTACAGTTTAAAGACACCCTGCTGTTCACAACTTGTAAATTAGGAAAGCTACCCAAGGTGATGGGCGAGGCTGCTGAAGTTTCAAAAGGGTATTTTCCTTGCACATTCCTCACTAGCTAAACTTTAAATTACGTAGGACTACCTCCACCCAAACATTACTTTAACTACACCAACATGAGTGATAGTGAGCGTGAGGATTTTGACCGCTACTACAACAGTTTTAATGAAGCTAGTCCATACAATATAGCTGATGAATGTGAACGTTATCGCGCGAATGATGTGCGCGTGCTTAGAGTATATTTCCATGCCTTTAGAAGGATGTACATAGCCCGTTTCAAATGTGATCCGCTGCAGGTCGCCTCATTATGTTTTACAGTGTTCAAGAATAACTTCATGCCTAAAGACACCTTAACTGTCATCCACAGAAACAATCTCCGCAGTTATGGGCACAAGGCTATTTACTGGATCATACACATACAGCAACACACCGGGGGTATACATAAAGCGCGCCCGCAACAGGGGGGAAGTACCCATTAAGGTCAATGGTCGTGTTTTTTGGGTTGATGGTCTAAGTGAGGATCCAACCACTGGTGAGAAGACTGTGTACTCCTTTAACGGCTGCTGGTGTCATGGATGCCCACGCCTTTAGTGTGCCTTCACAGAGGACCTCCATGGAAGATACCTCGCCGAAAGCCTCGCATGGACACGTATCCGCGATCAACTTATAGGCTCCCAGTTCACTCACAAGATCGTGTGGGAGCAAGAGTATGATGCACGGTTGGTAACAGATGACCAGTACCGTGAAGAAGTAAGGGCCATCAAGCGTTCAATGGTGTTGGATCCTCTTAAATGCGGCGATAGCTTGTTCGGCGCGCGTACAAATCCATTCAAGCTATACTTTCCACCTACGAAGGGCGTGAAACTCCATTACTACTACTTCTGTTCTTTATACCCCTACGTGATGAAGAACAATCCGTACGCCATAGGTGCTTCTGAAAATGTGGTGGGTCCCGCCATGCCAACCATCGAGGGGTTCTCAGCTAACTTGAGTGAGCGCTACTTTGGATTCTCTTTCGTAGACGTGCTTCCCCCTCGCTATTTATGGATGCCGAACTTACCCGTCGTTGTAGATCACAAGCTCATGTTTCCCCTGTGCGTGAAGTGCGCAGAGGAGAACAACGGTGATTGTAATCATACAACCAATCAGCGTAAGATCAGAGGTGTATATACAAGCCCTGAGGTGGACTTAGCCGTTCGCCATGGATATAGAATATTGAAGATACATGAGGTGTGAAGGTTTCAGAAGCTACCCAACCTTTTCACGCCATATATAAACGCTTTTTTGAAGGATAAGGTAGAAGCATCGGGATATCCGAGAGGAGCTGATACCGAAGATGATAAAACGGCTTATATTCAGCGTTACCGTGCCCATGGTATACTGCTTGACCGTTACCAAAATGTTAAGAATCCTGGCAAGCGCTTTAGTGCAAAGTTGTGTATAAACAGTCTTTGTGGCAAATTTGCCCAGATTACTGGCAAAGGGAACGTTCATTTTGCATAAAGTAATAGTGAAGTCTGGGTTTCTGCCAACGCTCCCGATAAAGAGGTTATGGAGATCGTTCGTGAATGTAGGTACAGTAATACTTACATAATAAAGTACAACATCACCAAAGTGACCACAGATACCACAGATACCTCACGGGTTACAAACGCACCTGTAGACAGCTTCACAAGCTTTGGGGACTACTGCACTCTCTTGGGCGGAGGGTGTTGTACGCTGACACAGATAGCGTAATATTCACAGCGAAGGAGGGTGAATGCATGCCTGCTATTGGGGAATTCCTGGGAAGTTAACTGACAAGATCAAGGATGAGTATGGTGATGGTGCATACGCTGACTCATTTGTATCAACAGGGCCAAAAACGTATGGGGTACGGGTGAGGGTGGGTTAGGATATGAAGTATATTGTGAAGGCTAAGGGTATTACGCTTAACCATGCGAACCGACGAGTCGTTAACATTGACCCGAAGGATCTAGTGTGCTTGGAAGATGAGGGCAACCATCCACCCCAACTGACTGTGGGGACCCACAATTTTCGGGCGCAGAAACTGGGGTGTGTGAAGGAACTTACGGGCACGAAGGTATGCCTTAACACCAATAGGAAACGTTACCAGGTGCCTGGTACCTATGATACCGTACCCTTTGGATACCTTAATCCTTGATTGTTTATATATATATATATATGTGTGTGTATATATATATATATATGTGTATTGTTAGCGATATGTTTGTTTATTACGTATATTTGATTCAATTTGGGTTTCATTTTTTCCTTTGTGTGCGTGCGTGTGCACAATCCTAAGCTCCGCCCACTGTGAGCTCGTTCATGTGACTCCTGCTACTACCTGGGCATATCTCTATCCAGAGGTGTTCAGTTGACCGCTGCATGCCCAGGTGCTCAGACGCGTATTTTCTCACGTAGACGAAAAATAGTGGTGGCTACTTTTGATATTGCGTGTTCGACGTTTATGAAGTGGTATTCGGTAAAGTCGAAAGATGTGGTGAATACTGAAAGATTGCCTACCCCCCCTTCCTTTGAGACTTTTAAGGATACATTGAATCGCACGATTGAACAAGATGTTCAAATAATCCATGGATATTCTTGCGAGAGTATTGCCGGATTTCGCGGCACAAACGATGTAATGCACTACGTTGTAGGGCTAAACTTTATAAAAGCCTACATATACCGTGAGGTGTAAGAAACAACGCGTGCAGAAGGGTAGCATCGGATATGGATAATGTGTATTGTTGATGAGTGGTATGACAGGCGGTATTATGTCATGCTGCCTCATACCGAGTACGCATACCCTGCGGCTGAGAATGTAAACGTTGTCATCATGGACAAACTAAAGTACTTTTACTAATGCATTCGTATATATCATGACGAGGTTCGCAGTGAGGTTGTGGCTAAAGGCCTGTGTGAGTTTTTGATAGAATTTAGAGACGAGTAATCGATTGTTAAACAAAAAGGATAAATACGGTCACATGTTTCTCTCAAATAGTGCACCGGATTGTGAAAAAATCTGCTTAGTTCGTGAAAATCCCCCTAAGCAAAAATGTCTGGGGCTTATTCTGTGGAGTGGGAATGATAAAACATTAAAACCGGTATTGCTTCATGTATCGGAAAATTTCTCAAAACACCTATCCAGTATAAAGGGATACAAGTATTCACGTTGGAACAACGCCGGACACCTTTCATCAGCTTATGGTGTGACTCGCCTCTCCCGTCGAGCCGGTCCGCCCGCCCGTGGCTCATTGTCATCTCAGAGCTTGAACCGACTGGACGTGCGCTCCTCGAATACGATGGAACTTCCTTTGAGAAGCATTCTCAATGCCGCGTACGATGTGTCCGGGACGAAGTCATTGCGCGTGTTCAGGCTTGTAACCGGCACCATTAACTATGTACGTGAAACGGTTTTCCGGCAAGCAAACTCTGGTAAACGTAATTTTATTTATTTACGTGTTGAGGAGATGAATTGAATCTTCGTGATAGTTGAAAAGTGGGGAGAGGACCGTTATAAAATACCTTCAGGTGTAGGTACAAGAAGAGAACAGATTAGTAATGCCCCCTCATATGCCGTTGTTTGTACGTTGTGTATAAATAACGAACAGCCATGCATTGATATACGACTAATGTGGAAGAATGCATCTGATAATAACGTTCTCGTCCCCATGTGAAATCGATTCATCCTCGAAAGAATGTTCGAAATCGTCGGTTTCCGCAAGCTGAAGCCTATATTAGACGCGCGCGTTTCGGATATGATTTATTTTGACACGGTTCTTAAATACGCACACACCGCTCTGCTCTGCTCGACGGATTTATCGAATGTAAGAATGAACAAGGCGAGGATGGTCTAGAGCTGGATGCTTATTTAAAAGGTTTAGACTCTTCGAAATATCCCAAACTTTGGTACAAAGGACTTGAGCGGTACAGGGCAGAGCTCGCCTACACTGTTCACCCTGAAGAATTGTACCTCTATATAATGAGCAACTGTCGTTTCGACTTGGAAGATTATTTCAATTGCTGCTATGCAGTGTGAAGAAGAGTTCACGATTGAAAAGCTCGAATCGGTAAGAAAAAACCGTCGATTTGAAAGGAGTGTTTATAAACTTGTATTTAATAATGATGTGGTGGCTAACGATACCCTCTTTGTGCGTGCTTTTGATTGTATTTTATCCGTGTTTAGAGATAAATGCCAACCGAATGTCAAGTGGGCACAAAAATAGTATTGAACGATATAAAGGCCATTTACATCCAGTATAGGATTCCTCACACCTTGCGCGGTGAAATAATGTTAAATCGTATTTACTGCGTTTTGCAAAGCAATGATCATGTGACTGTAGACTCGATTACGTGCGAGTTTAATGTTTTAGTTAAGTGCAGTAGAACATAAAGTATTTTGATGTATATTTTTTTCAATATATTTCATTATTTAATATAATTGTACGTATATATATTTTTTTCCTGTACTAATATGTTGATGATTATACTCCATCGTTTTGTATATTATTTTTATTTTCAATATATTTAATATTATTTTTTATTTTCAATATATTTAATTATTTAATATAACTATATATATATATATATATATATATATATATATATATATATATATATATATATATATACAGGGTGGGCGGAAAGTAGCTCCCTATTTTGGATCGGTAAAAAATACGTATATTATCCATTTATTTCAGAAGAAATAATATGAAAAGGTAGGCATACATGGTAGGTTTTCTCTAAAATTCAATGTGGGTTAGGATATGAAGTATATTGTGAAGGCTAAGGGTATTACGCTTAACCATGCGAACCGACGAGTCGTTAACATTGACCCGAAGGATCTAGTGTGCTTGGAAGATGAGGGCAATCATCCACCCCAACTGACTGTGGGGACCCACAATTTTCGGGCGCAGAAACTGGGGTGTGTGAAGGAACTTACGGGCACGAAGGTATGCCTTAACACCAATAGGAAACGTTACCAGGTGCCTGGTACCTATGATACCGTACCCTTTGGATACCTTAATCCTTGATTGTTTATATATATATATATATATGTGTGTATATATATATATATATATGTGTATTGTTAGCGATATGTTTGTTTATTACGTATATTTGATTCAATTTGGGTTTCATTTTTTCCTTTGTGTGCGTGCGTGTGCACAATCCTAAGCTCCGCCCACTGTGAGCTCGTTCATGTGACTCCTGCTACTACCTGGGCATATCTCTATCCAGAGGTGTTCAGTTGACCGCTGCATGCCCAGGTGCTCAGACGCGTATTTTCTCACGTAGACGAAAAATAGTGGTGGCTACTTTTGATATTGCGTGTTCGACGTTTATGAAGTGGTATTCGGTAAAGTCGAAAGATGTGGTGAATACTGAAAGATTGCCTACCCCCCCCTTCCTTTGAGACTTTTAAGGATACATTGAATCGCGCGATTGAACAAGATGTTCAAATACTCCATGGATATTCTTGCGAGAGTATTGCCGGATTTCGCGGCACAAACGATGTAATGCACTACGTTGTAGGGCTAAACTTTATAAAAGCGTACATATACCGTGAGGTGTAAGAAACAACGCGTGCAGAAGGGTAGCATCGGATATGGATAATGTGTATTGTTGATGAGTGGTGTGACAGGCGGTATTATGTCATGCTGCCTCATACCGAGTACGCATACCCTGCGGCTGAGAATGTAAACGTTGTCATCATGGACAAACTAAAGTACTTTTACTAATGCATTCGTATATATCATGACGAGGTTCGCAGTGAGGTTGTGGCTAAAGGCCTGTGTGAGTTTTTGAT
Source organism: Bathynomus jamesi (assembly GCA_023014485.1). Classification (NCBI taxonomy): domain Eukaryota; kingdom Metazoa; phylum Arthropoda; class Malacostraca; order Isopoda; family Cirolanidae; genus Bathynomus; species Bathynomus jamesi. The sequence goes on along the minus strand of JAJOZX010000136.1, from coordinate 1,085,706 downwards.
AGAATTTAGAGACGAGTAATCGATTGTTAAACAAAAAGGATAAATACGGTCACATGTTTCTCTCAAATAGTGCACCGGATTGTGAAAAAATCTGCTTAGTTCGTGAAAATCCCCCTAAGCAAAAATGTCTGGGGCTTATTCTGTGGAGTGGGAGTGATAAAACATTAAAACCGGTATTGCTTCATGTATCGGAAAATTTCTCAAAACACCTATCCAGTATAATGGGATACAAGTATTCACGTTGGAACAACGCCGGACACCTTTCATCAGCTTATGGTGTGACTCGCCTCTCCCGTCGAGCCGGTCCGCCCGCCCGTGGCTCATAGTCATCTCAGAGCTTGAACCGACTGGACGTGCGCTCCTCGAATACGATGGAACTTCCTTTGAGAAGCATTCTCAATGCCGCGTACGATGTGTCCGGGACGAAGTCATTGCGCGTGTTCAGGCTTGAAACCGGCACCATTAACTATGTACGTGAAACGGTTTTCCGGCAAGCAAACTCTGGTAAACGTAATTTTATTTATTTACGTGTTGAGGAGATGAATTGAATCTTCGTGATAGTTGAAAAGTGGGGAGAGGACCGTTATAAAATACCTTCAGGTGTAGGTACAAGAAGAGAACAGATTAGTAATGCCCCTCATATGCCGTTGTTTGTACGTTGTGTATAAATAACGAACAGCCATGCATTGATATACGACTAATGTGGAAGAATGCATCTGATAATAACGTTCTCGTCCCCATGTGAAATCGATTCATCCTCGAAAGAATGTTCGAAATCGTCGGTTTCCGCAAGCTAAAGCCTATATTAGACGCGCGCGTTTCGGATATGATTATTTTGACACGGTTCTTAAATACGCACACACCGCTCTGCTCTGCTCGACGGATTTATCGAATGTAAGAATGAACAAGGCGAGGATGGTCTAGAGCTGGATGCTTATTTAAAAGGTTTAGACTCTTCGAAATATCCCAAACTTTGGTACAAAGGACTTGAGCGGTACAGGGCAGAGCTCGCCTACACTGTTCACCCTGAAGAATTGTACCTCTATATAATGAGCAACTGTCGTTTCGACTTGGAAGATTATTTCAATTGCTGCTATGCAGTGTGAAGAAGAGTTCACGATTGAAAAGCTCGAATCGGTAAGAAAAAACCGTCGATTTGAAAGGAGTGTTTATAAACTTGTATTTAATAATGATGTGGTGGCTAACGATACCCTCTTTGTGCGTGCTTTTGATTGTATTGTATCCGTGTTTAGAGATAAATGCCAACCGAATGTCAAGTGGGCACAAAAATAGTATTGAACGATATAAAGGCCATTTACATCCAGTATAGGATTCCTCACACCTTGCGCGGTGAAATAATGTTAAATCGTATTTACTGCGTTTTGCAAAGCAATGATCATGTGACTGTAGACTCGATTACGTGCGAGTTTAATGTTTTAGTTAAGTGCAGTAGAACATAAAGTATTTTGATGTATATTTTTTTCAATATATTTCATTATTTAATATAATTGTACGTATATATATTTTTTTCCTGTACTAATATGTTGATGATTATACTCCATCGTTTTGTATATTATTTTTATTTTCAATATATTTAATATTATTTTTTATTTTCAATATATTTAATTATTTAATATAACTATATATATATATATATATATATATATATACAGGGTGGGCGGAAAGTAGCTCCCTATTTTGGATCGGTAAAAAAATACGTATATTATCCATTTATTTCAGAAGAAATAATATGAAAAGGTAGGCATACATGGTAGGTTTTCTCTAAAATTCAATGTGGGCTCCAACTCTTTCCACCAGCTTCTGGAGCCGCCCAGGAATGGCGTCCACTGACTTTAGCAGGAACTCCGGCGGGATGGAGGACATGACTTCCCGAATTCGGTCCTCCAGTTCTTCCAATGTCCTCGGTTTGGTGCGGTAGACTTCTTCCTTTACCCACCCCCAAAGAAAGAAGTCGCACGGTGTCAAGTCGGGGCTCCTGGCTGGCCATTGATGTGGACCACGACGACCCATCCAACGCCCAGGGAAGTGGGCATCCAGCCACTCACGGACAACAAGAGCGAAGTGCGGAGGGGCACCATCTTGCATAAATATCAGATCGTCGATGTTCTCCATGTGCTGACAACCGGCCAGACCTCGTTTCGCAACATAGCAAGGTACCGCTCAGCATTCATGGTGTTGCGCAGAAGAATGGGCCCACAACCTGATCTGAGGTCATACCACACCACACCGTTACACTGAACCGATTCTGCCGTTTTTCAGCGGTAACCGTGCGACTTCTTTCTTTGGGGGGGGTAAAGGAAGAAGTCTACCGCACCAAACCGAGGACATTGGAAGAACTGGAGGACCGAATTCGGGAAGTCATGTCCTCCATCCCGCCGGAGTTCCTGCTAAAGTCAGTGGACGCCATTCCTGGGCGGCTCCAGAAGCTGGTGGAAAGAGTTGGAGCCCACATTGAATTTTAGAGAAAACCTACCATGTATGCCTACCTTTTCATATTATTTTTTCTGAAATAAATGAATAATATACGTATTTTTTTACCAATCCAAAATAGGGAGCTACTTTCCGCCCACCTTGTATATATATATACGTATATTTCTCCTGTTCTGATATATTAATAGCTATACTCCATCGTTTTGTATATTATTATTTTTTATTTTTTGCTCGTTCGTATTTCTTATATTATTCATAATTTTTCATTACATATATCCCTCGTTTGTATAGGATCGTATATTTATTTTCTATATATTTCGTGAAATTGATTCCAATAATTCGTCTAAATAAACAGAAGGATGTAATGGTGTTTTATTTAGTTCTTTTAGTTGTATATATAAACGAAATTATTATTTATTTATATGTATACGAAATGGCTGGTTAGGCCTTCTAAACCGACTGACGGATTTCTAAGCCAACTGTAAAAAATATCTGAATAGCGCAATCTGGCAGGTGAAAAGTTAATTAATATATACACCTGCCTTCTAGGTCTTCTACGTCAACTGGCGGGTTAAGCCAACTAGCGGAAAGCCAACTGTACAGAATATATGCTTTAATTAAATAAATATCACAATCTGGTAATTCAACCCTAATAATGTACACCTGAACAAGCTATTTACGCCTTCTAAGAAGCCTTCTAAGACAACTGGCGGATTAAGCCAACTGGCTGATTAGGATCTTACAAGATAGCGAGCGCTCGGATGAACTCTCAATATGCGTCTGGCAGTAGCCAGGCGAACACCCCTCTATCCTTCTTAGGTTAGGGCTTATAGGTTAGGTTTCCCTTTGGGGGTGAAGCCATCCCATTTTCTCTCCAAAAGACCCTCCTCCTTTCTCTTCCTCTCTTAGGTTAGGTACACCCCTTTGGGGGCTGAGGCCGTCCCAACTTCTCCCCCAAAGACCCTCATCCTTCCTCTCCCTCTTAGGTTATGTATACCCCTTTGGGGGTGAGGCCATTCCAACTACTCCCCCAAAGAGGTTAGGTGGACTCCCCTTCATTGCAGCTTGGGGGATAACCCCTCCCCCTTGTTACATAACCGCTTGCAACATTCCCCTCCCCCTTTGTTGTACACCTCTTGCAACATTCCCCCTCCCCATTTGCAAAATTGATCAACATTTGCAATTGCATTGCACTCTCTCCTTTTGCGGACATACTACTAAAGGAAACGCCAAAAATGTTATGAGAAGAGGAAGGAAGGAAGGAAGAGTTGTGTATTGTTGAAGATACAGGGATTGTCCTGTGGAAGAGTATAACGAGTAGACAGATGAAATTTTTTAAACAGATGAACTGAGTTTTTGAAACATTCAAAGCAACAAGGTTTTCTCTGCCCCAATCAGAGATAGCAGAAAGATCAGAGGTCAGGTGTTCCATAGCCGTACTACGCGAATGATGGAGTGAATGTTGAGAGGGACGCTTTGGGAAGCGGGTGGAGAAGTGAAGACTGGAAACATCGGCATAGGAGTGGATAGGACAGGAAGTGCGACTTAATAGAGCATTGATAAATAAACGGAAAAGAGTTGGTGACAGGACAGAGCCCTGAGGAACACCACCATTAATAACTTTAAGAGAAGAACAGTAGCCATCAACAACTGCAGCTATAGATGGGCCAGAAAGGAAATCAGAGATGAAGGCACAAATAGGAGGATAGAAACCGAAGGAGAGTAGTTTGGAAATTAAAGATTTGTGCAAGACTATCGAAAACGTTTGATATGTCTAGACCAGGGGTGACGAACCTTTCTACAGTCGCGTGCCAAAAAAAACATGTAAACCATAAAAAAAAATTCGTATACCCACCAAAGTTTATATATATTACACTAAATTGTAAACATTAAGTCTCTTATTTTATACTCATTTTTTGGATAACAATTTCTATGCTTAGGCGTGCCAGGCAAATTTGATTGCGTGCCAAAGGTTTGCCACCACTGGTCTAGAGCAATAGAAAAGTTTCACGAAATCCCGAAAGGAGTCATAGTTAGATGCACAATAACACCTGGAAAAGAAAACTCTGGAAGGTCGCTGTGAAAAGCACAAAGCGTGCGGAGAGAAAATTGAATTAATTTATTCAAATATAGAATTCCAAGCTAAGCAATTCTCGACTCCCTTGTAATCAGACTTCATGCATATCTCTATTTTCTTTAATTCCTTTACTACACGTACAAAGAACTTCGGAAAACATTTTAAATTCTTTATGCTAAAATTTATTGTGAGTAGAGGTGTTTAAGAATCTTCCTTTGTAGGATAAATTAAAAAGGGAAGATTCAAAGGAATTGGACGATAGTCGGAGGGTTGAGAAGGGTCACCCTTCTCTGGCTGGGATAGGCTGCATGAAAGTGAACTTCCAGCAGGAAGAAAAAGTACCAGATGAAAGACAGACGAAAAAGTTTGTCTTACAAGGGTGACATCACAGAAGCACAGTTCTTGAAAACAACAGTAGGGGCATCATCAGGACCGTACGCTTTCCTAGAGTTGAACCAGATATGGCAAAAAAAAACATCTTTGAAAGAGATTCTAATTTCAGACGTAATTAAGTCAGAGGTGACGGGGAGAGGAGATGGAGGAACAGCGTCGGAATCGTCTAGCGTTAAGTTGGAGACGAAACTTGGAGAAAAGAGTTCAGCTTTAGATGAAGAGACGGCAACTGAGCCGTCAGAATTGAAAAAGAGGAAGTAAAGAAAAGGAAGTAAAATTCTTGGAGAGGCTTTTGGCTTGGTGCCACAAAGAGCGAGAAGAACTAGAATTAGTTGGGTTTTCACAGTTTTGTCTGATTTATGGAAAAACTATTTGCCCTACATGCCTACAATATGGTATCGTATATGGTACCTTTATTTCATAATTAAATACTAATTATTAATTTATTTAATTAAATAACTACAAAATTGCTCGGGATTGGCGACAAAGCCTATTGGGAATGGAAATAATTGCCATACATAAAACTCAATATGTAGGCATAACCCTATATAGTTTTATATAATGTTGAAAGAATTTTTGTCGAGTCGAAGAACAAATTTTGAACGGATCCAGCGAGAAATATAAGCTATGTGAGAGTCAGGAATTGGACGGCGACGGTACCTTCTGAAAGCCTCCTCTCTGTTGCCGATAGCATTAGAACAAGCGAAGTTAAACGAAGGATTTTTGCATTATAGTCGGAAAAGTATATGGAATGTACGCCTCTATGAAAAAACTATATAGGGCTATATATAGGGCTATATATAGGGCTATATATAGGGCTATATAATTTCCAACAGACGTCAGTGGAGGGTTACCGACAAAAGCCCTATGCCTTTTCGTTAGAGAGTTATAAATATGTAGGTCTTTAAAGCACCTCTTTATATTTATATTGATTACGGTAATTCTAGCATCGGGAGTTGGGAAAGCTTATGTTAATGAAAAACTGAAATTGCTCACCTTATTTTTGCTGGGTCTTTGTTTGTTTCGATGTAGGGCGTGACGGTCATTTTCGGTGTAGGGCCGCCACGATGGGGTTACGCGGCGAATTTACTTAAGGTAATTATAGGCAGTCACTATATAAACCCCTGAAGGAATAGGCCTATCCTTTTATCGTCATTAGGTTTTATTATTATAAGGAATTCACTCAGGACTGAGGGAAAATTTAGACACGTTTCCCAGTTTAAAGCGTTTGCTTGAATAAACAGCCCTGAGAGCCGTTCCTTGGTTCTGTTCATTATTATTTGCCGACTAGCAAGATTTTGTTGTGTCTACTACCTTTTGGTAGACTAAATAATAAATTGGGTTTTCTTGTTGCTATGTGGGGCTGATTCATACATACAGGTTCTTTGTACGTATGGCAATTCAATTATTTCATTCCCAATAGGCTATGTCGCCAATCCCGAGGCAATTTTGTATAGATATTTAATTCAATTAATTAATAATTTATATTTAATTATGAAATAAATGTACCACATATGATACCATGTTGTGAGCGCGTATAGTTTTTCCATATACTGGGGGGGGCCGGAGAAAAATTTGTATGTTATAGATCAAAATTTTTTGACAAACTGTGTAAAACATGTAAAATGGATCAAAAGAATGAAGTAGAAATTTAGGAAGAGAGAGGTTACTCAAGACCTATTCAAATATGAAAGTTCAAGAGGCCAACTTCTCAAGTTTAGTTAAAGTTATGTCAATCAGTTTGACTCCCTTTAGGTATAGGAAATTTATGGGATTAAAGTAAAGTTATTAAGCATTTTAACTTTGCTCAGTTTGTGTAAGTTTTATAAGTCACCAGTCTTAATTTTTTCTTGTAAAAGTTTTCTGGCTTTCAAAGCAGTCTTTCTTTGAGGCCTGTCTGGTTTAGTCTGAGTTACATCAGGCACATTGAGAGATTCCTCCCCAATAGTATCCTGATCCATCCTTTGGGGTAATGGTTCTAATTTAGCCCCACACTCCAAAGGATATAGTAATGTGATATCTCTGGTGGTTTCACCAGTTGCTGTTTTCAGTTTTACAACCCTGGTAACTTCGTCTTCACCAGTTTTGAGTTCCAAGACTTTTCCCATTGACCAATGTTGTCTTGGTGTCTTGTCATGTATCAACACAATGTCCCCAATTTTGACTGAATCATTCCAACTTTGTTTTGTTAATTGTTTATGTCTTTCTCTAAGACTTGTTAAGTATTCTTCTCTCCATTTTGTTATAAATTGAGTCTTGATTTGTGTCAAATGTTTGTATTTTGTGTTGAGTTCTTTGTGTCCTATTTCCCAATCTGGATCCTCTGTACTGTTATGTTCAGATTCTGGTAACATGTTTACTGTTTCTCCCTTAATTAGGTGGTTTGGTGTGAGAGGTTCTGGCTCATTAATACCATCTCCCACATAAGTTAATGGTCTGTTGTTGACAACATTTTCAATTTCTGACAGAATAGTCATGAGTTCAAAAAGTTGTAGATGTTTTGTCCCAATAGTCTTTTTAAGGCAGTTCTTTACAGTTTGTATGTTTCTTTCCCAAATTGAACCATACCATGGTGTATTAACAGGAATGTACTTCCAGGTTATGTTGTGTTTGGTTAAATGAGTTTGTACTGTTTCACTGTCACAAATCTGATGAATAATTCTTTCACCAGATTTGAAGTATGTGGCATTGTCTGACCATATAGTTTTGGGTACAGAATTGTGTGCACAAAATCGTCTGAAAGCAGCAATAAAAGCTTCTGCTGTCAGATCTTCTACTATGTCTAGACATATGGCACGTGTGGCAGCACAGGTGAAGAGTACAATGTACACTTTGTATTCCTTTGAATCCATTTTGTCTCCAAAACTCACATTTACCGCTCCAGTGTAGTCAATACCCGTGGTTTCAAATGGCCGAGTAAATGTTACTCGTTCCACAGGTAGGTCTGGAGGGCTTGGGGTCTTAAAGGGTCGTGAATGGATACGTTTACAAGGAATGCATGTGTTTAAAATTTTCTTTGTTTCAGTTCTACCCTTTGGTAGCCAGTAAGTTTTTCTCAGCTCTGTCAGGGTTTGTGGGACTCCCATGTGGTGTATTTTGTTGTGGGTATCCCTGATGATGAGTTTTGTGAAGTGATTTCTCCTTGGAAGAAGAATTGGGTGCTTAGAGTTGTAAGTCAAAGTTGACTTGTTAAGCCTTCCTTTACACCTTATCAGACCCTCTGTATCCAGGTACAGATTTAGATCCATGACAAGTGAAGGAATACCTTTGTTTAATGTGCTACTGGACCTAAGATACTTCAACTCCTTGTCAAATTCTGAAGCTTGTATCTGTTTGAGCCAGTATTTTGTTGCAGTTTCTGTTAAGTTAGAAAAGGCTTTCTGAGGACAGTGTTTGAGAAGGTAGCTATTGACAAACTTGCAGCAATAGACTGTAATTCTCAAGAGTTTGTTGAGGTCTGAATAAAGGTGATAGTCAAATATAGGTTTGTCCTCAGTGATCTTTTCAGTTGTTGTAGAGTTGAGTGTGAGGTTAACTACTTTGGCTGGCCAAAGATCCTCACATGTTAGCCATTCGGGCCCTTCATACCAGATTTTATTTGTTTTCAACAGCTTGTAAGAGAGCCCTCTTGTCAAAAAGTCTGCAGGATTCTCTTTGTTTTTATGTACCTAAATTTGATACCAAGGTTTGTGTTTGCAGTTTTGATTTCTGTTAGTCTGTTTTTCACAAATATGTTTTTGCAAGAAGTTGTATCTGTGTTGGTCACCCATGTTAGACAAATTTGACTGTCTGTCCTTAAGTAAATGTTTGTTATGTCAACTTCTTTATACACTTGTGAAAGAAAGTTTGCTGTTTTAACTCCCAATGAGACAGCTAATAATTCAAGTTGTGGTACAGTTTTCTTTTGGTTTAAGGGTGCCACTTTTGCCTTTGAATAAACCAAGTTACTTTCATTTTCACTTGTTAAATAGGCACAACACCCATAAGCTTGTGTGCTGGCATCTGTAAAAATGTGTAGTGTTTGCGATTTCAATCTGTAGCCAGCACATCTTGGTACGTAGATGTCTTGAACTTTGTTCAAGTCTGTGGCTAATTTTTTCCAATGAAGTTGGTCTTCCACTGAAAGTGGTTCATCCCAATCAATTTTCTTTTTCCATAAGTCTTGCAAAAGGATTTTGGATCTTATGGTTGCTGGTAAATATAATCCAATGGGGTCGAAAATTTTGGATGATTCTGAAAGCACTTGTCTTTTTGTATGGCATTTGGATTTAAGTTATAACTCTTTGTGCAAAGAGTGTCATCGTGTTCGGAATTCTGTTTTAAAAACCAAAGCATTCCAAGTGTTTTCGTGTAATTGTTTGGTTCAATGTTCCCATTGTTGTCTTTTGTTATTTGTTCATTTAATTTAGGAGAATTAGAAAGAGTTTGTACTGTATTCAAACCTCCTACCACTTCAGACTAGTCAATACCCGTAGTTTTAGTGGAGTAAATTTACTCCTCCACAGGTAGATCTGGAGGGCTTGGGGCTTTGAATCCTGTACTGTTTTTGTGTTGTTTGGCCTATGGCCAAGGGAGGCCACAAGACCCTTTTTGTTTGGTCTCTGGCCAAAGGAGGCCACAAGACCCTTGTTGTTTGGTCTCTGGCCAAGGGAGGCCACAAGACCATTTGTTGTTGGCTCTGGCCAAGGAGGCCACAAGCCTTGATGAATTGTTGGGCTATGGCCAAGGTAGGCCATCAGCCCTTGATGAATTGTTGGGCTATGGCCAAGGTAGGCCAAGCCCTTTGATGAATTGTTGGGCTATGGCCAAGGCCCTTTGATGAATTTGTTGGGCTATGGCCAAGGTAGGCCATCAGCCCTTTGATGAATTTGTTGGGCTATGGCCAAGGTAGGCCAAGGCCCTTTGATGAATTTGTTGGGCTATGGCCAAGGGTAGGCCATCACCCTTTGATGAATTTGTTGGGCTATGGCCAAGGTAGGCCAAGCCCTTTGATGATTTGTTGGGCTATGGCCAAGGGTAGGCCATCAGCCCTTTGATGAATTTGTTGGGCTATGGCCAAGGGTAGGCCATCAGCCCTTTGATGAATTTGTTGGGCTATGGCCAAGGTAGGCCATCAGCCCTTTGATGAATTTGTTGGGCTATGGCCAAGGTAGGCCAAGCCCTTTGATGAATTTGTTGGGCTATGGCCAAGGGTAGGCCATCAGCCCTTTGATGAATTTGTTGGGCTATGGCCAAGGTAGGCCAAGCCCTTTGATGATTTGTTGGGCTATGGCCAAGGTAGGCCATCACCCTTTGATGAATTTGTTGGGCTATGGCCAAGGTAGGCCAAGCCCTTTGATGATTTGTTGGGCTATGGCCAAGGGTAGGCCATCAGCCCTTTGATGAATTTGTTGGGCTATGGCCAAGGGTAGGCCAAGCCCTTTGATGAATTTGTTGGGCTATGGCCAAGGTAGGCCAAGCCCTTTGATGATTTGTTGGGCTATGGCCAAGGTAGGCCATCAGCCCTTTGATGAATTTGTTGGGCTATGGCCAAGGGTAGGCCATCAGCCCTGTTGATGAATTTGTTGGGCTATGGCCAAGGTAGGCCAAGCCCTTTGATGAATTTGTTGGGCTATGGCCAAGGGTAGGCCATCAGCCCTTTGATGAATTTGTTGGGCTATGGCCAAGGTAGGCCAAGGCCCTTTGGAGTAGAGTAGTTTGTTTGTACGTGTCACTGTCTAACCATATAATTTTTGGCACAAAATTATGTGCACAGAATCAGAGCGCAGCAATAAAAGCTTTTACTCTCCGATCCTTGGTTATGTTTAGACAGGTTGTTGTGTTTGAGACACATTGAAAGAGTAGTGTGTGTGTGTGTGTGTGTATGTGTGTGTGTGTCATTCCTCCGAATCCAGTTGGTCTTCAAAACTTGGATTCACCACTCCAATGAAATTAATACCCGTAGTTATGAATGAGTAAATGTTGTATATCCTACAGGTAGGTCTGGAAGGTTTGGGGTTTTGAAGGAATCCAATCTGTTTGCAAGGAATGTATGTGTCTGTTAATGAAATCTGTTGTGTTTCTTTTTTTAAAAGAAGAATTGGATGTTTGAAGTCGTATGTACTGTATATATTTATATACTGTACCGTACGTATGTGTGTAAATGTGTACAGTATTTTGTTATAGGGTTTTATTTTTGGGTTTTGGGTTAGGTTAATCAATTTGGCTGAGTAAAGATCCTCAAACGTTGCATTTGAGACCCTTATATCAAGCCTTGTCTGTAATAGGTTGTGCCTATATGTCAAATAGGACTTGAAATAGGTTGGGCCTATATGTCAAATAGGACTTGGTATGCCTATATGTCAAATAGGACTTCGGAATAGGTTGGGCCTATATGTCAAATAGGACTTGAAATAGGTTGGGCCTATATGTCAAATAGGACTTCGGAATAGGTTGGGCCTATATGTCAAATAGGACTTGAAATAGGTTGGGCCTATATGTCAAATAGGACTTCGGAATAGGTTGGGCCTATATGTCAAATAGGACTTCGGAATAGGTTGGGCCTATATGTCAAATAGGACTTGAAATAGGTTGGGCCTATATGTCAAATAGGACTTCGGAATAGGTTGGGCCTATATGTCAAATAGGACTTCGGAATAGGTTGGGCCTATATGTCAAATAGGACTTCGGAATAGGTTGGGCCTATATGTCAAATAGGACTTGGTATGCCTATATGTCAAATAGGGTTTGAAATAGGTTGGGCCTATATGTCAAATAGGACTTGGAATAGGTTGGGCCTATATGTCAAATAGGACTTGGAATAGGTTGGGCCTATGTCAAATATGACTTGGAATAGGTTGGGCCTATGTGTCAAATAGGACTTGGTATGCCTATATGTCAAATAGGACTTCGGAATAGGTTGGGCCTATATGTCAAATAGGACTTGAAATAGGTTGGGCCTATATGTCAAATAGGACTTCGGAATAGGTTGGGCCTATATGTCAAATAGGACTTGAAATAGGTTGGGCCTATATGTCAAATAGGACTTCGGAATAGGTTGGGCCTATATGTCAAATAGGACTTCGGAATAGGTTGGGCCTATATGTCAAATAGGACTTCGGAATAGGTTGGGCCTATATGTCAAATAGGACTTGGTATGCCTATATGTCAAATAGGGTTTGAAATAGGTTGGGCCTATATGTCAAATAGGACTTGGAATAGGTTGGGCCTATATGTCAAATAGGACTTGGAATAGGTTGGGCCTATGTCAAATATGACTTGGAATAGGTTGGGCCTATGTGTCAAATAGGACTTGGTATGCCTATATGTCAAATAGGACTTCGGAATAGGTTGGGCCTATATGTCAAATAGGACTTGAAATAGGTTGGGCCTATATGTCAAATAGGACTTGGAATAGGTTGGAATAGGGTCACGAATAGGTGTTAGGTGGGTGTAGGTTTGAATTTGTGCAATTGCTTTAGGTCTTTGTGATGTTACAGTTCGAGTCGAATTTTGTGATGTTGCAGGTTTGAGTCGAATTTTGTGATGTTACAGGTCTGAGTCGAATTTTGTGATGTTACAGGTCTGAGTCGAATTTTGTGATGTTACAGGTTTGAGTCGAATTTTGTGATGTTAATGAGTCTTATGAGTAAGTTAAATTGCTGGAATAAATTTTATAACCTACACCACAGGTTCAATTATAAATTTAGTGTTTTTAATTAGGATAGGCCTTGAGTGTAAAGAGTAAGGCCTACTTTAAGAGGTAGGCCTATTATGTAAGGTAAAGTTAGATGGGCCTACTAACTAGGCCTATTTGTTGGGCCTACCAAGTAGGCTTATGTTTGGGCCTATTATTTTATAGGACCTCAAATGAGTTAAGCCTGTTAAATTAACAAGGCTTAGTTTTGAATTTGAAGAGTAGGACCTATTAAATAGGCTTAATGTTGCGGGCCTATTATTTTTAGGACCTAAAATAAGTTATGCCTGGTAAATGAACAAGCCTTTATTTTCGGTTAGTGTAAAGGTAAAGGGATTGGTTCCCAGTTTTAGGCCACCATATGAAAAAACTATAGTGGGGTTACGGTTGAAATTAGGGTTAGGCCAATGTGGTAAGCCTAGCCACTGCGTGTCAGTGTAAATTGTAGAGGGGTTAGTTCCCCACACGGGCCATCATATGAAAAAACTATATAGGGCTATGGGTTGATTGCCTGTGCCCTCATCCGTTGGAAATTTCCAACAGACGTCAGTGGAGGGTTACCGACAAAAGCCCTATGCCTTTTCGTTAGAGAGTTATAAATATGTAGGTCTTTAAAGCACCTCTTTATATTTATATTGATTACGGTAATTCTAGCATCGGGAGTTGGGAAAGCTTATGTTAATGAAAAACTGAAATTGCTCACCTTATTTTTGCTGGGTCTTTGTTTGTTTCGATGTAGGGCGTGACGGTCATTTTCGGTGTAGGGCCGCCACGATGGGGTTACGCGGCGAATTTACTTAAGGTAATTAATATAGGCAGTCACTATATAAACCCCTGAAGGAATAGGCCTATCCTTTTATCGTCATTAGGTTTTATTATTATAAGGAATTCACTCAGGACTTGAGGGAAAATTTAGACACGTTTTCCCAGTTTAAAGCGTTTGCTTGGAATAAACAGCCCTGAGAGCCGTTCCTTGGTTCGCTTGTATTTTCATTATTATTTGCCGATCTAGCAAGATTTTGTTGTGTCTACTACCTTTTGGTAGACTAAATAATAAATTGGGTTTTCTTGTTGCTATGTGGGGCTGATTCATACATACAGGTTCTTTGTACGTATGGCAATTCAATTATTTCATTCCCAATAGGCTATGTCGCCAATCCCGAGGCAATTTTGTATTGATATTTAATTCAATTAATTAATAATTTATATTTAATTATGAAATAAATGTACCACATATGATACCATGTTGTGAGCGCGTATAGTTTTTCCATAGCCTCCATGCCCAAGAGAATCACCTCCGTCATGTACTCAGAGCACTCGGAGGGGCCCCGGCCACGGAAGCAGTAATCATTCCATGGGAAATCAGAGCAATGCCTCCTCAGGGACTCCCAATCAGCAGCGCCAAAGTGCCAATGGAGGATCGAAAGGCCGAACTGGAGTGATAGGATGGGAGGAGCCCACCGAAGAAAAAACTTTGACGCAATAAGAAGAAAAATGAGTGGTGAGAAATAAATCCAGAATGATGGGCCTATCTTCAAGACGTTCGGGGATACGGGGTGCTGTACATTCTGCTCTGTCATTCAGGATAGAGAAGTTGTAAATTAGTTCACTAGGGATATCAGTGAAATGGGAGAAAAACCAAAGGTAGAGGTGAACAGTGAATGTTAGAGGTATGTATGTTCGGAACCCTTTTCACTAAACCTGGAAGCACCACAACACATTGCATATGAAGCGCCGCGGTGTGGGATTTAGCCATGTGGGGTTGCTGGTCCACCAGGATGCAGGTGTGAATGAATGTGTATTGTGTATGCTTCAGTTTCTACCTTTTCTGTTCTTTCTAACTTTTTATTTTTATATCCAAACGTATCTGCCATCTCATCCCAACATTTGGGAAATGGGATTTTTGATTGCTGTATGATTCTAAGGAACGACCTAGAGTGAATTTCATTATAATTATGAAGTGACAGTGATATATATCACTGTTAAAAACATTAAGAACACACAATGAAAAAGAAAAAATACACAGAAAACTTTTAAATTTTTACTCTTAAGTTCACAGTTTAAAATTAGTCAATTATGTTATACAATTACGATTAAACAGGGCGAAAGAACTGGCTTGGAAGTGTCCAGCCTAAAGGTAATAATTGAATAATTTAAGTACTCTAAAAATTAAGTCAATTAAGTCAAATTCATGAGGAGGGACCCACGTTCCCAAGGCCTACTTTAAAATTAAAATTGTAAGTCTGATTGCAAAGGAGTCGAGGAATGACTAGCTGCGAATTCTCTTTGAATAAACAAATCCAGTCCTCTCTACGCACGCACTTTGCTTTTCATAGCGACCTCCCAGAGTTTTGTTGTCCAGTTGTCATTTTCATCCCACTATATTTTTTTCAATTCCTTTACTACACTTCGGAAAACATTTTAAGTTCTCTATACTAAAATTTAGAATTAACTATAACTGCTTTACATTATATATTTACCAAGTGAACCACTCATTACATTAAAATTATGATGTTCATTGTAAATAATTTCACGTATAATTTCTATGACGTTGCTTTTTCGCGCCCGAAGAACACATGACATTCCAGGTTTACTGCTGCGCGATTGGTCACACCAAACTCATATGAACAAAGATGGTGCCGTGCAGGCGTATTATTGCCCCGAGTGTTCCGTGGTGAGCTGCTGCGTAGTTACATGACGCCTTTTTACAGGAGGTGAGGTACCTTTAATCCTGCGAGAGATTCGCAAAAGTAGTTGGACTGACTAACGTCACGGGCCAACATGGCCGAAATATTCTGATTTCTAATAAAATTTCATCGTATGGTTTAGTTTTTATTAATTACAAACATTCCCAGTCAGTTAATTAATCCCAACAGGTAATTCACTTGTACAATAAGTTCAGAGGTTGGAGAATTTCAATTTGTAACTTGAGATTAACTCTTATAATAATTATATACGTTGCACTAAATGAGTTAAATCTGAGGATAATTACATACAGACTGCCCATATTGTATTCAAATTTCACTCTTGACGCTTATTTTAACTGTAGAGGAATTCAACATAGAAAGCTTACCAGTTTAAATAAATAGTTTACTTCAGATTATTTGGCGGCATACATCTTTACTGACCAGAAGACCTATCAGAAGAAATGCAACAATTAGTACTGTAATTAGCGTTCAACAAAACCATTGAGTACTTCCTTTTGCCTGACTTCACTGGTGGGATTTTCTCTTTCGGATCTTTTCAGTTTTATGAATTGTAAAAATTTTAAATAAAAATAAATTTTTCTAGCGTAGTTTTATCCGCTAATTTAAAAAAATAACATTCTTTTTTTTGGAGAGACGAAAAAAATTATAATAATTTGCATTCAAAGTACTAATCAAAGCGTAGCGTACGCCATTTTTACGCACCAAAACAAGTAAGCTTTGTTGTGTGCATGTGCCTTTGCTGTACGCATGAGCTTAGGCTACACAAATTCCGGTTAAGGAGGTGAATCACTTCATGCATTGATTTTATTGTGTTAAGACTGTAATATTATATATATGTGGGAGAAAATGAATTTATAATGGTTTTTCACAAACTTAACAGCTGACGAAGAGTCAATAAATTTTTTGCAATTGTACAAAATTATTCCGAAAGAAAAATTGTGCCAAAGAAAACACAAAATGATGAAAAAATTTCAAGCAGACCGAACTATATGGCGATGTCAGATGAAGACCTGTAATGAATCTGTTTCAATCGCAAAGGCACCTGGTTGGAAGGATTAAAACTCCCTCTGAATACGATAATTAAATTTATTTATTGTTGGTGTAAAGAGTATACAAACGTTGGACCTTTTCCAGTTTGTGTACCGTTTTTCATATAATTTATTTTTGAGAATATTTTTGTTAAAACTAACGAAAATATCACGACTTAACCTAACCAATTATCAAGGGCGTACAGTTGATCTATTATTAATTATAACATTGTTTGTTTCTGGAATAGTATTTACTATTTACTAATAGATCAACTGTACGCTCTTGATAATTGGTTAGGTTAAGTCGTGATATTTTCGTTAGTTTTAACAAAAATATTCTCAAAAATAAATTATATGAAAAACGGTACACAAACTGGAAAAGGTCCCAAACGTTTTACAAAGATGAACTTGATATAAGTCATCCTACTGTGGTTGATTACAACAACTTTTTAAGAGAGTTAAGTTACTTAGAGGAGAAATTAAACTAATCTTAACTATATTTAACAGAACCTAACAACCAAACCAAACCTATCCTAACCTAACACAACCAATCCTAACCTAACCTAACAACCAAACCTAATCTAACCTAACTAGGCTGACCATATTTCCTTGAGACAAAAAGGGACATTGGGATGGCAAACAAGGGACGGGGGTTATTTAATATTCTGTATTCATGAAAAAGTAAGTACATAAACCGGGACAAAATTGACATTTTTATTAAAACGACGGGACGGCCAGGAAATATAAAACAAACGGTACTGTCCCGTTCAAAACGGTACGTATGGTCAGCCTAAACCTAACCTAACAACCAAACCAAACTTACGTAATCTAAATAGCTTTCTTACGATATTTCTAACTTTTCAGCCTAGTCTAGGCAAATTTTTATAATTTCTTTTCGTTTCTCCAAAAAAAGAATATTATTTTTGAAAGTAGTGGACAAAACTACATTAGAAAAATGTATGTTTATTTAAAAAATTTTATAGTTCATAAAACTGAAAATATCCTCTTTTTCCTTCGTCATAGCCACAAGGCCGAAATTTGTGTTCTCTCGAAGTACACACACACACACACACATACACACACACACATATATATATATATATATATATATATATATATATATATAGGGGTGCAGTAATAAATTGGATAGAAGAGTGGTTGCGAGGTAGGAAACAGAGGGTGGTCGTTGATGGAGCGGAGTCGTGTTGGGCTAATGTAGCGAGTGGCGTTCCTCAGGGTTCTGTATTGGGCCCCTTGCTTTTTCTTATATATATTAACGATTTAGATGTCGGCCTAGTCAGTACAGTTTCAAAGTTTGCGGATGACACGAAGCTGGGTGGTAGGGCGATTAATGACGAAGATAGAGGTAAAATCCAGGAAGATCTCAATAAAATCGTTGATTGGTCACTGGTCAGTCACATGGCAAATGAGATTTAACGTTGATAAGTGCAAAATTTTGCATATAGGTTCGCGTAACGGTAATTTTGCGTGTAGTATGTCAGGGAAAGATTTAACAAGCGTAGAGCAGGAAAAAGATTTAGGAGTTATAGTCACTAGTGATTTAAAAGTAGCGAAACAAAGTACAGCAGCGGTCAATAAAGCGAAAAAAGTGTTAGGTTTTATAGCTCGAAATTTTGAGTACAAATCGCGCGATATTATAGTTCCACTTTATAAATCATTAGTTAGACCCCATTTGGAGTACGCGGTCCAATTTTGGAATCTACATATGCGCAAAGATATAGACAAAATCGAAAGAGTTCAAAGACGAGCAACTAAGATGATTCCGTCGCTTAGGTCAAAGTCGTACGAGGATAGGCTTAAGGAGATAAAATTGACTATACTCGAGACTAGGAGGCTAAGGGCTGATCTAATCCAGGTTTTCAAAATTATGAATGGGTTCGATAACGTAGATAGAGTTAACTTTTTCGAAATATCTCAATATCATAGGACTAGAAATAACGGGTGTAAGTTGACAAGTAGAAGGTTCGAGACAGCAGTTGCCAAAAACTTTTTTACGCATAGAATAGTAAATAGGTGGAATAGTTTGCCGGTAGAAGTAATTAGTAGCACATCTATAAACATGTTTAAAAATCGATTAGACGCATATGTTGATAGAATGGGTATAGTTTAAGGTAGTAAAATTAAGGCCTTATGGTGATAGATCCCACAGCTCAACACAAGTGTTGTGGGATATAGGGAGGCAGCATCTTGGGTTAGGGGATACTCTCTGTCCTTACACATCCCATTTAAAGAGATTCCTCTGCCGAGCGGTGCCCCCCATAGTACTGTGAGGTATTGAAAAACTCATGATCTTCAGTTGCCCCACAAACACCTTTAAATGGGAGACCCAAAATGGGTGCACACACATTTCTACATTACTGTCCAGTCTTTACAGCCACACCTACACTTTTCCTACACTTATTTTTCGTTGGCAAGGTACTAGTATTGATGGATACCGTAATGAAATTGACTTGATTCTTTGGATCTGATATATTTGCATGTCGGTTATAAATAGATATAGAGTGTAACATATTTGTGGATAGTAGTCTATTATGATAGCTCTGAGAAATGGACAAAAAGGACACTCGACGACTGTCCCGTTCTAAGAGAATGGTGATGCTGTTTAACAGGAGTGTTCAAATCCTTTCCCGTCTGTCCACTGTAAAAGGAAGCACATTGTTTGCGACCAATTTCATAGATAATGCCTGAATTATTGGTAGGACTATTCTTTACTATGATATTTTTCACAATATTGTCATATGAAAATACTACATTAATGTTCAAAAGTTTAAGTACATTCGCAATGCCTAAAAAGTTTGGGAAAATGGAAGTACTGTACTAAAACATTCTTCGACAAAGTGTGTGGGTTATTTATTATTCATACGACAGAAAGTTCGTTTTGCCTTGTTAAGACAAGATTCCAAAAAAGCAGGTGGATAACACAAATCATTTCCAATATTCCGGACTGGCGATCCTAAGAGCGGAGAAAGAGTGAAGAAAATATGGCTTTTCTGATGAGATGTCATGTCCGAAGTAAAACTGTACGTTGGACAAAGTCGTTTTTTTCCGATAGATACTAAACTTAAAACCTGGGCTTTCTCAATGTACACGGAATAGTATGGACGCAAAAGGTTAGCGTGCAGAACAAATGGAATGTTAATTAAATGAGTGCCAGTGTAAACCCCCCTTCCCCCTCTCCCCCAGCAAGCTGGGGGAGTCCACCTAACGTAAGAGATTTTCGGGGAGAAGTTGGGACGGCCTCACCCCACAAAGGGATATACCTAATCTAAGAGAGAGAGAGAGAGAGAGGAAGACAGAGTATCCTACGTCTGGCGCAGCCAAACGCATAATAAGATTTCTTGTCAGCATCACTTGGCTTAGAAGTGTCTTTCAGCCAGTTGGCATAGAAGCCAGTGTCCGCCAGGCATATCAGCCAGTTGGCATATTTGTATTCATATATTCATTTTGACATATAGAGTCCAAAGTCGCATAACGCTACACGAATTAGGATAAAAAATTTATTTGCTTTCTATTTTATTTCTGCTGAATAATTGGTGATTTATTTCTTTTTAAATTAATAATTTTTTTAGATTTAGCTTAATAATGTAATCTTATTCAATTCTGTGATGTTCATTTCCTGTATACATTCTCTCTTCGTTGAAAAACCTGAAGTCATGTCTTGCTTAACATTTAATTTTAAATCTTAAGCATTTAAATTTTGCTCATACGCATGTTTAATTGTAATTCATTATAAAAGGCATATTTCAATTTTAATTTTTAGTTAACTCTGCAGATCATGATAACATCAGATCTGTCAAACATGCGGTTTAAAATAAAAATATGACTTCCTCTTCAAATATCTTGCTAAAATATTTACATTGTTTTTAAATATTTTTCGAAGTAAAGCAGCCTAGTGAGACAGATCAGCTTTAAATAATAATGATGTCAGTAAAAATTTCAGTATATAAGCCCACAAAATTTCTGCAATGTTCATTCTGATTTTAACTGATCTGACTTAGAGGCTGAGCATTACCTGTAACATTTGAGCAGTACACTAAAGGGTTCCAAAAAACCTTAGCCCCCACATTTGCAGCTTCCATGTTTACTTATATCGAAATAGTTTTTAGTGATTATAAAAATATATAAAATTCTTTATTTATTGCAGGTATTAAAATTACTCTAGCTGATAAAGTGATAATATAATGGCTTCTCAATTAATTGGTGATTCGGAGAGGCAACGTGTGATAGATCGCATACGAGCAATAACATTTCGGGAAGCTCGTGATGCTGGAGCCACCTTTATAACACAAGCGAAAAAACAGCTGTGCTAAACTTTCTAGAGAGATCGAAGTGTTGAGAGGAAAGATCGTTAGTGGTGAGATCATTCGACTGTACCGTCATAGGCAAGGTTTAAAGCCTTGGCATGAACTTCCAAAGCCAAGAAAAACTCAACTTAACATCGATGACAGAATGTGGTTTGCTCATTATCTTGAAGATTGGGATGTGGATGATTTCATGCATTTAGCTGTCTCCGATGAATTTTTTGTTTACGTAACACGTCGGCCTAACTACCAAAATGATCGAGTGTGGGCCACAACACCAGATGAAATCGATGACAATGAACATTATCGCGAATTATTAAAAAGTCCAGACTGTGTTGGTGTGTTTGTTTTGTTCACTGCAAAGCAGCTCATGTGGGTGCTGAAGCCAAATGGTCAGAGTTGGGATGGACAGTATTTTCGTGATATTATTCTATCCCATGTCATT
Source organism: Bathynomus jamesi (assembly GCA_023014485.1). Classification (NCBI taxonomy): domain Eukaryota; kingdom Metazoa; phylum Arthropoda; class Malacostraca; order Isopoda; family Cirolanidae; genus Bathynomus; species Bathynomus jamesi. Next base: position 1,064,607 of record JAJOZX010000136.1, on the reverse strand, counting down.
CCTTTTCTAAGAAACCCAAACAATGTTATGGATGTCGATCAGGTCACACTTCTGCACGATAAGGCCCCCTGCTTTAAGGCATTAGCCACTCAACAGTTGTTGCGGAACCATGAGATCGATTTCTTTGGAAATGAAGAATGGCCAGGAAATTCTCCTGACCTGAACGTCTGTGAACACATTGGTTATAAAGGACAAGGTTGAATGTCTCTTGTTTCACGAACCTGCAGCAAATCGATTTTCGAAGGATACAATGACGCAACACATTGAAACTGTTTTAGCAAATTTGCGTAACGATCAAGATCTATTCAAGTCACTTTTGGCAAGCTACCCAAAGCGAATTCAGGCTGTCTTGGAAGCCAATGGCGGGAACACCAAGTTTTAATTGTTTCTTATTAAATGCAGGATTAAATTCTCTTTTGTAAGGTATGTTTAGTTTTACTGTACCTCTAATGGTTTAGGCCATGGGCGGGGGGGCTAAGGTTTATTGGAGCCCAGTACAGTAAGAGAATATCTTCGTCTTCTCCTTCGAGCATTGCTCTCTTCAGGGAACTTAGTCTTAAATAGAGAAAAATAATTTCCCGATACGTTATAAGAAGGATCGGGGAACCTTCAGAGAATTTAGTCAGCCTCACAAAATCCACCGATCCACTGCAAGAAGAAATCGGAGAGTAGTATAAGAGAAAGTACTGCGATTCCCTATACGGTACCAGATATTCCAGAGTAACAAATCCGTTACTGCCACCTAACCAGAACCCCAGTCAACCTCTTACCGCTCAAGGCTATAGACGGACGGGTTAACAACTGGCGACCTTTGCAACAAGGATTCTTCCAGTCTTCTAGACCCTGGAACTAGAACCAAGATTCAGTTGACCGGCGTGTCACGACTCCAAGTTCTCCACGCCCATTCTTCGTCCAGGAACAAGTGGCCAGCAAGATACGTCTTCAGGACACGTCTTCACGGATTTCGCAGGAGGAATCTTGTTAAGTACAGGTCCTTTTTCAAATTAATTACTAAACATTTGAGAAGCCAGTATAATTAACAGTTACTAATTAGTATCAAGCCAGAATCAACACAAAACACAGTGAACACTCCATACACCAGTGATACATTTCTTTTTATTGAAACAGTTATTTCCGCTATTATAGTTAGCATAGAATAATCTTATTTAATGTGCCAATCATAATATTACCGTACATTCACGTACATTCAAGTGAAATTTTGTTTACATTTTTTTATTATTTTGTTTGCAATTTTTTTTCAAATGTTTCCCTACGTAGGCAAATTGATGTGCATTTATTTATTTATTTCTTAAATAAAGTAGTTAGGAAAGCCACTCAAGTGATCATTCCATAGATTAAGATCGGTCAAGCACACCAAATTAGAATACATTAACAGTACCTTCAAATATGAGCGAATCAGACGGTGCGCTTTCTGACATTGAAAATTCCCCTCCACCCATTTTTCCACCTAACCCGCGCCCTTCAAACATATTTCCGAATACGCAAACTTCAGATCAAACACAAGCAACATGTCTCAAACCGCTTCCCCAGCATACATTAACTTAGGTAGACTTGTAAACCTTCCACACACTGTCCTAATTCTTAAGGGACCCATAAATAATCACTTCGTCGAACCACGTGTAAGACCTTGGATTGAGTCTCGAGAACAGCATTTCTTACGCAGAAACATCACAGATGATGACAAAGATTAGGGAAGCTAAAAGGTTTATTGACCCTAAAGAGGAGAATGCCCATGTACAGTTACATACGTCCCATCCATTGGCGAAGCTACAACTTGGGACATTTTTAAAAAACACTTGTTAGAATTTTTCAAAGAAATAACACTCGCACAACCTTTGGCCACGTTAGAAGCTGTCTTCCAAGCTAAATGGAAGAACATGAATATTTAAATAATTCATTACACGAACACACAAACTCGGAGGAGAAGCCCTCCGAGCCGCAGAAAATGCATGCGACATTACATTCACTTCAAAGCAAAGAAACCTAATAGTAGCAGCATCCATTTACCAAAACATACCCGTAGCACCTAAAAAGAAATTTAAAGAGTGCCTAAATATTGACAAACCAGTGAGTGTAGCCATAAATAAAACAAGGGAACATTACCCAGATTTAGCATCTAGAACAACCGGAAGGGTAGAGAGAACCCCATACACTCACTACATTCAGCAGCAGCAGCAGCAGCAACAACAACAACAACAACCCTATATCTCTAGGTCGATGCAGGGAACACCACCTCAGAAACAAGCTCCATAAACCCAGAATGCACGCCCTCCCTCAGTATTTTAATTGGGATAGTTTTGGGCACATGATGAGTCAATGTAATTATACCCCTAATTGCTCCCACTGTCATGAACATGGTCATCGCCGTGGCGACCGACAAAAATGTACTGACAAAGCCCCTGTAGGGTATAGGCCCCACTTCCAGCGATCAGATCACCAACTTTCCCAAAAGCCCTCCAATTCGCAGGAACCAGTTAGTTCCCAGGCTTATCAGAACCACCCACCAAACAGATCATGACCACAAGGTCAACGACACTACTACCCAATGTCCAGACTCCAATATAATCAGCAAGGTCGGATGGTTCGGTACGTAGACGTACCCGTTGAAGAATCAGTTTCCCCAGAGTACACTTTTCAAGGAGACCCTCCAGTGTTTGGTGATCCCGTAGCATATGACTCAGGTCCTCCCATAGAAGTCAATTCAAGTTCTTTTTTAGATCCCACTTCGGAGGCAGCAGTTCAGCCTTCTCCCTCCTAATTAGCAATAATAAACCCAAATACACACATAAACTACCCATCCTTATAATAGGTGCGATCCTACTATATTTAATAATAAATTGCAGCACAGATAACCGAGATTTAACCGCTGTTCTAGATACAGGAGCACATGCGACATTGACCAAGAAACAATGTGCAGATGAGTTACTAGAGAGTACAGATTATAAATATGAAATTAAGGCACCTTCCTGCCAACTTAGAGGAGTTACAGGCATCACCATACCTACATATGGAGAAATCGAATTATGTTTAGAAGTTGGTAACGCGGGATATCCCGCAAAATGTTGTATTGTGGACGCAGTCGCCACCTTTCGGACAGATATCTTAAAAGGCATAGATTTCTTCAACCGGAATCAATGGGAAATTTACCCAGCTAGAAAATTAGCTAAGTGTAGAAGTAGGACACACCCTCTCTATGAGAATAATAGACAACTTAATGCTAACAGAATCAGTTTAGTTCAGATTTCCGAAAGAAATAGGAAACCCACTCCAATTTATAGCAGAGTTCAAGTCAGTCGGTTGCATCCAGAGCGACAATCGCCCCAGAAATCATCCAGCAGAGTAATGAGTTACAGTTGTTAAATCCAGTAGGGTCAACACAGTCAGTTTCCAGTCTGTCAGTTTCCAGTCTGCCAGTTTCCAGTCAGCCAGTTTCCAGTCAGCCAGTTTCCAGTCAGCTAGTTTCAGTTCAGCCAGGTTCAGTTCAGCCAGTTTCAGTACAGCCAGTTTCAGTACAGCCAGTTTCAGTTAACTCAGCAGTTGAGGCTCGAAATCCAACTGAAACGATTTTTCAGTCAGTAAGGCAAATTTTAGTCGCCGAACCTGAGTCAGATTCACAATTTTCCATATGCCCTACAGAACATATAACAGTAGCACCTTATGAGAAGATTTGTTTCCTAGCAAGAGTAGTAAACGGTCAAGGAAAACTATTAGAGTCAGATCGTACTCTTATTACAGAGAAAAGTAATTTTAAGAGGGATGTTCTTATTGTCCAAGTTCTTAATCATAGTCAGAATTCAGCTATCCCTGTTGTTTGTTTAAACAAAGGAAAAAACCCTATCGAATTAACTTCAAATCAGAGAATAGGAACTGTTTCCACACAGAAATAAATTCAGATTTCCCTACCAGTACTATAAATCGTGTTTCCAGTTCCTTAGAATTAAACCCTTCAGCATTAAAAGAAGAATATAAGAATTGTCTGGAGCACTCCCTTCAGGAGTCACCAGCCTTACAGGATCCCATACTACTGGAATCACTTCTCGATTTCCTGATAAGAAATTGAGATGTGATTGCCCTAAAAGGAGATCCTCTGGGCCGAACTAATTTGGTCCCTTTCGAAATCAACCTGGAACCCAATTCCAAACCCATCTTCATTCCTCCCTAGAGGGTTCCACATTCCCAATTAGTCACTATTGAGGAACACATCACGGACATTTTGGAGAAAGATGTCATTCAGCCTTCAGCTAGTCCCTGGTCCGCTCCTATGATTCTTGTCTCCAAAAAGGACGGAACATCTCGCCCTTGTATAGATTGAGATGCCTAAACCACATTACCATCCCAGACCGTTTCCCTATTCCAAACATGCAGGAAACAATTTTGAAAGTAGGGAGAACTAACTTCTTTTCATCCCTCGATTTAGCATCCGATTATTGGCAAATGGAGCAGTCCCGAATCTCGGGCATTGACTACTTTCTCCACTAACCGAAGCCATTACAAATTCCAGATTTTACCTTTCGGAGTCCGAAATGGGCCTGCTAATTTCTCTAGGTTGATGAATATAGTCCTTTCCGACCTATTAGGTGTCGAAGCTCTCGTCTATCTTGAAGATATTAGCCTTTATATTTCGGATATGAAAACACACTTTCAACGTCTTCAGAACGTGCTATCACGTTTGAGAAAAGCACACCTTAAACGGAAACTTACAAAGTGCAACTTCTTACAGGAATCCCTGGTATACTCAGGATTTCTACTATCATCCACTGGAATTAAACCTGATCGAGCCAAACTTGAAACACTGGAAAGGTACCCTGTACCTAAAACAATCGACGACGCTCGTGCATTTATTGGATTTGTCGGATTCTATCGAAATTTTATCCCACAATTTTCAAACATTGCTAAGCTCATTACCAATTTGTTCCAGAAAAATGATAAATTTATTTTGGAATCTGATGACCAAAATGCTTTTGAAACTAATCGGTAAACTAACCTGTCATTCCATCCTCCAGTATCCTGATTACACCAAACCCTTTGTCATAGCCATAGATGCTTCCTCATATGGACTAGGAGCCGTCCTATTACAGGACGTAGATGGTGTGGAATTACCCAGTGCTTATGCCAGTCAGCTTCTCTCTGCACCTGAACGGAATTATTCTACTACAGACCGAGAGGCACTAGCGATATATTGGGCTTTGAAAAAATTCCGAAATATCACCTACGGCTACAATATAACCATCAAAACTGATCATAAGCCACTCACGTATCTCTTCAAGGACAAGTAACTTGAAGGACGGTTGAGTAGATGGGCTCCGTTGATTCAGGACTTTGCGGCAAAAATCGTATACAAACCAGAAAAACTTCAAGTTATTCCAGACGGATTCGAGACTCAAGCCCGACATCCAAGTGAATAAGATAGAAACTCTCCCTGCGTTCGACTACGAATGTCTGCAATACCCCCAGCAACAGGACCAACACACCCGGAACCTTGGGGCTCGCCTTGAACAAAAGGAACCATCGAAGGTAAAAGAACAGTACAACCTAAAAGATGGGCTCGTACAATTTAGGAACGAAGATGGAAACGACCTCGTGGAAATACCAAAGGATCTCGTAAATATAGCCATCGGACTTTGTCACGACTCACCTTTGTATGGCCATATGGGGTCGGATCGCACCATCAGGAGTCTTTTGCAGCGATACCATTTTCCCGAAAAGAACAAAAAAGTACATGAATACATCGCTGAATGCCCGTCTTGTTTAAAACATAAAGGCAACGTACCGTCCACAGCTCCCATGTATAAATATCCAGTATGCCAACGGCCTTGGCAAAGAACTGGAATGGACATACTAGGACCATTTCCCAAAACATCAAAGAGAAGCCAGTTCATCATTGTGTTTACGGACCACTTCTCGCATTACAGCGTAGTTGCCCTTCCAAACCAGACCTCAAAAACTGTGGCAAGAGCCCTAGTTGAACGCGTCATCGAAAACCATACTTCTTCTTCCATCCTAATTTCAGATAACGCCCTTAGTTTCACTTCCAAACTGTTCGAGTCACTCTGTAACATATGTAAAATTAAAAACACACACATTGTGGCATACCATCCGCAGGCAAACGGCTTGGTGGAAAGACACAGTCGGAAGATCTTAGAAGCCCTCCGCCATGTTGTCGATGCATCCTCCCGTACATGGGATGATTCCCTCCCCATGATGCAAACAGCCATCAACAACAGCTATAACGTGTCCATCCACCCCTTATTTCGTCCTATATCACTACGACAAACGGCTACCTTTTGATATGCCTGACAAAATCGACCCAGCAGTTCTAACACCTTCCGAGATGGCAGAAGCAAACAAATCGGCAACTAGTTGAACGATCTTTCAAAATTTTTGACATAATCCGATATGCCTTCGACCAACGAAACAAACAGATGGAGGAAGAGCAACATAGGCATCATACCCGTCAACGGACTATAATCGTCGGTATGCAATTTTACATAAAGAGCGTCAAACCGCCAAGTGCTCATCGCAAATTATACCCAAAATGGAATGGCCCCTATAGGATTATGAAAAATCTCGGAAAAAACTGTTACGATTCCTCGACCTCCTAGGCTATTCCAAACTAAAGATCATTTACGCTGATAATTTAAAGATAGCTACCAAACAACACCTTCCCAAAAAAATCTGCCAGGGATTCGAGCCGCCTATCCTTCAAAAGATCAAGATCTTAACAAATCCAGCAGGGACCATAAAACCGAAGTTGTTACCGAGGAAACCACTACCCGTGACGAAGATTGGTACTTCGTAATATCACCAGTACTCTAGCCAATCTCTGAACAAGAAGAGGTCCCAGAATTGAAAGTCCCATCGGAACCAGACCCTAGAGAAACCCCTTCTAGAGGATCACTCAGTGGAGCTCCACCATCTCCTCCAATTATAGGCCCATTAGCTTAACGTCAATTGTCGGTAAACTTTTGGAATCCGTAGTTAGGGATCGTATTATCGATCACTTAGAAAGTAGGGGTTTGATTAATAGTAGTCAGCACGGGTTTCGACGCCATAGGTCTTGTTTAACTAATTTGTTAGAATTTTATAACGAAATAGTGCGCGAATACGATAGGCATAGGGCAGCTGACGTTATTTATTTAGATTTTAAAAAGGCGTTCGATACAGTTCCGCATAGGAGACTAATTGCGAAGGTTAAAGCGCACGGTATACGCGGTCAGGTAGCTAACTGGTTAGACGAATGGCTTCGTGCTAGGAGGCAGAGGGTCGTAGTTAATGGTAGTGAATCGGGGTGGTTAGATGTAGGTAGCGGTGTCCCACAGGGTTCAGTGTTAGGCCCATTGTTATTCGTAATTTACATTAACGACATAGATGTAGGATTGACTAGTAACGTGTCAAAGTTCGCGGACGATACTAAAATAGGCGGTAAGGTTGTTAACGAGGACGATAGAAATAGGATCCAAGACGATGTAGATAGGATTATGGAGTGGACGGATAAGTGGCAGATGCAATTTAACGTAGATAAATGTAAAGTTTTGCATATAGGTTCTCGCAACAATAATTACGCGTACACGATGGATGATAGGGATTTAGCGAGCGTTGACGAGGAAGTAGATTTAGGCGTACGCGTAACTAAAGATTTAAAGGTTAGGAACCAGTGCCTGGAGTCTTGCGCAAAAGCTAATAGGATGTTAGGCTTCATAGCGCATAATTTCGAATTTAAATCGAAGGATATTATATTGCCCCTTTACAAGTCCCTAGTCAGGCCTCATTTAGAATATGCAGTTCAGTTTTGGTGCCCGTACTTGCGTGAGGATATTGATAGGTTAGAAAGGGTTCAGCGTCGTGCCACGAAAATTATTCCGTCATTGCGCAATAAGCCTTATGAAGATAGGATTAATGAGTTAGACCTGTATTCACTCGAAACTAGGAGATTAAGGGGGGAGCTTATTGAAGTTTTCAAAATCGTTAATAACATCGATAACGTAAATTTTGACAAATTGTTCACTTTTGATAATAGTAATACTCGCAATAACGGATTTAAGTTGCGTGGCAGGCGTTTTATTACTAATATCGCTAAAAACTTCTTTACGTTTAAAGTAATTGATAAATGGAATAATCTTCCCGCGTCAGTCGTTCATTCTACCAGCGTTAATATGTTTGAGAACCGTCTTGACAGACATTTTAAGGGTATTGGCGTTGTTTAATTTAAAAAACGACAAAGTTAGCAACAGAAGCTCTGGTGGTGGTGCTCGAGGATGAGTCTGTTGACGATGAATGCCAGCTTGTGACATGCCAGCGTGTGATGCCAGCAAAAAAAAAGACTAACACGAATGTAGATGTAGCTCATAGCGTAAACTAACCCACTTTTTGTTTAACTTTACCTACTTTTTTTTTTTTTTTCCTCCTTACTTTGCATGTCTCTAACTCCTTTCTTGCATGTTTGTAGTTTGCATGGTATGACAGTGAGTTAAGACTGTGTTTGCATGGTTTGTAAGCGTTCTTATTTTACTTCTTTTCATCTTTCACCCCTCTCCTATTCTCTCCGACTATTTTTCTGACTTGTCGGCAGTGGCCGGCGGATGATGATGGTGACACACTTTTCCTCTTTTTCTGAATGAATGTTAACCCATGAGTGATAGGTGTTGCTCTTACTTAACCCCTTATTCTCTCCTCTTCTCTTAACCCGCTACTCTTTCCTTTCTCTCGGGCTAACCTTAGAGTGGATCTTAGGGTCTTTGTTAGCCTTAGCTTCTGTAGATCTGTAGATCCTCCGTCACCACCTTCACCGATTGATGATCGACGCAAGGACCCTACATACCGGCCGCAAATGCATCAACCACGTGAATTAGAACCTTCACGAAAAAAACGAACGCACTCAGAATCCGAGTTTAATGTTCGATCCCCACTACCACCTAAGCTAATCCGACCAATCCGCACACAAACACAAACATCTACACGACCACAAACATCTACACGACCACCCACAGCTCCGTATAATTTAAAACGTAGATATGAATAAAATGGTTCTCCTTATAATGGTGAGATTACAATTAACATCTCGTACCCTTTCTGTCTGAAACTAAATTCAAACCTACTATAAAAATCTTGAATTCCGCCATGAAACCGGTGACCATCCTACCCGGACTTCATGCCCCTAAATGGAATGACCAATTGAGTTGTTTTAAAATTTTTTTTTCGATAACCAGAATAACCTTTTAGAAAAACTGTAACCAGTAACAATTATTTAGCAACATCTGCCGTCAGTATTATCATTGTGTGAGCTATTATTCTCGGTATATTTGTAGTGAAAAGACTATTCTCGCAATGGCAAAGGAAACATTGTACTATGTCAGACTATTTATGCACGGCCAAGCGTTCGTCTTCATACCACCTGAACTAGATTTAACCACCCCGACTTAAGTTGTGTATATAAATCTGTATTTTAAAAACCATTAGTTAGCATCTAGTTAGAATTAGTTAGGATGTAATATTATTGTATTAATATCATTCTAGAGGGAAGAGCCCTGTAAAAATGAACAATGAATAATTCCTACATTCATATAATTCTTATATTCATTCATATAATTCTTATGTTCATTCGTATAATTCGTATATTTATATCATGATTATGTGCTTATATATATTTATATTCATTTATTCATATTTACATATAGAGTTCAAAGTGGCATAACGCTGACACGAGTTCGAATAAAATTTTTGGTTTGCTTTCTATTTTATTTCCGCTGAATAATTGGTGAATTATTTATTTTTAAATTACTTAATACTTTTTTTAGATTTAGCTTAATAATGTAATCGTATTAAATTCTGCAATGTTCATTTCCTGTATACATTCTCTCTTCGTTGTAAAAGCTGAAGTCATGTCTTGCTTAACGTTTAATTTTAAATCTTAAGCATTGAATTTTTGCTCATACGTATATTTAATTGCAATTCATAATAAAAGGCATATTTCAATTTCCATTTTTAGTTAACTCTGCAGATCATGATAACATCAGATCTGTCAAACATGCGGTTTAAAATAAAAATATGACTTTCTCTTCAAATATCTTGCTTCTCAGTCTAGACATTGCTACAGCTAAAATATTTACTTTGTTTTTAAATATTTTTCAAAGTAAATCAGCCTTTGAAGATAGATCAGCATTAAATAATAATGATGTCAGTAAAAATTTCAGTATATAAGCCCATAAAGTTTCTCCAATGTTCATTCTGATTTTAACTGATCTGACTTAGAGGTTGAGCTTTACCTGTAACATTTGAGCAGTAAACTACAGTAAGAGAATATCTTTGTCTTCTTCTTCGAGCCTTGCTCTCTTCAGAGAACTTAGTCTTAAATGGAGGAAAATAATTTCCCGATACGTTATAAGAAGGATTGGGGAACCTTCAGAGAACTTAGTCAGCCTCACAGAATCCTCCGATCCACTACTAGAAGAAATCGGAGGGTAGTATAAGAGAAACTTCTGCGATTTCTATACGGTACCAGATACTCCAGAGTAACAAATTCTTGCTGCCACTTAACCAGAACCCACGTCAAGTTCGAACCGCTCAAGGCCATAGACGGAGAGGTTAACATATACCTTTAACCTTTGGTTAGCTTCCGCCCGAATTGTTCATTCTGACGAAGGTCAAGCTTTTCACTCCACCTTAGACCTACAGTTTAACGTGGAATCCGAACCACGCCCCACCAGCAGCCCAGCGTCTTAACCACTATGCCACCTAGGGTACCCATTTATCTACCAACTACATTCTTTAGTGTGTGGAAGGATGAACAGCTGGGTTTTGCTGCACGCCGGCTGCCGTCACCGGGTTTCGAACTCGGGGCCGATGGATTCGTAGTTAGCGACGCTAACCACTACACCACACACTATATATATATATATATATATTATACTGTATGAACTGTACCGGTATGGTTAATTCTTTATTGCTTTTGTATCTCACATACCTGAATATATTGCCTAAAAATTAAATATAATTAAATAGTTAGTTACTGGCTAATGATTAATGTGTATATTGTTGGAATAACTCTTTCATTTAATGAGACAAAAGTTTATTATTGTATAGTATAGCTAATACAAGGTTAAATAAATTAATCTTTGCCGATGATGCAAAATTTAGTTTTATTAAATTTGTTAACTTTTGGCCAAGTATTTTACGGTTGGGTGTTGATAAATCAAAGGTTCTCATGAGTATGAGTTAAGGAGAGATCCTCTGGTTAGAAGGTACGTCATACAAATACCATAGTATTCCCTGTAAAACTCGCCTGTCGTTTTCTATTAATTGGATATATTAAGAATGTTTTTTTTTGCACAAACCTACGTATCTGATTATATATATATATATATACAAGGTGGATTCCGGTTAATTGGGACATATCGGGACTAGAATACTTTGGCCCAATTAAGCGGCTGCCCCAATTATACGAAGTTGCACGTAAAGAGTTAAAAAGGTACACATAAGACAAAAGACAAACTTTCCATTTATTGGGTTACAAAAATACTTACGGTATATGAACTGAAACAAATGGTGCAAATCAGAGAAAAATATTTACCCTAAAAACAAATTTGATTCATGTACGTATTAAACACGCATGTAGTTCTTAACAGTTAATGACGTTGGAGGAATTTATCGATTGTTCCCTGCCGTGTTCTCTTGATTGACTGCAACTGAACAAAGTCAGCGCAGGTATCTAGTGCAGATATAGGAGTGCCTTCATTGCCTTCCTGCATGAAATAGCGTCGTAATCCAGCAATAAATTTCCTGGCAGCCTGGTTAGTAACTCGTTCAAGCTCAGGTGTGTCATCCACATCGCTTTCCTGGTCTTCTGATGTCTTCTGGTGTTTTGCTGCAATTTGTTCAACAATTGCGTCCTCACAATCTTCATTTTCATTATAAGATTGAAGACTATTGTCGATGCATGCAAACTCTTCGTAGTTTCTGACGTGTTGCACTTCCAAAATGGCGTCATTTTCACTATCGACCGTATCTGGCATCTCCAAGCCTGAGTGTTCAAAACTACAGTGAGCAAAGCAATTCTGAATGGTCTTGGTGCTTATTCCTCGCCAACTATCGGCAATAAACTGTAGTGCATGTAAAAGTTTAACCTTTGCACTGACTTCCTTAGCTGTTGAAGATGATGTCATTAGATTTTCTTCAATTGCTTCAAGGATGTAGTTTACCAACTTTCCGCGATACAAGGTCTTCAAATTTTTTATGATTCCCATATCTATTGGCTGCACCAAGGATGTGGTGTTGGGAGGCAGAAATTCCAGTTGGATATTTAAAAAAAAATCTAAATGAGGGTGTGCTGCGCAGTTGTCAAGAAGCAGCAGAATTTTTCTCGACTTCTGTTGTAATTCCACAGCCCGGTATAGCAATTACTGGCCCAATTAAACGGCATGGTGTCCCAAATAAGCAAATAAGCGAAGCAAATTCTGGTTATATTCTCGATTTGTTTTTGTTCTTCAAGATTTGTCCCAAATAAACGGCTGCCCCGATTAACCGGTGGCCCTATTAACTGGAATCTACTGTGTGTATATATGTATATTAGTGGTGGACCGGATGTCAGTTTTTCAGCACCTGCGGATGCGCATGCGAATTTTTAATTTCAATATCCGCGGATGTGGATGCGGATTCAGATATTTAGTTAATCTATCAAATAATATAGATCAATATATGACATAATTTTTAAAATTTCGTGATATTACTATTATGGCAGACAATGCATAAGAATTAAAATTAATATTAATGTTTTTATTATGATAAAAATAATAACTTTCTCAAGAGTTTCAGCCACAGAAAATTCAATGAAACAAGTTTCATTCACTTTTCTGTGTTGCCAGGTATTTATATTTTGAGGTTTATATATTTGTTTGTTCATTAATAATTAATACTTTACATGAAATGTGCATGACTGGGCCTTATAAGCTAATTTAATTGTAAATTGCATAATTTATTAGAGGTAATATCCGCATAACATCCGCAGTCAGAAGTGCGGATGCGGATGCGGATTTCCGGTTCACCACTAATATATATATATATATATTATATAATGTTAATGGTATGTTCATGTTAAGTTTAATAAGCTCATAGGATTTGAAATGGAAGCATAAAATAGCATAATATTCATGAAATGCGTGATCGCTAGTTTCCCTTATGAGATGGAATCCATAGCCTTAGTACCCTAACCTGAGTAATAAACTTATAATTATGGACAAAAGTGAAATAAAATAAAAATTTATGTACTGAAACTTGTAATAATAAAAATAACATCAACTAGTCATCGTTATAAGTAGCTGAAACATTAAATTAGACACAACACAAGCAGACCTACGTTAAAAGGAGATTATGGTTGAGTTGCCAACTTTTTTTATTGCGAAGGACTTTGAAACAAAATATTTAATTTAAATAATCTTAACATGTGTACATATATAATAATAATAAAAAATTATAGTAATAATAATAATATTAATGTTTAAGCGTATATTTACAAGTAGAAAACGGATTCGATGTTTCAGTAATTGTTCATGAATCTATCCGAATATGCATGACTAGACTGATTTTTGTTACCATAAATGTATTGAACATTTTCATGGTTTTAAAGCTGCATTATAGAACTCGATGTAGACGGTGAGATATATGTTTGATTTAGTGCTAGCATTTCTTTAAGTTTATCTTACAGATGTATAGCTTAGAACAACAGTTACAGTTTATCCGGCTGAGCTATATGACAATGAAGGAAGACGTATCGAAATTTGAACTTATGAAATATAAATTACAAGTATTCAAATGTATATATATATATATATATGTTAACCCCTCCGTCTGTGGCCTTGGGGTTCTGGTTAGGGGGCAGCAACGGATTTCTTACTCTGGAGTATTTGGTACCGTGTTGGGAATCGCAGAAGTTTCTCTTATACTACTCTCCAATTTATTGTTGCAGTGGGTCGGAGGATTCTGTGAAGCAGACTTAATTCTCTGAAGATTCCCCGATTCTTCTTAAAGATATCAGGAAATTATTTTTCTCTATTTAAGACTAAGTTCTCTAAGAGAGCAAGGCTCGAAGGAGAAGACAAAGATATTCTCTTACTGTAGTTTACTGCTAAAATCTTACAGGTAATGCTCAGCCTCTAAGTCAGATCAGTTAAAATCAGAATGAACATTGGAGAAATTTTATGAGCTTATATACTGAAATTTTTACTGACATCATTATTATTCAATTCATTCAGTTAACCTAACCTGGCACTCAGTTGACCTAACCGGACACTCAGTTGACCTAACAAGGCATTCATTTAACCTAACCAGGCATTCAATTAACCTAACCAGTTGGTTAATTTTTACATTTACTTCTCATTTTAAAGTTGCTTAAAATTAATCGGAACCTACGGGAAAATTATTGATAATAATTTTTTATAGGACTTTATCTTTTTTCTAGCATGTCTGCTTAACTTTGCTTTTTAATCGGAGAATACGTCCATGAATATACGTCGTGTTTATATCATTTCGATATACGTCGTGTTTAAATAGAGTTTGATGAAAGACATCGGTGTGTGGTCGTTTCAAATCGTACACAACGCGTTGCGATTGTTTCAGAACGGCCATGAAGCAAAAAAATATCTAACATCGGTGTGTGGTTTCTTAGGTGTATCCACAACGCGTTGTGGCTGTTTTTTTCGCTCACTGAGCGATTTCGATGTTTGGGCGTAACATATATATATATATATATATATATATATATATATATATATATATATGCTGGGGAGAAGTCCAGTACGCATATTTTCAGTCACTTCGATTTCGATTTCACCCGAAACTTTTTATGATTTTCATATAGTACATCAGCTCTTTGCCAAAATATATCTCTTCAGATCTTGAGCCATGCAATATTTGCTTATAGAAAGGAAAACCTGTCGCAAAGAGGCATTTAATTACCCATCTGATATAACCTGTTGCAGCTTACTTTATTGTAATCAGGATAACGCATTTTATTTACAAATGTAAGGTCGATATCAATGGCAAATTTAGACAACTAAATATTTTATAACCCCTCAAGCATTCCGCTCATAAGAAATAGAACACGTTATTCAACAATCTATCACGTATTCACGTCAAAATCACCCATTTTCAGCGATTTGAAGCTGTGCAGTGATTTTAATTACCGATATAAAAATACTATGAATGTAATTTCGCCTAAAAACAGGCTGAAATATCGATTAATAACAGAATACTAATAAAAAGCTAGGAACAGTGTGCATTACTCTATTACTAGTCATTTCACGTGTAATCTAGAATTAAATACACATTATGTATCGTTATCCAACGCCCATATCCAGCATCGGACTCTGTATAGTAAAGGCAACACACCTATAACATTGGCTTTGTGTTTTTATTTATGTCGATAATAATAATAATAATAATTAATGAATGAAAACTAATACATAACCACCTTTGATTAGCTTCCCCCAAATTGTTCATTCTGACGTAGGCCAGCCAAGCTTTTCACTCCACCTTATACCTACAGTTTAACGGAAAATCCGAACCACGCTTAATTAACGGAGAATTCGAACCACGCACCACCAGCAGCCCAGCGCCTTAACCACTAGACCACCCAGGGTACTCATAAATATATATATATCAGTTTTATTTCTACCCATCCTTTTTGTCATTCAAATAAATTCATTTACAGTCCTTTCTCCTGATAAAGCTCAAAACCCATGCTCAAACCTGGTCACTATCACAATCCTCTTGGTCACTGTGTTATACTGCAATATTTCTCAGGGAAATTGTACTGTCGCCCTTCTTACCTTTAACTCATCAAAGACCTTTTAAATTGAACAATCTGCTTATACATCTCTATACCGGAGAATCCACCCTCCACATTCCTATTCCTCTTCCCGTTTTAAGACCGACCGCATTTGGTTCAGATGTATAGTGTTTGACAAAGAAACCTTTTCGGTTCTATTAGATAGAAGATGGGGAGTGCTGGAACATCCATTTTTTCCTGTCACTGTCCTCCTTAACTGATCTTTTTCCGTGGCTCATCTACCCTGCGAGCAATCCAGCATGATCCCAAACACACCCACACACACACACACACACACACACACACACACACACAAACCGTCTCACCCTACTACTCACTACATATACTGTAGTGTTACACACTACATAATCCTTTCAAATTTAAAAAAGACGGCAACTTGAAGATCCTCGGAGTCCTCTGAGGAGGGGACCTTAAATGTCCCCACTTCTGGCTCCCAGCTGGCGATACAGGGAACACAGACACTGGATAGCGGGGATGGATCTGCAACCACTCATTCGAAATGTTCTTGCTCCTCAGCCTGATTCATAAATTTCTGCAACATTCGTGGTCTTTTCTCCAATTTTCATTCAGCTGAACACCACCTCTCCTCCAAACCTCATCCCTCACTGAAGATCAGGTTCCGGCGATGAGAGTCAGCAACCCCTTTTCTGTACCCATTTACTTTATCTATACTCGGATTCACTCCAAAGATGGATGCTGCGTATATGTACTCAATGACCTAACTTGTTCTCGTATTTCCGAACCCCCGAATTCTTTACCCTCTGGCTACGCTTTACCTTCCAATCGCAAACTAAATATACCTGCACTGTTTCCCTTTCTCCTAATTCTATTGCCTATCTAAAATTCTTTAACTACCTCACTTTCAAAGTGGAATACATTCTATTCCGCTCTCCATTGCTGAAATCTTCATTTTAGGAGATTTCAATGTTCATCAACACCTTTGGCTTTCCTGAATGACCTAGAACTGCTTGTTCTAATTCATCGCACTCTTTCAGGCATCTAGCTAAGAACCTCTTCAACAGCTTTACCACCTCTTCTTTCCCACCTCTCTTCCACCCCGACGGCTCAGCTACCGGATCTTCTCCTGACAATGCTAAACTCTTGGCTCAAACTTTCGCTTCCACCTCAACCTTGGACGATTCCGGTGCTGTTCCTCCATCTCCTCCACCCTCTGACATTATTATGTCTGAAATTAGAATCGTTCCAAAAATGTTCTTTCTGGCCGATCTGGGGTCAGCTCTAGGTTGGTGTACGGTCCTGATGGTGTTCCGCCTGTTGTTCTCGTGCTTCATTTCTAACATCCTACCTAGGCAAACTCTTACGTTTTTGTCTCTCATCTGGTACTTTGGCTTCCTCCTAAAAGTTTGGTTTCATTCAACCTGTCCCAAGGAAGATTAACCGCTCTAAACCCTTCAGCTATAGTCAAATTGTTTTGATTTCTTGCCTTTCTAAAATTTGTTATTTTATTCTTCATAGGAAGAATCTTAAACACCTTTCTTCTCACAATCTTCTTTCAGATCGTCAGTATGGGACTGACTCCCCAAAGATACTTCTACCGGCGATCTTATTGCATATCGCTCTGACTCATGGTCTTCCTCCTTTCAGGATTTCGGTGAAACTCTTGCTATTACGCTAGACATATCGAAAACATTTGATAGAGTGTAGTACAAATTTTAAATATCCAAAAATGCCATCCTTCGGCTTTTATCCTTCTACCTGTGCCTTCACCTCTAATTCTCCCTCTAGCCCAGGGGTCACCAACCTGGGCGGTAGCGCCCACTAGTGGGCTCACATTAAAGGTAATTAAACATTTATTTCATTATTTATTTTATCGATTATATTGATTTATTCTTTTTGATCTAAGGAGGGCGATAAGCTTTTTTAATTTTAAAAAAATCGTAAAAGTGGGCGGTGAACAAATAAAAGGTTGGTGACCCCTGCTCTAGCCGCTCTATAGCTGCGGTTGTAGATGGCTACTGTTCTTCTCCAAAAGCTATCAACAGAGGCGTTCCTCAGGGACTCTGTTCTGTCAGCCAATCTTTTCCTTTTATTTATTAATGATCTTAAATTCGCCCTTCCTCTCCTATTCACTCCTATGCCGATGATCCCACACTTAACTTCTCCACCCGCTTCCCAGTGTTTCCTTCTCAACAGTCGCACTATGACTCGTGTAGGGCGACTATGGAACACCTGATCTCTGATCTTTGTTATCTCTGATTGGGACAGAGAACACCTTGTGACTTTCATTGGATCAAAACTCGGTTCCTACGCCTGTCTACTCGACACAATCTTCAACACGACTATAACCTTGCTTTCAACAATATACAACTCAGTCCTTCCTCTTCTCTTAACATTCCCGACGCCTCCTTTCTTATGATCTTTCCTGTGAAGATCACATATACCCTCTCTCTCTAAAACAGCTTCTAAGAGGTTGGGTGTGGAGTACTGCCTACATAGTTTCTTCGCCCTCGCTCAGTTGGTGCCTCTGTGCAGGGGTCTTATCCGTCTCTGTACGCAATACGCTTGGGGGCGTTTTCGTGGGCAATCGCCCAAGGCTCCTCCTTCCTGCATAAAAACAAAACAAAACAAAAAAAGAGCATTTTTAAACACTTGCCCGCATGAATGTAATTCTTTTCGCATATTATGGATTCATCATCTTTACACAAATACTTCAGCAACACGGTACTGGGGTTAGTACCTTTGATTAATTCCATAGGGTTTCTTACATTCCTCAAACTCAAAGAAGTTTTGATGTTTCTTGATAAAAAACTCCTTAACTTGTCAAAATGTTTTGAAGGCACAATACATTTAGAATATATATAAAAGATCATGTACAGAATTTCAAAATGATGCAACTTTGTCATTAATGAATCTACTCTCATTAATAACTCTACTAAGCAGAAACATAGATTTGATAAACCTTGTGGAGCTACTTATAATATATGTTGATAGCTTTGTGAACTTGATTTTTCTGGAAAATCTAACTATTGTTAAGAAGCTCGTATTCAGGAAGTTCCTCTTCTTTTCCAGGGAATCGTATAACGAACCCTTTAAAAGATCTTGAAATGCATTACCACCAACATGCTCAAGTGGCGGTAAGTGGGATCGAAAGAATAACCAGGGACCCTTTGACTCTACTACTGAAGTAACCCCTCAAGCAACCAGCCAAGACCCCTACACCTCCGCAGGTGTTAAAAGATCTAGGCCTGTTGAAGATCAATCTCCGGTCACGTGCGGTATGGAAGCTAAACGAACAAGGTTCAGCGGCTCGTTCAGCTCTGAGGACCAAGATCCATCGCCAACAAACTCATTATCGGAAGAACCAGATGATCAGTGTCCTGAAAAATTCCAACCTTACACGTCATATGCAACATTCCAAGCCCCTTCAAACGCAACCGCTACCCATACAGAGAGATTGAGTTCTCATTCATCCCACGGTGTATCTCAGTAGTATGGGCGCAAAATGGGAGAGTGCAATGCAATTGCAAATCTTGCATAAGTTATGCAACAAGGGGGAATGTTCCAAGTTGTTATGGAACAAAGGTGGAGGGGTACGTTGCAAGTTGTTGCAAAAAGGGGTAATGTTGCCAGATATTATACAACAAATGGGGAGGGGAATGTTGCAAGAGCAACAATGGGTTATGCAACTTGGAGGCAGAGTTATCCCCCAAGAGAAAGAGAGAGGAGAAGGAGAGAGAGAGAGAGAGAGAGAGAGAGAGAGAGAGAGAGGAGGTGAGGTGTTCGCCTGGCAGGAGCCAAGCGCATATTAAGACTTCAGCCGAGCGGCCGTTGTCTTAATATGTTCCTAATCAGCCAGCTGGCTTAATATGTTCCTAATCAGCCAGCTGGTTTAATCAGCCAGTTGGCTTATCTGGCTGAGTTGCCAGATTCCGCTATTTATTTAATTAAATCATATATTCTGTCTTAATCAGCCAGTTGGATTAGAAGGCTGAGTTGCCAGTTTGCGCTATTTATTTAATTAAAGCATATATTCTGACTTATTCCGCCAGTTGGCTTAGAAAGCTTCTTAGAAGGCATAAATGGCCAGTATATATTAATAACTCACGAACGAATTAAAAGCTCATACAAACGCACATACACTCACCGAATGTACGCCCATAAAGCCCCTATTATCACACACACACACACACCGACTGTACGCCCATAAAGCCCCTATTATCACACACACACACCGACTGTACGCCATAAAGCCCCTATTATCACACACACACATATATATATATATATATATATATATATATATAAACTGATTAATGCATGCAAAGCCCAAATAGCAAAATACTAGCAAAAGATCGGCGCTACGCGCCGATTTTGCTAGATCTGCGGTGCTTGAACCTTCGACCCAAACCGAATTGTGGGCCTACGGCGTATTTTATTTTGAACATCAATAGCCCTTTATCTGGATATCGTTCCCATTCCTCTCACCTTGGGCCTCAGTAATTGGGGTGCCTGTGGCCCTCCAATTACTGGCGAAACAATTATTCGGTCAATAAAACTACAGAAAAGAACGCAGCCATGAAAATCTAAAACTTCACAAATCTTGATACGATGAACTCGGATGTGAAGCTCAAGATTTTCATGACTGCGTTCTTTTCTATAGTTTTATTGACCAAATAATTGAACCGACAGTAATTGGGGGGTCGCAGGCCCCTAATTAATGGGGGTTCAATTATTTGGTCAATAAAACTATAGTCATGAAAATCTTAAGCTTCACAAATATTGACACAATGTGAAGCTCAAGATTTTCATTGATGCGTTCTTTTCTATAGTTTTATCGCGGTGCTAGGGGCCCTCGGGCACAGTAATTGGTGGTGGTAGGGTGGGGGCTGGTCACACATATATTTTCGTTCATTACTCATCACCCCCATCCACCATACGATGTTTGGTCGAAATCGGTTCAGAAACGTAAAAGTTTTTTCTGCGGACAGAGAGGCAGACACATTTTTGCTAAATTATAATAGTAATGATGCCCGATTAGGTTAATTAAATGGCCGGTTAGGTCAACTGAATGCTCGAATAGATTAATTGAATGGCCCGGGTACGTTAATTGAATGCCCGGTTAGTTTAATTTTACACCCTTGACTATTGGTTAGGTTAAGTCATGATATTTTCGTTAAAGCCAACGAAAATATCACGACTTAACCTAACCAATCGTCAAGGGCGTACAGATGACCTAACCTGGCATTCAATGAACCTAACCGGGTATTCAATAATTTTACCTTAGGTTTCGTAGTGATCTTGATGACGTCATTTAATGTTTTAAAATTAATTATTTAATTTATTAACACACACGTGCACAACCTCGGGACCTAATCAATATGTGTGTGAAGTTTCATGTTTGTAACTGCTTCCATTTTGGAGTTATGGCTGATGGCTGGAACACACACACACACACACACACACACACACACACACACACACACACACACGTCTTTTTTTATTATTATTATTATTATTATTATAGATAAACAATAGACTGGTACAAATTTATAACTGAAAGACTTCCGAAAATCAACAATTTTTGATAAAGAAAAGGGGAGAATTGGTTTTGTAGGCCTAGGGGGTCCGAAATTTTCATAAAATGGAAAACAATTGCTATTTTCTTACTTACAGCGACAGGCATAATGATATTAGGATACGTAATAGAAATTTTGTAATATTTTAAAGTGGAGAAAATAAATAATTTTCTAAAAATGATCTTCAACTATAAAAGCGCATCTAATCAGATAACTTAATTAACGTATTTCTATGACAACTAAAAAATAGAATGATAAATCAATATCCTATCAATTTGTTTGTGTATACGTAAAATTATTTGTACAAAAGCCACAGTAATAAAAGGCACAAACGAACGTCACGGTAAATAATTTCGAGTGTGGCTCGTTTAACTTTAAATTCGTGTTTATTTAAATTGCCCGTTTTAATTATGTAATGTTTTGTATTGAATCGATGGGGGAAGGAATTATGTTAGGGAATTGTTTTTTAGCATGGGCACTGCAAAATAAAAAGACGCATCGAATGGTGAAAACCGCATTGTTCTACACCAATTGTAGCGACCTGTAGGTGTGCGCAAAAAAACTGTTATATATATATATATATATATATATTTATATATATATGTATGTATCTATATATATATATATATATATATATATATATATATATATATATATATATGGCTTCATTTCTGAAATAGTATATTAGATATACGAGCACAACCACCACTCAAAAAAAATCACATCACCAACAATCGTCTAAGTATACACTTTTAGGAGCTCATCTCATCAACAGCACATGGTGAGATTAGGGCTACGACTTCTAGGAGCTCATCCCATCAACACCAAGTAACAACAACCCACCAACCACCTCCTCCACCGCCTTACTTATCAACTCCTGATAGACCGACAAGGTCTCTAAATCTGACCCAATAGACAGAGCTATTGAACATAAACAAATACGTTTATGGTGCCAAGTCAAAAAAAAGGCAACGTCAATAGTTTTTCTATTGAGTTTCTCGTGGTTTAACGAGGCTTATTTTACATTTGTTGGGGCGATCTTTTTTACAAAAAATCGAATAAGATAACTTATTCATTTTTCCTCTTTTGGTCAATTATTTTGTTTCACTATAAATTTATCTTTAAGACATCAATATATCTTTAAGCCTTGTTACAAAAAATATTAATATGATTTTAAAAACAAAATACATTCTGCCTCGGGGTAACTTATTCATTTTTCTCATTTACTTGCAGCCCTGCCGCGACATTGCTACATTATTTTTTAATATAATTAAAACCATCATTCACGATCATATTAAATCATACTGGTGAAGATATCCTGAAATAATGATGCAAATTTATTTTAAAAGGTATAGTCTGTTCGAAGTATCTTAAACTTTCATGCAAAAAAAAATAATCAACTAGATTTTAAGTTTAACTGGTTTACCCCAATAAATATCGTTTTCTAAACATATTTATAAAAAAATGGAATTTATGGCATAACTCATATAATTGCACCTTCTACAATTCAATAATTGGATTTAACATGATTTACTGCATTATATTTTTTGTAATTTTAAACGAGCTTTTGGGACATATTAAATTAAGTATTCTTCAGTGCAATTCACGAATTAAACACGTTCTTGAGGATTCGAATTCGAATACAGCGTGTTGTTACAAAAACATTTAAAAACGTAGAAGATTGGATTCTATCCACACGCCCCAGATTTCACGGGGCAACCAATTACAGCCATGTGGGCGGAGCCCAGGACCTCTGTTTGGCCGCTATGCAGATCTGCGTGTCAAGCTCCGCCCAAAATTCACCGATAGCCAATAGGAAGCTAGCGTTTCGGGAGTTATGGGTTGGTCAAAAACCCCTTTTATAAAAGGGAGCAGTTCATCTCAGAGCCTCAGTTCGTATGTTTTCTCGCTTAGGGCTTTTCAAATATACACTATGAGTCAGTTATCGCTCTACAATTCTCCTGATTTGTTTGAAGATCAAAATTTCTACTCATCAGCTGCGCTCCACCTTTTCAGCGCTGCAGATCGGAATGAACTTTTATCTACGCAGATTGTTAAGGAAAATTGTGACGAAATGCAAGAACCGTTCAATGCAGACGATATTAAAATGTAAGCGATTATATTCTGCGGTTCATTCAGTGTTAACTTATAAGTGCCATAATAATTGTTTTGAAAAAAGCCGCAATAAACGCGTTTTGAAAAATATTTTTAATTATTCTGTTTCCTTCGGGGCTATTTCGGCATATATATAATATATATATATATATATATATATATATATATATAAGGTGGAGCTTTAATAATACACTACTCGATAATTTAAAGATGTATTATTTCTCGTTTATAATTAGTAATCTAATTTCCTTTTATTCTGAATTTTTCTACAAAGTAAAAATTAATCCCATTAATTTATAATTATTGTCTGTTTCCATCGTAATTATTTCGCATATATATATATATATATATATATATATATATATATATATATATGGTGGAGCTTTAATATTTTTTCGATAATTCAGCACCGCAGTAGGAATTTTAAATTACCCAAACTTTTAAGAATTATCTGCTTTTTTATTATATTTTTTTAATTCGTAGCATTTTCTCTTATTGTAACTATTTTTACTTAACCTTATAAGACCGATGCGGAACTTGATCGTGTTGTAGCTACTTTTGATGAAAGGGGAATAAATGATATGGATGCTTCTCCGCACAGCCAACCCAGTGACCTGAATACAGAAGTCGAGGTATTGGCTCACATCCGGACCAGCGAGTGCCAGGTCATCGAGGAACTAATGTAAGTATTTTTGAGGTTAAGAACAAAACACATTGTATTTTCACTTATTAAATGGTAAAAAACATGTACAAAGCGGAACCAGTGTCCGTTAAATAAGTCTTAATGGCTACATTTTACAGTTACAAATGTATATACAGCTTTACACAATATAGATAGATACCTTTACACAATACAGCGGGTGCTAATATGTGGGAACCTTTGTTTTATCTGTCTGCATACACTTTTATCGTTCATCTCTCTGTCGCACAAATCAAATAATTTAAAAAAATTTATAAATCCCTTCCCACTTGACATGTGCAGGAAAAATGAAAGGCAATATAGGCCGCACGTTTCGCAATAATATCCTGAAAGCGATACGGGTTCCACACAATCTCAGGTACATGTAATTGTGCGATAAACTGCACAACCACAGATTCATTCCTCGGCTAAGTGCCGAGTGAGTCAAAATAGTACATTCTTTCCCTATTTTTAAGATAGATTGCAAACCAATGAATCCCCTCACCCCCACAATGTCGGTGTTAACGATAATCCCGTACCAGTTCAATATTTCATTCTTCACAAACACACCGATAAATTTTGAGGGTGTGAAACAGTCACTTTTCATTACTCTCTGGAGTGTATTCGCGTCCATTTTAAAAGTTTGTGACCACGTTCCTGAAAAGCTCAACTTCTATTAGTGCCTGTGATTCGAGGTAAACTACCACACTTACAGGCGCGTCTATAGGCTTGGCAAATTCCGAACTGACTGAGATATTCCCACTCTGCTGTGGACTTAAATGCGTATTTGTGCCAGCAGACAAGTCAGGCGTAATATCAAATGAATAAATGTCAAATTCTTGGACAAATACTTTCTTCGTTACACCAAACCCAAGTTCGTCACATGCGCCTGTATTATGAGCCAAACTACTATATGCTCTCGCGCAGAGCGGAAAAACAGCGTCTGATAAGTAGTCCGTAAAGATGGTCCCTCCCAAAGCGATGCCATTTACGTATAGAGTAATATTTTTGAGGCCGAAATTCTCGAATTTAAAGGCACTCTTTTTATATTTTCCATTCGTCGAGGCGTGGTCCTGCATTCCAATTAATATCCTTTTAGGTAGGATTCCAAGGGCCACATTTTCTAGATGCTTCGAGGCCAACCCGGCTGGCACCGTGTATAGTTTGATCTGTACCCTGTTAATTGGGTATTTTACTGTGGCGTGTATTAAGTCTTTCTCAATTCCTGTTTGTTTCAGGGAACTTAATTTCACTCGGCGTATACGCAAATACGTCTCCATGATGTGTATCACAACGGGTTTCGCGCCTTCTTCTTGATCAGACCCCAGATTTATGCAGATCTCAGGAATCGTGCGGTTAAGTTTCAACTTCATATCCACCCGGTTCATAAGCAGTTTCTCCTGGAATGTGAAATCTGTATGAAGACGTCCAAAACATTCGTATCTTTTTTTTAGAATTTTTAAATTTATCCTTTATACCATTTTCATCTTTAGTGTGGTAATATCTCTTGGCGGTTAAAAAGGTGTCCTTCGCTTCTTTTGAAAAGTTGAGGACATTTTCCAGATAGGCTCGGAGGTGGTAGTACCCCGTTCCTGCCGAGATGTTAATCTGGTTTAAATACACTTCACACTGGCTGAATATGGAGTGTAAAATGTTGGTTTCAGGGAAGGCAGAGTAACTATCATCGCAGTCCGTTCCATCAGAATGGGCTATACGCAGTTTAGCGTACATGTTCATGCAGCTCGGGTCAAAAAAGTAAGGGCCTGAGCTGGGTATCACGAATTCTAAAGGGGCACTCGGCGAACTAATTGTGTTAAATGGGTTAATTGTAATAAAGTCGCTATGCTCAATAGAGACCTGAGTGGGGGCATATCAAAGAGGGATAGTTCCGATTTACAGCATTGTGAACTACACGGATGGATGAAACGCGCCATGACGAGTCAGAAATAGTGCCATGTCCCTCGACAAGTATTAGTCAGCCTATGATTCGTGAGAGTAGTGTCCTCAGTTTATATCAATTAAAAAAATTATCAGCCATAGGTTTCATACGCTTAGAGCACTTCTTTTTTATTTCCTTTTACGTTTAGCGCCACGTGATGGCAACCCCCTCTTCCTGGCAGAGCTCTTCTTTCCGACACCACGCATTTTTCTCTTTGCATCTTTGATGATTTCGTCCCGTGTACGTTTTAAATGTTTTTTTAGAGCTTCTTTAGGCTTAGTTCCGCCCATTATGTCTTCTGCTCCGTTAAAACCTGTTTGTAACGCCTTCCGCCCTAGGTACCTGGCACCCCTCTTCAACAGTGGGACAGCGGTGCGTAGTATGGATGAAAAAATGGATCCAAGTCCACTCCCACGCTGGTATCTCACTCCTCGGTAGACTGTGAATGGCCTTCGAGTCATTATAAACGGCGAAAGTGTAGTTTCACTGTTAAGCTCCCATCACCGAATGGGAAATTTTTTCCATCAATCGTTCTTATATATATCGAGATGTTGGTTAATAGATTAGTCGCAACATTCACATAATGGGGCTTGTCATATGTAATACTCAAACTTTTCCCTCTAAGGTTGGGGATGTGTGCAATGCGCAGCAGGCGCGCCTGGGTGTCCCCAAGAAATTGGTGCTCTACCATATTGCTGTAAATATAGCACATGTCTGGGGGTGGAGAGCTTCACTCAATTTCTTCATCTTCAATTGATACATTAAGCTGGACAAGTCATGCTGTGCCTCGTGAAAGGTATCTCTTTGGAGAGCTGCGCTATATCGGCCCTCAGCCACAATTGTGAACAGCTCTTTATCTTTAATATTTCTACTAAGCGTTGAGTTTAACTTCAATGTGCATGCAGGCGTGTCTATGTCTACGATTTCAAAAAGTAAATCGTTTGTCAGGTACGACTTTTCAAGACTCTTGTTTAACCCCGTAACAATGCCCATGGCTGTATCATAATGCCCTATTCCTAGCGATATATTTGTGCTTTAGTACTGTTTATCACCGAACAGGACTGAACGCATAGTATTTGCTGAGGTTATGCCTAATTTTTCGCACTCATCGATTCTTCTAATGATCAAAAATATGATTTGCTCATTTTCAAGAGTTAAAAATTTGGAGACTAATTGGAGTTCACATAAGCCCACCACATACGAATCTCGCTCCAATTCAATAGTTCCGTGGAGTTCTGTTACAAAGTTGGCGAGGGTGTTGTTAGGATGTACAGACAGAGAAGAGGAGGATGGGAGTGTGACAGAGAAGTGGCTAGGCGCCGTGTTGCATACTAATTAAGCTTGATTATTGCAGCAGCTTTTATATAGGTGTTGAAGCTTTCTGGGTAACCCAGCCATTTCACCAGGTATATTTTTCTCTTTCCTGAACCTTTGCTGCATAAAATGCTTTCAATTTTAAACACACTTTTTCCTAAATTAAATGTCACTTTCTGCAACTCGCGGTAAAAGCCTCCAGCGACCTCTTCCCCATTCAAATCATCAACGTAATACATCATTATCTCACATTTAGGTCTCATAGCACGAACTTTAAAAATCTCACGTGTCCATCCTTGCTCAAATCCCTTCGCGAATTTATTTCCCGAACGTGATAGCCTTACATAATCATTGATTTTGAAATGTGTAGTGTGGTGACGGTGCTCCGTCTCTTCTCACCTCTGGCAGCGCACCTCTTTCTAAAACTTCGTTAGGCGTTGTGCCAATCGTACGGTGGTGTGAACGGTTGTATGATGAAGCCAATGACCCGAGAACGTTTATATATCTGTATGTTTTTTATGTGTAAAATAGCGATGCATGCGCTCCTTTATGGTACGTTGAACTCTTTCAGCTAAAGAGGCCTTATGTATAGAACTGCTAGTGTAGTAACTGATATTAAACTCTGTCAGCATGTTCTGAAAAGCGCGACCTATAAATTCTTTCCCCATATCCGTACAAAAATAGCCAGGAACCCTTTCTTCTTTTAACATCAACGTTTTGGTCGCTTTAGCAACTGTTTCAGGCGATTTATTTTTCAGGGGAATTAGCCACAGATATCTAGAGAATACATCTATTATGAATAGGATGTAGCGGTATCCGTCATTATACACTGAATATCTTTGCATGTCTGTTAAATCCGCTTGCCAAATAGAGTCAATCGAATCCGCGGTTGTCTTGGCCGTTTTAAACCTTTTTCTCACCGGTTTATGAAGTGTATAAGCATCCTGTTCCCGCAAAAACCGCTCAACATCTTTTTTCCTTACACCGTAAACACCTCTGTACAGTCTATTAACGCCACCATAGGAGGCGGGGTTAGAAATGTCATAATAGCGTTTACTTAATATGTTAGCCATTTGCGTATTTTAGAGACACGTGGATAAGGTTGGCCGTTTGTTCTCTTCTTTCTCTCTTCAGAGACGCTGCTGCTGGGGGCGATGGCGTACTCAGTTGTGACACATGCGAGACTTGATCCAGGTCTTTTAACCTATTCAGATTACCTATCAATGTTTTGGGGACATTTATTTGTTGTAGTCTTGCTTTAATATGCTTCCATCCTGTTGGTGAGGGTCTGTCCCACTTTCTCACCAGATCATGAACAATATCAACGATATTGGATCCTTGTACCCTTGTTCCTTCAACAATGACCTCGCCTGTATCGGCCCACTGTATGATGGGGTCCTCACTCAATAGATTATAAAGACTTAAGCCTTTATTCCTCAATGTATGTGGGAGGCTGTTTTTTAGCACATGTTCGATGTGTTGTGTTCCGTTGTTCTTTGGTTGGTCATCTCTAACGTCGGGGCCAGGTCCTGTGTCGCCATGCTCAGCACTACTCGCGCTGTGCCTAATAACCACGGGAGCTCTGTAGGATCTTATAATCTTCGTACTCATGAAGAAATTTCTGCAAAGCCTCTTGGTACAAGAGCCTTTTCTCATCAGGTGACTTTTCACTGTTTAATAGGGCTAGCAACTCGCTTTCCATTCTTTTAAGCCTACTTTTACGGGGTTCTAGAGCCGTGTCTGGAATCTTTGAACTTTGCAATGAAGCATACACCTCGTGCGGAATCACAACCACCTTCTTCATTATATTAATCTAGTCAGTAAAGGACCCAAAACTGAAAATAAGATGGGTAGGAATGATCCTCCTCTTTGTACAATAATTCGCTTTTTCTTACCCACAGTTTGACTTTTATGAGCGAGCGCTCGTATTATGTTCTTGTAACGACGTAAGCGAGCCTTCTGAGAGGGTTTCATTGGCACATTACATTTTATAACATTAAGACAGATTTCACAGATGCATTTTAAAAAGTCGAGTCGATATTTTTAACAAACATCTGTTGCAGTGGGGCAATCGTTGATAGATTTTTATTAATTCACGACATTTCTTCAGCCTTTTGTCATTCTGGAATATACACCGTTTCAGGTTCGCTTGGGAATATATTCGTTCTTAGAAGCACCCTAAACGTGTTTCGCGGGTGAAGGTCACAAAGCAAATATCCATAACGCTGGTTTGTGGCTTCTTTATAAACCTCCAAAAACTCCTTACGCTGATTCGGGAACATTTGATTGGCTAATACCCCAATTTGTGACACATCTCTACGTTGTGCGAATAAGACTAGATATTGTGTATTTAGCGACACATCGCGCATGTATCTATTTTTGAAAAATAGATTCTGGTTGATGAAGAATACGCTTATGTTAAGATGGTGGGAGAACACTGTAAATGTCTCGGCAAACGTTTTATCCATTTCCAACATGAGAGCGTCAATTACAATAACTGTATGCTCATTACCTTTTAACGAATTATCTTCATAGACACCCTTGTGGAACAAAATATCATCTTGGTACTCGTTGAACACTGATTGATACGTCGAATAGCACCATATTACTTTATGCACAAATTTTGAGAACATCTCCTTATCTTTAATGATTTTAAGCATAAATACAGTTTTTCCACATCCTGTAGGGCCAGATATAATACAAGTGGAGGGGCTTGTGAACCTGAATTTTTCTACAGATTCCATCTCTAACACGTCACACCCCTAAGTGGGTACAGAACTGTGAATGCCGACGATGTACTGCAC
Organism: Bathynomus jamesi; assembly: GCA_023014485.1. Taxonomy (NCBI): domain Eukaryota; kingdom Metazoa; phylum Arthropoda; class Malacostraca; order Isopoda; family Cirolanidae; genus Bathynomus; species Bathynomus jamesi. The sequence goes on along the minus strand of JAJOZX010000136.1, from coordinate 1,034,360 downwards.
CCCATCATCGATATCACAGACGAACCCGTTGACCCTGCAGCTACAGACCCCTTCCCCGCCGACGAGCCCTCACCAGCGACACCTATAGCATGTGACAGTTCAAAGCGGAAGCATGATGAAGAACCCTCCACGTCAGGTATAAAGCATGCCAGGATTGCTCCGGTTGTTAGATCCCCAGTAATAGATCCCCAACCCTCAAAGTCTTACGACACAACCCCCACAATAGTAATTAGAGTATGCTTTCAAGCCTTTAGAAGGATGTAGATAACCCGTTTCAAATGCGATCCGCTGCAAGTCGCAACCACGATCGCCTCATTATGTTTTACAGTGTTCAAGAATAACTTCATGCCTAAAGACACCTTAACAATCATTCACAGAAACCCCCGCAGTTATGGGCACAAGGCTATTTACTGGCTCATACACCTACAGCAGCAGACCGGGGTATACATAAAACATGCCCGCAAAACGGGTGAATTACCCGTTAAGGTCAATGGTCGTGTTTTTTGGGTTGATGGCCTAAGTGAGGATCCAGCCACTGGTGAGAAGAATGTGTATTCCATTAACGGCTGCTGGTGGCATGGAAACCCACGCGCTGAATGTGCCGTCACAGGGGACCTTTATTGAAGATCCCCCGCCGAAAGCCTCGCATGGGCCCGTAACCGTGATCAACTTATAGGCTCCCAGTTCACTCACAAAATCGTGTGGGAGCATGAGTATGATGCACAGTTGGAAACAGATGACCAGTACCGTAAAGAAATAAGGACCATCAAACGTTCAATGGTGTTGGACCCCGTCAAATGCGGTGACAGCTTGTTTGGAGGGCGCACAAACCCATTCAGGTTAAACTTTCCGCCTACAGTGGGCGTGAAACTCCACTACTACGACTTCTGGGGTTTATACCCATACGTGATGAAGAACAATCCGTACCCGTAAGTGCACCTGAAAAAATGGTGGGTCCCACCATACCAACCATCGAAGAGTTTTCAGCTAACTTGAATGAGCGCTACTTTGGACTCTCTTTCGTAGACGTGCTCCCCCCTCGCGATTTATGGATGCCGATCTTACCCGTCGTTATAGATCACAAGCTCATGTTTCCGCTGTGCGTGAAGTGCGCAGAAGAGAACAACGGTGATTGTGACCATACAGCCAACCAGCGTAAGATCAGAGGTGTATATACAAGCCCTGAGCTGGCCCTAGCCGTTCGTCATGGATACAGAATATTGAAGATACATGAGGTGTGGGGGTTTCAGAAGCTGCCCAACCTTTTCCCACTATATATAAACGCTTTTTTGAAGGATAAGATTGAGGCGTCAGGATATCCGCGAGGGGTTGATACCGAAGATAAAAAACGGCTTATATTCAGCGTTACCGTGCCCATTAAGGCATACAGTTTGACCGACCCAAAATTGTTAAGAATCCTGGCAAGCGCTTCAGTGCAATTTTGTGTCTAAACAGTCTTTGGGGGAAGTTTTGCACAAAATACCGGCAAAGGGAACGTCCATTTTGCACAAAGTTATTGCGAAGTCTGGGATTATGCCAACGCTCCCGATAAAGAGGTTATGGAGATCGTAAATGTAGGTAATACAATAAAGTACATTATCACTGAACTGGCCACAGATACATCACGGGTTACAAACATACCTGTAGCCAGTTTCACAGCGGCCTACGCCCGCATCAAACTTTGGTACCTATTGCATTCTCTTGGGCGGAGGGTGTTGTACGCTGACACAGATAGTGTGATATTCAGAGCGAGGGAAGGTGAATACATGCCCGCTATTGGGGTGTTTCTCGGAGAGCTAACTGATGAGATCAAGGATGAGTATGATGATGGTGCATACGCAGACTCAATTGTGTCAACAGGGCCAAAAACCTATGGTGTACGGGTGAGGGTAGGGGATGATATGAAGTATATCGTGAAGGATAAGGGCATCACGCTTAACCATGCGAACCGTCAAGTCGTTAACTTTGACTCGTTGAAGGATCTAGTGTGCTTGGAAGATGAGGGTGATCAGCTACCCCAACTGACGGTGGGGACGCACAATTTTAGGGCGCAGAAACTGGGGTGTATGAAGGAAATTAGGGGCAAGAAGGTATGCCGTAACACCTTTAGGAAGCGTTACCAGGTGTCTGGTACCTATGATATCGTACCTTTTGGTAATCCTTGATTGTATTATATGTATGTGTATTGATATGTTTATTTACCACGTATATTTGTTTCAATTAAGTTTACATTTTCTCTGCGTGCGTGCGTGTGTGTACAGTAAAAAGCTAAGCCCCGCCCACTGTAAGATCGGCAACGTGAGTCCTGCCACTACCTGAGCATATCTCTATCCCTGTGTGCTCAGTTGACCTCTGCATACCCTTGAGTTCAGACGTGTATTCTCCCGCGTAGAAGTAAAATAGTAATGGCTACCTTTTTTCTTGCGTGTTCAACATTTATGAAGTGGTATTCGGCGAAGTGCCAAAATGTGATGGATACTGAAAAACTCCCTATTCCCCCCTCCTTTGATACTTTTAAGGCTACATTGAGCCGTGCGATGGACCAAGATGTTCAAAACTCTACGGATATTCTGGCGAGAGCATTGTAGGATTTCGTAGTTCAAACGATGTATTGAAGTATGTTGTAGACCTAACCCTTATAAAGGCTCACATATTCCGCGAAGTAGAAAAAGCAACACGTTCAGAAGTTAAGCAACGGTTATAGATAGTGAGTCTTGTTGATGAGTTGGGTTACAAGCGATATTATATCATGTTACACCATGCCGACTACTCGTACCCTACGGTTGAGAATGTAAATCTTGTCATCATGGAAAATCTTAAGTATTTTTACCACTATATTAATATATATCATGAGGTTTGTAGGGAGGTTGTGGCTAATTGGCTGTGTGAGTTTTTAACAGACTTTAGAGACGATTATCGTTTGTTAAACAAAAAGGATAAATATGGGAATATGTTTCTCTCAAATAGTGCACCGGATTGTAAAGATGTTTAGTTTGTGGAAATGAACGTCTGGTGAGTGATAAAACATTAAAGCCGGTATTGTTTCATGTAGCGGAAAATTCTGTTTGTCCAAGGGCACAAGTGCTGGAACAGGCCTGTACGCGCTTCAGCAGTTTATGGTGTGTCTCGCTCCCCCACAGTGAGCCGCAAACTTGTGTACCTCACGAAACACACGAGTTCGAACAAACCCGTACACGTTTCATCAGCGTGACTCACTCCGCCCGTCGAGCCGATCCGTCCACCTGTGGTTCATAGTCATCTCAGAGCTTGAACCAAGTGGACGTGCGAATACGATGGAACTTCCTTTGAGAAGCATTCTCAACGCCTCGTACGATGTCTCCGTGACGAAGTCATTGCGCGTGTTCAGGCGTGAAACCGGCACCATTAACTATGTACTTGAAACGATTTGCAGGCAAGCAAGCAAACGTAATGTTATTTATTTAAGTGTTGAGGAGATGAAGAGAGTCTTCGTGATAGTTGAGAAGTGGGGAGAGGACCGTTATAAAATACCTGCAGGTGTAGGTACAAGAAGAGAGCAGATTAGTGACGCCCCCTCTTATGCCGTTGTTTGCACGTTGTGTATAAATAACGAACAGCCATGCAATGATATACGACTGATGTGGAAGAACGCATCTGGTAGTAACGTTCTTGTCCCTACGCGAAACCGTTTCATCCTCGACAGAATGTTTGAAATTGTCGGATTCCGCAAGCTGAAGCCTATATTAGAAGCTCGTGTTACGGATATGATTTATTTTGACACGGTTCTTGAATAAGCATACTCCGCTCTGTTCGACGGATTTATCGAATGTAGGAATGAACAAGGCGAGAATGGTCTAGAGCTGGATGCATATTTAAATGTTTAGATTCTTCGAAATATCCTGAACTTTGGAACAAAGCACTTGAGTGGTACAGGGCAGAACTTGCCTACACTGTTCACCCTGAAGAACTGTACCTCTATATAATGAATACCTGTCGTTACGACTTGGAAGATTATTTCAATTGCCGCGATGCAGAGTGAATCAGCGCTCACGGTTGAAAAGCTCGGGACGGTAAGAAAAAACCCTCGATTGGAAAGGCGTGTTTATAAACTTGTATTTAATAATGATGTTGTGATTAACGATGACCTCTTTGTGCGTGCTTTTGATTGTATTCTAGCCGTGTTTAAAGATAACTTGCAACCGAATGTAAAGTGGGCACAAAAATAGTATTGAACGATATGAAAGAAAGCCATTTATGTCGAGTATGGGCATCCGTATAAGTTAAACGGTGAAGTGTTGCTTGGACGGTTTTACCGTGTAGTACAAAGTAATAACAATGTGAATGTAGACTCGATTACGTGTGAGTTTAGCGTTTTGCGCCGTAGAACATAAAGGATGTATATTTAATTATTTAATTGTATATATATATATATATATATATATTTGCTGTACTAACATGTAATTGATTATACGTTTCGTATATTATTATTTTTAATTTTTTAATATACCCCATAGCACATAAAGGATGTATATTTATTTATTTAATTGTGTGTGTGTATATATATATATTTTTTTTTTTCCAGTACTAATATGCATTTCATTATACTTTTCGTATATTATTATTTTCAATATATTTCATTATTTAATATAACTGTGTATATATATTTTTTTTCTGTACTGATATATTGATATTACAACGTTTTGTATATTTTTTATTATATCTTTTCCTTCGTATGCTATTATTATTTTTTGATCATACATATATATTTCATTGTATATTTGTTATATATTCATCGTCCGTATGCTATTATTATTTTTGATCATATATATTCCATTGTATATTTATTTTCTATATATTTCCATTAATTCGCCTAAATAAACAGAATGATGTAATGATGTTTTATTTAATTCTTTTGGTTGTACACGGTATTTAATTATATCAATTGCCTGCTTGTAAAACAAATTTCGAAACCAGAATATATGCATTAATTAAATAAATAGCGCTATCTGGCAACTCAACCTGTACACCTGAACAAGCCATTTATGCCTTCTAAGTCAGCTGCCTGTTTAAGTCAGAATATATCCTTTAATAATATAAATAGCTCAAACTGGCAACTCAGCCAGATACGCCAACTGGTGGATTAAGCCAGAATATATGCTTTAATTAAATAAATAGCGCAAACTGGCAACTCAGCCAGATACGCCAACTGGTGGATTAAGCCAGAATATATGCTTTAATTAAATAAATAGCGCAAACTGGCAACTCAGCCTTCTAAGCCAACTGGCGGATTAAGCCAGACTATATGCTTTAATTAAATAAATAGAGCAATCTGGCAACTCAGCCAGATAAGCCAACTGGCTGATTAAACCAGCTGGCTGATTAGGAACATATTAAGACAACTGCCGCTCGGCAGAAGTCTTAATATGCGCTTGCCAGGCGAACACCTCTCCTCCTCTCTCTTTCCTTCTCCTCTCTCTCTTTCTCTTGAGGGATAAATCCGCCTCCAAGCTGCATAACCCCTTCTTGCCCTTGCAACATTCCCCCCTCCCCCTTTGCCGCATAACATCTTGCAACATTCCCCTCCCCATTGTTGCATAACTTGTGCAACCTTGATCAACATTTGCAATTGCATTGCACTCTCCCATCGTGCGCCCATACTACTTATCTCTTACCTTAATGCAAAATGTGAGTAATACCCCTACATTTCCTAGAAGTGGCTACAAAGCCAGGATTGATCCCCGAGTCGCATATTCGAAGGGTTTCGAACAAGGACTCACCAACGTAGTTCGATGTGTCATCGCATATGCTTTTCTGAACAATAATGATCGGGAGACCCGAGTAAGGCTGGCGTTTGTGCTTGATCCAAATAGCGAGGAGAGCAATCAGTTCTGGACAGTAATACTTTACAGACACATGCTGGCAGAAGATGTTGACTACATCCTTTCACGTTTTACATAAGCTTCTCAAAGTGGTTCAAAGTTTAGCCTGGAGAATTTCACGGTTGATATTGACCATGTATTTCGTGTTGCAGGATATACTTTCGCACCTTATACATTCAACTTCAATTCTCGGACTATTTACAGACGTTACAAACTCCGAGCGTCGCTGCGGAAATATTTGGTTGATGACGGTAGTGGAGCGTGCACGTAAACTGGCTGTGGACTGTAAACTTGATTTTAACTGTAATATGGGTCTTGAAGAGTTATACAGATCTATAGAAGCTAAGGCTAACAAAGACCCTAAGATTCACTCTAAGGTTAGCCCGAGAGAAAGGAGAGAGTAGGGGGTAAAATGAAGAGAATACGCGGTTAAGTAAGTAGCAAAACCTACCATTCGTGGGTTAACATTCATTCAGAAAAAGAGAAAGAAAGACTCACCATCTTCATCCGCCGGCCACTGCCGACAGGTCGGAAAAATAGTCGAAGAGAATAGGATAGGGGTGAAAGATGAAAATTAAAATAAGAACGCTTGCAAACCATGCAAACACAGTCTTAACTCAAACACTGTCATACCATGCAAACTACAGATGCAAGTAAAGAGAGGATAAGAAAAAAAAGTAGGAAGAGTATGACAAGAAGTGTGCTAGTTTACGCAACGAGCTACATCTAAGTTCGTGTTAGTCTAATTTATTTTTATTGCTGGCATATCACACACTGCCATGTCATAAGCTGGCATTAATCGTCGACAGACTCATCCTCGACCACTACCCCCAGAGCTCCTGTTGTTAATTGTTTTATTATTTTAAACAACGCTAATATTTTTAAAATGCCTATCTAAACGGTTCTTCAATATTTTAACGCTGGTAGAGTTCACGACGGACGCGGAAAGATTATTCCATTCATCAAATACTTTAAACGTAAAAGGTTTTTAGCGATGTTAGTTATGAAACGTCTGCCACGCAACTCAAATCCGTTATTACGAGTATTGCTCTTAATTATCGAAAGTGAACAGTTTGTCAAATTTTACGTTATCGATTTTATTAACGATTTTGAAAACTTCAATAAGCTCCCCCCTTTATCTCCTAGTTTCGAGTGAATGCAAGTCTAACTCTTTAATCCTATCTTCTAAGACTTGTGGCGCAATGACGGAATTAGTTTCGTGGGGCGACGTTGAACCCTTTCCAACCTATCAATATCCTCCCGCAAATTCGGGCACCAAAACTGAACGTCATATTCTAAATGAGGCCTGACTAGGGACTTGTAAAGTGGGACACCGCTACTTACATCCAACCACCCCGATTCACTACCATTAACAACGACCCTATGTTTCCTGGCACGAAGCCATTCCTCTAACCAGTTAGCTACCTGACCGCGTATATCGTGCGCTTTAACCTTCGCAATTAATATATGCGGAACTGAATCGAACGCTTTTTTAAAGTCTAAATAAATAACGTCAGCCGCTCTATGCCTATCGTATTCGCACACTATTTCATTACAAAACTCTAACCAAATTAGTTAAACAAGATTTATGGCGTCGAAACACATGCTGACTATTATTAATCAAATCGCGACTTTCTAAGTGATCGTCGATACGATCCCTAACTACGGATTCCAAAAGTTTACCGACAACTGACGTTAAACTAATATACCTTAATTGCTAGCTACTGTGCGGTCGCATTTTTTTTAAATAGGCGTAACGTTAGCTGATTTGAAGTCTTCAGGAATAATCCCCGCTTCGAGTGACTTGTTAAAAATTTTTGTTAAGGGGCCTACGATAACGTCTTTCAAATCTTTCAAATGTTTAGGATAAAGCGCGTCAGGGCCTGGAACCTTGTTCATTTTTAGCTTATCCATATGGTGCGCAATCTCACTCTCGTAAAGAGTTATTTCATTCAAAATAGTCTCGTGACTAAATGGAACGATATTGTCCACGTCGAGGACATTATTTACATCTACGGTAAAAACTGTCACGAAAAAGTTGTTGAAAATACCCGCCATCGCCTGAGCATCGGAAGCCAAAGCGCCGTTAATGTCCACTAGAGGGCCTATGTTATCTTTTATCGGCTTAAGATTATTGACATATTCAAAAGCTTTTTTGGATTATGTTTACTATCCGCAGCTATAAGTATCTCTAAATTACGCTTAACATTCCTAACAGATCTTTTAACCTGACGTCTAAGTTCGATATATCTATTAAAGTTAGCTACCGTGCCATTGAGCTTATTAAGTCTGTACGCTCTGTTATGCTCGTTTATGAATTCACCTATTTCTCTAGTCCACCACTTGGGCCTGCCATGATTTCTGGCGCGCTTGGGCCTTCGAGGAATAAACTCTCTTCCGATATTCATAAAACTTTCTTTAAACGCCTCCCAATGAAAATTTGCGTCATTACCCATAAATAAATTATCCCAGTCCACTGCTCTCATCCTGTCCTCAAAACTATAAAAATTAGCCCTACGAAAATCGGGGACTTCAATTACGGTACTATCCTTACTGTTTTCTGTGAATCGCTTAAACCTAATAATTTGGTGATCACTACATCCCAAACTCTCACCTACTTCTAAACCTTCGACTATATTATCGTCGTTCGTCATCACCACGTTTAAGATATTGTCACCGCGCGTTGCTTCGGTAATCATCTGTCGTAAAGAATTATCTTCCATGAACTCAATCAGTCACAAAGCCTCATCATTTCCAGTAAAAGTCTCGTAATTAACGTTAGAGCAGTTAAAGTCTCCGACAATTATACTATCCCGATTATTAATAAAGTTACCAAGAAGCAAGTAAAATCTAGTATCGGTATCGAGAGGTTGAACGGGAGGTCTATAAACAACAACAAAATTAAACTTAATTCTACGCGCCCTATCTTCAACGCATATCGCATTATTGCTGCCGGAAAATCTATCTTCACCTCGATCGCCAAAAGTGAATTACGAATGTACAGCAAAACGCCGCCACCAATCCTATGTAACCTATCATTAGTAAAGAGTTTAAAACCCGCTATATGAAGTTCCCCCAACAAGTCCCGACTCGCGGTATTTAACCACGTTTCGGTTATAGCAACTATATCGTAGTTCCCGGAATTTCTAATACTAAGCGCGTTACAATAAGAGACGTTTAAATTATTTTTTTACCACAGATCGATCGGCGTTTTAAACTATTTTTCACGTCGAGCCGGCGTTTCTCGGACCCACAACGTTTAAAGGCTTCGACCTATACAACTTTCGAACATTCTCATCGATTAACCTACCTAGCCTAGCATTCTCTACTTCATTGAAATGCACCCTATCTTTTGTAAAACGGGTAGGATCACTAAATTCTGACCACAGCTTTATCAAGGGTACATTTTCCTGAGCACAAATCTCTTATAGTTTAGTATTCAAAAATATTGTTTTTGACGTAATCCTAAGACCCAAATCATGCCTAGGGGTAATACCTAGAAGTAAAGACCTATCTGACCTTGCCTTCAGGGACCTAATTAACTCCCTATCTCTCTCCAATAGGTCAGGCACTCTCATATCGGACCTATACGAGTCGTTGCCCCCTACCATCGTCACCAACATCGAGTGACGGGAGACAACATGAATCCTATCTACTTCGTCTCTAATTTTGTCAACTCTGGCCCCTGGTAGATAGACCCTCCTTCTCTTGGTTGGATTCCGTTCAACAAACTCCATATTCATATGATGCACTAAGGAATCCCCAATTAAAATAGTTTCCCCCTCGTTCACATCCCTATCCAACTGGGCGAAAGCGTTCGAAACCTCGATAGAGGTGGATTCCTATCACCTAACGTACGTGGCCTAGCTCCACCCGTAACTTCTCTAAATCCCTCCCCGTCTACTAATCTCGGACCAACCTTAAACCCTTCCTCAACTCTCTCTAACCTTCCCGATAAGTTACCTTAGGGTTGCCAGACGTCCCGTATTTTACGGGACAGTTCCGCATTTGATCCAAAAATCCCGCGTCAAAATCCCGCGTTCAAAATGTCCCGCAAAAAATATTTTTTAAGCACATTTTTTAGGGATGAATTGACTTAGAATTTCAATATTATGTATAATAATTTCAATTTTTTCACGGTTTAATTGTTAAATATTGTAATAAAATTTTTCTAATTTTGTTTGTTGTAATCTTTGAAGAAATCTAGTTTCAATTTAAAAAAAAATTTGGTCTTAAAAAAAAACCTCAGAAATTTTTTTGTCCCGCACGGGCATTTCAAAAATCTGGCAACCCTAACCTACCTATACTAGAAACTATGTTCCTCACCTCACCCTTCAAATTACTAACGTCTTCAACGTTAGTATAGGTTCGGCCTTCGTCAACTGTAACCCTACCCCTGCCCTCATCAAGCGTTGCAAGTCTTTCCGTCACCTCGCGTACGCTACGTTTTATATCAACTATCTCTTCCTTTAAATCATAAAAGAAACAAACCGATCTCTCGGTAATCGCCATAGGATTGCCATTGTAATCCTTAAAATCCGTATACCACCGATTATCCCCACATCTAGCACACGACGCTTTCTGCGACGGCATCGCGCAAGTTAAAGTAGTTAACGTTTATAACCGTCACAAGTTTAAGTTAAATTAAGCCGGCACGCTATGAAAACTTCTAAATCGCTAAAAACCACGGATCTTTTCGGTTTTAGGTCCAGCATTGAATTTTTTTCACATTTTTGGTATACACGTACATTTTTACGTTGATTCCATTTCCGCAATCCGTTTCTTGGAGAAATAAACACGAAAAAAGTTATGTGCAAGTTTATTACGTTTACAGTTTCCAGAACACAGAACGGAACACAAACCAAAGTTTGCTACTTGCCAAACTGCACAATATCGTTCAGCATTTGGCGCACTAGATCTCTGCCTGCGTGTCGGCGACGCCAGAGAAACTCGCAGAGATACGAGCCGATCATGGAACGGTGCGTACCACACCGGCGCTTGTTACCGCATTTGAGTTGGTTCCACGTCGACTCTATCCGTTGCGTGTGCGCTCCAACTGAAGGGTCCAAGAAGTTTTCGCTGTGGTTCACTGTTTTGTGACTGAAGCTGTACCCTTCGAGCTGTTCGATGCGTTCATACGCTTTCCATTTGTCAGGTTACGTTAGGTTAGGTTTGGGTAGGGAAGGTTAGGGTAGGTTAGTTTAGGTTAGGGGAGGGTAGGTTAGGGTAGGATAGGTTAGTTTAGGTTAGGATAGGTTAGGTTAGGTTAGGTTTGGGTAGGGTAGGTTAAGGTAGGGTAGGTTAGGGTAGGGTAGGGTAGGTCAGGTTTGGGTAGGGTAGGGTAGGTTAGTTTAGTTTAGTTTAGGTTTGGGTAGGGTAGGTTAGGTAAGATTAGTTTAGGTTAGGTTAGTTTAGGTTAGGTTAGTTTAGGTTAGTTTAGGTTAGGTTAGGTTAGGTTTAGGTAGGTTAGGTTAGAGTAGGTTAGTTAAGGGTAGAGTAGGTTAGGTTAGGTTAGGTTTGGGTAAGGTAGGTTAGGGTATGGTAGGTTAGTTTGGGTTAGGGTAGGTTAGTATGGGTGGATATTTGAATACAAGTTTTGGGCCATAACTTTTTCATGTTTATTTCTCCAAGAAACGGATTGCAGAAATGGAATCAGCGTAAAAATCTTCGTCTATACCAAAAACATGGAAAAAATCCAATGCCGGACTTAAAACCGAGAAGACCCAAAACCACTAATATTCAGTTACTTAACTCTAACAATGTGAATATAAACGCAAATATATAAAATTCAGAACTTTTCAAAAGTAAATTTATCGGCAATATCGAAAAGTAGAAAAAATATCAGAGAGCCCATGGAATGCGTCCGCTCAGTAAGGAGTCTGGCTGACGAAGGTAGAAGAACAGATGAAAGTTAGGATTGTCGTGTTTGGTCTGGATCAAAATGGTAGAACAGCGTATGTATTTAAAAGCAGTATGAGAGACCATACAAGACCCCTACTTGTTTTAGGACTGGTGAGAGCAACTTACCTTCCTATTAGACGCATCAGAGATCTTTACGTAAACTATGATAAAATTCGAAAATATGGAAGACAACACGATATGTGTAAGGGATGTCTCGAGTTTACGAATGATCTGCTGAAGCATGGTAAGGATTGCCATACGGTATGTGAGCAGTGTAAGAGCCCCAGGTGTGAAAGTCGGGTAGATGAAGCTAAGAAGCTCGACTGTAATGGATGTAAGCGCATGTTTTTCAATAACATCTGTTTTGCACACCATAAATCGAATGGCACGTGCAGGAAAGTGAGGATTTGTGAATGTGGTATGTTTCACACATTGGATAGTTGGGGGAAATTCAAGCATAAATGTGATTAAATTGACTGTTCTACATGCCACGAGGCATAAAAGGCGGACGGAGTAAAGCATGTATGTTATATGAAAGAAACTAAGCCTAAAAATAGATCTTGTATAACTGTGTATTACATACTACAATATAGAAACATATACGGATGCTGAAACAAAAGAGGTTGTTCCACATTTACTCGTAAGTCAGACTGTGACGAGTGCGTGAACATTGAATGTGAAGAATGCCCCAAATATGGTAAATGGACAAACGATTTAAAACGATCGCACACAACAGCCGTGTGAAACTCTGTGTCCTATATTGTCAAGTTAGCTGACAAGTTCAAAAAAATGACTGTGTATATTCTTGCCCACACCGCCGCAAAATTTGACAAACAGTTCCTTTGTAAAGAACTGCTTCAGCACAAGTCATCAGAGATATTCACGGGTGATCTCATGAAAAGAGGAAACAAGCTTATACAGATGCAGATAAGGATAAATGTACAGTTTAAAGACACCCTGCTGTTAACACCATGTAAATTAGCCAAGCTACCCAAGGTGATTGGCGTAGCCGCCGAAGTATCAAAAGGCTATTTCCCTTACAAATTCCTCACTAGCGACACCTTAAATTATGTCGGTCCACCACCACCCCAAACACTATTTTAACTATGAATGTATGAGTACAGGTGAACGTGAAGATTTTGACCGCTACCACAGCAGTTTTAATGAAGATAGCGTTTACAATATAGCGTATGAGTGTGAATGATGTACGTGTACTTAGAGTATGCTTTCAAGCCTTTAGAAGTATGTACAAACCCGATTCAACTGTGATCCACAACAAGCAGCAACCACGATCGCCTCATTATGTTTTAATGTATTCAAGAATAACTTCATGCCTAAAGATACGCTAGCCGTCATTCCTCGAAACGCCCCGCGCATTTATGGGTATAAGGGTATTTACTGGCTCACACACACATACAACAGCAGAAAGGTGTTTATATAAAACACGCTCGTAACAGGGAGGAAGTGGCCATTAAGATCAATGGCCGTGTTTTTTGGGTAGACGGCTTAAGTGAGGATCCAACCACTGGTGAGAAGACGGTGTACTTCTTTAACGGTTGCTGGTGGATGGATGTCCACGCCCTGAGTGTGCCGTCACAGGGGACCTCCTTGGAAGATCCCCCGCCGACAGCCTCGCATCGACCCGTAACCGCGACCAGCTTATAAGTTCACAGCTCACTCACAAGGTTTTGTGGGAGCATGAATATGATGCCTCGATGGAAACCGATGAGCACTATCGTGAAGAAATAAGGGCCATCAAACGTACAATGGTGGTGGAGCCCCCCAAATGCGGAGACAGCTTGTTTGGAGGACCTAAAAAAACCCCTTCAAACTTTACTTTCCATCTACGGACGGGGTGAAGCTTCACTACTACGATTTCTGCTCATTATACCCTTACGTGATGAAGAACAATCCGTACCCCGTGGGTGCGCCTGAAAAACTAGTGGGCCATGCCACGCCTACCATCGAGGAGTTCTCAGCTAACTTGAGTGAGCGCTACTTTGGGCTTTCTTTCGTAGATGTGCTCCCTCCTCGCGATTTATGAATGCCGATCTTGCCTGTTGTTATAGGCCACAAACTCATGTTCCCTCTGTGTGTGAAATGCGCAAAGGAGAATAATGGTTACTGTAATTACACGATCAAACAGAGGAAGATCAAAGGCGTATATTCATGTTCTGAACTGTCCCTAGCCCTCCGTCACGAGTACAGAATACTGAAGATATATGAGGTGTGGAGGTTTCAGAAGCTCCCCAACCTTTTCACACCATATATAAATACTTTTTTGAAGGATAAGGTAGAAGCATCAGGATACCCACGAGGAGTTGAGACCGAAAATGAGAAAACGGCGTATATTCAACGCTACCATGATCGTGAGGGAATACAACTTGACCATGCCCAAATTGTGAGGAACCCTGGTAAGCGCTTTAACGCAAAGTTGTGCCTAAATAGTCTTTGGGCCAAGTTTGCCCAGAATACAGACAAGGGGAATGTACATTTAGCTCAAAGTTATAGCGAAGTCTGGGATTATGCAAACGCTAACGATAAAGAAGTTATGGAAATCGTGAATGTAAGTAATACGTACATAATAAGGTACAACCGAACCGAATTGGCTGCAGATATATCACGTGTCACAAACATACCTGTAGCCAGTTTCACAACAGCCTACGCACGTATCAAGCTGTGGTATCTGATGCATTCTCTCGGACAACGGGTTCTGTACGCTGATACAGATAGTGTGATATTCAGGGAGAGGGCAGGTGAATATATGTCTCCTATTGGGGAATTCCTTGGAGAGTTGACTGATGAGATTAAGGATGAGTATGGAGACATCGCATACGCTGACTCTTTCGTCTCAACAGGTCCAAAAACTTACGGTGTATACGTGAGGGTGGGGGATGAGTACAAGTACATCGTGAAGTCTAAAGGCGTCACGTTTAACCATGCCAACCGCCAGATCGTTAACTTTGATTCGCTCAAAGATCTAGTGAGCTCAGATGGTAATGACCAACCACCACCCCTGGTTGTGGGGACTCAAAACTTCAGAGCACAGAAGCTAGGGGACGTGAAGGAACTTAGGGAGACGAAGGTTTGTCGTAACACCTATAGGAAACGGTACCAGACGCCTGACAGCTACGACACCGTACCCTTTGCATACTGTATCGACTAGATGCATCCCTTGTAATGCTTAGTCGTATTTAATTATGTATGTATCTGTTACATCTTTTTTATTATATGTTATTGGTACCACTGTTTACGAGGCTCTTTTAACTATTCTCTGTGTATTGTATTTATACTGATAATAAATTTCTTGTTTTTTATTGGATTGCTTTTCATTCTAGCAACATACATTATATTAGTTATGTGGAAATAAAAGCTGTATATGTACACACCAGTCATTAATAATGCAGGGTTTTTCCACAGCTTATTAATGACGTAAACTTAGTCTCAGTATTAACCCTTTTTGCGCCAGCGACTCCATATGGCATCATCAACAAAAAGTACGTGTATTTTCCACAGATTATCTTCAATGATGGTTTATGCATTTGAATATAACAATTAACTATATAGCGATATCTGGTAGTTTTTAGACATTGGCCTGAGCATTAGAACCCAAAAAGAGATGCAGAAACTGTATGAAGGGCTACTCTCGTCTATAATGCAGAAAGTGTGATGTACTATTATGTTTAACAAATGACAAAAACTGCTTTAATGGTTCGAAGCAGTATGGTCGACCGTTGTGTTTAACGGAGGACAAATATTGTTATTATTTGTTCCATTCAAAGTACCAAAGTTATGTTAGTGTCTCTTATTACTTGATAGCGTCAATGAAGTCATATAATTTGTAGTGTAATTAATTATTTCTAAGCAAAGTCTCGGTTCTATCTATTTAAAACATTTTTAATTATTAAACTTTTTTAGCTCAAAACAATAATTTGGGACAGAAAGGACTAATATTACAGACACCATCATTGCTCTGTGCAATACAAGTCAATAAAATAAGTACTTACAGAGCCGAATAAACGCATGGTGTTTTCCACATTCAGTAGTAATGACGATAAGACAGCAAATATTATTTTAAATAATTTTATAATCAAGGTTTTAATCTTCTTGCAAGCGTTTGAAGAGCTTGTTAGGTATACATTCGCTTAGTATGAAAAGCTAAAATATGCTTACATGATTAAGATGGCTACTTATCTTCTCATGTCAAATTTCAGTTGAAGCCTATACGTGTACCGATGTGATTGATGTTGAAATCTTCTAGCTCATTTCAGTGTCGTTATTTTACTGAGGTTATTGCACAAACGAAAACAAATGATAAGAATATGTAATATAACAATGGATACAAAAGGCTACAAACAACAGCAGTCAGGATGGCTCATACGACAATGTCTGTTTAGGAAACTCTGATAAAAGATGTAAGTTAAAGATAAAGCGAAAATTTAAGAGTAAAGAGATCTGATTCGAGTGAAATTCGATAATAATCTTATGTGGTATAGATGTTTCTAACGGGGATTTAAGACAAAGTAAGCAGCTGGTCTCTTAGAAGGAGCCGATTGAATTACTTTAAAATACGTTAGTGACATTTCACCACAGAAATTAACTAAGCATCTGAATGACATACGTTTAGTTTCATGAGAATTAAGGTGCTTACCCGCTAATTTGAGAACAATACCCTGAGTGCCCCAACATTTCAGCAGTCAAAATGTTTTAGACATCGAGATTATCAAAATCTTTATTCATTTATATATAGAGTATATACGTATATATATATATATATATACACACACACTAACTTTGCAAACATTAAATGGTTCATAGGTGAATTAATGATGTAAACAGTTTTTAAAATATGAACTATAGATGAAGTGAAAACGTAATGATGATGCAGTCGTAGATTAGTTTAAGCGTTGTATTTATAGGCTTGAAGTGTGCTTCGGTCAGGCCAACTAATCTTTTATGCGTATTGTCGTTCATCGTTTTCCATGTATTTCCTCCTTCATTGCGTATTTCTCTATGATACACGATCTATATATTTGTCGTGGATAAAACATGGTGGTAGGACGCCTCAGTATGTATATAAATAATCCTTTGCGGAACTCGATACCGTATTTTAAATTGATGGTACGGATATTAACTATATATATATATATATATATGAAAATTATTTCACGAAGGTAACACGTGAAAAATATTTATGATGAATAAAACCACGAAGGAAAGGAAACACAAAATGGTGCTCAAGCGCTTTCGTCTAATGACATCCTCAGTGTTCCTGAGGATGTCATTAGACGAAAGCGCTTGAGCACCATTTTGTGTTTCCTTTCCTTCGTGGTTTTATTCATCATATATATATATATATTATATAGAATATCAGTCTGATGAATGGAAATGTTGCTCCCCCGGCAGCTAGAATTGACGGGACCATGAACACGCCGGAACGCTACGTAAAAAGTACTCGAATGTTTGTTTCTTTGTTTGTTTCCGTGAAGGAAGGCGAGGAGGATTTTTTTTTGCCTCATGAAGGAAAGCGGGGATGAATCCTTTTTTATTTTTTTTTTTTTTTTTTATTTTTTTTTTTTCCCCAAGGAGGAGGGCCTCAAGGGACAAACCCCCAAATGCCCTTCATTAAGGACGGTGAGACCCCATAAATGGGGTGAGGAACTTAAAGAAGGGTTCCCCCTTATAACGGAGGCGAAGGCCTTCAGGGGCCCCCCAGGGGCAAGTTTCAAAACATCCCAAATTCCTCGACCCCAAACGCGGCTATACTACTAGTGCTCACTCACAAAACCCCACATTCATTTATAAAATGTTACGACCGTTTGTAGTAGCTACACACAACACATATATGCCAGGTGTCGCTATCTGTTCTCAAGATTGTCCTGAGAATAATAAGCGCAACTGTACAATGTATAATTAATTTGACTACATATCAATAAGTTCTTTAATGTAGCCTACCATGGTATTGTTTGGATGTTGAATACGGCATACTTTCCTCTTCCTCATTGCTCCTAACTCTTAAAAATGTAGAAGAGAGTTGAAAATATTTGATTAGACCTAACATTAATTAACATAAATCTTTTATATTTTTTACACGAATGCTGGACATTTTTTTTATAACGTTTGGCAAGTATTTTATTGACTGTTTACTTACCTGTATTTTTTATTTTAAATTTAGAAGCAGAAATAGTTATTGAGGCCATGCATCAGGGTGATGCAAACGAATTTTTTTTTGAAAGGTCAATGAGTTCAACCTCCATTTGGTGCATTTTGCTAAAAATTAAGCTACGTAAAATCACAGCAATTAAAAATAAATTTAGAGGTTGTTCAACGACTCCAATGTCATTATGGCAACATCAGGAGAATCTCCAGAGCCCATACATCACATGTCCTCAGTTACCACCTGACCTCGTGTACTGTATGTTTATGCAACTTGCGTCTCGAGTGTTATTTGCCTAATACTTATTAGGAATTTTCTTTAGAACTGATATTAGTGTAATCAAACAATATTTTTAGACAGTAAACAATATTATAACTACAAGATACATGTTCAGTAACATACAAAAGACAAAGCATTTGTGATTTTGAAAAGCCAAGTAAAGCATCCCCCATTCCTTATCACTGGTGGAGGCTTTGTCCAAAACAAACATTTTGAACTCAGAAGATTCTTGTAATTAGTTCTTATTGCATTTAGCATCATTAAAGTGTCTTACAATGATTATTAAGAAGGTATAATTTGTCATGCAATGAAGAAAACAATTTCTGGTATGAAATAAGATGCAATTTTATAAAAAAAATTTATTAAATATAAGATTAAATATGAAAATAAAAACCCACTCTAATAAACAGAGTTTATTTCCACAACAGTTTCGACGCCCACTGGCATCCTCCTCGGGTGGATACAGAAAAACGAATGAACCAAAACAAGAGGGAAAAACAGTCCAGGGAATGACCGTTAAGAAATTCGCACCTAGGTTAGATCCCATTCTCCCGACACCGGAAGGGCATTTTCATTAAGTACATTCGCACAAATTTAAAACTATCTTCCTGTTCTAAACATACAGATTTTATTATTTTTTATTTTTTTTTTACATAATTATTACATTTATTATTAAATTTATTACATTTAATGTTGCAAAATTATTTATTACAGAAATTATAAATTTATTATTACATTGGTTATTACATTGTTCTTTATTATACAGAACTTATAAACCGAAAAACGAATGAAAAAGGCGATTAGGAAACAATCCAGAGACCATTGAGAAATTCGCACCTAGGTTAGATACCGTTCTCCCGACAACGGAAGGCCATTTTATTACAGGGTCCCGCCTATAAGTACATTCGCACAAATTAAAACTATCTTCTTGTTCTATACATACAGATTCTAATATAATAATAGAATCTGTGTGTATAGAAAAAGTAGATAATTTTAATTTGTGCGAAGGTACTTATAAGTTAGACCCTTTAATGAGATTCTTGGTCAAAAAATCCCTTACGGAGTCGGGGGAACGTGTTCTAACCTAAGTGTGAATTTCTTAAA
This sequence comes from Bathynomus jamesi, assembly GCA_023014485.1. Lineage (NCBI taxonomy): Eukaryota > Metazoa > Arthropoda > Malacostraca > Isopoda > Cirolanidae > Bathynomus > Bathynomus jamesi. Next base: position 1,015,061 of record JAJOZX010000136.1, on the reverse strand, counting down.
GGTCTCTGGATTGTTTCCTTACTCGCTTTTAGTAAATGTAATAATGGAAGTAATAAATGTGGAAATAAATATAAATGCAATAGATATTATAAATTTAATAATTAGGGTAACGGTAATAATAATAAATGTTAAAAAAAAAATGTAAATGCAATAATAAATGCAGTAATTATGTCAAAATATTAGAATCTGTATGTATAGAACAAGAAGATAGTTTTAATTTGTGCAAATGTACTTATAGGCGGGACCCTGTAATAAAATGCCCTTCCGGTGTCGGGAGAACGGTATCTAACCTAGGTGCGAATTTCTCAATGGTCTCTGGATTGTTTCCTAATCGCCTTTTTCATTCGTTTTTCGGTTTATAAGTTCTGTATAATAAACAACAATGTAATAACCAATGTAATAATAAATTTATAATTTCTGTAATAAATAATTATGCAATATTAAATGTAATAAATTTAATAATAAATGTAATAATTATGTAAAAAAAAAAAATAAAAAAATAAAAAAATCTGTATGTTTAGAACAGGAAGATAGTTTTAAATTTGTGCGAATGTACTTAATGAAAATGCCCTTTCGGTGTCGGGAGAATGGGATCTAACCTAGGTGCGAATTTCTTAACGGTCATTCCCTGGACTGTTTTCCCCTCTTGTTTTGGTCCATTCGTTTTTCTGTATCCACCTGAGGAGGATGCCAGTTGGCGTCGAAACTTGTGGAAATAAACTCTGTCTATTAGAGTGGGTTTTTATTTTCATATTTTGACCTTCGCGTAGAAAAAAGTGGTTTTTTGCATTTATAAGATTAAATATTCATGAAATTAAATATGCAGCACATGTGTTATACAAATTACAAACATATCAAATGTCTGTGGTGTAAGCACTTTTGTAAACTTTTTAGGTTTTATGGGACACCTTTTGTTGACGAAGTTGTTTTGGTTCAAAGTTGGTGCTGTCATAGTTCATAAAGCCACATTTCCACAGTGTTTGGCTGGTGAAGCGTCGAGCGCATACCTCATGATGCACGGTTTGATGCATACCTCAAACCTTGCCTTTTTTTCCAAAAAAATTGTGAGGCAGGAGTTCACGCAAGGCTTCTCGACACAAGCTTCTCGGCTTCTTGACCTTGCGTCAAGCCTTGCCTCTCCTTATATATTTACTATAACTATCGCCTCTGGCGGCCGACTAGCGAGTGAGGAATGTCTGTAGGTGACAGGAAGTGGAGTTTCTTTCGGTCCTGCTCCTGTGTGAAACGTTCGGTCTGTTTGATTGATGGATGTTATTTTATGTACATGACGAATCGTTTACTTTTACATTGCAGTGTGTGTTTGTAGAAAACAAACCTGAGAACTATATGAACAATGCAGTGGAGATTCTCGTAAAATTGTGGAAAAATGCGGATCCCTCCAACCTCACTTCACGCAACAGGTAATTGCCATGAGACGTATTGTAGAATGATCTTTCCCAGAATCTCCTACGCATTTATTGCTTTTCAGTCAGTTTAATAACCATATAGGCACCACAAACACCAGCCGATACCACCTCATCCACCGACATCTTCAGACTGAATTCGGGGCACGATGAGGCATGTCTTCTCTTCACTGTTGAAACACACACTCGTCTTGCCTTCAGGACATGCCTCAGATGCCTCTAGTGGCATGCAGTATTGCATGCGATAACGCATGCAATACTGCAAGAAAGAGGCACCATGGAAAAGCGGCTTAATGTGTGACATCCGCATGCAGTATTATTTTTAAATTGCTTCGTGTTTCATTTCGGATGTCAGACAGTGATGCAGTTCAAATGGAAGCTGGAAATTCTAGCAATACTATGGAACGTCGCCGCTCTAGGTCTGCGAATGTTGTTTGGTTAGTTGGCACAGCAAACAAGATAGGTGGCAGGAAACTTCCCACCACCCGACAGGTTTTGGCGTGTTACTTCCACTGTGAAGAAAAGGACCGTTTCCAGCAGCCTTGCCACTATAGCCGAAGAAGTTATCCAGTTTTGGGATGAGGCTCGAATTCCAACTACGCAGAAGCGCAACGTCATACGCAAGCTATCAAAACTTTTGGCCGAGTATCAGCTGATCAAGAAGAACAAGAGGAGGTCATCTAAGAAGCAGCGGTGTAAGGCGGCTACTTTCACGCCCTAATTAGATAAACTTTTCGACATCGCCCATGAAAATGCACTCATGATGATCACCATAGCAGAAGACAAACAATTTCTATTGTCCATACGGGGTGATCACACAGGGTATATGGCTGGTATCGACTTAAAGCTAGCTGAGAAAGAAGCAGGAATTGCTCACCGAAAGATGTCTGCTGAGAAGAGACAACTTAAGGAAGAGAAGAGAAGAAAGGATACTACTGCAAAGACCACTTATATGCCCAGCAGTGATTCCGATAGCACCAGCAGCAGCACTGAGGAAAGTGAATCTGTTGAACTGGATAGTCAAAGAAGGAAAATCGAGATGGAGAAGTTGCGGACGCCAAGAAAAGTGGCAGACACAGTGGATCGAATTGGCCTCAGTGACCGAAAGGGATTTTTAGCCCTCGCTGCATTCTCCAAAAGCCTGGATCACGACATCAATGAACTGGTCCTTTCTTACAGTACTATTCGCAGAAGAAGACAGGCCAACAGGAAGAAGCATACAAAGAAGATAATGATGGAGTTTAGTCCTGAAGTACCACTACTTCTTTATTGGGAAGGAAAGGTACTTCGAGACTCTAACTGGCAAGAAAAATGTAGACCGGCTTCAAATAAAAGTTATTGATATTGGGGGCCTTCGGATTGAGCAGCTTCTGCATGTCCCCAAACTCTCCAATGGAACAGGGAGCAGCAGCAGTAAGTGTAATTGAAAAGTGGAGACTGCAGCACCTCATGCAGGCTCTCTCTTTCGACACCACTGCAGCAAACACGGGAAAGTATGCTGGGTCATGTGTCCTTATCGAAAGGAAGTTAGGTCGCTTCCTCTTGTATCTTGCCTGCCGCCACCACATGATGGAGATAATTATTGGTGATGTTTTCAAGGAGTGCTCTGGAATATCTTCTGAGCCCAACAAATTACTCTTCAAGCCTTCCAAGAAAGGTAGATGTTTATTACTCATGATGACTACCAGAGTGAGGGTCCAGAGACCAGCAAATGTCTGGCACAGTGCAGCCATCTCAAGCTTGAACTCGTGGCTTTCACCAAGAATGGTCTAGAGGCGAAACAGATAAGAGACGACTACAAAGAGCTGCTGGAACTAACCTTGGTCTATTTGGGATAAGTGCCACCCCGTGGCATCCACTTCAGATCACCCGAAACCTTCCGCCATGCAAGGTGGATGTAAAATATTATGTACTTTTCCAAGCTCTGGCTCTTTCGCAAAAGGTTTCAGCTCACCACTCGTGAGGAGAAAGAACTGCAGAGATTCAACCTCCTCTCTGCATTGCTGTACACGAAGCATTGGATCATAGCACCAGGGCAACAGATGCACCAAATAACGACCTTTCTTTCCTCTATAAGCTGACATATTTTCATGCACTTGACAGCAAAGTAGAAAAAGCCGCAAGCACTGCTATCGAAACACCATTTGTGGTATCTTAGTGAAGAACTGGTGACACTTAGTCTCTTTAGCAGTGACGTATCAGAAGAGACAAAGGCCAAGATGGCAGTATTGTTGACAAGTCATCCACTCAAGCAGGGCAACCTCCACCTCCCAAGTGACTCGAAGGACCTCTGCAGAACATCCACCTCAAGTCACTGGATGTGTTCGTCATAACACATTCAGCGAGCCTGTTCCACCCCCTCAACAATGACTAGCTTCTTAGTAGATGACCTCAATCTGTGGCCTAATTCTACAGCATACCTTGAGGGATGCAAGAAGATCAGATCGCTTACTGTTGTCAATGACACTGCTGAAAGAGAGTGGCTTTAATAGAGCAGTTCAACAGACTCATCACAAACGACGAACAACGAAAACCGTACATTCTTCAAGTCGTAGAAGACCACCGGAAGAACCACCCTAATGCAAACAAGTAAAGTTTCATGTGCTACCTAGCACCAAGAAATCAACAAGAATAAAGTTGAAAGACCCAGATCTTGCATGGCTTCCAGGATAGTGTTCAATATGTTGTGTACAGTATATGCTTGGTACAATACATGTATGAACATTAGAATTTATTTTTTTATACAAAATTTAGTATCCAAAATTTATACTAGAGATTAAATTTAGAGTCATTGAGCAACCTCTAAATATTATTTCTAAGGCCTATAATTATGCATGGCTTAATTTTTCAGCCAAATGCACCAAATAAAGGCTGAGCCCACTGGCATTTCAAAAAATAGATCAGCTAAGGAGAACAGTGACAGGAAAAACGGGAGTTCTATCATTCCCTATCTTCTGTCTAACGTCTTCCCCCAGAGTATTAATAAAAGAAAATCTATTATGTATATTTGACCTATGCATATTGTTTTGTTTCTGAAACATATAAGAAATAGGTTGAAACTATGTATTTAATTTCTACGTAAATGTATTTCTATTACATAGAGAATAAAAAAAAAATACAAAAAGTTAAAAACACAGCGATTATATATAATATAATGTAAAATAACGCACTGTCGCGACGAAGTATTGAGAAGGAAACCACTCTTCAGGAAGACGTGAATTTTTATTTCTTAACACCAATACAGTTTCGACTCCTCGCAAGCTCTTCTCAATTGGTAATGACCGTATAAACAGAGAACACAGTTTATATACACCTGCAAGTTAATTATCAGGGAGTAGCTGACTGAACCTTCCCATCCTCTTCTCAAAGGATAGTTAAGTGGCCCCTCTGATCCAGCTTTGACCTGATGGATGTACTGCTAATAATTATGTTAAGCGTAGAATTGTTCAATCTAGTCTTATAGGCTCTATACAAAATTTTAATCTATCCGATGGTCAATTCTCTTTTAACAAAATTATATGTAATAAAATTAAGAATTTTGTAACATTACCTTCCAAAAATCCCTACAAGTACTGTACATCCATCAGGTTAAAGCTGGGTCGGAGGGGTCACTTAACTATCCTCTGAGAAGAGGATGGGGAGGTTCAGTCAGCTAATCCATGATAATTAACTTGCATGTGCATATAGACTCTGTTCTCAGTTTATACGGTCATTACCAATTGAGAAGGGCTCGCTAGGAGCCGAAACTGAATTGGTGTTAAGAAATAAAAATTTACGTGTTCCTGAAGAGTGGTTTCCTTCTCCATATATATATGAGAATGTAGACACCAATCGACCAGGGAACTACTCTTGGGGAGACGTTAGACAGAAGATAGGGAATTATAGAACTCCCGTTTTTCCTCTCACTGTTCTCCTTAGCTGATCTATTTCGCTGTTTCATCTACCCTGTGAGCAGTCCAGTATGCTCTCAAATACACTCTCTCTTCCTATTCCTCACTACATATACGTGCATCTTACACACTACATAATCTTTTCAAAATAAAAAAGAAATGGCATCAACTTCAGCAAAATGCACCTCTCGGGAGAGAGGATTCGATTTGATTCGTTAGCTTGGGATCCGATTCGATATTTTCGAATCTCCATTAAGACCGGTAAACAACATCAGTGATGTTGTTTTGAAAAACACTTTCGTAAACACTTTTCTTTTTACTTAGATTAGAATTCAAACTATACGTATACTGAGACCAATTTCCTCTGCAATAACACTTTTATCATACTTTAATACGATTGTTCCTATTGATGATCAAATACTTACGGTAATACATTTTTTTTAGAAGCATTTACTTTGTCCTTTGTTCTTAAGAAGATTCAATTAATTTTATGCTTATTACTAATTGTGTATAGAAACATTCTAATCAATATGTGTACAGTTGATTCGATTCGAGATTCGATTCGATTTGAATTGTTTGGGATGATTTGATTCAAAGAAAAAATGTGATTCGCAGGGCCCTACTTCGAGGTCACCTGGGGAGGGGACCATAAATGTCCCCACTTCTGGCTCCCCCACTGCAGATACCGGGACCGCAGACTCGGGTAGCGGAGCTAGATCTGCTATCGCCCATTCGAGATGTTCTGGGCTCTGCCTGATTCACTTTTCATGAACTTCTGCAACATTCGTGGCCTTTTCTCAAATTTTCAATCTGTTGAACACCATCTCTCCTCTAAACCTCATCATCTTTTCCTCACTGAAGTATCTGGAACGACTGACAGCAACCTATTTTCTGTACCCTCTTACTTTCTGTCTACTCAATTTCACTCGAAAGGTGGATATTGTGAATATGGCTACGGCTTACATGCCAATCTCAAACTAAATACATCTGTGCTGTTTACCGTTCTCCTAATTCTACTGACTATACAAAATTCTTTGACTACCTCACTTCTAAAGTGGAATACATTCTATCCCACTCTCCCTTTGCTAAAATCTCTGATTTACGAGATTTCAATGTTCACCACCACCTTTGGCTTTCCTCCCATTTCACTAACGTCTCTTGTGAACTAGCTTACAAGTTTTCTATCCTAAATGACCTAGAGCAGATTGTACAGCATCCTACTCGTATCCCCGATACCCTTGGAGATAGACCTAATATTCTGGATTTATTTCTTACCTCTCATCCTTCCCTCTTCTTACTCTGTCAAACTTTTTTCTCCGTTGAAATCCTCCGACCACAATCTTATATCTGTTTTCTGTCCTAGCTCCAATCCGGCCTTTTGATCCTCCCAAGAAGAGAGGCCTTTCGCACTTTGGCGCCGCTGATTGGGAGGCCCTTAAGCAGTACTTCTGTGATTTCCCATGGAATGATTACTGCTTCCATGGCCGTGCCCCTTCCGATGTGCTGAGCGCATGACGGAGGTGATTCTCTCGGGCATGATAGCGTCAGTTCCATATTCAGTTCCTACTATTAATGCAAAAAAACCTTGATTTAACTTTACTTCTTCTGATGTTATTTGCAACAGGGAAAAATCTTTCAGAAGGTACTGTCGTCATTCAACTCCTGACTCTCACTCAGCTTATATATCTGCCTGGAATCGTACAAAATCTGCTCTTCAACTTACCAAAAATTCCATCATCAGACAAAAATGTGAGAACCTATCCAATTCTAATTCTTCTCGCTCTTTCTGGCATCTAGCAAAGAACCTTTTCAACAACTTTACTTCCTCTTCTTTCACTCCCCTTCTCCTTTCCGATGGCTCAGTTACCGTCTCTTCCTCTAAAGCTGAACTCTTCTCTCAAACTTTCGCTTCCAATTCAACCCTGGACGAATCCAGTGCTGTTCCTCCATCTCCTCCTCCCTCTGATTTTATTATGTCTGAAATTAGAATCTCTTCAAAAAGATGTTCTTTCTGACCTATCTAGACTCAACTCTAAGAAGGTGTACGGCGTACAGTCCTCATGGTGTTCCTCTTGTTGTTCTTAGGAACTGTGCCTCTGTGCTAACCCGTCTAGGTAAACTCTTTCGTCTTTGTCTCTCATCTGGTAGTATTCCTTCCTGCTGGAAGTTCGCTTTCATTCAGCCTGTCCGAAAGAAGGGTGACCGCTCTCAACCCTCCAACTATCATTCAACTGCTTTGATTTCTTGCCTTTCTAAATTTTTTAATCTATCCTTAAGAGGAAAATTCTTAAACACTTCTCTTCTCACAATCTTCCTTCAGATCGTCAGTATGGGTTCAGCAAGAGACGTTCGACTTTCAATCTTCTTTCATATCTCTCTGACTTTTGGTCATCCTCCTTTATGGATTTCGGTGAAACTCTTGCTATTACGCTAGACATATCGAAAGCTTTCATAGAGTCTAGCACAAATCTTTAATTTCGAAAACTGCCCTCCTTTGGTTTCTATTCTTGTATCTATGCCTTCATCTCTAATTTCCTTTCTGACCCATCTATAGCTGTGGTTGCAGATGGCCACTGTTCTTCTCCTAAAGCTATTAACAGTAGTGTTCCTCAGGGTTCTGTCCTGTCACCTACTCTTTTCCTTTTATTTATTTATGATCTTTCAATTGGCACTTCCTTTCCTATTCACTCCTAAGCCGATGATTCCACTCTTCACTTCACCCGCTTCCAAAAACGTCCCTCTCAACAGTCACTCCATGAATCGCGTTGTACGGCTATGTGGCACCTGACCTCTGATCTTTCTGCTCTCTCTGATTGGGGCATAGAAAACCTTGTGACTTTCAGTGCCTCATAAACTCAGTTCCTCCATCTGTCTACTTGTCACAATCTTTCACACGACTATGCCTTTACCTTTAACAACACACAACTTAACCCTTCCTCTTCTTTTAACATTCTTTCCTGGAAAGATCAAATATACTCTCTTTCCAGAGCAGTTTCTAAAAGGTTAGGTGCGCTGTTCCGTTTCCGCAGTTTCTTCACTCCCTCTCAGTTGCTGCCTCTGTACAGGGGTCTTGTCCGCCCCTGTATGGAGTATGCTTCTCATGTATGGGATGGCTCAATTCACACAGCCGTACCCGACTGGGTGGAATCAAAGGCTTTTCGTCTCGTCAATTCCCCGCCCCTTACTCACTTTTTTCAATCCCTCTCTCTTCGCCGCAATGTTGCCTCACTCTATCTTTACTATCGCTACTATAACGGGCACTGTTCTTCTGAACTCTCTAACTCCATGCCTCTTCCTTTAAGGAAAGCACGCAACACCAGTCTTTTGACACTTTCTCATTCCTTTTCTTTCCAACTTTGTAACGCAAGGGTTAATCGGTATTTTCCAGCTTTCATCTACTCAACCGGTGAACTCTGGAACAATCTTCTTCAATCCACCTTTCCCCTTGTCTCTGACCTCCAATCTTTCAAACGCAGTGTCTAGGCATCTCAAAAACCCTGAACTTTGATTTTGGCTCTCTTCTTCTTCTATGGGAGGTGCGCTTTTGCAGGTATTCGCCTTTGGCCCTTACTTCCTGCATAAAAAAAAATTAACAATTATCACATCTTATCAGGAACGACCAGAATATTCAAATATATATGCACTCCAGTAATTTTACCATGGACTCACAGCTAATTCGACAAGCACGTTGGTATCGAGGACCACGCCCCTAGTACTCACAAGTGCAATGAGTATACCTACCAACATTACGAAAAATCTTCCGAAGTCAATTAGCCTTTCAGTGTTACTACATGCAAGCATACAGTACAAGGACTGTACAATGATAAAAGAGAGTGAAATTTACAGTACCAACATAAATTAGTTCAGGAAACAAACACTGATCTTACAATATATCTTCAGTCTTTTAACATAAATGTAAAAAAAGGCGATGAAAACTGTACCAAAGACTGTAGCAGTAATTGACTACCTCTTATTTAGAGAGGCTAGGTTTTCTAGAAGAGGAGGAGGGTGTTGTATTTACATGATAAAATACGTGTACACAGGAGAAGTAGGGGAATGTTGGGTAAAAGGGAATACCTAAGGTTTGGACATTTCTGTAGGTCAGCCTACAACACCAATCGCTTTGAAATAGCTCCTGAAACTCAAGATGGTATTGTCATAAGAAAATTGCAAAATAAAAAATTAAACTACAATGTACAGTAGGTAAAAATTAGTTATTTTTCCAAACTCTTGCAATTTCCTATTTTACCCATAGTATGTTGATAAAGTGGGATATGATACCGAGGTAAAATGGGATATACAATATACATTCATGTTCGCAGATTACGAACTATAACACTGTGTAACACTGATTCTGTTTATATAGAATTTTTTATGTTTTTATAAGCATTTGTGGGCTCTGAGTCCAAATCTGGCCTTGGTTTGTGTGCATCATCAGTGGTTTCAGAGATAATCCATTTTTCATGTTTTACCAGTATAATGTTTTTATGGGCGCAGCAATATCAGAATAATCAGGAATTGTTGAGAACAATCCGGATGTTCGTTGACAGTTTCTTGCTCTAGAAATTGCCCGAAACTTCTACAGTGATATATAAAGAAGAGCGCAGAGTCTGAGAAGTCAGTAAGTGTGAGCACGCAAAGAAAGCAGGTTGTTTGTCTGATGGTTGCCAGCACTGAAGTACTGTGTTTCTGTGCTTCTCTGTGCCGACGATTTGAATGTTATCGATCCTTTTTTATTGCGAACATTATTTCAGTGATGTGAATACAACTTTTTTCTGGAATCTGTAATTTGTTGCAGATTTAATAACTCTTCTCTCTAAGGGGTTCCAAAAAACCTTAGCCCTCCCCCCATTTGCAGCTTACATGTTTACTTATATCGAAATAGTTTTTAGTGATTATAAAAATATATAAAATTCTTTATTTATTGCAGGTATTAAAATTACTCTAGCTGATAAAGTGATAATATAATGGCTTCTCAATTAATTGGTGATTCTGAGAGGCAACGTGTGATAGATCGCATACGAGCAATAACATTTCGGGAAGCTCGTGATGCTGGAGCCACCTTTATAACACGTTCATGGGTTGCCAAAAAGTTGCGAAGAGGTGAGGACTTCGTCAAAAGAAATTGGAATAAAACTTTGGATGAATGTGAAATGGATACAACCAAATCTGGGCGCCCATATTTGCCACTCTCTCAGGAAACAAAGGACATCATTGAAAGCGGTACGCGTAAGCGGAAAAACAGCTGTTCTACACTTTCTAGAGAGATCGAAGTGTTGAGAGGAAAGATCGTTATTGGTGAGATCATTCGACTGTACCGTCATAGGCAAGGTTTAAAGCCTTGGCATGAACTTCCAAAGCCAAGAAAAACTCAACTTAACATCGATGACAGAATGTGGTTTTCCCATTATCTTGAAGATTGGGATGTGGATGATTTCATGCATTTAGCTGTCTCCGATGAATTTTTTGTTTACGTAACACGTCGGCTTAACTACCAAAATGATCGAGTGTGGGCCACAACACCAGATGAAATCGATGACAATGAACATTATCGCGAATTATTAAAAAGTCCAGACTGTGTTGGTGTGTTTGTTTTGTTCACTGCAAAGAAGCTCATGTGGGTGCTGAAGCCAAATGGTCAGAGTTGGGATGGACAGTATTTTCGTGATATTATTCTATCCCAGCATGTCATTCCTTTTCTAAGAAACCCAAACAATGTTATGGATGTCGATCAGGTCACACTTCTGCACGATAAGGCCCCCTGCTTTAATGCATTAGCCACTCAACAGTTGTTGCGGAACCATGAGATCGATTTCTTTGGAAATGAAGAATGGCCACGAAATTCTCCTGACCTGAACGTCTGTGAACACATTGGATCAGTTATAAAGGACAAGGTTGAATGTCTCTTGTTTCACGAACCAGCAGCATATCGATTTTCGAAGGATACAATGACGCAACACATTGAAACTGTTTTAGCAAATTTGCGTAACGATCAAGATCTATTCACGTCAATTTTGGCAAGCTACCCAAAGCGAATTCAGGCTGTCTTGGAAGCCAATGGCGGGAACACCAAGTTTTAATTGTTTCTTATTAAATGCAGGATTAAATTCTCTTTTGTAAGGTATGTTTAGTTTTATTGTACCTCTAATGGTTTAGGCCATAGGCGGGGGGGGGGGCTAAGGTTTATTGGAGCCCCGTATATCTGCAGGTTATGATTTATGTAATACAGTTTGGTAAAGAGAATGGCAACTAGAGCTTGTAAACACTCGCCGGATATATTCTGCTACGTTTGTGGGTATTACAGTACATAGGCCCCAAGCAAGTATCGCACAAGATTGTGAAAGGCACCAAGTTCTGGATCGCGTATCGGCTCTATTTTGGTATGTCTATGGGTGACCAAGATAAGCCCTGGGCACCCTATGTGATCTGTGGAAGCTGCCGCTCCACACTTGATGGGTGGCTGCGGGAAGTACGCAAGGCAATGCCCTTTGCGGTACCCAGAATATGGAGAGAACCAAAGAGCCACCACGACGATTGCTACTCCTGCATGGTAGATGTTTCTAAGTACAGGAAAGTTAAAGGAAGGCAGACTCTTCAGTATCCAAGCACAGCGTCGTCCATAGCTTCTGTACCACATGGCGAAGGTCTTCCAATACCACGTCCACCAGAACAGGTATCTATCCATTACTTTACCTTCTGTATTTACAGAATGTGGGTCATTATGTGTCGATTTTTCTTAGTGCTGATGCTCTTCTACATATATAGCTATGCCTATATTTTGTTTCTTTGCTTTGCAGGTTGAAAATGAGGATGCAGCTAGCTCATCTGAGATGTCGGCTGGTGAGGACAGTCATGATGAAGAATATACAGTAACTTTCAGTACAAACCCTCACTTTCCAAATCAGAGGGAATTGAACGACTTAATTAGAGATTTGGGTCTGAAGAAATCAGGGTCTGAGCTTCTGACCTCCAGACTCAAAGAGTGGAATTTCCTTGGAGAAGACTGCAAGAGCACTGTATACCGAAAGCGGCATGAAGAGTTTGCAAGGTTCTACGACGTCAATGGCTCTCTCTGTTATTGCAGCGAGGTTAATGGTCTATTCACAGCTATTGGGTTAACACATATGCCCTCAGAGTGGCGCCTGTTTATTGACAGTTCAACTCGGAGTTTAAAAGCTGTTCTACTCCACAATGGGAACAAATATCCATCTATACCAGTTGCACATTTTGTTCAAATGAAAGAGGACTATGAAAATGTCAAACAACTGCTCACACAAATCAGGTATGAACAATATAACTGGGACGTGTGTGGTGATTTCAAAATGATTGGTTTCCTGTTAGGTTTACAAGGAGGGTTTACTAAATATTCATGTTTTCTTTGCCTGTGGGATAGCAGGGCTTCAACTGAGCATTATAAAACAGTTCAGTGGCCTCCACACGTGAAGGACTGCAACCAGGAAAGTACAATGTACTCAGGGAACCTCTTGTGAAGCCTGACATAGTTCTGCTACCACCTCTCCATATTAAGTTGGGTCTAATTAAGCAGTTTGTAACTGCGTTAGATTTTGGAGGGGAAGTTTTCCAACAGATTCGGGTCATGTTCCCTAAACTCTGAGGCCAAAGTCAAGGCTGGCATCTTTGTAGGACCACAAGTCAAGGCGCTGTTGAATTCAAAGAACCTTGAAGCCAAGATGACTCCGATCGAAAAAGAGGCTTGGTGTGCTTTCCGTGATGTGGTTCGTGGGTTTTTAGGCAACCATAAAGCACCAAACTATAAGGAGTTAGTGTCAAACTTGATTAAGTGCTATGGCAAAATGGGGTGCCGTATGTCTTTAAAATTACACTATCTGCATTCACATCTAGACTTTTTTCGTGATAACCTGGACGATGTGAGTGAAGAACATGGCGAAAGATTCCATCAAGATATTCAAACGATGGAGAAAAGGTACCAGGGCCATTGGGATGCTTCCATGATGGGAGACTACGTATGGTCGCTGATCAGAAAGGATAAGAATGTTCATACGCGGAAGTCGCTTTCTTCAGTGCATTTTTAAGGAACGCACACTGCATAACGAGGCTTGTTGTTCTCTTATCGGTTCTCCTCATGATATATATTATATCCTTTGCACCATTTTGGGTTTCTCAAACAATTTTGGCTCAATAAACATTAATTTCCAATAGTGTTTTCATTTTCAGAAAATATTTATGTTAGCCTTCTTTATATACTTTGCCATATGAAAAGTGTGATAACCTATATTTTTGAAACGGTTGATGATAGAGCAAAACCAATATCATTTTTGGAATCAGCGCCCCGAAATCACTAAGAAACGATAGAAAAATCACAATAAACTGAAATTTTTTAAAATTTTGTTACCCAGTGTAATTCATGAACCTATATTTCTACTTATAGCTACAGGAATAAAAGTGGCAGTTTGTTTTTAAAAAAGTATGTTGAAAATTTAAGGTAATTCTAGGCTTAGTTTACGAGCACAATTCACAAGTGAATGGGTCGTCGTCACTGTCCACACCAGCACACGTATCGTGGGCCCACTTGTGACATGACAAACACTGAATCTACCCTTCGCCGCTTTTGTTCTTCGAATACAGATCACTGCAGTAAACACACATGCAATCAGCGTTTTCATCTGACTCGCTGCTTGTAAAACTTGTAAAACACCAATCATTCATATGTGCGGATAAAACGGGAAACTTTTATCCCGTTTTATTCATTCCCACGCCACCGTATTCTAACAGACACTACTACGCAACTATGTAAACCTAACCACAAACACCATCCTAGGCTATTTATTGTTGTAATCCCTCAAAAAGTCCCATCACATTCTCTAACTATTCACAATCATAGACAATACGTTTATGGACTTATTTTTCAGTAGGATCGACGCAAAAGGTTAGAGTGCAGAGCAATTACAATGTTGATCAAATGAGTTCCAATCCCCCACCCCCAAGGGTGCCAAAAAAAGGGGAAATTCCCACAGCAAGCTGGGGCAGTCCACCTAACCTAAGAGACTTTGGGGGAAGAAGTTGGGAGGCCTCATCCCCTAAAGGGGTATACCTAACATAAGAGAGAGAGAGAAGAAGACAGAGCATCCTACGTCTGGCGCAGCCAGACGCATAATAAGGTTTCTTGACAGCATCACTTGGCTAAGAAGTGTCTTTCAGCCAGTTGGGTTAATCTGGCTTAGAAGGCGTAAATGGCAAGTGTATGTGTATATATTAATAACGTTTGAGTTGTCAGATTGCGCTATTTATTTAATTAATGGAGATGCCGGTGACGATGCCGATGACGCTTGTCAGTTTTGTGCTCCTTCCTATCAAAATTAACAGTGTTCAAATTCAGTGAACCATTGTGTTACTTCTCCACTAAAATTTGTGAATGTGCCAAAATTATGCAGTTACAATCTCATCAGATAAACTGCAATACTTAACTAGTAATATTACATAAAATATATCTTCAAAATTTTCTAGCGACATCCGGCACTGCCTTTATAGTCCTACGGCAAGCAGTGACCTTGAAGTAATGCGTATACAAACAACCGAACGAAAGAGACCTTTAAACGTACGAACGAACGAGTGAATTTTAACCCCATAAATTGCTCAAAATGGCTTCCAAAGGTCAGGTAAACGCGCTGAAATTAGAAATGAAGGATCTAGCAAATAAGTATAATTCCCTCTTTGACTTAGTGCACAAAAGTAATAGTGTAATCAAAGACCTTGAGACAGTAATAAAAGTTGTACAACATAATAACGAATTGTTAAAGAGGGACAATGCAAAACTGGAATATAGAAATATGGAGCTCGAAAAGAGCATTCAGTATGCACACGACGAGATAAAGGATCTTAACTCTAGTCTAAGCTCGCTTACTAAAAATAATCTTAGCATGGAGATGATAAAAAACGAGCACGATTCAATTAGGAATAAATTAAACAGCCTAGAAGATAATTCACGTGCCAATAACTTAATCATAATGGTGGTATCTGAAATTAATAAACACGGCGAAACGAAGAAAAAGATGGACATAAAAGATAGACTGAATTTGGGGAATATTAAGATCAAAAGTGCTTTTAAATTAGAAAAAAAAAAATTCCACCACAAAAAGCAAATTCTAAAGTTAATGACACGACTGAATCTAAGACGCCCACTCCAGCTACAAAAGTAATATGTGAGAATGAAACTCACAGTGATTTAATACTAAAAAACAAGAAAGCTGAAAGGATCAAAAATCTTCGTCAATGACGACGTATGTGAGGAAACACGTAAAATTCGTAAAGAAAAGCTCCCAAAACTCAAAGAAGCGAGGAGACTCGTGAAAGTTGCCTACTTCCTTGGAGTGAAGTTAATTACACTGGCCAACAAAATGAAACTTTTTTTTCTCATCACAAACATGATCACACTTTTCTTAATGCATTTGTCGCGCTGATTCCGAATCTGGTTTTATGTTTTTTCTAGCACGTATAGTTATATAGATACACTGGTTTTGATATTTTTAAGTTTTTGATATTGCTATAAGAAAATTTATGGATGTATAGATCACACTTAGGAATGCTAAACAACAAATACATCATATACCTTATTCAATGTACTTATAAATAAAGAATATATATACATTATTTTATTAAAAGCGCTGTGAGTGTGATTTCCTTTTGTAAATTTGGCCTGGATTGTCACGATACAGCATCCAACAATGGTCCGCCATCATGCTTTCATTCCAATATCCTTGGTAGCGCTTCTCCATCATCTGAATATCTTGATGGAAGCGCTCTCCTTGCTCGTCACTCACTGCACCAAGGTTTTCAGGAAAGAAATCTAAGTGGGAATGCAGGAAGTGAATTTTTAACGACATTCGACACTCCATTTCTTTGAAGGCATCAAGGAGGTTCTTGACTCCATCCTTATACGCAGGTGACTTGTTGCTTCCAAGAAAGTTTTCACATATCCATTTGAACGCCAGCCAAGCCTTCAATTCCAGCGGACTTAGGACTTTTTCAAATTCAGTGTCATTCAAAACCTCCCTTATTTGTAGCCCAACAAAAATTCCTTCCTTCAATTTTGCTGCAGTAACCTTCGGAAATTTCCTTGAAAGGTATTGGAACCCTTCAGAATTGACTTTACCCATTGCTTTAACAAAATTCTTCATTAAACCAAGTTTAATGTGAAGAGGTGGCAGATAGATCTTTTGGGGATCCACTAAAGGGACAGACTGGACATTGCTTATCCTGGGACATATGTATACCTAAGTGGCCAGTCACTTTTGGTGTAATGTTCTATAGTGGCGCGACTGTCCCACAGGCAAAGGAAACAACAAAATTTTGTGAATCCTGACTGCATACCCATAAGCATTCCTATAACTTTTAGATCTCCACAAACATTCCATTGATGACTGTCGTATTTGATTGCCTTAAGTAGTATATCCATATTGTCATATGTCTCTTTTAGATGAACGGAATGGGCAATGGGGATGGATGGCATTATATTACCATTATGCAAAAGAACTGCTTTCAGGCTTCTCTGCGACGAATCAATAAAGAGGCGCCACTCAGTTGCCACATACGTCTGAGATATGGCTGTAAATAGTCCATTGATGTCATGGCAATAACAGAGAGGACCGTCTACTGAAAAGAATGCTGTTAATTCAAAATTCCGCTTTCGATAGTAACTAATACGAACATTGTTCTCAAGTAAATTGTTCTCCTTTAGTCTTGAGGCGAGAAGCTCTGATTTCTCTTCAGACAGCGATAAGTCTCTAACAAGATCATTCAACTGTCCTTGGGTTAACTTTTTAGGCTCTAAATGTCTACCTTCAAAAGTGTACTCTGGTTCTGTAGATGGTCCGGAAACGCCAGTTGCACCTTCATCACTTTCCATGTCATCTATGATAGAATCTAGCCTATCACTTGGGGGAATTGGAATGGGCAATGTTTCATCATGTTTTACTGGTCTACGTGCTGAATCCAAGTTTGGATATACAATCTGGTGTTTGTTCTTGGCAGAAAACCCCATTAAGTTCACACTACAAAAATAACAGTCTTCATGATGATCTCTCGGCTCCATCCATATCATGGGTATGGCAAATGGCATTGAAGCTTTCTTTTTGTTAAGCCAATCACGTAATCCATTTGAACAGCCAGAACAGATTTGATGTGGCGCCCATGGTTTATCTTGGTCACCTAGATGGCAACCAAAGTATAGCTTGTATATTAGGGTGGAGCGAAAAATACTTTTTTTCTAGTATGAAGTTCTAATAGTGATTAAAAGTTGCATTTAGTGGACCAAATATGCCTGCCAAAATATGAGTTAATTTGTTTAAAATTTTCAGCTGCCACCAGGGGGCTAAAGTTAACACAATTTTGTGTAAAAAGGAAAAAAATGCTTCTATTTTAGGTTTGTCAAACTATTATAAAATTTTATCTTAGAATTATTTAATAGATTGATTAAGATTCTTAAATGATAGGAATTCGTTTTGTAAAAATGCCTTTTCATATGCTTAATATCTTCAGCTGCCACAAGAGAGCTGAATTTAAAACAATTTAGAGTAACTGAGTCATGTTGAGACTAAACTGAATGTTGTTGGGGAGGGTTGTGGGGGAGGGTTTTGGTGTGAAGGAATTTCTTTCTGTGAGTCATTAGAACAGTCTGTTAACACTTGTCTTCTTAGGTAGTAGGCCTAGTCGCTCAGTTGATCGGAGAGTTTTTTAATATGATCGGAATATTATAAAACTTTATTTTAAAGTGATTTATATAGAGATAATATTGATTTTATTATAAAATGCTTGTTATAATGTATTATATAATTTTAGTTTATTTATATAATATATTATATATTTATGTAATATATTATATATACTTATAAAATATATTATATATATTAATTATATAATGTTTTGATGTTACAGGATATTTTGTGATTGTGAATTTTTCTTAAAAATATTATGGCATCAAATACTAAATATAAACATTTCACTAGAGAACATATGAAGTGTGCCATATTTGAAGTACCTTGTGAGATGAGTGATATGCAACTACCAACTTATAACTGCATTATGAAAGATTACCTGTTCACAAAACATTTAGTGAAGGAGCAGATGAATAACAAGGAGCCTTCATTTTCTGAAATAGCAGAGGCAGTTTCCAAAAAGGTAGAAAATATTTGGAAGAAGGCCTCTTTGCCAATAGTTTCACATACACGCGTTTTACAGATGATGCGAGTGTACCATGATAAATACAGGTCCTTATTAAAGCCATACAAGTCACGCAAGGATCAGCCTAAGTACAAAAATCAGCTTGAAGAATTTGAAAACTCTTCAAAATGCACTTTGTTTGACATCTGCACCTGCAAATGTAAGGAGTTTAGGAGATGCTCATGTGAAAAGAGTAAGAAAGTCCCTCCAAAAGAGCAGGATTTTTTAAATGACCAACGAACACGCAGAATAATGGTGATAGGAAGCATTGACATAGCACACACAAGACGATTACAAGCAAGAGAACATCGAAAGGAAATGGAAAAAGCACGTCTGGAATCCTCACAAACAACTAGTGCTGCTATAACCAATACGTCCAACTTACAAATCGAAACAGAGACAAGTGAACTTCAACAACTAGAAGAGATATCTGAAGATAATGAGGAAGATACAACCTCGACTCAATATGTAATATCAGAACAACAGATGCGTGAGCCACTGCCTTCATTAGCAATTACTTGTGATAGATTTAAAATGTCGGACAGAGCTGGGGCTGCTATTGCTTCTGCAGTATTGGCAGATCTTAAAATTGTTACTCCCGAAGACAAAGGGAATATTATAGACAGAAGTAAGCTAAGACGTGAAAGACAAAAACAGAGAAAGGAACTACAACAGATAGGAGAGCCAAAAACCATGCGGGGATTATACTTTGATGGCAGAAAGGATAAAACAATGATTGAAGTCCAGGAGAGTGATGGCTCTAACCACCAAAGAACCAAACGCGAAGAGCATATCAGCATAATATCTGAACCACACTCTCTGTACTTTGTACATGTGACACCTTCCAGTGGCAAAGCTAAATACATTTGCACAGCGCTAGTGAATTGCTTGAAAGAAAGGAATGTTGATATAGGGAACATCGTTGCAGTTGGCTGTGATTCGACAGTGGTTAACACTAGTATTGGAGGCACAATAAGATTACTGGAAGAAGCCTTTAATAAGCCATTGCAGTGGCTGATATGCCTTTTACACCTTAATGAACTTCCATTGCGCCATCTATTTCATCACTTGGATGGTACCACTACTGGACCAAGAGCATTTTAAGGAGAAATTGGCCGAGCACTTTCAGACTGTGAAAAGCTTCCCATAGTTAACTTCAAACCCATTGAAATTCAAGAGGACATGTGTGAAATTGATGTAGATGACATAGTACCGACCAGAAATACCTTCTTGAAATTCACAAGGCTATATCAAGTGGAACATTCTCAAAGAGTCTTAGTCATAAGAGTCCAGGCAATATATCACATTCAAGGTGGCTCACCACAGCAAACAGGACTCTGCGGTTATATGCAAGCACAGAGAATCATTCAGGCAATTTACAAGAATTAGCTACTTTCATTGTTAGGGTATACGCACCAATGTGGTTTCAGATAAAGCGTAAACCATTATGCCAATATGGTGCTAAACATATGTGGCATATGATTGCAAGAAGCCGGTATCTCCGTGAAGAGCTTAGGAGAGTACATGACTCAGTCATTCAGCGAAATGCATATTACGCAAATCAAGAAAACATTCTCATTGCAATGATAGCTGATGAAAGGGAGCATGTGCGTCAGTTGAGATTTAGGCGTATCATAAAAGCAAGGGTATGCATTCAAGAAACAGATGTTATCAGGTATTTTAAGGTGCCAGAAATAAATTTTTGTCAAAGACTATAGAGATCTCATTATGTGGCAAGATTTTCAGATAGCAGAACCACCGATAACCAAAGGAGTTTCTCTTGATGATATTGAATCATGCATCAAACATGGTACTACTCTTCATTCAGAATTATTTCAGTTTCCATGTCATACACAAGCCGTAGAGAGATGCGTCAAGCGGTTGGATTCGTGCTACATTAGAATCAAGGAAAAAACAGCCAAAATTTGACACAAAAGCAAATTACTAAATAGTCTTCAGCAAGAACCCTTTCTAGAGGGAGGTTGGTTGGGGAAAGGGTGGTAACTCAGCTAAGGCACGAAATAACGTTTCTTAACTGTCTCAAGCCAGTATAAAGGAGGAGAGACATCCTAATTTATTACTGTTCCCTTTTTCAAGTAAATACAGAATCATACTTAATTGTCATTTTTAAGTTAACTTCAGCCCTCTTGTGGCAGCTGAAGATATTAAGCATATGAAAAGGCATTTTTACAAAACGAATTCTTATCATTTAAGAATCTTAATCAAACTATTATATAATTCTAAGATAAAATTTTATAATAGTTTGATAAACCTAAAATAGAAGCATATTTTTCCTTTTTACCCAAAATTGTGTTAAATTTAGCCCCCTGGTGGCAGCTGAAAATATTAAACAAATGAACTCATATTTTGGCAGATATATATCGTCCACTAAATGCAACTTGTAATCCCTATTAGAACTTCATCCTAGAAAAAACGTATTTTTCGCTCCACCCTATTGTATATTTTCTTAATGTCGGTTGTAATACTTCGTCGCTGTGTTTTAGTTGTCAACTGGCCGCATACGAAACAGAACTTGTCGGAGTCATTCTTACATTGTCGAGGCATGTTGACTGACCTGAGCGAACTATAAATTAAAAAAAAATGTACACCAACTTGACACAACAAGTTCTTGGACTGGACTGATCTTTTGACACACAAAGCACGGCGTTGTTGCCTGAATCACAATGCTGCTAGACGTAAAAGCTCACACCTGAAACTCTTGGACTGGACTGATCTTTTGACACACAAAGCACGGCGTTGTTGCCTGAATCACAATGCTGCTAGACGTAAAAGCTCACACCTGAAATACAAAAGATGTATAATTAAGATAATTGAAATAAATAAGATGAATAAACTAAAAAAAACACAATAAAATAAACACAATCAAATGTTGAAATAATATGTATACCTTCATCTTGAAAACTATACGTGCTAGAAAAAATCTGAATGCAGTTTTGGAATCAGCGTGAAACATGCTATCCAGCCACCACAAATTTTACTCTGATGAAAAATCTTTGTTGACCTGTGTTATTAAAGAAAGAGAGACTCCTCCAACGCGGAATACTTCGGTCAAAGGAGTTCACCTTGTTAGTGAAGAAGCATTCGAAGCTATGAGAACTACGAAAACGCCAGCCGACAGTCGGCACACAGGAGGCCTGCGAATAACTCCCCATACAATCCCAACAGTCGACTTTCCCATTCTCGGCTCAACTGGGCGGTAACCCCTTATTCCCGTATTCTGTATTTAGTGAAATTGTTTGAAAACTACTGTTAAATGGCTTTCATCGATAAAGACTTTCATAGTATATGTGCAGATATTAATCATTTCACTTCATTACCAAAAAATTCTGTATCCAGTTTAGAGAATCTAGAACAGGAATCTGGTGGAGGCAATTGCATGGTCTTGTCGATAGACGAGTTTAATGCCTTTGTATTACAAAAAGATATTTATAAAAATCTTTCAGTGCTAAACCTAAACATTCGAAGCTTACCTAGGAACTATAACTACTTATTGGCCCTTTTGAAAACTTCTACGGTCAAGTTTAGTGTTATAATTCTCACGGAAACCTGGTTAAATAGTAGTATTAAAAACCTATATAATCTAGATAATTACGTTGCTTATCATACTGTAAGAGATGGTCAGATTGGTCGGGGTATCTCTGTGTATGTGCATCAAACTTACGATTCTGACGAAGTATTTTCTATATGTAATAGTGACAATGTAAACCTGCTTGTGCATATAAAAGACAAAAGTAATGTATATTCTGTCCATGCAATATATAGACCACCTAATGCTAATATCAATAGTTTTTTAATTAATTTAGATAACATGTTATGCAACTTTCATAAATCGAATGCCATAGTTGCGGGTGACTTCAATATCAATTTGCAATCTAAAGCAATCTCTCATAAATTTTTAAACTTAATGAATTCTTTCTATCTTTGTCATTCTGTTACCAAACCCACTCGAGTCTGCAGCTATGGCAATCGAATAACAGAATCTACGATTGATAATATATTTGTAAATAGCAATGCCCTCGTAAATTCTGGAATTATAACCACTAACGTCAGTGATCATTTTCCTACTTACGCTATATTCAATAACATTGTTCAGGTTCGGACAGAACAACTATTGATTACAGAATATTCTCAGAAGTAAACAAAAGAAAATTTATTGGGGCTGTAGAAAATACTCGACTTGACTGTGACGAACCTTTAAATGACCCAGATCATATGTTTCAGTTCTTCTGTGACACCTTATTCCATATTTTTAATATTTTAAGGAGAAAAACAGTTTCGCCCAAAAGTGTCGCAAATCCATGGATCACTCCAGGAATTATCACTTCAATAAAAAACAGATAAATTATTCAAATTGCAATTACAGAGCAAAATTCCTAAAATACAATATACTCAATACAGAAACAAATTAACTAAAATAATCAAAATTGCAAAATATAACTATTATAACAATCAATTTTCCAAACACAAAGGAGACATGAAAAACACTTGAACAACCATAAACAATCTTCTCGGAAAACAAATTAAGAAAAATTCAATAGAGAAATTAAATGTTGATAATAAAGAAATTTCTGATGATACTGCTATTGCAGACTCTTTAAATGCACATTTTACTTCAATAGCGGATAAGCTTCGTTCACAATTAATAAATAATGATCACTCACCTCTAGAATATATGCCACCCAGCCCACTAAATTCATTTTCTTTTGTTCCTGCTACCTCTACTGAGGTGCAGAATATTATTGGTAAATTAAAGAATACAAAAAATAACTTTCATAACATCCCTGTACCTATATTGAAACTTGTTAAAGATAAGATATCTGTAAGTTTGGCAAAAATTACACTGGTCTACAAATTTTGAAAAACTTTGTGCTTCGAAGATAAAATGTGTTTCCTATTATGGATTTTGGGGTGGTGAAAACGAATATTACCATAAAAACAGTCGATTGGCTACAGTTTCCAAGAAAATTTAAGTTACACATTTTGCGTATATGTATACCATATATTAGTAACATACCTGTATAATGCAGTCACTTATATTGATTGAACTCGTCGCTTCTTTGCTTGTCTCTTGTATCCAACTTCTGGAGCATCTCTTGTTATTGTCCAGCAGTAGTCTGCTAACAATGATGGATTCCATTTCCCCTGGTAGCTTTTCTCCATCGCTGAGATATCCTGGTGGAAACGTTCACCATGTTCATCGCTGACTGCTCCGCAGTTGGCCGGAAACAATTCCAGGTGCGAATGGAGGAAATGTATCTTTAAAAACATATTGCAGCCCATTTTTTGATAAGACAACAGCAGGTTTTCCACCAGCTCCCTGTAATTGTCAGCTTTGGTATTTCCGAGAAAATTGGTTGCTACTAACCGGAAAGCATTCCAAGCTGTCTTCTCCTCACCACCTAGGATACGGTCGAACTCCTCATCTCTAAGAAGCTCGCGGATCTGTGGACCAACAAATACACCCTCCTTGATTTTTGCTTCACTGAGCTTTGGGAATTTACCACCGAGGTACTTAAAAGCTGCCCCCGTTTTATCCATAGCCTTAACAAAATTTTTCATGGCGCCCAGTTTGATGTGTAAGGGTGGTAACAAAATCTTGCTCGATTCTACAAGTGGAGGATACTGAACATTTTTTGTTCCAGGTTCGAATGAGTGTCGGAGTGGCCAATCCTTCTTGATGTAATGAGAAGTCCTAGCCCGACTATCCCATTCACACAGAAAACAGCAATACTTAGTGTAGCCCGGCTACAGTCCAAGCACGATAGCAACAACTTTCAAGTCACCACAAACCTGCCACTGATGTTTGTCATAGTTTATGCAGTTCAAAAGTTGCAACTTCATCTTGTCATATGTTTCCTTCATGTGGACTGCATGACCAACTGGAATTGATGGCAATACGTTGCCAACATGCAACAAAACAGCTTTTAGACTCAACTTCGATGAATCAATGAACACCTAAGCGAATAAAGATCTTGTACATAACATTACGTAATCACGAATCTATAAATACTGTAGAACCTTGAAATTTGAATCCTCAGTTTTTGTCTTGCTTTTGTAGTGAGTGGTCGTGTCTTCTCTGTGGTATTTAGTGTTTTCTTCATGGCCATGCTCATCCTAGAACTAAGTGGTTTTCTCTCTTTAGGGGTTTTCGCATGTATCGTAGGCTAAGTACTATTTGTGAGTTAGGTAATTCGGTTACCGCTCAATTCCCTCGCAGTTTAATTAAAATATCTACTAATGATGTTACTAAGAAATTAGGTCGTATTTATGTAGGTAAATTTACTCCTGAGGTAGCCTTTCAAAATGAGTATGCTTTTAATTATATTAATAAGATTACATTTTATGTTAAATTATATGATTTGAAACAATAAAACTAAAGAAGCGAAAAAAAAAAATTCTCAAACCTTCACAGATGCGCGGTTAGTATTACCCGCGCAGCTCTTTTAATGGAAACTTGAGTATTTTTCGCCCCACGTCACTCGCCGATTTTTATAAGCTTCAGTGAACTTAACATATGGCGAGTGGCATGACGTCATAATGTGTGGATGACTCATGCTTAACATTTCATTTTGAGATTATAGTCTAGCTAGCCTTACATTAAGATCTATAAATAGCTATCACATCCGGCACTATCAGATTACACCTCATTCGTCACCTAATGAATTACGTACGTCAGACCTAATTTAATGCCGGGCTTATCAATCGTTGGCATCTCGAAGAGTTCGAGCCTCGCCAGTGTTAGAGATAATTTCGGCAATGCAGTATTGTTACATGGTTTTCAAGTCCTAGCCCGACTATCCCATTCACACAGAAATCTACAATACTTAGTGTAGCCCGGCTGCAGTCCACTATCTGTCTACAACTTGTCAGTCACCACAAACCTGCCACTGATGTTTGTCATAGTTTATGCAGCTCTAAAGTTGCTTATTCATCTTGTCATATGTTTCCTTCATGTGGACTGCATGACCAACTGGAATTGATGGCAATACGTTGCCAACATGCAACAAAACAGCTTTTAGACTCAACTTTGATGAATCAATAAACAGTCTCCACTCATCAGGATTGTGAATAATGTTGAGAGCTGCCATCAGACGATCGATGTCGTTGCAAGCTACAAGGTCACCTTCCATGATGAAGAATGGGACAAAATCTTTTTGACGGTCACGAAACTTACACACTCTAACATTTTCAGCGAGGAGATTCCACTGCTGCAATCTGGAGCCCAACAGCTCTGCCTTACTCTTTGGCAGTTCTAAATCTCTGATAAGGTCGTTTAATTCATTCTGAGTTATTATGTGCGGTTTAGAAGATGTCAAGTTATAAACAAATTCAGGGTCTTGTGAAGTTGAAGGCTCACAAGTTTCGTAGGTTCCTTCATTCTCCTCGTCCTCTGACTCCAGGGAGAATGAGTGTGGGGGCTCAGGAACGGGTAGTCCATCGCCGTGAGGTACCGGGCGTATAGCAGAGGGTATATTCGGATATTGTAAAATCCACTTTTTCTTCTTGCAAATACCTTTCTTGACTGGAGGCACCATGCAGAAGTAACAATTGCTGACATGATCTGTTGGTTCCCTCCACACCATTTGCACTGCAAAAGGCATAGATTTCCTTTTCCGATTCAACCACTGGCGAAGGTTTGTTGCACAAGTATTGCAGCTCTTGTCCTGATCTCCAATCTTACAGCTAAAATAAAGGTGATAGGCTTTCCTAATCACGGCGGTTATAGCACGCTTTTGTGATGGAAAAGTCAATTCTCCACAAACATAACAGAAGTTATCTACACTGTTCACGCAATTACGGGGCATCTTTGTTCAAATTAGGCTGAAAAAAATTCAGTTTGAAAAGCAAATACTAAAAAGAGTTTGACAAGGGTGCACTGTATGACTTCCGCGAATGAACTGATTCTGTGGCGTAATATTTAGACGCCTGTGACACATCGACGCCTTGACTCTACTGCGTATGCGCGTGGTTATATATTTTTTATTTTAATAAATTAATGTAATTACAGGGTATATTGCATTTTAATAATTTTAAATTAGGTAAGGTTAAGTTAGGTTAGTATTCCATTTATATTAATATCAAAAACATTTTGGGAAGCAATATGTTAAAATGATCCAATCTATTTTTTAATAAATAATTTACAAATATATAATGTAATAGATAAATTTAAAGTTACATTTTATTGTATATATATGTATATATTTACATTAATTTATTAAAAAAATATATAACTACGCGCATGCGCAGAGTCAATGCGTCGATGTGTCACAGGCGTCTACATATTACGCGACAGATGCAGTCCAGTTAGTAGGGTGCAGGTTTGCCTGATATCTTTATAAATAGAGCCAATTGGCAATTTTAGGCATCATTTTCGTATTCAGTGACCCAAAATTAGTAAAGATTGACTACTTTTATTTCCGATGCATTTTGGCTGTAGACCAGTGTTATCAATCGAAGTATTTCCAAAGGAATATTCCTATTAGGGTG
Organism: Bathynomus jamesi; assembly: GCA_023014485.1. Taxonomy (NCBI): domain Eukaryota; kingdom Metazoa; phylum Arthropoda; class Malacostraca; order Isopoda; family Cirolanidae; genus Bathynomus; species Bathynomus jamesi. The sequence continues at coordinate 988,042 of JAJOZX010000136.1, read as the reverse complement.
GTCCATAATTTCACTTTTTAAAATTTTTAATGGTCCAACGTGCTAATGTTGTGGGCATTGGTGCAAGAAACATGGTTATCAGTTTTTGGAGTTCCGGTAATATCAGACCCCCCCCCCCCCCAATTTATATGGGACCTAAAAATTTGACTGAGAAAACGAAAGTTTTTCCGCTTTTCTGTGAATAAACATATGACTGTATTATTTTTTCTTGGTAATAATATATTAATTTAATTATATATTCTAAGGGTGTTACCGCCACCCTGAAGCATCATCCCAGGCAGCTTCGCGGCGATGGGCTCGAAATTAGACCAGCTTATCAAGCCAGCTACAGTATATTTCGAGTGGGAACAAACCTGATTCCAGGTCCCCATCGTTTTTTTTCTGGCATTTATTTTTAAACAAAAATTAATTCCTTTTACAATGATTAAAAAATTATACCAAAGTTTAATTAAAAAGATAAATACTTCTGCATAACATTACACAATAAACGCTCACTTAACATAATTATACATTTCAGCCAAAGATTTTTTCTTGAAGTCTGGAAGAAGGCGTCGATGTTGCTCTATAACTTTCACCAGAAATTGTTTTGTGATTCATTATTAACAATTCTGTCTTTGAAATCTTCAATCAGCTTGATTGCTCTCTCAGCAGGATCATTCACAACCTTCATATTTTTGACAAAGTTCTCCATAACTTGGAAAGATTTGCAATTTTTCCAAGAAGTAACAGGTTCATTTAGCCAGTCACCACTAGTACCCAAGCATTGTAAAACAATTGAAGAACCCTTACCAACTAACTGACACAGCTTAGTTGTATTTGTTAGCTTAGAGAAGATTGGCTGACCTTTGGGAGGGAGGTGTTGCGGGTTGATTTGAGAGACTTTCTTCATTGACTTTGCAATCAGACTTTTTTTCTGAATCTGAAATTTGCCGGGAAAACAAAGCAAGTGGTACTAGTTCCTCAGTCAGATACCATAGCTGACCATTTAATCCATAAGAGCACTGGATGCTACATTGTGATCATAATTTTTATATTCAATGAGTTCATTAAAAAGATTTAAATCGTTGACAGGTGCATCACAGGCGACGGAAGCAAGCAACCAAGGTTTTATATAGTAGAGGCAGTTGAATATGCACATTCTCTCTAATTTTGCTATCATATTTGAATCATACCCAGCTTGATCAGAGAATGCGTACATCTTTGCTGGATATAATACAGATGGCATCCACCTCGCATAGTGTACTGCCACAGGCTTAGCCCATCTCACACCAGTGTTTGAGACGTTTTCCCCAAGAAGTAATAGAGCAACCTCGGCACATTCTCTGTAGTCACCTCTGGGAAATAGAGGTGAACTGGCTGAATTAAGTGCATCTTTTAGAAAATCTTTTACGTCGGAAGCTTTGGCTCTCAATTGGCGATTTTTAAATTTTAGTGTTTTTGTTGGTAGTGTTATGCCCAGTAGTAGTATAGTGTCAAAAAGGGAGAGTGCAATGCAATTGCAAAATATTACGTAAAATTGCAATGTTACAAGAGTGCTGCCGTAATATTGCCTCATGTTGCATGAGCGCCAACCCCCACCCTCCTTGTTGCATGAGTGCCACCCACACCCCCTTTGTTGCCAACCCAAAAATGGGATTGCAAGGGGCATACAACCAACTTGGAGGCGGAGTTCTCCCCCAAATTATTCCCCCCAAAGGAGCATAAAGGGATAGTAAGAGAGGAAGAAGAGAGGGCCCAGAGCTGGGCACACTGAGGCACTCCCTTTGTTGCCAACCCAAAATGGGGTTGCAAGGGGCATGCAACTTGGAGGCGGAGTTCTCCCCCAAGCTATACCCCCAAAGGGGTATACCTAACCTAAGAGGCCTCTATGGGAGGGAAGGTTTTCACACCACACTAGACCTACAGTTTAACGTGGAAACCGAATCAGAAATACATCTCGTCAGGGAATGATTGCTCACTCTTTCACAACATCTCGCTGATTTGCTCATTTTGACAAACATTAAGGTTTTCACACCAAACTAGACCTAGAGTTTAACGTGGAAACCGAATCAGAAATACATCTCGTCAGGGAATAATTGCTCACTCCTTCACAACATCTCGCCGATTTGCTCATTTTGATAAAGATTAATGTTTTCACACCACACTAGACCTACAGTTTAATGTGGAAACCGAATCAGAAATACATCTCGTTAGGGAATGATTGCTCACTCCTTCACAACATCTCGCCGATTTGCCCATTTTGACAAAGATTAAGGTTTTCACACCACACTAGACCTACAGTTTAACGTGGAAACCGAATCAGAAATACATTTCCTCAGGGAATGATTGCTCGCCGATTGGTTCATTTTGACAAAGATTAAGGTTTTCACACCACACTAGACCTACAGTTTAACGTGGAAACCGAATCAGAAATACATCTCGTCAGGGAATAATTGCTCACGCTTTAACATCATCTCATCGAAAAGAGTTCATTGTTGAGGACCCAAACATACAGTGGACCGATACAGGTGAGATCACTGTGGAAATAAAAAAAAAAATGTCGAGATTCCGGTATACCCGTTTGATCGAGTATTTCCTACAAAGGGTATGAAGCTCCACCCAGGTTTTGACGGCGGTGTGCCAATCACCGTCCAGCAATACTTGAAAGAGCTTGTTTTTCAACATGCATATGCCTAAACACGCCCTACCTTTCGTGGGACAACCAATGATTGTCTTTAAAAAGGTGATATGCTCTCGATTGGCTGAAAATGACCGCCACAAGTCTTAAAACAACACCCCTATTCATGCAGTGCTCCAAAAGGAAACAAGGCTCTCCGCTTGTAGGCAGGGGCGTACCCCTTATAAATGGGGCATTTCGTCCCTTAGAGTCAGTTTCACGCTACTTATTGTATCATACGAATCATGGCTGAGCTTTACGATTCACCTGACCTTATTGGTGATAACGATTATTACAACCAAGCCACACGCCTATTATTCAATGCAATAGATCAGAACGAGCTATTCTCGTCACAGAACTTTGATAAAATTAATGGAGCAGTGGACCAAACCCTAATTCAAGAATCCTGTGAAATGTAAGTAATTTGTAACGTTGTAAAAAGTCTTTTGGAAGTCGTGTTTAATTAATGTTTGTGCCCCATATATTCAGTGTATATATATATATATATATATATATAAGCACACTGGACAAAAAATTAGTCACCCCTCTCAGAATGTACCTAATAACGTGTGACGGCGCCTCTGGCCTTGATAACCGCACGAATCCGGCGAGTTTAGTATGCGGAGGTACGCCTGCTGGTTCAAATTCATCGTCACTGGAACGAGAGGGCCCATTTCGTGGTACGAAAAACATCCCCAGAATATCACGGAACCACCTCCAGCCTGAACAACACCTTCGACGCATTCAGGATTAAAGGCTTCATTGGACCTGCGATGTACTCGTCGCCTCCCATCATTGGAGAACAAACAAAAACGGGACTCATCGGACCAAATTACACGTTTCCAATCTGCCGCAGCCCAGTTTTTGTGCCTCTGAGCCCATTTATAACGTGCCAAGTTGTGACTTGCTGTTAACAGCGGCCTCTTCCGTGGTACCCTGCTCCAGATGTCCATCGCATGCAGTTCTCGTCGCAATGTCCGTTCGGAAATTGGTCGCTGGAGAACCTCATTGGTTTCTTGGAGCAATTGTTCTCTGTTTTGAAAACGATTTGCAGTTACTAGACGAGAAACATGGCTGCGGCCCCTATTGTCGAGAATTGTTTTCCGGCCACAGTTACGCCGTCGATTTTCAGTTGATTGCGAACTACACCACTCTTTGTAAACTCGCTGGACAGTACGCGTTGACACACCAACAAATTGGGCTACTTCAGACATTTTGTGTCCGTGGGCTCTGCCAAACACGATGGCTCCTTTTTGCCACTGAGTAACGTCTGCCTCGCGACCCATTTTGCAGACTATATCCAACACACACTTTGTTCTTCACCACCTCACGAAACAGATCTGATCCTGTGTGCTACGTCACCGCTACTTGTCACTTACCAATGCTACATCAGCGCCCTCTCTGTGACCTTGAACTTCCTACTATCGGTGCTAGTAGGGGTGACAATTTTTTGTCCGGTGTGCTTATATATATACACCATATGTCCCACAAAAAAGTACACCCAACTTTAGATTGTACTAACTCCTCCAAAAATTGAGATATTTTGGATCTGTTTGTTTGATTTAATATAGCAAATTATTCTTTGTTAACATTCAAAATTTATTCATGTTTAAACGATTTAGTGTTTAAGCATCTGCTTTTAACTGAAGGGTACAACAAAATGGATTGCGCAAAATTGGTCAATGAAAAAATAATGTGTGTGCTATCGATGTAATGAAAAGACAAATACATAATAATAGATACTTTAACATAATTTTAATAAGATACAAAGCAGATTTTTCTTTATTCCTTATTGCAAAAGTTATGCTTAGTTTCGTTTTCTTTCAACATGACCGCCATTCCTATCGATACAAATCTGGAGTCGAGCTCTCATCTTCCACATCACTCTTTTGATAAGATCTGGATTGTCTTTTAACAAGTTGATTTCAGCTGTGATGCGATTCCTCAAATCATCTAAATTGATAGGTTGTGATGTAAATACTCTATTTTTCAAATGACCCCATAAAAAGTAATCACACGGGGTCAAGTCAGGGCTGAATGCTGAATGTTCTCGTCTGTTCTTGCCGTCTTCGGATGGCCTGAACGTCCTTTGTTCAAATTGAGGACCGTTCCTTCTTCTTTGTATTTCCGAACATCCTTCAAAATTGTATGTTTAGATGTTTAGTTGGAGAAGCTCTATCGGGAAATTGCAGTTCGAAGGTATTCTGAACTTGTTTTAGGCTTTTAGTTTGCAGATAAGTTGTGACCATGAGAACGCGCTGCCTTCGTTGTTTGATAAGGGTTTCAAAGTTATTTATAAATTTAGTAATTCAGATTCTTCATTTATATGTATGACTCGTATCTTAGATACAAAAGTTCGAATTATTTAAAAAAAATATTTGCAATATCCTCCGACGTAAAAAAGTAGCACATTGGTTAAAGCAAGAGGAGCTATCTGGCTGGGAGAAATGATCATTCGGCGCAACCCATTTTGCTGTACCCTTCAGTTAAAAGCAGATGCTTAAACACTAAATCGTTTAAACATGAATAAATTTTGAACGTTAACAAAGAATAATTTGCTATATTAAATCAAAGAAACAGATCCAAAATATCTCAATTTTTGGAGGAGTTAGAACAATCTAAAGTTGGGTGTACTTTTTTGTGGGACATATGGTATATATCTCAGCTCTCGACAGTTTTTAATTTTTAAATCTGTGTTCATTGTGTGTATTTCTCGTCAAATTACTGCGAAATAATTTCAATTTAACCTAACCGAGGACAGGTTCTCTCAACGCAAACAAATCTCATTTATTTATTAGTTTTGATTAATACTATTTTTCCCGAAACGTGTTGTTCGCAGCCAGCTTCATGACATTTATTTTACCTGCAGGACTGAATCCGAGTTAGGACGCGTTATAGCGACTTTTGACGAAATGGCGGCACCACCCCCCCATCCATCCCCATGATCCAGACGTCGTGGTATCGGGACAGGGTGATGAGTGACGGATCATAGAGGAGATGCTGTAAGTGTTTTTATTTATAGGCAAATTGAAATAAGCGCGTTTTGAAATTTGATTTTCATTCTCGATATTTATATATATATATATATATATATATATATATATATATATATATATATAGCTCGTAAACATTGACGAGATGTCATATTAACCGCTTTGAAAATTGCTTTGTGTTACTTATCAATTATAATTGGCTGTCTAATTCCACTTCTTTTTCTGAAGTAGATTTTCCACAAGATAAATTATGCTCATTGATTTAACCGGATCTTTCCGCGTTTATAATATAACCTAACATAAACTAAATACCGTTCATTTACAAGCATTGAAAATTAGCTTGTATTGCTTCGCGTTTTAAATCGACATTCTAATAGCCTTTTGTTCTGAGTTTTCTACAGCATAAAATTATTCCTACGATATTTTCAATTATTAGTTGTTACCATCCCCACTATTTCAGTATATATATATATATATATATATATATATATATATATTTGCTGCCATACACATTACTTTTAGCGGCAACCAGTTTCATGCATCTATTTTAATTACAGGGCACCCAGCCATGACATAAACACTTTCAACGAAAGGAGAACGAGTGCTTCGCAGAACAGTCCACCCAGCGATGCAGAGGTCGCAGTATTGAGTCACAGACGGTCAAGCGAGAGCGAATTTGCAGACGAGTTAATGTGAGCGTTTTGACCCATATAGTATTTTAAAAGTAGGAAGACTTTTCTACAAGGTAAATTATGCTCATTGATTTAACCGACTCTTTTCTCGTTTATAACGCAACCAGCCCTACATCAGCTTCCTCAGCCCCTTGTACTTCCTCCACAGCCCCCACCCATTCTGTAGAGTCTGCTGTAATAGACCCCCAGCCCTCAACGTCTTACGCTACCAGCCCTACATCAGCTTCCTCAGCCCCTTGTACTTCCTCCTCTGCCCCCACCCGTTCTGTAGAGTCTGCTGTAATAGAACCCAGCCCTCAACGTCTTACGGCGCAATCCCCACATCGTCCAATATAGGCACTCGTCCATCCCCCGCAGCTTCTCGCTCTGTTGAGGATGATATAACATTTGAGTTGGTGCGTCCGCCCCACCCCAGCTTGACTAGAAATCGGTATATAGTCAGGGTTCCTAGATCCGTGTATAGCAATGGCGTTGAGCGGACTACGTCGCGTTGTAGAGCGCATTGTAGAGTTTGCCCTTCAGAACCGCGACGAGCGTGAAGTCAGGACGAGTCTTCCTTCGGTTTCGGCTCAGATGATAAATGTAGATGATTTTTGGGTGGTAGTGCCATTTAGACGTTTGGCTGCTGAAGATGTAGATATATATTAGCCGTATAATGCAAGCCGCCCAAAGTAGTATAGCATTCAATATGGACAACTTCGGTAAATATTGACCGTGTATTCCGTGTTGCGGGTCATAGTGCCACACCGTTACTCTTAACTTCAATTCTCAGGCTGTTTTTAGACGGCATATAACGTCGATCGTGGTTGCGGCTTTATAGCATTAGTCCTAGCACGTATGTTTACTGTGCTAAATACACGGGCCCAAAAAATTTGGCTGCCCGATCGTGGAGCGTGCCCGTAAACTAGCTGTAGACTGTGAACTTGAATTTGACTGTAATATGGGTCCTGAAGAACTGAGAAGGTTAGAGCAGAAATGAATGTCCGTATAGTGGTATTTGGCCTGGATGATCGTCGTAGGACTGTGTATGTTTTTAAAAGCAGTGTGAGAGATCGTACAAGACCCCTACTTATTTTAGGACTGTCAGGTACAACGTATCTCCCCATCCGTAATATAAGGTGCCTTTACGCGAGTTATGATAAAAGTCGAAAATATGGGCGACATCATGATTTGTGTAGGGTTGTCTCGAGTTTGCAGATGATATAGTGAAACATTGTAAAGATGCTACATGGTATGTGAGCAGTGTAAAAGCCCAAATGTGAAAGCCGTGTGTTGAAGCTGAGAAGAGGGATTGTAATGTGTGTAGACGCACATTTTTCAATAATAACTGTTTTGAACTCCATAAATCAATTGGTACGTGCAGGAAAATGAGAATCTGTGAATGTGGCATGTTTCACACCTTGAATGGTAGCGGAAATTTCAAGCACAAGTGTGACGAGATTCACTGTTCTACATGCCATGAGAAATATAAGGCGGATGGCGTAAAGCATGTATGTTATATGAAAGAGCTAAGCCTAAAAAAAACATTGTATAACTGTATACTACGATATAGAAACATACACGAACGCCGAAACCAAAGAGGTAATACCGCATTTACTTGTGAGCCAGACTATCTGCAACGAGTGTATGGAGATCGAGTGTGACGAGTACCCAAATGTGGTAAACGGACAAATGTTTTTAATACGAATGTCCACGATAGCCCTGTGAAGCTATTTGGCTATATTGTCAAGTTAGCCGACAAGTTCAAAAAAATGACTGTGTATATTCTTGCCCATAACGGGGCAAAATTTGACACAGTTCCTTTATAAGGAGCTGCTCGAGCACGAATCATCCGAGATATTCACGGTGATCCCTTGAAAAGAGGAAACAAACTTATACAGATGCAAATAAGAGGTAATGTGCAATTTAAAGATACATTATTATTCACGCCTTGTAAATTAGCAAAGCTACCCAAGGTGATGGGGGTAGCAGCTGAAGTATCAAAAGGCTACTTCCCTTACACTTCCTCACTAGCGAGACTTTAATTGTAGGTCTACCTCCACCCAAACATTATTTTAACTATGATTGTATGAGTGTAGATGAGCGCGAAGACTTTGATCGATACTACGGCAGTTTTAATGAATGTAATCCTTATAATATAGCTGCTGAGTGTGAACGTTATTGCGTGAATGATGCTCGCGTGCCTAGAGTATGTTTCCAGGCCTTTATAAGAATGTACATAGTCCGTTTCAAATGCGATCCGCTGCAAGTCGCAACCACCATCGCGTCACTATGCTTTACGGTGTTCAAGAATAACTTCATGCCTAAAAACACCTTATCAATTATTCACAGAAACATTCCCCGCAGTTATGGTCACAACACATACAACAACAGACAGGGGTATACATAAAGCACGCCCGCAACACGGGGGAGGTACCAATTAAGAAAATGATCGTGTTTTTTGGGTTGATGGGCTAAGTGAAAACCGTGCCACTCGTGAGAAGACTGTGTACTCTTTTAACGGTTGCTGGTGGCATGGATGCCCCCGTCCTGAGTGTGGAATCACTGGAGATATCCACGGTAGATCTGCCGACTGCCGTGCGTGGACGCGCACCCGTGATCAACTTATAGGTGCCCGGTTCACACAGAATCTTGTGGGAGTATGAATATGATGCACAGATGGAAACCGATGAGCAGTATCGTGAGGAGATAAGAGCCATCAAACGTTCAATGGTACTGGATCCTCTCAAATGCGGTGATAGCTTGTTCGGTGGGCGTACAAATCCCTTCAAGCTATACTTTCCACCTACGGAGGGCGTGAAACTTCACTACTACGATTTCTGTTCTTTATACCCATACGTGATGAAGAACAACCCGTACCCCGTGGGCGCTCCTGAAAAAATAGTGGGGCCTAACCTGCCCTCCATCAGTGAATTTTCAAGAAATTTGAATGGTCACTACTTTGGGCTCTCTTTCGTGGACGTGCTTCCCCCTCGCGATTTATGGATGCCTATCTTACCCATCGTCATCGATCACAAGCTCATGTTTCCCCTGTGCGTGAAGTGCGCGGAAGAGAATAACGGTAATTGTAGCCATACACCCCACCAGCGTAAGATCAGAGGCGTATATACAAGTCCTGAGCTGGCCCTAGCCGTACGCCATGGATATAGAATACTGAAGATACATGAGGTGTGGAGGTTTCACAAGCTCCCCAACCTTTTCACATCGTATATAAACGCGTTTTTGAAGGATAAGGTTGAGGCGTCAGGGTATCCGCGGGGAGTTGACACCGAAGATGAAAAGTCCGCCTATATTCAACGTTACCGCGACCACGAAGGTATACAGCTTGAGCGTGCCCAAATTGCAAAGAATCCTGGCAAGCGTTTTAGTGCAAAGTTGTGCCTAAACAGCCTTTGGGGAAAATTTGCACAGAATACAGGTAAGGGTAACGTTCATTTGGCACAAAGCTATAGCGAAGTCTGGGATTATGCCAACGCAACCGATAAAGAGGTCGTGGAAATCGTGAATGTAGGTAATACTTACATAATAAAGTACAACAACACTGAATTGGCCACAGATACTCAAAGGTTACAAACATTCCTGTAGCCAGCTTCACAACAGCCTACGCCCGCATCAAACTTTGGGGTCTATTGCATTCTCTTGGGGAGAGTATTGTACGCCGATACAGATAGCGTGATATTCACAGCGATGGAGGGCGAATACATGCCTGCTATTGGTGAATTCCTCGGCGAGCTCACTGATGAGATCAAGGATGAGTATGGGGACAACGCATACGCCGACTCTTTTGTCTCAACAGGTCCTAAAACCTATGGGGTACGGGTGAGGGTGGGCGAGGATATGAAATATATCGTGAAGGCAAAGGGATCACGCTCAACCACGCGAATCGGCAGGTCGTCAACTTTGATTCGCTGAAGGATCTAGTGTGTTTGGACGATGATGAGGGTGATCGGCTCCCCAACTAATTGTAGGCACCCACAATTTTCGGGCGCAGAAACTGGGGTGTGTGAAGGAACTTAGGGGTACGAAGGTGTGCCGTAACACCTATAGGAAACGTTACCAGTTACCTGGTACCTATGACACCGTACCCTTTGGTTACCATAATCTTTGATGGGGCTAATGCTAACTTATTCGTCACACGTATTTGTAACTTAATATGTATTGTGAACATTCTTTTATGTGCCTATTGTTAACTTATTTATTGCACGTGTTTCTAAATATATACATGCTGATTATTTCGTTTATTAAATAAATCGTGCATCGACTTGTGTTTCACTTTGCGTGTGTGCGTGTGTACAGTAAAGTTAAGCCCCGCCCACTGTAAGAACTGCGACATGATTCATCCCGTAGCCTGAGCAGGCCTCTGTCCCCGCGTTCTCAGTTGACCTCTGTATACCCTTGGGCTCAGACGTGTATTCTCTCGCGTGGAAGAAAAATAGTAATGGCGTCCTTCAATACTGCATGTTCAACGTTTATGAAATGGTATTCAGCAAAGTGTCAAGATATAGTGGATAGTGAAAAACTCCCTATCCCCTCCTCCTTTGACTCTTTTAAGGATGCATTGAATCGCGCGAAGGAGCAAGATGTACAAATACTCTATGGTTATTCTGGGGAGGGGGTTGTAGGTTTTCGCAGTACAGACGATGTACTCAAGTATGTTGTAGAAGTAAGCTTTATAAAAGCACACGTGCACCGCGTGTTAGAAGAAGCGGCACGCTCAGAAACTAAACAACAGTTATGGATAGTGAGCCTTGTGAATGAGTGGTGCGATAAACGGTATTATATAATGCTACACCATGTTGATTACTCATACCCTACAACTGAAAATGTGAATCTCGTCATCATGGACAATCTTAAGTATTTTTACCACTACATTAATATATATCATGATGAGGTTTGTAGTGAGTTTGTGGCTAAAGGGTTATGTGAGTTTTTAACAGATTTTAGAGATGAGTATCGCCTGTTAAATATAAAGGTTAAATATGAACATATGTTTCTCTCAAATAGTGCGCAGGATTGTAATGATGTTTAGGAGAGATAAAACATTATAAAATATGCCTAGTTCATGAAGATCCCCCTTTGCAAAAATGTCTGGTGCGTATTCAGGGAAGTGGTAGTGATAAAATGTTAAAACCGAAATTAATTCTTGTACCTGAAAATTTCTCAAAACGCCTACCCAGTATAATGGGATACAACAATTCGGTCAGTTCCGCACAGGTTTCATTAGATTATGGTGCGACTCGCACCTCACGGATAATACGGGTTCGAACAAATCCGTTCACGTATCATCAGGGTGAGTCAACCGCCCATCGACCCGTTCCTGCCTACCTGCGTGCCTCACGCGGCTCATAGTCTTCTCAGAGTTTGCACCGAGTGGATGTGCCATAGTCATCTCGATGAATACAATGGAACTCCCTTTGAGAAGCATTCTCAACGCCTCGTACGACGTCTCCCTGACGAAGTCGTTGCGTGTGTTCAGGCGGGAAACCGGTGTCATTAACTGTTTGCTTGAAACGAGCAGTAGAACTGCGAGGAAACGCAACGTTATTTATTTAAATCTTGAGGAGATGCATAAAATCTTCGTATTAGTTGAGAGGTGGGCTGAGGAGTGAGGACCTTTATAAAATACCAGCTGAAGTAGGTGTAATAAGAGAGGTGATTAGTGAAGCAGCCTCATATACCATTGTTTGTACATTGAGTGTAAATAACGAGCAGCCACGCATTGATATACGCTTACACCGCTCTGCTCGACGGATTTGTTGAATGTAGGAATGAGCAGGGAGAGAACGGGCTAGCTCTGGACGCGTATTTAAAAGGTTCAGATTCTTCGAAACATCTGAGCTTTGGTACAAAACGCTTGAGAGGTACGGTGCAGAGCTCGCCTACACGGTTCATCCCGAAGAGCTGTATCTCTATATAGTGGATAGCTGCCGTTGCGACTTGGAAGCTTATTTCAATTGTCGCTATGTCGAGTGAAGAAGAGTTCACGATTGAAAAGCTCGGTACGTTAAGAAAAAACCCCGATTGGAAAGGCATGATTATAAACGTGTATTTATGGTAACGCCCGACGATGACGTTTTTGCGCGTGCTTTTGATAGCATTCTAGCAGCGCTTAAGGGCACCTTACCTGCTGAGTGTGAAGTGGGTACAAAAATAGTATTGAACGATATGAAAGCCCTTTACATAGAGTATAAACATCCGTATCAGTTAAACGGTGAGGTGATGCTTGGGCAGTTTTACCACATCGTGCAGAGTAATGGCGATGTTGATGTAGCGTCAATCACCTTCGAATTTAGCGTTTTGCACCGTAGGCGGTAAAGACAATATATATTTTTACTGTAATAATAATATGATGGTACGTTTTGTATATATTTTCACGTACCAATATTTGATAATATAACTTTTGATAATATAACTATATATTTTTCTAAAATTTTTGTTAATACTATGTTTTGTATGAGTATATATATATAATTAATATAAATATATATTTTTTAATATGATTGTACGTTTTGTATATATTTTCCTGTACCAATATTTGATAATATAACTTTTCATAATATAACTATATATTTTTCTAATATTTGGTTAATACTATGCTTTGTATGATTATATATTTCCCATTATATTATTTGATCATATATGTGCCCCGATGTATATGCACTAATTCATAAACAGAACGTTGTAGTGGTGTTTTATTTATTCCTTGTACAAAATTATATCATTTATTTGGTTTTCTGATTAATTAATTAATTGCTAATTCTCAAATCGATCTTCTAAGCCAACTGGTATATATGCTTTAAATAAAATACATGGCGCTATCTGGTAACTCAGTCTTCTATTGGCTGATTAATATATGAGTTAAATTAAATGATTAATGCTATCTGGCAACTCAGCGTGGCTGATCTGCCCGAGGCACTGGCTGATGTGCCCGAGGCACCGGCTGTGGGAGTAATTAAGCTCATGGCGCTATCTGGCAATTCAGCCAACTGGCTGTTTAGGGGGCTATAAAAGGCGGCGGAGCGGGAGAAGACTCTATATTCGCTCGGCCTTCGCCGAGCAAGGATCTCTGGTCCTTTCTTTTTAATGGCCCTTTGGGTGGTGAGAAAACCCCTTCCTTCCCATAGAGGCCTCTTAGGTTAGGTATACCCATTTGGTGGGTTCAGCTTGGGGGAGAACTCCGCCTCCAAGTTGCATACCCCTCTTTCTCTCTTCCTCTCTTGCTATCTCTTTCTGCTCCTTTGGGGGGAATAGCTTGGGGAGAACTCCGCCTCCAAGTTGCATGCCCCTTGCAATCCCATTTTGGGGTTGGCAACAAAGATTGGCACTCTCTCTCTCTCTCTCTCTCTCTCTCTCTCTCTCTCTCTTTTCTTTCTTTCTTTCTTTCCGCCCCTTTGGAGGGTGAGGCAACGAAGGGGGTGGGGCGGGGCTTAGCAGCAAAGGGGGGTGGGGTAGGTGCTTAGCAACAAGGGGGTGGGGTTGGGGTTGGCACTCTTGCAACAAAGGGGGCTGGGGTGGCACCACTCTTGCAACAAAAGGGGTGGCACTCTTCCAACATTACGCAATATTTTGCAATTGCATTGCATTCTCCCTTTTTGACACTATACTACTCCCAGTTTTGGCCAAATATTTAATCTGAAGCTTTTAACCATTTCATTTTCAGGGGACGTTGTACTTGATTCAGCCTATCAGCCGTGTCAGAAACCATTTGAGAATCGAAAATGCGAATTCTTTTTTTAGGATTTCTTTTAGCCGAAGGTTGAAAGTCGGAATCATTTGATTCATTACTTGATTCATCATTATCTATAGCAGTGCTCTTCAACCTGGGCGGTACCGCCCACTAGTGGCTCAAGGATCTCATTAATCTAAAGGTAATTGCAATTAATTTTATTGTTTTATGCAGGGTATATAACTTTTAGTTTGAGTTTTTGCATTTTGGGTGATACGGAAATTTTACCCTCACAAAAGTTACAAAAGTGGGCGGTAAGCATAAAAAGGTTGAAGAGCACTGATCTATAGGAATGTCATCATCAGGTGGGATATTCATTTGTTCACCACTGGGTCCTGCATCCATGTCTGCTAAGAGTTTTTCTTCTCTCTCTACGTCATGTCGAATTCTTTGGTTTCGTCTTTCTGTCCGAGTTACATAAGACTTATCAAGGCTGGAGACGTACATATTCCGAATAGTTCTTTGATCTTCAAGGAATATTATATCTTCGCTTCTGTTTCTTGTTGTTCTCATTCTGTCTTTCATTATTGTTTCAATAGCATCTGCTGCCGATATATTCAATAGCATATCTAATTTTTTACAAAAAATATCCTTTTTATCTTCGAAAGTATTCCTGTTTTTGTGTTTTTTCAGTGTTGCATACTCATTAACTAAAGTCAGAATCTTTTCTTTTGGTCTTCTGCTTTTGGAAATATCTTGCGTTTTAATGTCAGCTAATTCCCAGAATTTTTAAACTTTATTAAGTACAACTGTTGCAGCCTCTTCTTTATTGTTCATAACCATATCATTTCTTTTTAAATGATGGAAATGCTGAAGTGCATCTGATTGGGATGGTAGCTGGAATAGTCCTGTAAGAATTAGTTCATCTTTAAGATTACCAATAATTGGATCATAACTGCTTTTTCTTAACTTTATATTTAATTTCTTAGGAGTAGCCATGATATTCATTTAAAATAAGATTAGAATCAACCAAGTGAAAAATGCATCATATACTATATACATCATTGGATATCTGAAAAACATAAAATATTGGCTTAATCAGCTGTTATAGAACATTTCTATGTATACTATTTCGAATAAATAACACCAGTACACATTTGAAAACTTGTCGATCGATTTTTACAAACTAGTTGGTGATTCTATATAATTTGAGTGCGCTGATCTCAAAAATATAGTTAGTTTTTCCCTATCACGTATAGTTTTCTTACTACAGGGTGTGTCATAAATCCCCCATTTATCCCCAAATGTGAACCATCTTATCGAGACCAACATTGGATTGCACATGCTAAACCATAAATTTTGTTGTTATAGACTACAGTAACGCTTACATAATAATGTAGGGTAAATATATATAACAACCAGTCCCGTTCCCAGCAAAATACTCTCTCCCCTCCCATCAATGGGTGGTTAACATTTGGGGACAGATGAGGTATTACAACACCCCTTGTAGCACGAAATCTTTAGGTGATAGAGTAAAACCTAATTAAAGCAGAATTAAATAGCTCCTAGCTCTTGGACAAGCATATTGCTTGTTTATGAAAGAATACAAAAATAACTGAAAGAAACAAAATATATTTACCTTCTTTACCAAGCGAAGTATGTGTCGGATGCCAATAAATTGTTCTCCTGCAATCTAGACCCCAAAAGTTCTGCAGAGTCCTTAGGCAGATTCAAATCCCTGACTAAGTCATTTAGTTCGGCTTGAGTTAATGGTTTAGGATCTCGGTCAGCTGTTGGCTGTTCATAAACATCATCATTGTCTGGATTTGGAGCTGAATCAGAATCTGAATTGTATTGATCCAGACTCTTGGGTGGGCGGGGAATAGGAACTTCTGGACCATGGGGTACCGGCCTTATTGCAGATGGAAGACTTGGGTATTGAAGGCTCTCTTTATTCTTTGCATTATAACCTTTAACATTGCAAGAACAGAAGTAGCAGTCGTCGGTATGGTTTCTAGGCTCGCGCCATACCATAGGGATCCCAAATGGCAAACTTTTCTTTTTACCTTTGCTCCAATTCCTTAGTGCCGCAACACACGTAAGACAAACCTTGTGTGCAGCCCAATTTTTGTCTTGATCTCCTAATTTAATTCCAAAATAAGCATGATAAGCTCTCTTAATGAAGGTCGTTACATTTGTCCTTTGTTTTACAACTTACCGACCACAAATATAACAAAATATGTCTGGACTATGGGTACATCCTCTAGAAGCCATTATTAAAATTTTAAAGACGTAATGTTAGAATTATCTATTTGAAAAATATGAAAAAACGAAATTAATTAAAGATAAAAAAGGTAAAAAATTACAAAACGCCCCAAAATTGTTTTGCTAATAACTTTAAAACTGTGGGTGATAGAAAAAAACTGGTAGCATTTTTTAATTCAGCGCAGCGAACTGCTTCAGAATCACAACTCAAAATAAAGAAATCGATTTTCATGCAGACCGGTGTAATCAATTTATACACCAAAATGTGCAAAGTTGATTTCTGAATAAATTGATATGCAATATGCATGCCTTTATTTAAGATTAAATATGATTAATCTTAAAAAAATGCTTAAAAGATGTCGTTTTTACTCAGTTTTTTACTATGCAATATAAATTGGGGGTGAGGGGGGGTCTGATATTACCGGAACTCCAAAAACTGGTAACCATGTTGTTTCTTGCTCCAATGCCCATAACATTAGCATGTTGGACCATTAAAAATTTTAAAAAATGCAATTATGGACCACCATAAAATTTCCCATCAATGCTAAAAACTGATTGTATAACACCCGTTTTTAAAAGCTGTGATCCTACACTAGCAACAAATTACAGGCCGGTGTGTTCATTATCTGTGTTCAGCAAAGTTTTTGAAAAAAAAATTTAAAAATAGAATGCAGCGATATTTAGAATCCTACAATTTATTATCTCCAAATCAATATGGCTAAGGTTTTTTGGAACCCCTTTTGTGGTTATTTCTACACATCAACTTTTTTAACATTCTTGGGAAAAAATTTTTGGCCCTCCGCCATGATGATGAATGAAAATGACTTGCTCTACAGAAAAATTCCGTTTAGGTGAAATATGAAAATGAAAGCGACTTTTCTGTAGAACGTTAGTCCTAAGTTATAGCTATTTAAGTTATTTACAATTTTCAATTTGTGGTCTTCACAAAGATCCACTCTCTCCACTCTGTATTTTTCTTTGCAGTTCTTCCCGAAATCTAACTGCAGCTTGTCTTTGTGGTCGGGGTTGAGTAGCGGCAGTAGTAGTGTCAGGATAATCTACAGCTCCTGATTCAGTGGAAGAATTTTCAATTTCTTCCAGGTCAATATTCGGTTTATTAGTTATTTCAAGTGGTTATAACGTTATAACCAATATACGTGAATGTCTGGAGAGGTGACCATTGGGTGTTTTTACAGTTACATGCCTGATTATGCCATCTTCATCTGGATGTAATGTTTCAATTATAGCAATCTTCCAGAAGTATTTGGGATTTATAGAATTTTCATCTAAGAGGCACAGTTCTCCTACTTTAGGTTCTTTACTTACTGGTTGTTTGTGTTGTTGGTATTCTTTTTCCATCAAACTACTCAAATATTCATATCGCCATCTTTCTTTGAT
This sequence comes from Bathynomus jamesi, assembly GCA_023014485.1. Lineage (NCBI taxonomy): Eukaryota > Metazoa > Arthropoda > Malacostraca > Isopoda > Cirolanidae > Bathynomus > Bathynomus jamesi. The sequence goes on along the minus strand of JAJOZX010000136.1, from coordinate 970,372 downwards.
TTCTTTAGATTGTTTAACTCCCTTATGAAAGTAGTCCAGTTTTCTTTCTTTCTTTGTCCTCTGTTGCTGTTATATAATCAGAGTCCACCTGATCACCTTCATTAGCAGCTTCTTGGGTATCATTAGTGGTTAAAAAGTTGAATTTGGTATTGTCATACCCAAAAAGCAACTTGAAAGGAGTTAGTAGGTCAGAGGAGGGATCTTCATTTGATTAACATAAGTGAGTGGTCTTGAATTAATTGTATTCATTATTTCAAGAACAATTTTTTTAGTTCAGTTAAAGGGATTTTTCTTCCTTTTAGGGAGGTATAGAGGGCTCTTTTGACTAAACCCACCATTCTTTCAGCTATTCCTAAGGTTCTGGGTGAATAGGCTGCTGTAAATTTCCACTGGATACCATGATCAGAGAGGTACTGAGACACAAGAACATTTTGGAACCAATGTTTAAGGTAATCTTCAGATCTTTTGAAGGTGGATTGATTGTCTGAAATCAAAACTTTTGGAAGGGAGTAGTTTAAGGACAAATGGTAGAGTTCTCTTAAAAAGGTTTTAGCAGAAAGGTCAGTGCAGATGTGAAGGCTGGTGAATCTGGTGGCGCAGCAAGTGAACAATAATAAGTAGACTTTCATGAATTGGTTATTCTCATCCTGGACAGAAATTGGACCAGCATAGTCAAGGGCAGTTTTTTCAAAGGGTTTTTCATAGCTTAAACGTTCCGTTACTAATGGTCCAGTAGTAGGCACTTCATAAGCCATGGCAAAGTATTTTTGGCAAAACAGACATTGTTTCAGAACCTTTTTAACTACTTGCCTTATTTTGGGGATCCAGAATTCCTGTCTGAGGAAATTGCATGTGGTAGCTAAGGTTGCATGACTGGCTTTTGCATGACATTCAGTTATGATTAACGTTGTTAAATGAGAATTTTCAGGCAGTAGTACAGGATACCTAGCAGAATAGTTAAGGTTGGTTGCATATTTATATCTCCCCATTGTTCTGACTAACCCTTCTTTGTCAATGAAGAGTTTTAGATTCTTTTGCAGCTTTGTTAGGTCCTCAACTTTTTCTCCTTTATTTAGTTTGTTGATTATTTCTTTTGAGAAATGTTGTTGCTGGACTAATTTTATCCAGTAGTTTGTGGCCTTAGTTTTGTAAGCTGTATGATTTTTCTCCAAAACAGCAATTTGTTCTTCCATTGTTAGGTTACATTTGGGGTTATATTTGTGAGTGCGGAAGTACTTTAAGTTTTCTATGAACCGTAGAACATAGGCAGTGATTCTGACCAGTTTTTTCCTGTTAGAGAATTTTTCCATGTTTAACAAGGGAGTTTTTTCATTTATTTCTTTACAAGTTGTTTGAGACATTTATTGTTGTCTGTAAGGTTTCTTGGTGGGTGTTAAAAATTAAGTTGGTTGGCCATTCAGTTTCATTTCTCAAAAATGTGGGACCATGTTGGTAAAAGGAAGAAGTTTTTGAAATTTCTTGAAAGATATTGTTCTGGTGAGTAGGTCTGCTGGGTTGTCTTCTCCTGCTACATGTCTGAATTCCAGGTGATGGTTTAAGTTTCTTGTTGCTTCCTGAATGTCTTTCACTCTGTTTTTTACAAAGATGGATTTCATTTTTAGAGATTTTTGAGCAATCCAATTTAAAGCCACCTGTGAGTCTGTCCAAATTATTGTTTTGAAGAACTTTTGGTTTTCTGAGTTTTCTTCTAGGTAGGTTTCTTTAAGGTATTCTAGGACTTTGGTTCCTAGGCAGATTGCCATTAATTCCAAGTTACAAATGGTCCAATTTTTTGATTTGGGGTTGACTCTTGATTTAGCGTAAATTAGTTCGGATTTTCCATTTCCAACTAGATAGCAACTTACTGCATACCCTTGGCTGGCATCACAAAAGATGTGGAGTTGAAGATTTTCCATGAGAGGTTTGGAATTTTCAAAAGCTTGTCTAGGAAAATTCAGAAATTCCACTTTGTTTATTTCTTTGCAAAGTTTTTTCCATTCACCCAGCATTTCAGGTTCTAGATATTCATCCCAATCTTTTTTGGTAGCTGCTACTTCTGCATGAAGAGTTTTAATTTAAACACTAAGGGTGCAACAAATCCAATTGGATCAAACAATGATTGCACAGAACTTAGTATTTCTCTTTTAGTTTTGGCTTCTGAGTTCAAGTTTACAGTTTTTAGATGGAGTGTATCAGCATTTGTGTTCCAACCATATCCTAATAGTTTTATGTTTTCTTTATCTTCTGAGGAGGCTATGTCATGTTTTTCAAATAGTCCTTGAAGTTCTGAGTGATTGGAGGCCCATTCATATAGCTTCAAATTATAATTGATTAAGGTGTTTACACTATAATTGTAAAGGTCTTTGAGTTCTGAGAGATTGTTGGCATTAATTAAAGCATTGTCCATGTAAAAGCGGTTAGCTAGGTAGTCTGCCACTTGGTTTTGTTGTTCATTAAAAATGTGTTGGAGAGATTGTTGTAGTAAAAATGGACTGCTTTTGTTGCCAAAGGTAACTCTTTTATATTTATAGCAGATCAGGTTGTCGTCATTTGGAGCCAATTGGGTATCTTTTAACCACAGAATTTTGTGGGTATTGCAGTCAAATTCTGTTTGATATTTAAGTTGTAAATATGCTTTTTGAATGTCTCCAATCATCAAATATTTACCATGCCTTAATTTAATGCACAATTTTGCTAAATGAGGTAGGAGTGAAGGGCAGTCCTCAGTAGCATCATTTACTGTTATTTCTTCTGGTTTGCTTTTACCCGAGGGATCTACTACAATCCTAACTTTAGTTGTTTGTACTCCAGGGCGAACTACTGGAAAATGAGGTAAAAAATTTCCTTCTTGTTTTAAGCTTTCTGTTAGGGCTACTTCTTCTATTATTCCTTCCTGGAATTGTTGTTCAAGGATGTCTGAATAAGGTTGCATTAAGTTATCTTTTTTTAATTTTTTGCAAGTGGACTTTAACCTGCTAATAGCATAGTTAAAGTTTGGTGAAATTTTATCTTTTTGGTCATTCCATGGTACCTTAACAGACAATCTTTCATCTTCTATTTTAACTTCCTTTTCGAAGTTTGCAATCAGATCTTTTTCTTTGTTTGAAAATGGTTCATCCCCAGAAATACCCAAGTTTTCTAGTTTGCTAAATTGTGCAATCTGGTGTTCAATTTTTTCTAGATCTTCATTAGAAGTTGTACTAGTAAGTAGAGGGTTGGTAATACAGAAGCTGATCTGATCTCTTATTGGTTCTTTTTCTTTTTCAGGGTAGTAATCTGAAGGGAAACCCAATAAAAGTATTCCATAGGGAGATTTATAACAAGAGGCAGTATGAATCTGATGAGTGCTGAGGGCAAAAAGTTTGTGGGTTGCAGCCCCAAAAATTAACATGAAGTCGGCCACTTCATCAGCTTCAAAGTGATCTGCAAGCTGATAATTTAAGGATTTTAAATAAGTTTGAAGTTTCAGTAATCCCTGAACTTCATATTTAATATTAATATCATCAATTATGATGGCTTCTATTTCTTGGTAGTTTCCAGGGTTTCTAGAATCCTCCAATTTAATTATAGCTACTTCATAATTTGGTTGTTTCTTGTTGGCTATAAATCCTGTTATGGTTATGGATTCATCGTAGTGTTTAGTTGGAAGATTCAATTTTTTCACAAGTTCCTTGGTAATGTAGCTGGCTTGACTACAATTATCCAAAAGTGCTCTGCATTTAATTGATTTTTCTGAGTTTCTTATTCTCATCTGCATGGAAGGAATTAATGCCACTTCTTGATCAGTGTTTTTTAAACTTAATAAGTTAGTAACTTGTTTCCCTTGTTTTGAGTTTTCTTTTTTAGCTACTTCAGTACTGGTTTTGGTTTTCTTATCTTCCTCTGGTTTTCCTTTTTGTTTGGTACAAAGGAAGGATAAATGGTTAGAAAACCTACAAAATGAACAGGGTTGGAAAAAATGGGGCATTCTTTGGCTTGGTGTTTAGATGAGGTGCATTTAGTACAATAATTTAATTTAGCAAGTTTTTTCAGTTTATCCCAACTTTCAGGGAAAGAATCACATTTTGAGATTCTGTGTGAGTTTTTCTTACACAATTTGCAGTAAAGTTCTCTCTGGTCAGTATGTTGAGCTCTTCTTGAGGATTGTCTTTGGGTGGAAACTGCCAGAGTAGCTGTAGTTTGGCCAGAATACCATGGTTTTCTGGCTGGTTCTGGAGAGAAGTTTCTTTTTTGTTTAGGTATTAAGGTGGTTAATTCACTTTGTTAGATCAAAATTAACATTAGCTAAGGTTTTGGTAGCTTCAGCAATGGCTTCTTTAAATTTATCAAAGTGGTCATAGAGTTTAAAACCACAAGTTCTTAAAAATTCCTGAGTTTCTTGACTTAGCTTATTATAATATACATACAAGAGTATATCTTCTAATTCTAATTTTGGAGTTTGCATTAAATTTATGGAAGAGTGCATATCTGCTTGAAAGTCATGAAGTGATTTAAAATCTTTGGTTATTTTGGGTTTGGTTAAAAGTGATTTTATTATGGAGAATTTAATTTGGCCTGGTGTTGCATAACAGCTCTCCAACTGCTGCTATGCTTCTTCATAAGATGTTTTACTCTCTTGCATGCAGTTTATTTAAATGGCAGGGTTTCCACTCAAATGTTTTAGGTAGGCAGATTTCTCTTGTTCAGAAAGACCTATGTTATCATAAAGGTATCTGAATGAGGTCTTAAAGTTTTGAAATTTAGAGGGATTTCCATCAAATGGTAATATTTGAAGCTCAGGAACTTTAGCAGCTATTCTTGGTCTAGGTTTGGCTTCGGTTCGGTATTGTTTCCTTTTTTAGTTGTTAATGCTTGTACCATCCGATGTATTTCAATTTGGTAATAAATATTTTTTTCATCTAGTTTCTCTTGTTTAGCCTCTGAGAAACCTTCGGAACAAACAAACACATTAAGGATTTCCTCATCTAAATTTTATAACTTGTCCAGTTGTGAGGACAAAAGCCGAGCATATGAATTTTTTTATTCCTCAGTCCAATCACCCAATTTTTCTTTGATTGTAGCTAAAGGTTTAGTAGCTGAGGCTCTGATTGCTCCCCTCTTTTTTACCAATTTACTAGTTTCAAGCACTTCCACATCACTTCCCAACCATGATGGTACTGTCTCCATACTTTTTTCTGGAGTGGCTTCAGTTTCATTACCCATTATTTAGGTTTAATATTGTAAATGATATTATCAATGATATCTATAATTAAATTTCCAAACTGTGTAAAAAATTTAATTCACTGGATTTAAAAACTATTGTACCAGAAATAAAACAAAAAAGGGTAACCAACTTCTCGACTGCCCACCCGGGGGCGCCATATTGAAAAATTATTGAAAAATTATTAGAGAGATTATTTTTATTTAGGTGCAATATTAAGGCTAAGTTTACTTTAAATAGGCACAGTAATTATAGAAATAATAATGGCCCATTTAGACACAGTCAACATAGCTACAGACTTTTTCACTGTAGGCTACAGTGGTTTTAAGGTTAAAATTTGGTCGGCAGCCAGATTACTAACTATGGTCAAGCTAAATTCATTAAAATTAATTTAGGCTTACCACAAATGAAGTTGCCAGTTGAACGTTACCCTTTCTGTTTCTAACTAGTCCATAAGTTTCATTTAGTTTCCAGATTTTAAATTTTATTTGTTAAGTCACTATTCGCCACACTGCTAAGTTATTTATTCATTGGGGCTATTTCCCAGACCTAGGTTTTGCAGTTTAAGTTAGGCTAGGGCTGTATTGCCCTTAAGTTTTTGTTTTTAAAGGTTTAATGTTTTGAAGGTTTTTAATGAAGTTAAGTTAGGGCTTTTATTATTTAGTTAGGGCTGTTGTAGCCCGGTTCGAGTTTCTTCTAGGTACCTAGTTTCAATCTCTTACTTTAGTTAAATATTTTGATTAAGCTCCTTACACCTAGTTCTGGTAGGCCACTATTTAGTTAAACAGGGTTTTAGTTTTTAGTTTAGTTGCAGTGGTTAATATTGAGATTTAAAGGTTGACTTTAAGTTGTCCAGTGAGTTGGGGAACTCCAAGAATTTTTTATAAAAAAAACTAGCCCACTTGATTCAGCAGTCCAAATTTTTTGAATGATTTCCAAAGAGCTGAGTTTTTCAGTCTCAAAAACTTTTTCTTTCTTCTTTTTGTTAATTAAGGAAACCCAACTTCACTAGTTGGTTGGTTAGAAACAAGGGTTATTATTTTTATTCTAAATTTATTTCTACACATCAACTTTTTTAACAGGTAGTAATTATTAATAAAGTACTGTCTCCCTAAGGAGAAGTCAATAGCTTTGATATTTATATATATATTATATATATATATATATATCAGCAGAAATATGATGCGTCAGAAATGCATCTTCTGCACGAACACTTCCAGAAGTTTTAAGATAAAACTAGCGGAACCCGCGAAACCGAAACCGGACACGGCGGAACGCGTCGGAACGCTGCATAAAAAGAGCCATGAAATTTTTTTTTTACTCAACCTACTCTTAGGTTAACCTATCTTTGGCCTCGGGAATGTTTGTTTGTTTGTTTGTCTGTTTTTTTTTCTTTCTTTACCCACAAATATCTCATGAAAGACCGGGAAGCATCATAAAGGAGCCCAAGGAGGAAATTCTGAAATTCATCCATTCTACTAGTTTTGTTTTTTGTTTTTTTCCAGGGAGGATGGGGCCCGCAAGGGGGAAACCCACAACTGCCCCTCATGGAAGACGGTGAGGCCTCATAAATGGGACGAGGAACTTAAGGAAGGGGGCCCCTCATAATGGAGAAGGCCTCCAGGGGGCCCCTCCAGGGTCAAGTTTCAAAGCGCCCCAATTTTGTCGGACCAAATGCGGCATACTACTATTTTGTATTACACAGTTACAGCACAACACAAAGCTATGGGAACGAAGATGGAAACTAATCTTCGAAAACGAGACGCTAAACTATTTAACATGGTGCCCTAAGAACTGGGGAACCTCTAAGTTAATTACACTCAAGGACCAATGGGACAGATTCTTCAGTAAAATCCCGCATAATTTATGTGTAGCTGTTTATAATGGCATGAAGGGTGAAAATATGTAGAGTGCAATGCTCTCCTTCATTAAATATTTAAAATGAAGTGCGATAGGGAAGAGAGAACGGGTCAAGGTCGATTCTGAATATTTGTTGAAGAGTGTATTTGTAAACCTTGATCAACCATGGTTTGGCTTCCACCCGAATTATTCATTCTAACGAAGGTCAAGCTGGTGGTCCCGCCTCTAAGTCTGGCTTGGTAGAGGAGCGAGTTGCTTTCTTGCGCTCTCCACCGGACATAGCAAGGTACACCCGGCTCATCTGGTACCGTCCTGAACCAGGCATCTAGTCTTCTCTTGAAGACTTCAACTTTGAATCCTGTAACATTTCTGAGGTCTTTTGGAGCTGGTTAAAAAGTCTAGGCGCCCCTGACTACCAAGCTATTTTCCTTCAGTGTCGAGGAGGTGCCCTTCTCGGGTCTTTAATTTGGGAACACTGCACATTCTCCTTTTCTTATTTTCCAGTGGTGTTTGAACGGTAATTGGGTTTAATTTTAGGTTTGGTACCACTTTTTCTATCATTTTCCATATGTACTGTAGATTATGGTGTACCTATCTCTCCGTCATTGCAGGGAGTACAGATTTAGTTTACTAGTCTTTCCCAGTAGTTGAGTTCGTTGCAGCCATCAATCTTGGCTGTGAAATGTCCCTGCGTTTCTTCTAGTTTATTATTTTCTTCCTTTTTATATGGAGACGTCAAAACTGAGCAGTATTCAAGTTTTGGTATAATCAATGTTTTTAGCAAGGGAATCATTACTGTCTTGTCCCTTCTTTTGAACGTTCTTAATACCTGTCCCGCGACTATTTTTGCTTTATTTTGTTTTTAGAATTTTGCATCGTCGGTCATTATTACCTCTAGATCGATCGCTTTCGTACTTCTATGAATTTCCTATCTATCTGGAGCATAATATGCTGTCTGTTTAAGTTCCTCTTTTCTACCATATCTCAAGAGCTGAAATTTCTCGGTGATAAATGTCATGTTGTTGTCTTCTGACCATTTGTATATTTTGTTCGCGTCCCTCTGCAACGCCTCCACTTCATTTACATCGCTGATTTTTCTGCTGATCTTTGTATCGTCTGCAAAGGATGTTACTGTAATGTTGCTGTTTACCCCGCTGTCTATGTCTGTTAGCATGATAATGAAAAGGAGTGGGGCCAGTACTGGCCCTTGTGGTACTGAGCTGCGTACTTCCGATTCTGATGATGATATACCTTGAATTTTGACGACCTGTAGACGTTCTCTGAGGGAGTTGTAGATCCATTTTCCCACTTCGCCTGTTATTCCCATATATTTCATTTTATGTGCTATTATACTGTGATCACATTTGTGGAAAGCTTTAGCAAAAATCTGTGTGTATGACATCGTAGTTGTCATTACCTTGCAGTGCATCTAGGATATTGTTGTAGTGTTCTATCAGTTGTGATAGGCATGATCTACCTCATCGGAATCCGTGCTGATTTTCGTTGAATCTTTCCAGTGTCTTCAAGAAATCATAACTTTTCTCTCTGATTATTCTTTCAGATACTTTGGTGAGGTGGGACGTCAATGACACTGGTCTATAGTTCTTTGCTTGAGATCTGTCTACTCCTTTATATATAGGAACAATGTTTGCTCTTTACAAGATGCTCGGTATTTCCCGTGTCTAGGGATCTTCTCCATATCCAGTATAAAGGTGTAGCTATTTCATTTTGAAATTTTTTAATCAATAATGCATTCCAATTGTCCGGACCTGCAGCTGAATGTGGTTTCATTTGTCCTATACTCTCGTTGCATCTTCTTGGGTAGAAATCAGTCTGTTGTACATTCTCCTTGCAATTTCTCTTCAAAGAATGCATTTTTGTCAGGTATCACTTTGTCACTTTTTGGGTACTGAAAACTGATTCATACTTGGCTCTCAAAGTTTCAGATATTTCTTTTGGATTGTCGGTTAGTTCATTATTTCTCTTACTTAGGGGCCCACCAGCGGCGCGCGTTTTTGTTTTCCTTTTCGCATAGCTATAGAAGTATTTTGGATTTTCCTTTATTGTTTCTACCGCCTTTTCCTCTTCCTTCTCCGTACGGTCCTTAATCAGGGCTTGTATTTCCCTATCGATACCCTCCGGTTTTTCTTGTATTACTTTCCTGGCATTATCTCCGCAGTTGGCTAACTTCGCCTCCACTCTCCTTCTTTTGCGGAATATTTTTCTCTTTTGCCTCTCTAGCCACCTCCTCTTTCCCTTTGGATGTGAATTCGGAGCATATTTTTCTAAAATTCTCAGCGATTTTTCTTCCAAGATTGTTAGCATTTCTTCAGTTGTTTTATTCTCTAAAACTGTTCTCCACTCTATTTGGGCCATGTGCGATCTGATTGCTTCCCAATTTATAGTCTTGGAGTTAAAGTTAGAGGACCCAAATTTGCTTCTTTCCTCAATATGTGTATTGTGTTTTAATGTTATCGTCATATTTGTTATCTCGATTAAGCTGTGGTCTGAGATAATGGTTGGGGTTACTTTTATGTCAGCAATCAAGTTCGTGTTATTCGTGAATACCAGATCATGGCAGTTATTTTTTCTAGTATTTTCTGTTATCTCCTGTGTCAGCATAAACTCATTTCTGAGAGCCATCAACATTTTTGCTTGCTCCTGGTCTTCTCTTGTGCCCCCCTTGTCCTAGTGTATATACAGTATATATTCCTATCCACCTTTTTGTATTTTATGAATGGGAAGTTAAAGTCTCCGCAGATCATTATATTGGGGGATGGAGGGTTTATGGCCTTTATTAACTTTCTGATGTCATCAATGGCCTCCGAGAATTTTCCGGCTGGGGTGTTTGGAAGTCTATAGATGACTATTAGTATCACGTTTAGTTTTTCTATTTTCACTGCTAGGAGTTCCACAAAGCTGTTTGATTTACTTATTATCGTCTCTGTCATATGACCTTCCTGTACAATAATTGTACATATATAGCAGAGCCACCTTTACGTCTCGTTGTTCTATCCGCTCTTAGTAAGTTGAAGCCCTCTATAATTATCTCTTTCTTATCAATACAATGTTCGCAGTTTTCACAATTTCCTTGGCAATCCTTAAGATGAGTTTCTGTGAGGCATGCGATGTCCGCCCTTGTTTCGTCCATACATCCTTTCGGGAACGAAATTTTGTTGAGTGATTGGTTTGGTCTTACTCCTTGAATATTAGCCAGCCAGAACAATATTTATGTTTTTTGTTTTTCGTTGTCCCTTGGGAATCATAAAATACCTCAGGGAAGCATTCTGAGTTCATTCCCATCATGAAACGGACATGTTATGTGCTTTGAAAAGTGGACGCTCAATTCTGCCAGTTGAGGTTTAAGTTTTGTTTTTTGGCTAAAAATATAATAGTTACCCCTTTTTCTTTGATGTATTCAATCTGACGTGAAGGTAGCGAGTCTTTTGCTTATATTGAGGTTCTAAATGTAGCTGGGCTAGGGTGCTTTAAACCCTAGATCCTGTCCCAAAGCTGGATCCTCTCTGCTTTGCAGATAGCTGGTGAGGGAAGCTATATTTTTGGGACCTCTTTGCGAGTGACCCGTTGCCCACGTTGGGCTAGCATCATGAAAAAGAAAAAACTATAGTATTTGTCATTTACCATTACTTATTCGGACTATAGTGGATTTAATTTTCCTAGAAGAGTTCCCTGTTCCATGCACGGTCTATGTGTATCATATATATATATATATATATATATATATATATACATAGAGAGAGAGAGAGAGAGAGAGAGAGAGAAAGCAGAACACTATAAATTAGTGTTTTACCTTTCAGTGTCTGAGCCACAACCCCATCGTTTCTGCAATACCTGAATATGTTAATCACGTTAGTCTCTAGATTACGTGTAATCTGCAAGGCTTTTAATTACCTAATTTACAATACGTTCTAAGTTTATATGATAGGATTAACCTCGCTGAACGAAGAGGTGAACGGGTGAAATTTTTAGGCTGGTAAATTGGCTTTGACCAAAATGTAGTCAAATAAATTGTTTTGTAAATCCTTAACTGCCTTCAAGTTCGTTCGTTATATGAAAATATATTTCAAGAGTGAACCTTAGTGGAGGTTTTTCAAAGGCCTGTCAGAAGCTTTTTCACGCTTAGAAATGTTATTTTCTGTTATTCGTTCCAAGCCTTTTATACATTTTGACCAAAATCAATAAGATTTATGTTGCATGCCTTTTCAGATCTTTATACTGAATTTGAATTGCTTAACCCTTGTTTCGCAGCGTTCCACTTTTGATTATGATCTTGTCGATCCGACAGTTGGTCTGTTTAAGCTATCCTTTCTACTAATTAAAACAAACAATTTCTCAAAGTATTTACAAATAAAATTTGCTAAAATTTTCTCAGCAATTTTGTGGAAAACAGTTATTTAATTTAATTTTAACATTTACTTCAAAATTAGAAAGTTAAAAGTAATAAATTTTAATTCACTTCAGTGGCTTGTATATACAACAATTAGTTCTGCATCAGATAAATTAAAACTTTACCTATAATTTTAGTTTACATAAAATTTAATTTGTCCAATCCTTTTATCTGATAATTCTGTTTCGGGCTTTTTTTTTTATCAAGCAAACTTTTTAACAAATACATTGAAATAAAAGTTTTACCGAAATTTTGACCGTTTCCGAATTTTTTGAAAATAAGATATTTATGTAGATTTTTACGCTGATTTAAAAAATGTAAGTCCTTTTGTGGAGAAATGAGCGGTTCAAAAGTTATGTTTGTTATTGTAATTTTGTATTAGGTCAAAAACTATAACAGTACAACTAAAAACTAATACAAGAGTTATTGTATTCTTTAGTAATATTGGCTTATATCACTGAGTATTTATGTGAATAGATTTCGACCGTTATTTTACTGTCGCCACATGAATTCGCACAAGTAGGTATCAATCATTTTCCTTCGTTTGGCCTTATTCCATATAGATTCAACGCCTTGTGTTAGGTTCGGTTAGGTTAAGTTATGTTAGGTAAGGTTAGATTATTTAGGTTAGGTTATGTTTGGTTAATTTCTCCAAAATAAGAATTAATTTTTAAATGAGCTTAAAATTCTACATTAAATATCTTATTTTCAAAAAAATAGGAAACAGTACAAATTTCGGAAAAGGCCCAAATAAAAAACTTGTTTTACAGTTAACTTCTTTTAGCTTTTTCGCAGCTTTTTATCATAGAACGTGAGGTTCACAAAACTTCTTCGTCATATGACCTTAGATGTTGTGAAGGAGGTTAAAGAACCAAAACACACACACTATAATCGAAACTGTGTGACCTCCGAAAAGTGTAATATGTCGCGATATTACAATAAATGTAAATATGAAACTGAATCATGAATCATTAATTTTTTTTCAATTCAAACATTTCAGTTACTCTTCGACTTTTTTGCTCTATTAGTATGGGGGTGGGCTATTTTTGGAATTATACGGGGCCCCACTCAAAAGTTGTAGTGATCATATTTCATTAAGGAAATATGAAAAATTTGGTTATCAAATATGTACAACCCCCCTGAACATACCCCTTGAAGTTGGGTGCCCCAAATTAACGTTTTGTCATAATAATAATAGCAACACCGCATCTTTTATTATAATATTTTATAAAAATTATTTGTTAAAAAAACAAACATAATTTTTGCTGATAACACTGTACAACAGTGAAAAAAAACCGGAAATGAGATCGTCATTTTTAGGGCTAATTATATGCGTAGATTGCAAAAAATAACACTCATTTATTTGTATCACCCACCATTTTATGAAAATGACCCTATTTCATTGTATCATTTTGAGAACCACTGGTTCTCTGAACACATCTTTTACATTTTGTTCAGTCATGCATATGCTGTGGTGGTGGTGTTCGGCTCTGTGTTTCCACTTTGATTTTATGAAAAATTTCTTTCATTAATCATTTAAAACAAAATTGTCAGCCATATTTTATCATAAATCGGTACTATAAATGAGTATTATTGAATAACAGCTATCAAATTATGTATATTTCACCGACAACGTCTATATTGTGTGAAATTGCAAATTGATCTATCATTTTCTTATTTTACAGGTTTTTATTGATATTATGCTACAATGCCTAGAGAGTGCAAAAATTCGCCAGACAGTTTTTGTCATATTTGTGGGACATTAACGTTAAAACAGTACAAAAGGAAATTGACTTCTCATGTGGAAAAGCCTTATGAATTATACTTCGCATGCAAAGTTGGTGATCAGGACAAGCACTGGGCGCCTCATATCTGCTGTGTGAGATGTACAAGCTCGTTATCTGCATGGTTCAAAGGCACCGGTCCTGGTCTGGGATTCGGTGTCCCAATGGTATGGAGAGAGCCGCTGAACCATTCAACTGATTGCTATTTCTGCTTAACGAACATCACAGGTTTGAATCTTTTATTTTTCTGAATATACGTCAAATTTGGTGTTTTTAGTACATTTTAGCATATCCTACTCTGCATAATGTATTACACAATTATGCTATCTTAAGTAGTCAACAATGTCTATTGTCTCACATTACAGGTTGCAGCAGGAAAGGGAAAAAGGCTATAGTCTACCCAAATCTTCGTTCTGCTATGTGTCCTGTGGAACGTTCTACAGATATACCCATCCCTCATCTTCCAGCTGAAATGCCGACTGATAACACGAACTCTGACAACTCGGAATCAGACGGCAAATGCTATGAAGCTCAAGTCGAGTCCAAGAAAGAACAACATCTCATCACGTAGCCTGAACTCAATGAGTTGGTCCGTGATTTAATACTTACCAAGCCACAAAGTGAACTGCTGGCCTCACGTCTACAAGAATGGAATCTGCTGGCGGAAGGCGTACGAATTACAGCATTCCGAAAGCGCTCCTTGGATTTGCAGGAATATTTCACAATGAAGAACAATCTTTGTTATTGCATTGATATACCTGGTCAGTGGAGACTGTTCACTGATGCATCTCTGTACAATGTTAAGGGTGTACTGCTACACAATGGGAACACAAAGCCTTCTGTTCCGATCGCTCATTCAGTCGTCTTGAGAGAAATGTATGAAAATGTTGCTTTTATTCTGGACTGTATAAAATACAATGAACATGAATGGCTTATCTGCGCAGATTTGAAGGTTATGGCTATTCTCAATGGATTGCAAACTGGCTATACGAAATACATGTGTTTCCTATGCAAGTGGGATAGCTGAGCAAGTTCTGAACACTACACACGCTCAGTATGGCCGCCGCGAGAAAATTCCTCATCTGGATCTCACAATGTTATTCACGAACCACTAGTACAAAAGGAAAAGGTTATCTTGCCGCCACTTCACATAAAACTAGGGCTGATGAAACAATTTGCAAAGGTGTTGAAACAGGATAAGCCTGCCTTCAAATATCTAAAGGAAAAATTCCCAAAAATAAGTGATGCCAAGATTAAAGAAGGCCTATTCGTCTGCCCTCAAATTCGCCAACTCACGCTAGACGAACACTTTGAAGCGGTGATGGATGAGGTTGAGTTGGCAGCCTGGCGTGCATTCAAAAACGTTAGCAGCGGTCTACTAGGAAAGACTAAATACGACAACTATACTGCACTTGTGGATCAACTTATCAACTCATACCAACGTCTCGGATGTAAGATGTCATTGAAAATTCATTTTTTGCATTCACATCTCTCATTCTTTCCGGAAAACGCATCTGCCTTTAGCGACGAACACGGGGAGAGATTCCACCAGGATACAGCCACAATGGAAAGCCGATACAAAGGGAAGTGGAGTCCTGCTATGCTGGCTGATTTCTGCTGGAATTTAAAGCGTGACCAACCAGAAGCATCACACAAACGCCAGCATAAATACAAATAATGAGTTGAAAACAGTATAATATGAGAGTTTTATGTTAATTTTGTGCATATATGTTGAAGTATAGCAGTAATTAAACTGTTCCATATGATAAAGCCTATCTGTTTATCAATATATTCTTATTTTTTGGTATGAAGATTTTAAGCAGTCATTACAAAAAAAACGTGATGTGATAGAAAAAAACTATTTTCAGATTTGGAATCAGCACACTCGAAATATTAAGAATGACCGAATGTTATTCCCGTTTTTTTTCTGAACCGAAAATTTCTTGTACAGTGTAATTAACATTTGATCAATATTCACAATTTGTTCTAGACCTTAAAACTAGGAGAGAAGGCAAATAAAGCATATATAAACATGAAATAACTGTATTACACTTGCACGCAATATATTTCTAGTGATCTAAGATAACATGAGATCAATGGTATTGTTGAAGTCCTTGAAGGTTGCATCTGCCTTTGAGGTAATATTCAAAAGATAAGTTTTAAGATTCACAGCATATGTGGTGGCTGGAACCCTTTTGTGATTTCCCATAAGCCTAAAGCTGTCACTGCCTTTGGGTACAGAGAGGGATGTATCATGCGCATACTGGATTTCCAAATACGTTCTTTGTTCCTTTGTTTTGCCATCTGCATCACATTCTATGTACTCATCAACCTCCCTTGAAGAGGTGAAAGGTCCTCCCATACCCTTCAAAGCGACAAGGTCCTTGTTTCTCAGCTTGTTTACAGCAAGGTTGGCAATCTCCTTGTCCTGTAGTCCCTGCATTTGTAGCTATTGCTGCTTGGCTTTCCATGCAATGATTATCCCTGAGATTCTGCCACCCTTCCTGACTAGAGAACCATAGGCTCTAAAAGACTCTGATTGCCTCTTCTTTATCAGATCCATGGACTTGGACTTCACCTGTGATGATGAAGCAGCAGTTAACTGTGAGGCACCTCTCCTCGACTTCATAATTTATAAAGCCAACGCTTCTTTCGGCATCTAGATTACAGTATGTATAGGAGCATTATCCAGCTTGTCACTTGGGATCTTAGAGGGATAGTGTAGTGCATCTTTATCATACTCCCTGAGTCTGAAGATATTCCCCTTCTGTTCCTGGAAACCATCAGCAAGGGCTGGAAGAAGCATGCGTAGTAATTTGATGACTTGTGGTTTGAAAAGGTGACAAATTTCAGATATAACACTGCAGATACCTTCGTCATACGTTGTGTTGCTGAACCTCTCAACTGACACAAAATCCAAAGCTGGCTCTGTTACATTCAGTAGTTTCTGAGGGTCGACTGTGGCCGGATCCAATAGAGCTGTTGGAATGCAGATGTAAGTTTAGAATAGTTAGTGCAGCTGAGGTTGTCATCATAGCAGAACACATCAAATAGAGTACTTGCATGTTTATTGATGTTATTAGGTTTTTTAATTGTAACTGTCATTTTTCTGTTTCTTTGTCTGTACTAATGTTGTGAACTACTTATAAAATTCAAGAATGTTTTTCTTCACATACTTTGTACTTTGTTGTCATTATATATAGACTGCAGAATATCCAGTGTTCTTGTGGAACCTCAGCTAGAAGTAGGGCTGCATCATTCTTCGAACGCTGATCCTGGCCTGCTCCTTTTGGCCTGAGGAGGTAGAGCATATTTTAAATAATGTCTTTCTGGGTTGGGAGTCTACCATGTGGAAACTCTGCCTCTTCAACATTGTCAGTGGTTCCCAGTATCTTTTTGCTTCTGGACCGTGTCACAAACTGTGGTCTATCCAGTGCTTGAGCCATGTTCATGACTAATTACCTGAAACAGAAAAGAGAATTTACCAACACCAAAGTTTTATGTGCTGCACTAATGTGCTAATAAGACAGCAACTATCAATTTCTATGACATAAATATATCTAAATCTCTACTTATTGCATCATTACACTATCAGATATTTTCTGATTCTAATCCTTCTTTAAATACAAAAGAGAAAAATGGTATATCTGTATAAAACATAACCACCTCAAACACAAATCAAGTCTCCAAGAAAAATTAGTGGTTCCTTATTGTAATAGGCCCATATCTGGGCTCCATTTGCCTCATGAGTTCATAGTATCTTGCAAGTATAATATATTTTAAGAACAATACGTGAGAGAAATATGTATTTGACAATTAATTTCATGTACAGTTGCCCGCATATATAATATTCCTCGCCTTACAGGCGACTCCGTACATGTGGCAACGCCGCATCGATAGTCAAGGTACCCCAACTGAGGGAAGATGGGGTGGAGGGGGAACAACCGAGTCCAACAACATAGAACATTGACATACAGGTAAGGCGCCGTTCAAAAATTACGTAACGCTATTTTTGCTAAAACCACTCCCTGTAACGTCCCATAACGTGTGGGGTGTGGGATGGGGGAAGTGTTACATAACATCTTAGGGGGTGCCTGGTCTAGCGTTACAGAATGTTCCTGAGGGATCTGGGGTGTCAAGTTTTTGTAAAAATAGCGTTACGTTTTTTCGAACTGCCCCTAATTGTAATGTAATATCTGCGTTCATAAAGATAAACAATTAATATGATCGTGAACAGCGTTGAATTCCATGTTTACTAGTCTTATAAAGTAATAAGATTCAATTATGATTACTGGAAGTCTATATGAACAGACACCACAATACAATATTTTATATAGTAGTGAATTTGAACCAAAACTAGTCATTACACAACCATCCCCAATACTCCTTCATTCCTCATCCCCACCCACCAGTCTTGCATATATTAAATCATTATGTAACAATACTAATAAAGCTGTTTATAGAGTCCGTGTGCAGCTTTAAATCTTTACTAACTTACGAATCTACACGATTATATATATATATATATATATATGTATTGGCACTGAGCGAAAAAAAGATTGAGACAATGTGAGAGAGAGCGAGGTAAAGGGACAGAGAGAGTTAGTGGGAAATGACTTATCGATTGTTACAAAAGAACTTGTTAACAGTTTCGATCTGAATAACAGTAACTGATTAGCAAAATCACATAAGAATAATCCACGGTTATACTAGCATAAACATATTTATATATACTTATAAATTCATACAATATTATACTAGTGTTGTGGAATGACACTGATGGGCCAAACCGTGGTGTTGACATGGTTACTTGCTATCGCCGTCCAGGAGAGACTACATATGGGCGTGTCAATGGAAACCGTAAGGTGACGGTTGCATGAAGCAGGATATCACCACCGGTTTGGGGCTGATGCCTATTATATTAATAGTGTTTTCCAGATTGTATTTGTATTATCAATGTGGAGAGATAATGATTTAATCACGATGGACAGCTAAACCCATTAATGTTTTCCAGATTTCCTGTTACATTATCAATGTGGAGATATTTTTAGATAATAAAGTCATACAAAATGCTCACAATTTGCCATAGATTAACATAAACGGCACAGCTATACCAGGTTCATAGTTAGTATTTGGTCTATCCCCCATTATTGTCTATTACATCTTGTAATCTGTGTGTCCTGGATGCAGCATGGTTATGTATGATGTGTGGGTTCCTTCGGAACATCTCCCACTCAGCCAGAATGTGATCCTGCCCACCCAGGCTTCCACGAGTTCACCACATTACCCCACACGTTTTCAATGGGGTTGAGGTCACACCCCTTACTAGGCCAGTCCAGTAGTTCTAGATTTTGTTGCTCCTCGAACGACCTTCTAACAATCCTGGCGGTGTGGATGGGAGAGTTGTCCTGCAAATGGATTTTAAATATTAAAAGTAGAATTATATCTCATCCATACACTTCATCAGTAACCCACTATTCGGGATAGGTTTTAACCCCTATGTATTAAGGTTTTTTTCAGCTAAATGTAATTGTGCGCCGTTATACAAATAATACAGTCTACAGTTATCCAGAATAAAATCCTGAAGTGTTGTCATAGTATTGAAAGAGTTAAAGAACAATTTTATGACCATTATTCGTCCCATTTAAATGCGGAAACCGGACATACAAATGCGTGTAATACATAAATCTTACTCTAGTAATAGTATAATATTCTATAACACAAACACAACATGCCTGCATAAAGATAATCTGCTCAGGATAGGGCAAGGCATACGCGCGTACAGAAGGCAGCATCGCCTCTTCCATGATCTTTATATATTGATCTGCCGTAAACTTCCCGTGGATCAAAATCAGCTCTCCTGGTCCTTGCAGATGCATCCATCCCCAAACATTCGCCGTCACGTACCCACTCCGTGCCACTTCGTAAATATTTTGGCCGCGGGCATATCTCGTGTTGTCCTGTCCCCAACACCGAAGACGGCCGTGAGTTGTAGACGCAAATGTCTTCTCGTCAGAGTAGTATGCGAGATCATCATTTATATGCTGGCGATCAAACGAGAACCTGGCCTGACGATGTCGTTTCTCGATCCTCTCTTTTTTGGCAGGAATACGGTGGTGATATCCTGCTTCATGCAACCGTCTCCTTACGGTGTCCACTGACACGCCCATATGTAGTGTTTCCCGGATGGCGACTGCGTTGTTGATAGGATCGTTCTGCACTTCGTTGATTAATCTCCGGTCTTCTTCTGGGGTGGTCTTTCTTGGTGCCCCACACTTAGGACGATCTAGCAGATTCCCAGTCTTCTGCCACCTCTGCACCCAGCGTCGAACAGTAGGCTTCGAAATTTCCAGTTCCACGGCTATGTCAGCTACAGAGAGGCCTGCTTCCCGCATACCAATTATCCGGCCTCACTGTGCAATTTTATCTTGAGTTGGATTCATTTTCAGAGTCGGTGTTCGTCATACGGTGTAGAAATATGATATGAACATAGATCATGTTAGTAACCATGCCAACACCTCGGTTTGGCCCATCAACGTCACTTCACAAACATTAGTATAATATTGTAATGGTTTATAAGTATATACCTATAGTGTAAACCAGGTTAATTTCGTGGGAGAAAATTTTCGCTCTTTCATATCCTTGGACGAGTTCGCGGCATCATAATTTCGCGGTCAACAGTTGCTAGTTCTAATCTTACAGATTATCATGAATGATGATCACGAATGACGACGTTTATTCTGCACTGTGATTGGTCGAGGTTGAGGTTGAGGGCGTATATCAAGGCAAGTTTTACCTCTTGGTATGCGGATAAAGTTTCAGCAGCACTCCACGTAAATGAATCTCTCTTCAGTAAGATAAATTTGAAGCTTTCCACACTGGAACCTATTAATGCTAAATGGATTGTCTCTGCAAGGGATAACCTACACAAAATGAGGGAGACCATTCGAAGAGTTGGGAAATTAGCGGTATTCATGACATTCTTGTTATACAGTAAAAATACAGTATAATTTAAAATGTTTTAACTGCTTTTACTTTACAATGTTTTATTACAATATACTGAATTTACTTTTGAAATAGTATTTTAATGATCTTAGTTTTATTTTCTTACAATCTTCCAAAGATTAGTTTAAACTGTCAAATTTTCACCTGCTGGATATTTTCGCGTAAACGCGAAAAACGCGAAAATTTCCTACAGGCGAACATTTCGCATTCACTAGTATATAAAAAGTTCTATTGTAATAGTTATTCATATAGATTTGCAGTAATCTAAGACTAGTAAACTACATGGAGTTCAACGCTGTTCAAAATCATATTAATTGTTTATCTTTATGAACCCAGACATTACATTATAATTACCTATATGTGAATGACTGCACTTTCAATTTTCCTTTAGATAATATTATACAGTATGTCTGTGTTATATATTGTTGGACCCGGTTGTGCCCCCTCCACCCCACCTTCCCCCAATTGGGATACATTGACTAACACTGCGGCGTTGTCAAATGTGAGGCGAGGAACATTACATATGCGGCCAACTGTACATTCATAGGATTCGGATTTTTTCTAAAGTTAAATAAACATATAGGATCTTTTCAATTTAGCGTACCGCGGATTTTCGAACTGAAAATTTGTATACTAATGAACTTTTACATTCTAATAACGAAAATTATATTATTTTCCTGGAGAAATATGCGCACCATACGAAAAAATTTGCATTTATATACGCACCTGTTTGCATGGCGCATGACCGTTATCTAGTTTACACCGCTCATGACGCTCGTCTACCAAGTTGCTGTGCGGCCCCCTTTTAATTAAATTCCCGGTTAGGTCAACTGAATGGCTAGTTAGGTCAACTGTACGCCCTTGATGATTGGTTAGGTTAAGTCGTGATATTTTCGTTAAAACTAACGAAAATATCATGACTTAAACTACCCAATCGTCAAGGGCGTACAGTTGATGTAACCGGGCATTCAACTGACCTAACCTGGCATTCAGTTACCCTAACCGAGCATTCAGTTGACCTAACCTAGCATTCAATTGACTTAACCGGTCAGGAGGAGGAGGAGGAGGAGGAGGAGGAGGAGGAGGAGGAGAGGTATTCGCCTGCTAGCTGCCATGCGCATACTAAGACTTCAGCCGAGCCACCGTTGTCTTATAGGACCCCTAATCAGCCAATGCCTCCAGGCATCATCAGCCAGTTGGCTTAATCAGACAGTGCCTCCGGGCATCATCAGCCAGTTGGCACAGTGTACATCTATACTGTTTGTGTGCGTCGCGCGTTAAACTCTAAAGTGGAGGCGGGCTCGAGACCCGGCGCGTCCTCCCGCGGATGATAGCCAGGTTGACCTAATGATCTGTGTTAAACCGTAGGTCTAAGGTGGAGTGTAAACATCCTTCCACGGTTCGTAGGGGCAGGACCCCGTTATTGCAACACTCGATCATGTTGTTTATTTCTCTCTCTCTCTCCACCAGTTGGCGTATCTGGTTGAGGTGCCAGTTTGTGCTATTTATTTAATTAAAGCATATATTCTGACATAATCCGTTATTTGGCTCAGAAGGTTGAGTTGCCAGATAGCAATATTTATTTAATTAAAACATATATTCTAGTTTACAAATTCGCTTTAGAAGCCAACCAACTGATATAATTAAATACCGTGTACAAACAAAAAGGAATAAATAAAACGCCAATACATCATTCTGTTTATTTAGGCGAATTAATGTAAATAAATATACAATGGGATATATATATATATATACGGTGTGTATATACATATATCAAAGCTGGGCACTTGCGTTTTTTTTTGCGGTACTGCGGTACTGCGGTACTACCGCACAATCAAACCGGTACCGCATAACGCAATACCGCAAAGGATCGCTGAAAGTACAGCAGTACCGCTACCGCATTTTTTGCGGTACTGCGTTATGCGGTACCGGTTTGTAGTGCGGTAGTACCGCAGTACCGCAGTACCGCAAAAAAACCCGCAAGTGCCCAGCTTTGATATATATATATATATATATGATCAAAAAATAATAATAGCATCACGAACGGGAAAATAATAAAAAATATACAAAACGTTGTATTATCAAAATATTAGTACAGGAAAAATATATACAGTTATATTAAATATATTGAAAATAATAATATACGAAACGTATAATCAAATGCATATTAGTACAGGAAATATATATATACACAATTTAAATATACAGCCTTTATGTGCTACGGTGCAAAACGCTAAACTCACACGTAATAGAGTCTACATCCACATCGCTATTACTTTGTATCAAGTGATAAAACCGTCCAAGCAACACTTCACCGTTTAACTGATACGGAGGCATATACTCGACATAAATGGATTTCATATCGTTCAATACTATTTTTGTGATGGGAGCTTAAGAGTAAAACTACACTTTCGTCGTTTATAATAACTCGAACACCGTTCACAGTCTACCGAGGGGTGAGGTACCAGCGTGGTAGTGGACTTGGATCCATTTTTTCATCCACACTACGCACTACTGTTCCACTGTTGAATAGTGAGGCCAGGTACCTAGGGCGGAAGGCGTTATAAACAGGTTTTAACGAGGCAGAAGACATAAGGTTTGGCACTAAGCCTAAAGAAGCTCTAAAAAAACATTTAAAACGTACACGGGATGAAATCATCAAAGATGCAAAGAGAAAAATGCGTGGTGGCGGAAAGAAGAGATCTGCAAGGAAGAAGGGGTTACCAGCATGTGGCGGAAAGATGAGATCTGCCAGGAAGAAGGGGTTACCATCACGTGGGGCTAAACGCAAAAGGAAATAAAAAAAGAAGTGCTCTAAGCGTATGAAACCTATGGCTGATCATTTTTTTAACTAATATAAGCTGAGGAAACTACTCTCACGAATCATAGGTTGACTGATACAT
Organism: Bathynomus jamesi; assembly: GCA_023014485.1. NCBI lineage: Eukaryota > Metazoa > Arthropoda > Malacostraca > Isopoda > Cirolanidae > Bathynomus > Bathynomus jamesi. Next base: position 947,212 of record JAJOZX010000136.1, on the reverse strand, counting down.
GTCGAGGGAGGGGGCACTATTTCTGACTCGTCATGGCGCGTTTCATCCATCTGTGTAGTTCACAATGCTGTAAATTGGAACTGTCACTCTTTGATATGCCCCCCACTCAGGTCTCTATTGAGCATAGCGACTTTATTACAATTAACCCATTAAACACAATTACTCCACCCAGTGCCTCTATAGAACTCGTGATACCCAGTTCAGGCCCTTACTTTTTTGACCCGAGCTGCATGAACATGTACGCTAAACTGCGTATAGCCCATTCTGATGGAACGGACTGCGATGATAGTTACTCTGCCTACCCTGAAACCAACTTTTTACACTCCATATTCAGCCAGTGTGAAATGTATTTAAACCAATTTAACATCTCGGCAGGTACGGGGTACTACCACCTACGAGCCTATCTGGAAAATGTCCTCAACTTTTCAAAAGAAGCGAAGGACACATTTTTAACAGCCGAGGTGTATTACCACACTAAAGATGAAAATGGAATAAAGGATAAATTAAAAAATTCTAAAAAAATATATATGAATGTTTTGGGCGTCTGCATACAGACTTCACATTCCAGAAGTTGCTTATGAACGGGGTGGATATGAAGTTGAAGCTTACCCGCACGATTCCTGAGATCTGCATAAATCTGGGGTCTGATCAAGAAGGCGCGAAACCTGTTGTGATACACATCATGGAAACGTATTTTCTATACGCCGAGTGAAATTAAGTTCCCCGAAACAAATAGAAATTGAGAGACTTAATACACGCCACAGTATAATACCCAATTAACAGAGTACAGCTCAAACTGTACGCGGTCCCAGCAGGTTGGCATCGAAGCAACTAGAAAACGTGGCCCTTGGAGTCCTACCTAAAAGGATATTAATTGGAATGCAGGACCACGCCTCGACGAATGGAAAATATAAAAAGAGCGCCTTTAAATTCGAGAATTTCGGCCTTAAAAATATTACTCTATATGTAAATGGCCTCGCTCTGGGAGGGACCATGATTACGGACTACTCTTCAGACGCTGTGTTCCCGCTCTGCGCGAGAGCATATAGTAGTCTGGCTCATAATACAGGCGCCTGTGACGAACTTGGTTTTGGTGTAACGCATAATGAATTTGTCGAAGAACTTAACATTTATTCATTTGATATTACGCCTGACTTGTCTGCTGGCACAGATACGTATTTAAGTCCACAGCAGAGTGGGAATATCTCAGTCAGATTGGAATTTGCCAAGCCTATCGACGCGCCTATAAGTGTACTCGTGTACCTCGAATCACAGGCATTAATAGAAGTTGATCGTTTCAGGAACGTGATCACAGACTTTTAAAATGGATGCGAATACACTCCAGAGAGTAATGAAAAGTGACCGGTTCACACGTTCAAAATTTATCGGTGTGTTTGCGAGGAATGAAATATTGACGCTGCCAAGTACGAGAAACTGGTACGGGATTATCGTTAACACCGACATTGTGGGGGGTGAGGGGATTCATTGGTTTGCAATCTATTTTAAAAATAGGGAAAGAATGTACTATTTTGATTCACTCAGATTTCATCCCTTGAATGATTCGGTAATTGTACAGTTTATCGCGCAATTACATGTGCCTGAGATTGTTTGGTCCCCATATCGTTTCTAAGGATATTATACTGAAACATGCTGATTGTATTGCATTTTATTTCTCATGCACAAGTCACGTGGGAAGGGATTTATGAATTTTTTTATAATTATTCGATTTGTGCGACAGAGATAAACGATAAAAGTGTATGCAAACAGATAAAAAAAAGGTTCCCATGTGTTAGTACCCCCTGTAATGTGTAAAGGTGTATATCTGTATTGTGTAAATTTGTATATACATTTGTAACTATAGCCATTAAGACTTATTTAATGGATACTGATCCCGTTTTGTACATGTTTTCTACCATTCAATAAATGAAAATACAATGTGTTTGTTCTTAACCACAAAAATACTTACATTATCTTCTCGATGACGTGGCACTCGCTGGACCGAATGGGTGCCAATACCTCGACTTCTGTATTCAGGTCACGGGGTTGGCTGGGTGGAGAAGCCCCCATTTCATTTATCCCCCTTTCATCAAAAGTAGCTATAGCACGCCCTAGCTCCGCCTCGATCCTGTAACGATAAGTAAAAATAAAGAGAAATGTCACGAATTTAAATGCAGATAATTCATAAAAGTTTTGGTTGGGTGTGCTATGTACCATATGCCTGCAATGGAACTCGAACCCGGAGCCAAATCTTAATAGTTTATAATATTTCTATTGTAAGTTTTATAAAAATCCTACAAGAAATGTACAAGTAAAAACACATCATATATATATATATATTTTTTTTTTTATACCGATATAATCCTGAAGGAAAGAGAGAATAAAAAATATTTTTGAAAACGCGTTTATAGCCGCCTTAGGTTATGTTGTTAAAAACGAGAAAGAGCCCATGGTATAGTTTTACGTTAGAGTAAAAGAAATTGTGACCATAAGTAGATATCCTGACAGTTTTCAAAAGTAAGATTAGCTGGGTGTGCTATGCTCCTTCTGCCTGCAACGGACCTCGAACCCGGAGCCAAATCTTAATAGTTTTTAATATTTCTATTGTAAGTTTTATAAAAATTCTACAAGAAATATACAAATAAAAACACACCATATATATATATATATATATATATATATATATATATATATATATATACTAAAAATCCCCAAAGGAAGAAGAGAATAAAAAATATTTTTGAAAACTTGTTTATTGACGTCTTTTATAAGTTAACATCGATTGAAACATTATATATAGAACGAGAATAAACACAAACTATGTTTCAAAATAATTATTATGGCACTTATAAGTCACCTACATTTCATCAGCCTCTTCACTGAGCGGTTCTAGCATTTCATCACAATTTTATCGGCATGTTTTCTGCTATTTAATTAATGAAAATACAATGTTTTGTTCGTAACCTCAAAATACTTACATTATCTCCTCGATGATTTGACACTCGCTTGGGGTGTGTGTGCCAATACCTCGACTTCTGTATTCAGGCCCTTGGGGTGATTGTGCGGAGAAGCCCCCATTTCATTTATCCCCCTTTCATCAAAAATAGCTATAGCACGCTCTAGCTCCGCCTCGGTCCTGTAACGATAAGTAAAAATAAAGAGAAATGCCACGAATTTAAATGCACATAATTCATAAAACTTCTGGCTGGGTGTGCTATGCAACATCTGCCTGCAATAGGACTCGAACCCGGAGCCAAATCTTAAGTTTTTAATATTTCTATTGTAAGTTTTATAAAAATCCTACAAGAAATGTACAAATAAAAACACAATATATATATATACAGGGTGTCCCATAAGTCCGGCATCATAGGAGAAATTCATATGTTTCTATTTCTACAAACCATAATTCATATTTTTCTTATGCTCGGGATGCAAATTTCCCGTCCACCATTCTGTTCAGCGACGAGACTTTTTTTTATGGAAATGGTGAGGTAAATCGACAGAACACCCGCTACTGGTCTCAAAACAACCCTCACTGGTATACCTCTTCAAAGGAACAAGGTGCATCTCGGGTGATGGTATGGTGTGGCATTTGGAAGGATCGCATCATAGGCCCCCTCTTTTTCGATGAACAAGTCACTGGAGGCACCTACCTACGTATGCTCAAGGAAGAAGCATTTCCTAGTGTCTTGAACGAAGAAGGAAATTTCCCAACATTGTTCCAGCAAGACGGCACTCCTGCACATTACAGCCCCCAAGTAAGGGAATACCTGTACCAACAATTCCCTGGTCATTGGATAGGACGTCGAGGGCCTGTGGAATGGCCAGGTAGAAGCCCGGATCTCACGCCACTAGATTTTTATCTCTGGGGCCACTTGAAAGCACTGGTATACGCAGAGAAAATTAGGAGTGTTGAACATTTGCGGCAGCGCATTATTGGAGCATGTAACACCATTACTCCTGACATCATTCATCGTGTGCTTGCTGACTGGGTATCACGTTTGAATTTGTGTATTGAAAACAATGGTGGACATATTGAGCACGTTCTGTAAATAAAAGCTTTTGTTTTGCCTTTTTTAATTATTTTTCCTATGATGCCGGACTTATGGGACACCCTGTATATGTTATATATATGTTATATATGTTATAACCCCTCCGTCTAAGGCCCTGGGGTGGTTCGGAGTCGACGGGGGTTCTGGTTGGGAGGCAGCAACGGATATTTCTCGCGATAGTTTCTTATATAATATTCTAATTTCTTTCTCTCGCTATAGGGTCGACAGTTGTTAATTCTTCACTTTTTATAATATTCTGATACTTTCTCTTGATACTAAACTTATCGACTTTACTGACTAAATTCCTGAAGAGAACAAGGCTCGAAGGAAAAGATAAAAAACTTTCTTTGACTGTAGTTTACTTCTAAAATGTACAGATAGTGCTCTGAATTTACAGGGGTAGAGGTTCGACCTTTTTCGACCATGGCTCAGGCCGGAATCTAAAAATTAAGGAGGCAAGGGGCCTCTGCCCCCTCCTCGCAGCGAGGTTGCTAACAAGGGAGTCTCGTAGTAGTGACCAAAGAAGAGTGCAGTAATGAAATGAAGTTAATTTTACAATTACATGTATCATATATGTCTAAATGTTGGGGGAATGCAGTTGAAGTTTAAGTTCCCCCCTTTTAAACACATGATCAGATGAAAGATTCCAAATAAAAATAAATGAAAAACAAAATAAAAACTAATCGTATTTTCGCCGAGTGTACATTTCTGAAGGCGATATAATTTCGTAGTAGTACGTAAGCACAATGTAAGTACATCATTGAGTACGTTGTAATTTTGGTTCATTACAATTACGATTACAATTACCAATTAATTCACATTCGCTTATTATCCTTAATTATCGTTATTAAAGTACATTACATTATATTAAATTATTACATTTAATTACAATTTTATTAAAGTACATTACATCAATTACATTATTAAGTACATTAGTCACTTACATTTTCTTACAGTGTTTTTATATTTTAATATGGTTATTAGTACAACACAAAGTACATGGGCACATACGAGATAATTTATACATACATGACACACATGATTTAACATAATGCATGATAATGTATTATAAATTGAAATTAGAGCGAAAGGAGATTTTTCGTTTTCAGATGTTCGATTTATGCTGATTAGCGGAATTCGACCACTCGCCTAAGCATTTATGAATATCTTCCGAGAAATTAATTAATTTAAAGAAAAGAAATAAAAAGAATACATGTGAACGGATGTACAATTGTACATGTACGTAACGATGTACGTAATCATCAGGGGACATGTACGAATGCACAAGTTTTGTACACATATTGGTACGTAACACAATAGGTTGTGTGCGTAATATAGACATGCGTAAACATGGAATGATAGGTTAATAGGCATCAGTAGACAATAGGTAGGACAGAACATATAAATAATGACGTATAGAGAATGAAGTTTTTTTATTATTATTACTGTACTAGTACAGTCCCCGCCGCTTCGCTGACGGTTAGACAGGCTAAACTACAAAAAAAGAACCCAGCCGTGAAAATTTTGAGCTTCACATTGTGTCAACATTTCTGAATCTGTTATCTCCCAAAACCTCCTCACCCCCATTCATACAACTTGGGGGCTAACCCCCTCCCCCATTACCCCAACCCCTCCCCATTACCCCACCCGTCCCCCATTACCCCCACCCCCACCCTTCCCCCATTGCTAAACTACAGAAAAGAACACAGTCATGAAAATCTTGAGCTTCACATTGCCGCCCGTAATACAATTACTGAATTTTTTTTACAATTTCTGAAATTTTTAATTTTTTCTCACAATTTTTTCTCACAATTTCTGAAAGTGTGACGGACAGACGGACGGACAGACAGACGGACAGACGGCCAGCTCTCTTATTATAGTATAGATTAAAGAATTTACCATACATTGAATACGGAAGATGTCCAAATACTAAACACGTGATTCAGTGTTCAAGGTATGGAACTAAGTTACTTTATGACGTCGTGGTTATTCACATTATGTCATACGTACAGTATAGGTCATTATTAGAAAAGATGAATTAGAGAAATACAGTAATGAATAAAGAAGTACAAATCGAAATTCTATCCAAAACTCGCTTAGGCGATTTTGGTTTCTTATGTAAAAATGAACATTCAAACATAAAAACCATACAAACATAAGTATTGCATGAAGACAATGAATCCATATAATGATGGTATAGGAAATGTTCATTGTTCATTTCTACAGTGCTCCCTTCTCTAAAATGGTATTAATTAAAACAATAATATAATACAATTAATACAATACATTTGAGAAAATAACATCCTAACTAATTCAAGTTAGATGACGAATTTTTATTTTTTTTTTACAATACAAATTTTATACAGAAAAAGTGGGTTCGAGTGGTTGGGTACAATGCAGAGTAATCAAATTTTTAACATGACACTTGCTTAGAGGGCTATTATAAAATATTAAAAAATTTCAAAGATTAATACTTTAATTTATGCAAACAGAATAAAATGATTAATACGTTAATTTAGACAAACAATGCTATTATTAAATTTTACAAATATTTAGTTATCATGATTGTACAGGTAATAAGCTAATTTTATTGACTACGGTAGACAAAAATCGAATTATGTAATGGATGATGTATAGACCTATGGTTAAGTGTGTTTTTATGTGTATTAGATAGAGAGTGTAGTGGGTGGTGATATGTCCAAATGGGTGAAAGTGTAATCAGTATCCGCAGATCTTTTTTTTTTTGTACGTAATGTTTGTGGAGAAATGTACACATTTGAACAAATTTACATGCGTGTGTATGTGTAGGGATTTGGAAGGTTTTTGAATTAAAGTTTAAAAACAATGTATAATGTATAATAATTTAAGATGGGCTTAGGTTTATAAAATCTTTTAAGTTTAAGTCAATTATTGTTGTTATTATTATTATTATTATTATTATTATTATTATTATTATTATTATTATTATAAAATCCTTTAAGTTCAAGGTCGATTATTATTAAAATCTAATTACAGGTAGTATTAATAATGGTGTATGTGTATAAGTTTTAATGAATTCGAATGTGTCAAAACGAATAAAATTCAATCGGAATTATCGATTTTACGTAATTAATCAGTTGCGCGTATTAAGGTAATTAAAATAAATACGCACTTAACCCGGCAGAGCTCGCACGGCATCTTGTAACACGAATGCTCGCACCGGGTCTGACAGACCAGATTTAAGAATTTTCATATTATAATGTATACTGTAATGTGTATATTGAATTGAAATAAGTCATCTATTTTATGCATTATTTATTGTATACAAATATTTTCCTTTTGTAAATCTTTTCAAAATTAGATAATAAAAACAAAAAACAAAAAGATTACATTTTATAACTTGATATAATATCATTAGAATATATTTTACTTTTAAAATTACGTAAAGAACAGAAAACAGAAAAAGTACTTTTTTCAAACTGATATACCGCAATATCATAAAAAAACATTTCATTTCAAAATCTAATTTATTCAAAGCAAAGTATTTTAGGGAAAGTAAAATACGACCTAAGCCTCATCAGGTGCAGACCTATTATTCAGGCATTCCTCGCACAAAATGTTGCTATCAACATGATGGTGCTTCTTGTCACTATGCCAAAATTGTTCAGGATTATCTAAATGGACGTTTTCCAAATCGCTGGATCGGACGCGGAAGCAACAGAACTTGGCCAGCGAGATCACCAGATTTAACCCCTTTAGATTTCTTTGCATGGGGCTTTATCAAATCGCACGTCTATCAGACGAAGATTACGAGTCTTGAAAACTTACGTACACGTATACGAACTGCTGCAGATAACATAACCCCGCAAATGCTCCAGAATTTGTTTAAAAATGCTGCGGAACGATTTGAGCTGTGCAGGGATACTGATGCTGATGGGCGTCACGTCGAATCCTACTCTTAATTATTGAATAAATGTTACCACTTTATCATTTTATGATTGAATTCCATATAATTTCTAAGTGCTCCACAAAAATAGATCCTGACTTTATGTACACCCTGTATAATAGAAATGAAACTAAACCTATATTGCTGACACATTTTTCTGAAGAGACAAAAAAGAAAACGTAGCAAGCTCGAGAGAAAAATCAGGACACTATTTAGACAACTGAAACAAACAGTAAAAAATCTCCACAGGTGCAGAACTGAAGCAAGGAGACTCAAACAAGAACAGATAACTATGCGAAGTAGAATTGAACCTTAAACGAACATTCATACATAAGACAAACGAGGTGGAAAACAAGGTAGCAAAAAACAAAAAATAATCCAAAATACTTCTACGCGTTTCCGAAAAAAAAAAAAAAATGCATTGCAAAGAGAGTATTACTCCGATGATGGATGGGGTGACCGAATACACAAATGACCCACAAAAAATTAGCGAACTGCTTAAGGAACAATTTAACTCTGTGTTTAGCACTGAGAAGAAAGTAGAAAATTCAGATGAATTTTTTTAACATTGATACAAATCAGCCAAGAACCAGTTCGGGCACGAACCTATTAATAAATTTAGATTTCTCGGAAGGAGATGTAATTAAGGCTCTATCACAAATGCGAGAAAATTCGGCACTAGGACCAAACGCAGAGAGTGCCACGTTTCTGAAGAAATGTAAAAAAGTATTGCCAAGCCTCCATGCTTACTATGGAGAAAATAACTCGACACAGGACAAAGTCCAGTTCCATTAAAGAACGCGAACATTTCCCCTTTATTTAAAGAAGGTAACAGAGGAATACCTAAGAATTATCGTCCAGTAGCTCTCACTTCCCCAAGGGTGGATCGGCGGGGTGGGGGGAGTCGACGACGTCTGGAACTCCCTTAATTTTTTGCAAGTGCCCTATTTGAATGATGTGTATGTTTCTGAAAACAAATTGTGTTTTTGTAAATAGATCATGGTTATTTTATTTTATTCAAATTCTATTTTGAGTCTTTATCCGTATACGTTGTATTTCCAAATTTATAGTTGTAATGGTTTTCATAGGTGCCCTTTGTACTGTTGCAGCCGCATCACTATTTTTATTTTTATCTTATTCTGATAGTCCTTTTAATTGGCAAGACATTTGTAATTGTTTGAAAAAAATTCTGTGATAACTGTTGTACTCAAATTAAATTTTATTTTGTATCATATTGAATGAGACCGATCTAATAAAACGAAACAATTGATTTTACAATCGCTTTACAAGTGCTTTGAACGTATAATTAGAGGCAAAACTACTTACTACCAACAAGAAAAAAAATTATATAATCCAAACCAACATGACTTGGTCTGGAAGATCATGCCGATCACAGCTACTAGACCACCAGGAGAAAATATTGACAACATTGTGTAGAGGCCAAAACATAAATGTAATATATACTGACTTTGCTAAAGCCTTCGATAAATGTGACCATGGAATTATAACAGACAAACGTAAGAATAGAGGAATTACTGAAAAGCTGGGAAGATGGATACTTAATTTTCTGACTCAAAGAACACAAAGAATGGTAGTAAATGGAGTTAAATCTGAAGTCTCAGAGGCCATGACCACAAGGTCCAGTATTAGCTCCCTTGATGTTCATAATAATGATTGCAGACATTGATGAAAATATTAATGACAGTATTGTACCGTGTTTAGCAGATGACACAAAGATATGCAAGGAAATATCAAACGAAGGTGACATAAAAAAATTACAAAATGAGATTGAAACATTATTCAAGTGGGCAGAAGACAACAATATGAAGATCAACGAAGAAAAATTCCAACTTCTAAGATATGGTAATAACAAAGTGCTGCAGAATAAAGAGTACAAAACTCTGCAAGCCAAACAGATAACACCAAACCTACAAGTTAGGGATCTTGGAGTAATAATATCGTCGGATGCAGAATTCAGAGAGCACTATAGCATTAAAATTACAACAGATAGAAAAATAATGGGAATCATCTGGAAGAGCTTCCACAGCAGAAAAGCAAACATCATATTCAAATTATAGAAGAGTCGACTCCTATCAATAATTGAGCATTATTCAGTGCAGAAAACAGAAAACGAGACATTGCGAACATACTGTAGAAGCCATACAAAAGACTTTTACGTCCAAGATAGAGGAAACGAAAAGTGAAGATTACTGGCCTCGACAACAATCCCTGAAACTCCGGAAAGAAGACGCGTGTGGTACACAATAATATAAATATGGAAAATACTCGAGGGTTGTGTCCCTAACCTTAGAAACGAAATAGAAAAACACTGGAAGGAGAGAAGAGGCAGATTTTGTACTGTCCCAGCTGCGGTGGAACAGGGTACCATGAAAACGAGGATTGAAAATACCTTCGGAATACGAGGCCCAAAACTTTTTAATGTCCTGCCCAAAGAACTGAAGAACCTTCAGCACACGAATACTGAATAATTTCAAGAACCAGCCATGCGTGGCTGGCTACGAGGGCAGGAAGAGATCGGAAAACAATTTCCTTCTCCATCAAATCACGCAAATGAGGCAGGATGCTGCAGAGCGGTCGGCCACAGGTCGATCCTGAATCGTCTTTCAAACGCTCATAAAGTATCCTAAAGTGTATATACAGTATATATACACACACACACACATATATATATATATATATATAATATATATATATATATACACACGTGTTACATTCCTTATTGTCTATTTCCATATTGGGACAGTATTCCGTAGCCTTTTTGAACCCATTAGCCTTACTCAGAAATCACTTCCACTTCCCGAGCAAACAAAAGTACTTTCCTTCAGTGTTTTAATCCCATTCCGCTCCTTGAAAATTGGTTGAATTGCCTCACGTAGTGTTTCAATTACGAGAAAACGAAGAAGCCTCCTTCGTATCAACGAAAACTCAGTTCTGAAATAAGCGTACAAAGGCCCCCCCACCCTCCTCTTCCTACTTTGAGCGTAAGTAATTGTATTGTGTTCTTCTACGAAGGTTCGAACCATTCTGTGTAGAAATGAAAACCCCGACATAATTTGCATATAACCGTTCCAGTTTAGTTACTTTCAAAGAGAAATAATCCTTGTATTGGTTGTGGTGGATAGTTTCTTTAAAAATAAAAGGCGCTCACACCTAATATATATATATATATATTATATATATAAGAATTTCGACATCACTTTTAATGTTAGATTGTGTTCAATAACATTTAATAAAATTATCGCCAGTATACCATTACATTATTGGATAACGTTAAAAAATAACCTTTATTGTATTTGATATAAGAAAATGTGTTTTTTTGCGTTTAATTTTCCTTTGAATATTTCTTATAAATAATGTTTTATTTAGTGTTTGAATGATGTAAAGATTTTTAGTTTTCTCGTTTATGGTTTCATTGTTATATACTTCAAAGTATATAACAAACACTGCATCGCACACTTTTAAATTGATTGACCCTGTATATGTTGTATTCTATCATCTCGTTTTGTTACATAAGTGCAAGGTTAATCCAATCATAACTGCTGTTTTACATTGTTATTTGCCATAGTAAGAATATATTTCGCTTGGATTAGTAGTTTATTCATTTTATAAGACGCGATTAATATAGAATAAGAATTATGAATATTAAAAATATAATACTTAACTTAAACAAATATGAATTAATACTTAAAATTAAGGAGTGAAAATGAATCCAAAGAAATACGCAACTCCGGAGAAAAAAAAAAATTTGAATACCATCTCAAATGCACTCATGACCTTGGGAAACCTTTAAGTCAGCGTTTCCCAAACTGTGGATAAATTACCCCATTGGGGTAATTTGGCTTTGACAGTTGGGTAATTTGGTACTCTGCAAGTACTTCTAAAGTACAGAAAGAGCATAAATAAATCACATGGCAAAACTGGGACTGGCTTTACCGGGGTACAGGTAGGGTGGGGGTGATTATGAAGGTATCCATGTGAAAATGAGGTAATGACTCAAAATGTTTGGGAGCCTCTCCTTTATAAGGAATATCGAGTATCTGTAACGTCATTATGGTAAAAAGACACCTGTGTGACAGTTTAAAAAAAATATATATTGCGAAAACCTTATTAAATAGTGGAAAGTTAATACATAGAGACATAGCAAAATATTAGATTATCTTGTTAGGTGTTAGAAAAAAATGAATAAATTCATTATGTTTATTGAGTACTGCCACTATATTAAACTTTAATCAAAGACTTTTTAACTGCGTCTTAATGTTCAATTGTCTTAATATTTTATTGGTTCCTCAGCCCTGATTACGACCTCCAATAGACGTGGCATCGAGTGGACAAGCCTCTTGTATTCTTCTGTAGTTATCGATTGCCAGGTTGTCATCAAATACCTCTTCAGTTCACTAAGTGTTCGTGGCTTATGCTTTTAGACCTTCTGCTAAGTAGTATTCCAAAGATCTTCTATCGGATTAAGATCAGGCGAATCAGCTGGCCATGGAATTACTTCAATTTCATGAGCATCAAACTACGCAGATGCTGAACGAGACGCATGAGTAGTATGACCGCAAAATGGACGAGTGCAGAGTAATTGCAATGTTGATCAATTGTTGCAAGGTGCCAACCCCTCCCCCTTGTTGGAAGATGCCAGCCCCCCATGGGTGCCATCCCCCTCTCCAAAGGAAGAGGGTATATATGAAGGGGAGAGGTTTATCCCCAAGCTGCCACCCAAACCTAACCTAAAAGAGAGGAGAGAAGAGATGTTCTTGCAGGCATGTCGCATCACTTAATGAGCGCTTTTGGACTACAGTTAGCTTAGAAGTCTTAATCCGCCAATTGGTTTAGAAGGCTTTATATATATATATATATATATATATATACAGGGCTATTCAAAATGATTCACCTAATTTCAAATGAGAATATTTTTTAATGTTACAAATACAGAGTGATTTGTGATACATCAACCAAAAGAAAAACTGTCCAAATTTTGTCTCTCACCTCATAAATGCTCTATGTGACTTCCCCTAGTTACACGAGCAACGTCGACACGATAGTCGAATTCCTCCCATACTCGCTCCAGCATGTCCGTTGTCACTGACTCTACGGCAGTAACAATGCGAGTTCGGAGCTCATCCAAAGATGTGGGCAACGGTGGCACGTACACAGTATCCTTATCGTACCCCCAAAGGAAGAAGTCGCACGGTGTAAGATCCGGCGACACTGTGACTACCGATTTACAGCTCGAAAACTGCAACACACAAAACGCCTTCTGCTGTGCGGACGCCATTTTCACACTGACTGTTTGTTGCTAGGCTAGGCCACGGCTTGACTTTGGAGCCCTCTCGCGGTGATCTTGTAAAACTTGGAGATTTCCTCTTTCATGTGGTGTATGCCCAGTTGATGCACGGTTGATAGGTACGGAAGTTTTCTCAGTTGAAATCGGATGAATCAGTTTGAATAGCCCTGTATATATATATATATATATATATATTTCAACTGCAAAGAACACGCAGTATAATTAACGTAAAGAACGACGCTTGTATAGGAGAACATTCCGCGCAAGATGAGGAGGGAGAACGAACAAATGAAAAAATATATATGCGGTATATATTAGGGTGGAGTGAAAATGGCCACAAAATTTTCTTTTGTGAATTTTAACTTACTTGAGGTTTTAAAAGTTGCCAATGGACTAATAGAACAATATGCAAAAAAGTTTATTAAAATCAGACAATCTTTTGATCGACCACCAGACGTTATAAGTTTACAATAATATACGATTTTACACAAAAATACCTAAAATACGAGTAAACATCAGACTATATTTTTAGTTATTTTGGCACACTATTATGCTAACGATATAGTCTGAGTTATGCATGCATGGTTAATTCAGAATTGATAGTCACGTTTAGACTCAAGTTTCGGCATAAGCTGCCGAGAAGCGACGCGAGCCCGAATAAATCCATGGCGGGACGTCTCGCCACACACAGCGGCTGAAGCTTCGGTAACTAGGTTCACGCATCTTTCCACCGCCTGTGTGTGACAAGGAAAGCGAGGGAAGAGGACACTTGGTGAAATTTGAGCAGAGATCATGTCGTTCAATTCGTTGTCCGTCATATCCATCGTAACAGGAGGCTCCGTCATGGAGCGGTGGCACTCGAAACCTGCGGATTTTGTTTGCAGACACATGTGATCTTGCCTTCATGATTCTTCTGAGTCCGAGTTCCCTTATATGTGGTCGCTCATCTGTGATCATGGCTAATAGCACGTTCTCGGGGTGTCCGCAGAAGCCGTTTCGCCGAATCACCGGGTCGACGACTTTCTTTAGAGAGGAGCTGAGGTACCGTGTTCTCACCATCATCCCGTGCAGATGTTTGGCTCCATCTTTGCATGATGGCTGCGTCTTGATGGCGAACCTTGTTGGGGCGTAGACCCGGATGATGAATGTGACAAGAGTTTTGATGTTGTTGGATGGTGCATCAAGGCCAACATAGAGGCGGAGGATTCTGTTGGCAGTTGTCAACCATCGCGAGTGGTTCAATGGTCCCGGTTTTCGCAATGCTAGATCACAGGGACAGTGTCCTTCACTGACAGCTTGACACATCTGCCACAGGTACTGCTGGTCAGTGCTCAGGTCCTTCACGTCAACATGCGGCAGTGGCTGTAATGGAGATATAGGTTCATACGATGTTATATGGAGTTCCGTGCATGCTGTGAGAGATTTCCCTATCGGTCCTGAGAAGCACTTAGGTCCTGTAGTTGCTCCATCTAAATGCTGAAACAGGTGTCGCAGGGGGAGCTCGTTAGCATGTAATAAGCACACGAGCCATTGCAGCGGTTTTTGTAGTAATTCCTCAAGCTGCCGAATAACTCCGCCATTATGTCCAGTGTTGACAGCGGTTCCGTCGCATCCGACGACTTTCACACTGTCGAGATCCACACTTCGCGCAGCCAAGCATTCAAAGATTACTTTGGAAATCGCCTTGCTTGATCCACTTGACGGCGTCACGTGGCCAAAGTACGATGAACCTGGTTCACAAATAATGCTGACGTGCTCTTCTGTATCTCTGTCCCGGTGGCCATGTCCTGCGGCGTCTCGTACATTTTTCATCGTTCTATCCTTTCGACCGTCGAAGTACAATCCAGGCAAGTCACACATACTGCTGTCTAGTTTTGTCAGTTCTTGACGAGTTCTACTTCTTTCTCGGCGAATTTTACTACGATCAATGACTTTGGAGGTGTCATTTGTAGACACAATTCCAATGTCTTGTAGCACGGATGAGGCAATAACGGCTGCTGCTCGATCTGAGACGCCCGTTCTATCGCACGCTTTAGCCAAACATGGTAATCGTACAGTCATCGTCATTCTTTGACGTTTACTCTCCAGTGTCGATAGATCAGGTTTACAGTGTGACTTAGATAGGGTGTATTCTTCGTCGCTGTTGTCGGTGTCGTCGTCCTTGTCTTCCTCGTTGTAGCTTCCAGAATTGCATTGCTGCTTCGATTGTTCTTGGTGAATGCTCTGTCTTCTCGATTCACAGACTTTCCTGGATATTTTCTTCTGTAGCTTTGTTGTTTCCACCAAATCGATGCCTCCTATAATCATCTTTCTGGCTCCTCTCTGGTCCTCTAGAAACTTTATTTCTTTGAGTGGTACTTTGTCCGCTCTTTCGCACTTACAGCTCATGACGAAATCTACACATTTGCATTTGCTAATGTCGAAGAGTTTATCTGCGTCTTCTCTGAACTGTTCAAGTTGTTGCTTGTAGTTGTCTTTGTCCTTCCGAGCCTTGTATGGTTTCAAGATTTTCTTGTATTTCTCGTTGTACGGTCTGAGCGTTTCAATCACTCGTCCGTGCGTCACGGTCGGAAGAGACGCTTTCTCCCAAACAAGTTCAACATCAACGCAAACTTTTTTTGATACTTCGGCGAACGGTGGATATTTGTTATTCTTCGTTGTCAGCTGTTGTCTTGTATGGATGTAAGCCTTCATAACATCAGCGTAGGTGGGAAGACATTTGTGGGTATCTCGCGTGGCGCGCCAAAAATCACACATGCCGCCTTCTCCCTCGTAATAATTTCCATTCTGAAAAAAAAAAAAATTATTATAAATTGTAAGCAATGTAAGACTTAAAGAATTTCTGCAAGAAAAAGAAATATCAAATTAATACTGTCACACTCACTTGTCAAACACCTATAAACAGATATCAATATGTAATTAACTTACTTTTAATATCAAGTTTCACGAAAAAATGATGATAACAGCACAAATAACCTTCAATTCTCACTGCCACATGTGCACTGAGCTTGGCGGAGCAGCCGCGCTTTGCATATTACTCACTCTCCCCCCACTCCCAATCTCCCATCCCCTCTGACTCACGGACTGCATATGTTATCGCACCAAATCACTACCATCACTGAAACTAGCATTAAATCAATGTATGGTTAACTAAACTCTTTCTTATCTCACTTACTCACATCAGCTCTAATAATTTGGCCGCCCTCTGTAATTGCCATTAATTTACATTCCACACATGTTGTAATCTTAAATGTCAACCTCAAGTATGCAATAACACAGTCTACAGCAAACTAAGCTGTTAATTATTTGCATAAACATGGATGAAAGACCAGCATCTTGGATGACTCCTGATGGGCAAAGCGATTGTTAAAACATGAAATATGCCATATATTAAAATCGCTGGTGGTCAATCAAGCAATGCTTCAATTGTATTATAATTTCACATGCTTGTTTCTAAAGCCCATTGGCAACTTTTCCACACTCAAGTAAATTAAAAATCCAAAAATGATATTTTCACTCCACCTTAATATATATATATATATATATCCAAGGAAGTCCACTTAATAATGTGCAAATTAGTGCTAAAAATTAATTTTTATATTGTTGTTTATACATTATTAAGAATTATTATTATTATTATATTTAAAAATAAATAGATAAATACGCCGTTCGTTAGTGCTAAACATTAATTTTTAAATTGTTATATATACATTATTAAGAATTATTATTATTATATTTAAAAATAAATAGATAAATACGCCATTCGTTAGTGCTAAACATTAATTTTTATATTGCTGTATTTACAATTATACATTATTAAGAATTATTATTACATTTAAAAATAAAAAATTTAATTTATATTGCTCTATATACACTACTAAGAATTTTTATTATATTTAAAAATAAATAGAAAAATACGCCATTCGTTAGCACAAACCGAGCACTTCATGCTTTCGTGTATTCACACCTCGTCAGGGAATGAAAGCGAGACGGCAAAATATGTACTTATCACCCCATATTTAAACAAATCCCATTAGGCATATATATATAAGGTTGCAACATATATTCTGCTCGACACTTTGGTTCATTCAGAACAAAAATTAAATCACTTATGATGACAAATTTGCTCTAATTTTTAGTTTATTCACAACAAAAATTAAATGACTTATAATGACAAATTAATCATCAGTATAATTCCCTTCTTTTTCTATAACCTCCTCCCATCTGTAGAAAAGTTTTTTTATGCCACGTTCGAAGAAATCCCTTGGTTTCGAGTTAAAAAAAGTGATCACTTCGTTTTCGATAGCTTCCCTGGATTGCAACTTTTGTCCATCTAGATGGTGTTGCAGACTTCTGAATAAATGATTGTTTGAAGGTGCGATGTCCGGAGAATAAAGTGGATGAGGCATTTTTTCCCAACCAAATGCCTCCAATTGGGCAGTGGTGATTAGAACAGTGTGTGGGCGCGCGTTATCCTGGTGGAATACGTAGAACACCTCTGCGATTAATTAATGCAGGACGTTTTTCTTGTAATGCCATCTTCAGTCGTTGGAGTTGTTGACAGTTGACTTCAGCTGTGATTGTTTGGTTATCTGGCAGAAGCTCAAAATGCATAATTGCTTGCTTGTCCCACCAAACGCATATCAAAATTTTCTTTGGATGGAGTCCATTCCTTGGCTGAGGTTCAGGCTTTGTTTCACGGCTAAGCCACTGATGTCGACGCTTAATATTGTTATAGAGGACACATTTTCCATCCACAGTGACGATCCGATTCATAAACGGTGCCTGCAGTTCCCGAGAATGCAGTGATATCCAAATATCGATTCGATGTTGAAGATTCGCTTGTGACAAATCATGCGGAACTCATTTCCCAACCTTCACTACTTTTCCAAACAGCTTCAAATGAAGATGAATGGTCATATGGCTAACGCCGAGTTGCAGGCCAAGTTCTCTTACAGTTACCGTTGGGTTTTCCTCCACTGTTGCTTTCAGCAACTCTTCAACTAACTCATTTGGTCGTCCTGTTCGTTGATAATCTTTCAGACTGAAGTCTCCATCTCTGAACTTCTTAAACCATCTCCTACACATCCATTCGCTCACACCGTTATTTCCATAAATTCTTTGAATGTTTCTTGTGGATTCACTAGCGTTAGATCCTTTATAGAACTCATAGAGCATCACATGTCGAATATGCTCCATCGTGGGCTCCATGTTTTTTTCAATTACTGTAATATCGTAGGGGTGGCGTTGGAACTGTATGAAAAACACCAGAGAAAATATTCATTAGCCTAATCCTACACTAGCCTAAGCCTACAAGCCTAAGTCATTCTGTATCGTGATAAAACATGTGCGAACCTGTCGCCGCGTGTATTTTACAACAATTCTAAAGCTATTTCACATTATCTTGAGTTTATTCTATTATCTATCGTCCGTTTTCTAATCGAGCAAAATTTATGTTACAACCTGATATATACACACAGTATATATATATGGGAATGAACTCAGAATGTTTCCCTGAGGTTTTTTAAGATACACACAGACCGTGCATGGAACAAGAAACTCTTCTGGGAAAATTAAATCCACTATAGTCCGAATAAGTAATGGTAAATGACAAACACTATAGTTTTTTTATTTTTTATGATGTTAGCCCGACGTGGGCAACGGGTCACTCGCAAAGCTTCCCTCACCAGCTATCTGCAAAGCAGATAGGATCCAGGTTTGCGACAGGATCTAGGGTTTAAAGCAGCCTAGCCCCGCTACATTTAGAACCTCAATATAAGCAAAAGACTCGTTGCATTCACGTCGGATTGAATACATCAAAGAAAAAGGGGTAACTATTATATTATTAGCCAAAAACCAAAACTGAAACCTCAACTGGCAGAATTGAGCGTCCACTTTTCAAGGCACACATAACAAGTCCGTTTCATGATGGGAATAAACTCAGAATGTGGCCTAGATCCTGTCCCAAAGCTGGATTCTATCTGCTTTGCAGATAACTGGTGAGGGAAGCTATATTTTTGGGAGACCTTGAAAGAGAGCTACAACTTGATCTGCAAAGAGGCCCTGCAAGTATGGCAGAGAGCAAGGATTCCTACAAAGCAAGTCGATTTCTGCGTTTGGAAACTGTCAAAGCTGTACGAAGCGTTCCTTGCGTTGAATAAAAACCGCAAGACGCAACTACAAAGCTGCAGAGTGAAAGAGAGCATGTTCCAAGAGACTCTCTCAAAGCCTTTCGACGTTAACTCGAAGGACGCCTTGAAGGTGATAGACAATGAAGAAGATCGCCAATTCCTGATGATGCAACGAGAAGACGTCTTTTCCTGCAGTATGGCAGGCCCTGACAAGAATAATTTTGCCAAGGAATAACGCAAGAGATGTCGACAGGAGAAAGATGCTGACAAAGCTCTAAGGTACAAAGAAAGAAAGGCTGCATTCCAGGCTCGAGCTGCTGCTCTTCCATCATCCAGCACATCCACTTCATCCTCTGAAGAATTCGACGCTGAAGACGATGATTATCGTCCGTCGACTTCGACCGGAAGAGCAGATGTACACTCTCATTCTCCGAAACGAAACAATATCTTTACATCACCAGATGTGGTTGCTGCTCTTGATCGCGTCAACCTTCCCGATCGAGGAACAGTCTTCGTTGCTAGATCAGTCGCTCAAGCCCTGGGCTATGATATTTCAACAATGACTCTTTCACGCAGCTCCATCCGTCGTTCAAGAAGGCAAGGAAGGCAGGCAGCAGCCAAAGAGGATCAAGCTTCGTTTTCTGTCGAAGGATCCCTTCTTCTTCACTGGGATGGGAAACTACTTCCCGACATCCGGTGGCACAAAGGAAACAGCCGAACGAATCGCGGTAATCGTTACGGGAAAATGGATGGAAAAACTCCTAGCCGTGCGAAAAATACAACGAGCTACAGGAGAAGAACAGGCCAAGGCTTGCATTTCGACGATTGATGACTGGAATCTTCGCGGTGACATCCAAGGTATCGCATTTTACACAACTGCGTCTAATACTGGCCTTCATGATTGAAAAAGCAGTAGGGAGGGAACTTGTCTGGATCGCTTGTCGATATCATATCCTTGAAGTCGTCTTGTCAAACACCTGCAACGCACTTCTTGGATCCACAGGTGGCCCGGAAATGACTCTCTTTAAACGTTTTTAAAAAAAATGGCCATCACTTCAGAAGGATTCCTTCATGAAGGCTTCAAACAAAGTATTCAGAGATCCAAAGATGTTCCAGCTTCGAGCGGAAATGATCCAGTACTTCACAAAGGCACTTGAGTCTAAACAATCGCGTGATGACTTCGAGGAATTGCTACGACTCTGCCTCACCTTCCTCGAGTGCCGTGATGAGAAAGAAGTCAAGGTCCGCGCTCCAGGACCAACTCACCACGCACGTTGGATGGCCAAGGCCATCTACGTCCTCAAAATTTATCTGTTCAAGCATCAACTACAGCTGACAGCACGTGAGACGGAGAATATCACCGAGCTCTCTCTGTTTATCGCCTTGGTCTACGCACATTTTTGGAATGAGGCCCCCGTCGGAATCAACGCTCCTTTCAACGATATTCTGCTTCTTAAAGTCTTGCAAAAGTACCCAAATCAGACCATTTCCAAAGCAGCATCCACAGCTCTTCAACGGCACCTGTGGTATCTTGGAGAGCATCTCATCGGCCTTGCATTCTTCGAGCCTAGAGTCGATGCCGAGACCAAACGGAAGATGGTCGTAAACTTCCAACGTAACGAGAATACCACTGTTACTCGTCGACTGAAGCTTGAAGGAAACATTGAAGATTTGAATTTGTATGAAATGTTCACCAAAAGGACCCTGGGAATCTTCAATCTGTTAAAGAAAGAAGGAAGGAAGGCGGCGGAGGATACCTTCTTGAGGACCGATCCCAATTCCTGGACGGAGGATGATTGCTTTCAAGAATTTCGACGCATAGCGATCAACCTAAAAGTTGTCAATGATTCGGAGGAGAAGGGTATCGCCATTATCAAGGCATATAATACATCTTTGACGAAGGAAGAAGAACAAAAACAATTTATCCTCCGATTAGAAGCAAAACATCGCCAAGACTACTCATTGTCTTCGAAGGAGTCAGTGATGAAGCGTTAATCTAAGTAGTGATGTATATTATAAACGAATGATAAATGTAATTTTCTATCAAACCTATCATTTTTGTTCTTTAAAAATTAATCTGTTTTCTTTAAGAGTTATTCTGTTTTCTAAAAAAAAATAAGCTGTTTTCTTTGAGATTTAATCTGTTTTCAAACAAATAAACTAGCATTTTCCCTTGTTTTTTTAATTTTTTAACCCAGAAGATCAATCTACTAGAAAATGAGTAGTAAACTGAAATTCATAGCGACCAGTAAATATCATTCAATTAGGCTGAAATTTGGCAGGGAGATGTTTGATAGATATAAGAACAAGAGCAGCCATGTGGAGGTAAAAAAATTAAAAAAATTATTTTTGGACCACCCTAAATTATATATATATAACAACTAACAATATATAAATATATATATATATATATATATATATATATATATATATATATATATATATATATAACAACTAATATAAAGGCAACAGGAAAGGAAAGAACACGCACAACAGAAAGAAGCAAATTCGAAATTTTTAATTTTCACTCCAAAGGTATAAACTGGGAAGATGTGACATCCAGCATGGAAGTGATAGATTGGAAAACCATTTTCGAGACCAAGACAACGGAGGAGATGCGAATGACGTTAGAGGAGAAGACGTTAGAAATTGTGGAAAAACATGTCCCAAAGATACAACAAAGAGGAAAGAGAAGCAGGTTCGAAAGACAAAAGAGGGCATTGTTTCGAAAGAGAAAAAGAGTGACTGCAAAATTAAGTAATTGTAAAGATAACATCAGAAAAATATTAAATGATAAACTGCAAAGTATCGATGTCGACATAGAGGAACTGATCGAGAAGCATACAGAAGAAGAAGAAGACGACGCTATAGAAGCTATAAAGGCTAACTCAAAGTACTTCTATAATTTCGCAAAAGGAAAGTCGAAAAACCATGCGACTATCAGACCTTTAAAAAATGAGAATAGTGATTTATCGGATGATCTAACAGAAGTATCTGAAATATTAAGAGCTCAGTACGAATCATCTTTCAGTATCCCAAAAACTGAAAAATTGATATGCGATAGAAACGCGTTCTTTGAAGAAGAACCACAAGGGGAAAGTATAACGGATTTCGACTTTACGACGGATGATATTACACAAGCCATAGGGAAACTAAAAACACACTCAGCGGCAGGACCGGATAAATAGAATGCAACACTGATCAAAAACTGCAAGAATGCAATCGCTGAACCACTATGCTGGATATGGAGACGATCACTAGACACGGGAGAAATACCGGGCATCCTGAAGAGCGCGAACGTAGTCCCAATATATAAAGGAGGAGATCGATCCGAGGCCAAAAACTATAGGCCAGTATCGCTTACATCCCATCTCACTAAAATATTTGAAAGAATATTTAGACAGAAAATCTATGACTTTTTGGAAACTCGGAAAAAATTCAATGATAACCAACATGGGTTTCGGTGAGGCAGATCATGCCTATCACAACTAATGGAACACTACAACAACATTATTGATTCACTTGAAAGTAATGAAAACTATGATGTACTATACACAGATTTTGTAAAGCGTTCGACAAATGTGACCATGGAATCATAATACATAAACTGAAATATATGGGAATAACAGGAAAAGTAGGGAAATGGATATATAATTTCCTTAGAGAACGGCGGCAAGTCGTTACAGTACAAGGAGTATCTTCATCAGAATCAGAGGTCCTCAGCTCAGTACCACAAAGAAGAGTATTAGCTCCACTACTCTTCATAATCATGCTAACTGACATAGATGAGGACGTTACCAGAGACAGTACAGTAACATCATTTGCGGATGACACAAAGATCAGTAGAAAAATAAGAAACCCAGAAGACGTAAGATCTCTACAAACCGACATAAAGAGAATCTAGAAGTGGACAGAAGACAACAATATGAAGTTTAACACCGAGAAATTTCAGCTATTACGGTACGGAAAAAGAGAAGACCTAAAATCCATGGAATATTATACCCCAAATGGACAGGAAATTCAGAGAAATTCCAGAGCAAAAGATTTAGGGGTTGTAATGGCAGATGATGCAAAATATGAAAAACAAATTAAGATAGCAATAAACAGAGCAAAGAGAATAACGGGTCAGATATTGAAAACCTTTAAACGAAGGGATAGGAATGTAATGATTCCTCTACTGAAAACCCTGATGATACCCAAATTGGAATACTGCTCGGTCCTAACATGCCCATATAAAGAAGAAGACATTAGACAGCTGGAAGGGATCCAGAGAAGCTTCACAGCCAAGATCAATTGGGGCAAAGAACTAAATTACTGGGAAAGGTTACGCGAACTAGACCTATATTCACTGGAAAGAAGAAGAGAGATAAACCATTATTTACACTTGGAAAATAATGGAGAAGCTAGTCCCTAATCTTACTCTGAACCATATAACTCCCCAAACAACGGTGGAAAGTAAAAACGGTAGACTCTGTCGTATTCTCAAATTGAAGCCGAGACAGGGAACATCCTTAACCCTGAAAGAAAATAGTTTTGTAGTGAGAGGACCAAAACTTTTTAATCAGTTGCCCAAAGACCTAAGAAACACGAAGGGAGTTGCAGTGGAAATCTTCAAAAGAAGACTAGACGCCTGGCTCAGAACAATCCCCGATCAGCCGGGCGTACCTGGCTACGTGAGGTGGAAAGCGCAAGAATCCAACTCACTACTTCACCAGGCCAACTCGAGAGGAGGGGCGACAAGCTTGACCGCGAAATGAGAAATCATACACCTTACCTTACAACATTACAAAGGTTTCGCGCGATGATTTCTCATTTCGCGAAGGTCAAGCTTGTCGCTCCTCCTCTCGAGGATCCACTCATGGCTGGTCTACATAACTCTGTTCGTAATTGTGTATTGTGCATGTCCTCCGTGGTGGCGGAGAAGACCTACAATTTTACGTGGGTTCCGAACCACAAAGCCTTAATTTTACTAACTTAAATTACACCCAATCTATCAATATATGCGTCTAATCGATTTTTAAACATGTTCATAGACGTGCTACTAATTACTTCTACCGGAAAACTATTCCACCTATTTACTATTCTATGCGTAAAAAAGTTTTTGGCAACTGCTGTCTCAAACCTTCTACTTGTCAACTTACACCCGTTATTTCTAGTTCTATTATACTGAGATATTTCGATAAAGCTATTTCTATCTACGTTATCGAACTCATTCATAATTTTGAAAGCCTGGATTAGATCAGTCCTTAGCCTCCTAGTCTCGAGTGTAGTCAATTTTAACTCCTTAAGCCTATCCTCGTAAGAATTCAACCTAAGCGAAGGAATCATCTTAGTTGCTCATCTTTGAACTCTTTCGATTTTGTCTATATCTTTTCGCATATGCAGATTCCAAAATTGGATCGTACTCCAAATGGGGTCTAATTAATGATTTATAAAGAGGCACAATAATATCGCGCGATTTGTACTCAAAATTCCGAGCTATAAAACCTACCACCTTGTTCGCTTTATTGACCGCTGCTGTACTTTGTTTCGCAACTTTTAAATCACCAGTGACTATAACTCTTAAATCTTTTTCCTGCTCTACGCCTGCTAACTCCTTCCCTGACATACTATACGCAAAATTACCGTTACGCGAACCTATATGTAAAATTTTGCACTTATCGACGTTAAATCTCATTTGCCATGTGACTGACCAATCAACGATTTTATTCAGATCTTCCTGGATTTTACCTCTATCTTCATCATTAATCGCCCTAATACCCAACTTCGTGTCATCCGCAAACTTTGAAACTGTACTGACTAGGCCGACATCTAAATCGTTAATATATATATAAGAAAAAGCAAGGGGCCCAATACAGAAACCTGAGGAACGCCGCTCGCTACATTACCCCAACACGATTCAGCTCCATCAACGACCATCCTCTGTTTCCTACCTCGCAACCATTCTTCTATCCAATTTATTACTACACCCCTGATCCCATGAATCTTAGTATTTTCAATGAGTCTTTTGTGCGGTACGGTGTCAACGCTTTTTGAAAATCTAAATACACTACATCAACCGCCCGATGATTATCGTAAATTTCAACAACGCTTTGAAAAAAATCTTAAAGATTAGTTAAGCAAGATTTGTTTCGCCTAAAACCGTGCTGCGTATTTCTAACCAAGTTATGCAATTCTAAGTGTTCGACTATACGATCCCTAATTATTGATTCCAGTAGCTTACATACAACAGACGTTAAACTGATTGCCCTATAATTTCCCGCTGCACCTTTATCGCCTTTCTTTAAGATAGGTGTCACATTTGCTAACTTGAAATTATCTGGTACGCACCCGGAAGAAAGAGACGCACTAAAAATCTTTGTTAGCGGCACAACAATGCTTTCTTTTAATTCTTTTAGTTGTATGGGATATATGGAATCCGGCCCCGGTGATTTACGCATTTTCATTTTATCAATATAGCGCATTACTCCCTTTCACTAACCACAATATTATCCAAAATATTACCATTATCAAAAGGTATCATGTCTATGACCGTAGGGATCGTCATTTGCTTGTTTTCAGAAACTAGCTCTCCGATAAAATTTTTCAACGGCCCCAAGACACTTTTTACTGGATTCCAATTGTTGACGTATTGAAAGAATCGCTTTGGGTTTTCTTTGCCGTCACGAGCTATGGAGATTATTCGCGCTTGGAATTTTTTATTACACTTTTCGCTTCACGCCTTAGAGAAATGTAGTTGTTTCACGTTGGCGCAATTAAAGTCACCCATAACTAAGGCCTGCTCACTACCTATTATTCTCTTTAGTTCACGATATAACGCTTCTTCCGTATCAGCTGTTTGATTAGGGGGCCTATACATAACCGCAACAAGTTTGAAATCGTTGATTTTAAGTTCTGTTATAGACTATAGTCGAATCTATCGGTTCTGGAATTCTGTGCTTCACTTCTATAACGTTCGCAATATTATCTTTGATATACAACTTAACACCGCCTCCTCTATAACCTCTAATTTGATACTCCCCTACAAAGTCACGTCTCTCAGTGCTAAGCCACGATTCATTTATCGCAATTAAATCAGTCTTTTCAAGCAATTAAAGAAAAAAATTCGTTTATTTTATTCCGTAGGCTACGAGCATTTAAGGATAGAACCTTCAAATTGTTTGTAATTTCGACACCTTCTTGAGCGCAGGGTAAATTTGAGGAAATTACGCCGGCACCGTTCGAGTTAGGGCAGCCTAAAAAGAAGAGACAGTATTATGAAATAGTCTTCCTAAACGCGCAGCTCCAACGTCATTAAGATGAAGTCCATCTTCGAAGAACAAGGTAGCAGTAACGGCGCCTACGACGAGGGTTTCTCCCACAGAATTCCTCAAGCTGCCCTCGAACAATGGAATCGCCAACGAGTCGTATTTCCAGTTAAACTTATTGTTTTTATTACTGGTAGAGAAGTCTTAGGTTTTCTCAATGGGGCTCCATTACGCACTTGAACGAAGGGTTGCGAAATAGGGGAAGAGAGAGGGCTATTAGTACTATTATATTATTAGTAGAAACTGAGGCAGGAGGGTTCGTAATTGGAGTCTCAAGGGATTCTAATTTTGCCGTCAGGAGCATCACCCTTTCTTCAAGCCTCACTCTGGCCTCCCTCTCACATTTTAACTCGTTCCTCAGCGCTTCCATGTTTGAGCACCACCTGCAAACTAACTGGTCATTATTATTAACCAAAGTAAACGCGTAAGCTGCAAATTTCCCTTCACAGCGCCTGCAAGTTCTTGACCGGAGTGTCATGCTATTAATTAATTGAAAAAACAAACATACAAATAAAAAAACGAGTGTTTGAAAATTAATAAATTACAACGTAGGTCTACCGCGTGCTTATTTTGCCGTCACCTGCACAAGCCCGCAAAAATATTCTTGAAACGCAGAAACAGTTCTTGTAACACAAATTTATACTAAACGAATATATACTTAATTAAGCTACCAAAGAAGGATCTGTAAAAGAAAAAGTATTAATAAAACTTATCTGTCCACTATTCGACTGACTTTTTTCTTTCCTCTTTTCCTTTTTCCGACGGAGGGTGACCACATTCTACTTCATTAGCCCGTAGCAAGACAAAATGAACCTTATGAAACCTCGTTTTCTAATAGATTCGAAAAACAGACAAGGCAAACAAGGCAAAATGAACCTTATTGAACCTCGTTTTCTAATAGATTCGAAAAACAGACAAGGCAAACAAGGCAAAATGAACCTTATTGAACCTCGTTTTCTAATAGATTCGAAAAACAAACAAGGCAAGCCACGTGCATGAGCCTTGGTTTTATCAAATAACATAGTAATGAATAATGTCAATAAATAAAATATAGTCGTTAATGAATGATTAGTAAAACGACGAAATTTGGTTAAGAATGCACCAAACACTATTTTTTTCAGACACCAACGAAAACCACTTATTCAATTGGTAATACTGAACGCTCGATGAAACACTCTGTTCACAAGGAAAGATTGAAATATACGAGTATATATATATATATACAGAGTATATATACACACACACACACACACACAGTATATATATATATATATATATATATATATATATGTGTATATATATATACACACACACACACAGAATATATACATATACACAGTGCGTGTATGTATATATATATATATACACACAGTGTCTATATATATATACACACACATATATATATATACACACAGTATATATATATAATATATATATTATATATATATACAGTATATATATATATATATATATATATATGTATATATATATACACAATGTGTGTGTATATACACAAACACACAGTATATATATATATACACACATATATATTCACACAGTTTATATATAGACAGGGTGTAAATATATATATACAGACAGTATATACATATATATATATAAACACACACGGTGTGTGTGTATATATATATATACACACAGTGTATATATAGACACACACACACACATTATATCTATATATATATATATATATATATATATATATATATATATATATCCACAGTATATGAATATATAAATATATAAACATATATATATAAATATATATATATATATATATATATATATCCACAGTATATGAATATATAAATATAATATATACATATAAATATATAAATATATATATATATATATAAATATATAAATATATATATATATATAAATATATAAATATATAGTATAAGTCTGGAACCATAGGGTAAAATAAGTAATTCTTGTTTTTCCGTTTATGCAAGTGCCCATGATATCTTTGAGTAAGGAAGAACGCATCCATTTAATTCTGCTCGCAGGAAATCGGAGTCAGAGGGAGGTCGCTGAGGAATTTAACAGATTGCAACAGACCGCGCGCCGATAACACACAGCTGTGTCAGCAAACTTGAAGCAAAGTTCAGGGAAACGGGATCCGTAGGAGATAAACCAAGCAGTGGACCTCCGAGGACATCCACCGACGATGACACAGTCGCCACCATTCTCGATCATTTCACAAACACTCCCCAAAAGTCTCTTCGGCGGTTGTCCGCTGAGACAGGAGTGTCGAAAAGCAGCATCCACTGCATTCTTGAAGTACATAAATGGCATTCTTACAAACTTCAAATCCTGCAGAAATTAAGCGAAGCTGATCCAGACCGACGGATGGAATTTTGTGAATGGGCTACGGAATAATGTGCTCAAAATTCCAATTTCTCTTCCACCATTCTGTTCAGTGATGAGGCTGTTTTTTACGCAAATGGTGAGGTGAACCGACAGAACACCCGCTACTGGTCGCAAGACAACTCTCACTGGTTTACTGCCTCAAAGGAGCAAGGTGTCGCTCGTGTGATGGTAGGGTGTGGCATTGGAAAAGACCGTATCATGCGCCCCTTCTGTTTTCATGACACTGTCACAGGAAACGCCTCCTTGCGTATGCTCAACGAGGAAGCATTCCCCAGTGTCTTGAACACAGATGGGGATTTCCCAACATGGTTCCAGCAGGATGGTGCTCCTGCCCTATACAGCATCCGGGTAAGAGAGTGGCTGCACCGACAATTCCTTGGTCATTGGATACGACGTCGAGTGCCTGTGGAGTGGTTGGCAGGACCCCCGATCTCATCCCTTTGGATTTTTATCTCTGGAGTCACTTGAAGGCTTTGGTCTACGCGGAGAAAATTCAGAGTGTTGCACATTCGCGGGAGCGCATCATCGACGCATGTAACACCATCACTCCTGATACCATTCGCCGTGTGTTTGCTGACTGGATATCTCGTCTGCATTCGTGTATCAATAGTAATGGTGGACACATTGAACACGTTCTGTGAATAAAAGCCGTTTTTATTGCCGTTTCTATCATTTTCCCTATGGTTCCTGACTTATGGGACACCCTGTATATATGTACAGTGATTACTGTGTGCATATATATATATATATATATATATATATAGATATATATATACACAGTTTATTTATATATATATATATATATATATATATATATATATATATATATATATATATATATATATACACAGTATATACTGTATATACAGTATATACAGTATACACAGTATATACTGTATATATGAAAAAAAGGACCAACACAACAGCAAACATTTTCGCTTATTTTTGTACTTCAAACGTTTGGACAAATCTTTTATCATGAGTGAATTATAAATCTTAAAACCTTAAAACAAAAATAAGAATAAATAATTAAAATTAAATCAATACAAAAGAAAATTAAAATAATTAACATTAAATTAAATTATAATTACCTCAACTGGTATATACACTGGTATATACCTCCATATTCGGCAGATACTGTGAGAAAACTATGGTCAGTTACACTGGAAGGTATGAAAGTAGGTTGGTTGGTTAGAAGAGCTGTAATTTGTAAGATGAACTAGTGTTGTTAATGGAGGCTTTGTTTCTGTAGATGTACAAAGATTCTAAAATTCGGAGTTCTCTAAGGTTATGGTTATTGTTAGAATTTCGAACTGAGTTTTGTGAAGAGGATGGTTGTTTTTTTTATTACTATGATTTGTAATTGCGGATTGTGATGGGCTACTGAAGGGAGGGTTGGTACGGACTGATAAGCCCAAATGTTGAGAAAGGCGTACCTCCAGTTGAAGTTGAGTCTGCCGATATACGCAGCCTTACAGCTGTCGCACGTGTATTTATAAACAACATTAGGGCACACAGTTTTTGGGAATTTGTCTTTGAACTTTAAAAAATTTGATAATTTAAGTGGGTTGACGAGAGCGAATCTAAAATTTATTTGGGAATAACTAGACTTAAGCAGTTTGGACACTTCACTTCGAATACGTAATGATAAATATCCATAAAAAGGTAATTTAATATATTTGGTTTCGTTTTGTACTGTGGTTATGGGGAGTTTAGTATTAAAAGTGTTATTTAAAAATTTCTTTAATTGGTTGTCAAAAAGATTAGAAGGGTAGTAACTATTAATAAAGTATCGTCTTAAAAATTTAAATTCTTCGTTTAATGAAAAGTAATCTGAACAAATTCGGTAATTTCTTGCTAATAATGTTAGTATAGCGCTAATTTTGTATTTACAAAACATACAACTTAAATAATTGGTTCCCAAACCAGTAAAAGTTTGTTTTCTAAATAGTGAGGTCTGGAACTTGTTATTAGTTCGTTTAACTAGAACATCCAGAGTAGTATGACTGCAAAATGCCAGAGTGCAAAGCAATTGCATAATGTTGCATAATGTTGCAAGAGTGCTAACCCCCACCCCCTTTGTTGCAAGAGTGCCAACACCCTCACCCCCTTTGGTGCCAACCCCCAACCCCCTTTTTTGCAAGACCTCTTTGGGGTAGAAGGTGAGACGGCCTCACCCCCGAAAGGGGCATACCTAACCTGGGGGAACCTCTTTGAGGAAGAAGGTGGGACAGCCTCACTCCCCAAAGGGGCTCTCTTATTGGACCCTAATCAGCCAGTTGGCTTAGAAGGCTGAGTTGCCAGATTCGTTATTTATTAAATTATACCATATATTAATCAGCCAGTTACCTTAGAAGGCTGAGTTGCCAGATTGCGCTATGCATTTAATTTATTCCATATATTAATCAGCCAGTGGGCTTAGAAGGTTGAGTTGCCAGATAGCATTAATTATTTAATTATTCCTTATATTCTTCTGTCATCCGGCTTAGAAAGTTGAGCTGACAGCTTCGCTACTTATTTATTAAATTATTCCATATATTCCAGTTGGTTTAGAAGACCGATTTGACAAATAACAATTAATTAAATATTCAGAAAACCGCTTTAGAAACCAAACAAGTGATATAATCCTGTTCAAGGAATAAATAAAACACCAATACAATGTTCTCTTTATTTTAGCTGAATTAATGGATGTACAGTGCATACAAGAAGTCTCGAGCCTCTGTCTCGTCCCAAGCTAGTCTGTTAGGTATAAAATGGGCGGTCCTTATGGCAGCGGAGGTGTGTTCGGATTGTTGCACATAATTGCTCTAACCCCATCAATGACGTCCACATGATCATTGTGTTGATCACTCTACCTAATTATATATAGAGACATACTGTATATAGATATATATAGAGTATGCAGGGGATAACGTGTCTCAGTCCCAGCTATGGTAGTTGTCTTACAATTAACAGTCCCAAGTGCAAGTTACGTTAACACCTCCACATAAACTACCCTGGACTAAAATAACATACGTCAAGCCCTTACCCACAAACCATTTAAAAGGTGTGATTTAAAAGCGCGCTCTCTCTCTCTCTCTCTCTCTCTCTCTCTGATCACACCGCATCCCATCAGAGGTCTTCAGCAGGGACATCGGCAATGTATCCATATAACGTTAATAATAACCGAAACTCGAGAAAATATACTCTCTGCCTTCCGCTCTACTCCAAATCCTTTTCTCTTAGTGACCTCTTAATACAAACAAACCTATCATATTTTGCAACTTTTTAACTCTGGTAGGATTCAATTCCATTCCTATAGTGTAAAAGATACTTAAATTCATGTGTGTATTATGCCATATGATGTGCGTAATAAATAATCATTTTTAATAGATGGAGCGTTCAAGGTCATCTGTAATAATCTATAGACTACCCCTCAAGCCCACTCTCAACACTTAGATTCCCCTAAGGCACAGGCGTCTTCAAGTAACATGAATGCGTAGAGATCTAAGGTGTTAGATTCCATATTATATAACGCTGGCATTGAAGGATGGAAGGAAGGGACAGTTAAAGTGATAATAGGTTTAATGAAGGAAGTGGAATGAGGATGGAGGTAAGCGTTGCTATGTCGAAGGAAACGAGGTTGGGTGGGGAATTACGAAGGGAGGAGGAAATGCTAAACACAAACTCAAATATTTATTTTAATGCCCTAGACCTAGAAAGACAAAGAGCAAAATACCTTAAACTAACAATGAATTGACAGAAACAGAAGAGTCTGGTCTTAGACGCACTGATAGGTTTAACGTATGTGGCTAGAGGCCGCCACTCAGAATTACCACTATTACCTAAGTCATAATAAGGTTATTTACTATGACAGAGTAGTCATGAGTAGTTATGGAAATAAAATATGATTATACTGTTGATGGCTGATTATATTCAGTTGGGATATAAACTATTGCTGACAATCTTTGGATCCTTGGCTTTTAAGACAAATTTTTTATGCATATGTTCAACAAAATAGGAAATTTGCTGATTATTACTACCATTCGAAGGGTTGGTACCCTCCACAACCGAAATCAATTTCAGAAGGGGTGCATGGTACCCTCATTTCCTTTATCGTCCCAGCACGCTTCACATAAGCCATTTACACAAAGATGGAAACGCCGTCTGTGCACCACGAGGCGACCCAGGCAATGCGGGAGCAATGGTGACATTGCATGAATATGGTGTGCCAATAAGAGAAATATCAAGACGACTGGACGTTCATCGAAGCACTGTGGAACGGTGGATTCATCGGTATGAAGCAGAAAACTCAATCGCTACTTTGCCGAGGTCTGGTCCTCCGCGTTCAACATCTCAAGAGGAAGATGTTGCGATTGTTAATCATGCCAGAGAGCATCCGTTTGTTCCAGCGACGCATATTTACGGACACCTGAACCTTCGTTGTAGCGCAAATACAGTGAACAACAGACTTCACGAGGCAGGGTATTTTTCTCGCCGTCCAGCTATAAAACCTACATTGACGATTGAGCATAAAGAGGCGCGGATGGGATTTGCCTTGCAATACTTGCCGCAGGAGGAAGAATTCTGGAGAAAAGTTGTGTACTGTGACGAAAAAACATTTTCAACAGATAGTCATGGTTCCCTGCATTGTTGGAGGCAGCGCGGAAAACGCTATGAAGAAGGAAATGTTTTCCCGAGCAAACGTAGTGGTCACTTCAATCTCGGTGTGTGGGGCTGAATATCTGGCTATGGTGTCGGAGAATTGACTCAAGTAGATGGACGCTTTACTGGCCAGCAATATTGCCAGATACTGGAAGAGGTGCTGCTACCCAGTGTTCGTGCGTATCTGGTTCCAGCACCGGAACCATTTTACTTAATGGAAGATAACAGTCCCATTCATAGGAGTAACGTTGTGAGAGCGTGGTACAAAGAACACCCAGAGATTATTAATCTAATTCTGCCACCACGTTCTCCTGATTTGAATCCGATTGAAAACCTTTGGGCAATAATGATTAACGAATGGGAGCAACGCAATGAAAGAACATTTGAAGCACTTTTAGCTCACACGTGGAATAGTTGGGAGAGCTTACGCCGAACACCAAACATTCCCTACAATCTGGCCTCTTCTATGCGGCAACGATTGCAAGAAATTATTGATGCTGGAGGAAGCTATACGAAATACTGATGTTAAAGCCATGACGTAAATATTTATCGAATATATATTTATGTTAATATAGAATTTTATTATATTTTTATGTTTGACATCTATAAAAGTATATATTGTGACCATGAAAGAACTTTACTTATCCTTAGTTAGAATCTTTTCTTGCAATATCTACGCTCGTGGAGGTGATAATATATGCATTGTTGAAACAAACTATGAGAAGGTAATAGTTTCAGGAAAAAAATAAAAACTGGCAACATCGAGGTCATCACATGTTTATGGGAATTGTCCTATGATATGCTACCAATAAACTCTTATATACTACTATATACAGTATACTATATTACGTAATAATTACGATGAACAAATCAAATGCAAATTTCTCTGATTCACGGCCCACCAGTCTTGCTTTAGACTAATGACTTTCATAAGATGGAGTAGGTTTAACATAGTTCGTTTAAACCACTTACAGTACGTTTCCAGTACTCTTTTTGCTTTGTGGGGCTTGTCGATGTCCGTTGTCTTCCGGAACGCTTCTTGTGGACATTCTGAACAGTTCCATCGGCTTCAAACGTATCTCTAATTCGAGTGATGGTAAGTCGCGTTGGTGGATCTGTTTGAAACTCCCTCCTAAACTGTCTTTGCACTTCAACTGCGTTTTCACACTTCCAGTAGCATTTTAGAATGAATTTCCTTTGTTCAAAGCTTAGTCTGACTGCCATTATTAATTATAATGGGTTTAACTTGGAAAGAAAGAAACATCAATTGAGCTATCAGCTGTTAAAGTGTGTATATATTTTTTTGGGACGCCCTGTATATTGAGACGGTATAATGTAATGCCCAGCTAATATTATGATGACTAGGATTGCTCCATACACATCCCAACATCCCGAAACTTGCTCCATTCTGCTTCTTAATCATTTGTATTTTAAACACTGAAATGTAGCAGAAGTAACGTAATAATGGACGTCATTGATTGTGTTAGAGCAGTTATGTTCACCAATCCGAACACACCTCCGCTGCCATAAGGACCGCCCATTTTATACCTAACAGACTAGCTTGGGACGAGACAGAAGCGTGAGACTTCTTGTAAGCACTGTACAATGGGACATATATATGGTCAAATAATAGAACGGAAAATATATAATCATACAAAGCATAGTATTAACAAAATATTAGTACAGGAAAATATATAGTTATATCAATTATATATAATCATACAAAACATAGTATTAACAAAATATTAGTTGAGGAAAATATATAGTTATATTATCAAAAGTTATATTATCAAATATTAGTACAGGAAAAAATAGTTATATTAAATATGTTGAAAATATACAAAACATTGTATGATCAATATATTAGTACATGAAAAATATACATATATATTAAATTATATTCGAAATATACAAAACATATAATGATATTATTATAGGAAAAATATATATTGTCTTTACGTTCTACGGTGCAAAACGGTAAACTCGCATTTGATAGTCTAAATCAACATCGCCATTACTTTGTACGATGTGGTAAAACCGTCCAAGCATCACTTCACCGCTTAACTGATGCGGCGGTCTATACTCGATATAAATGGCTTTCATATCGTTCAATACTATTTGTTTACCCACTTTACACTCGGCGGGCAAGTTATCTTTAAGCACAGCTAGAACACAATCAAAAGCACGCATAAAAATGTCATCGCTAACCACAACATTAAATACAAGTTCATAATCATGCCTTTCCAATCGGGGGATTTTTCTTAACGTCCCGAACTTTTCAATCGTGAACTCTTCTTCACTAGGGATAGTGGCAATTGAAATATTCTACCAAATCGTAAAGACACCTATCCACTATATAGAGGTACAGTTCTTCAGGGCGAACAGTGTAGGCGAGCTCAGCTCTGTACCTCTCAAGTGCTTTGTACCAAAGTTCAGGATATTTCGAAGAATCTAAACATTTTAAATATGCATCCAGATCTAGACCATTCTCCCCCTGTTCATTCCTACATTCAACAAATCCGTCGAGCAGAGCGGTGTAAGCGTATTCAAGAACCGTGCCAAAATAAATCATATCCGTAACAAGGGCATCTAAGATAGGCTTCAGCTTACGGAATCCGACGATCTCAAACATTCTGTCGAGGATGAAACGGTTTCGTGTAGGAAAAAGAACGTCATTATCAGCTGTGTTCTTTCACATCAGTCGTATATCAATGCATGGTTGTTCAATATTTACACTCAATGTAGAAACAATGGTATATGAGGAGGCGTCACTAATCGTCTCTCTTCTTGTACCTACGTCAGCTGGTATTTTATAACGGTCCTCAGCCCACCTCTCAACTACCACGAAGATTTTATGCATCTCCTCAAGACTTAAATAAATCGTTTCAAGCACACAGTTAATGGTGCTGGTTTCTCGCCTGAACACGCTCAATGACTTCGTCACGGAGACGTCGTACGATGCGTTGAGAATGCTTCTCAAAGGGAGTTCCATCGTATTCGCACGTTCACACGGTTCGAGATGACTATGGCACGTCCACTCGGCGCAAGCTCTGAGATGACTATGAGCCACAGGAGGCAGGCAGGCAGGATCGGCTCGACGGGCGGGGTGAATCATCGTTATGAAACGTGAATGGGTTTGTTCGTAACTCGTATGCTCCGGGAGGAGTGAGTCACACCATAATGTAATGAAACGTGTACGGCGCTGACCCAACATGAATCGTTGTATCCCATTATATTGGGCAGATGTTTTGAGAAATTTTCCGATACAAGAATTAATTTCGGTTTTAATGTTTTATCACTACCACTTCCCTGAATACGCACCAGACATTTTCCTTCAGGGTAATTTTGACGAACTAAACACATTTTATAAATGTTTTATCTCTCCTAAACATCTTCACAAACCGGTGCGCTATTAGAGAGAAACATATGTTCATATTTATCCTTTTTGTTTAACAGGCGATACTCATCTCTAAAATCTGTTAAAAACTCAAACAGCCCATTAGCCACAACCTCACTACAAACCTCATCATGATATATATTAATGTAGTGGTAAAAATACTTAAGATTGTCCAAGATGACAAGATTTACATTTTCAGCCGTAGTGTACGAGTAATCGGTATGGTGTAACATGATATAATACCGCTTATCATACCACTCATCCACAAGACTCACTACCCATAACTGTTGTTTATCTTCTGAGCGTGTTGCTTCTTCTACCACGCGGTATATGTGAGCCTTTATAAAGCTTAGTTCTATAACATACTTCAGTACATCGTCTGTACTGCGAAATCCTACAACCCCCTCGCCAGAATATCCGTAGAGTATTTGAATAGCCTGACCTTCGCACGATTCAATGCAGCCTTAAAAGAGGCAAAGGAGGCGGGAATAGGGAGTTTTTCAGTATCCACTACATCTACGCACTTAGCAGAATACCACTTCATAAATGTTGAACACGCGATATTAAAGGTAGCCATTACTATTTTCTTCTATGCGAGAGAATACACGTCTGAGCTCAAGGGTATACAGAGGTCAACTGAGCACGCAGGGAAGCCCAGGTTGCGGCATGATCACGCTGCCGGTCTTACAGTGGGCGGGCTTAGCTTTTTACTGTACACACACACACACACACAAAGTAAAACGCTAGTTGAAACACGATTTATTTAATAAACGAAATAATCAGGATACATATTTACAAATACGTGTAATAATAAGTTAGCAATAGACATATCAAAGATTATGGTATCCAAAGGGCACGGTGTCATAGGTACCAGGCACCTGGTAGCGTTTCCTGTAGGTGTTACGGCACACCTTTGTACCCCTAAGTTCCTTCACGCCCCCCAGCTTCTGCGCCCGAAAATTGTGGGTGCCTACAGTCAGTTGGGGCGGCCGACCACCCTCATCATCTTCCAAGCACACTAACTCCTTCAGCGAATCAAAGTTGACGACCCGCCGATTCGCTTGGTTAAGCGTGATACCCTTAGCCTTCACGATATACTTCGTTTCATCCCCTATCCTCACCCGTACCCCATAGGTTTTTGGCCCTGTTGACACAAACGAGTCGGCGTATGCGTTGTCCCCATACTCATCCTTGATCTCGTCAGTTAGCTCACCGAGGAACTCCCCAATAGCAGGCATGTATTCACCCCTCCTCGCTGTGAATATCACGCTATCTGTATCGGCATACAAAACCCGCCGCCCAAGAGAATGCAATAGGCCCCAAAGTTTGATGCGCGCGTAGGCTGTTGTGAAGCTGGCTACAGGAATGTTTGTAACCCGTGAGGTATCTGTGGCCAATTCAGTATTGTTGTACTTTATTATGTAAGTATTACCTACATTCACAATCTCCATGACCTCTTTATCGGGTGCGTTGGCGTAATCCCAGACTTCACTATAACTTTGCGCCAAATGAACGTTCCCTTTACCGGTATTCTGTGCAAATTTTCCCCAAAGACTGTTTAGGCACAATTTTGCACTAAAGCGCTTGCCAGGATTCTTTACAATTTGGGTACGATCAAGTTGTATACCCTCGTGGTCACGGTACCGCTGAATATAAGACGTTTTTTCATCTTTGGTTTCAAACCCTCGCGGATATCCTGACGCCTCAACCTTATCCTTCAAAAATGCGTTTATATATGGTGTGAAAAGGTTGGGTAGCTTCTGAAACCTCCACACCTCATGTATCTTCATTATTCTATACCCATGGCGAACGGCTAGGGCCAGCTCAGGGCTTGTGTATACACCTCTGATCTTACGCTGGGGGTGTATGGCCACAATCACCATTGTTCTCTTCCGCGCACTTCACACAGGGGAAACATGAGTTTGTGATCTATAACGACGGGTAAGATCGGCATCCATAAATCGCGAGGGGGGAGCACGTCTACGAAAGAAAGGCCGAAATAGTACCCATTCAAATTTCTTGAAACTCGTTGATGGAGGGTAGGTTAGGCCCCATTTTTTCAGGCGCACCTACGGGGTACGGATTGTTCTTCATCACGTAGGGGTATAAAGAACAGAAATCGTAGTATGGAGCTTCACGCCTCCGTAGGTGGAAAGTATAGCTTGAAGGGATTTGTACGCCCACCGAACAAGCTATCACCGCATTTGAGAGGATCCAGTACCATTGAACGCTTGATCGTGTTTATTTCTTCACGTACTCTCTGTCTCCATCCGTGCATCATATTCATGCTCCCACAAGACTTTGTGAGTGAACTGGGAGCCTATAAGTTGATCGCGGGTGCGCGTCCACGCAAGACAGTCGGCAGGAGATCTACCGTGGATATCTCCTACGATTCCACACTCAGGACGGGGGCATCCATGCCACCAGCAACCATTAAAGGAGTACACAATCTTCTCGCCAGTGACACGGTTTTCACTTAGACCATCAACCCAAGAAACATGGCCATTAACCTTAATGGGTACTTCCCCCGTGTTGCGAGCATGTTTTATGTATACACCTGTCTGCTGTTGTAGGTGTATGAGCCAGTAAATAGGCTTGTGCCCATAACTGCGGGAGTTGTTTCTGTGGATAATGGCTAAGGTGTCTTTTGGCATGAAGTTGTTCTTGAACACCATAAAACATATTGAAGCGATGGTGGTTGCGACTTGTAGCGGATTGCACCTGAAACGACATATGTACATCCTTCTAAAGGCCTGGAAACATACTCTAAGCACGCGCACATCATTCACGCAAAAACGCTCACATTCATAAGGATTACGTTCATTAAAACTGCTGTAGTATCGGTCAAAATCTTCACGTTCATCTGTGCTCATACAATCATAGTTAAAGTAATGTTTGGGTGGAGGTAGACCTACGTAATTTAAAGTTTCGCTAGTGAGGAATGTGTTAGGGAAATATCCTTTTGAAGCTGCTACGGCCATCACCTTGGGTAGCTTTGCTAATTTACAAGGTGTGAATAATAAAGTGTCTTTAAATTGTACATTACCTCTTATTTGCATCTGTATTAATTTGTTGCCTCTTTTCAACGGATCACCTGTAAATATCTCAGAGGTCTCGTGCTCAAGCAACTCCTTATAAAGGAACTGTGTGTCAAATTTTGCCCCATTATGGGCGAGGATATACACAGTTATTTTTTTGAACTTGTCCGCTAGCTTGACAATATAGGACACAAATAGTTTCACAGGACTATCGTGGACATTCGTTTTAAAAACGTTTGTCCGTTTACCACATTTGTGACACCGACCACACTCGATCTCCATACACTCATCACAGATAGTCTGGCTCACAAGTAAATGTGGAATAACCTCTTTGGTTTTAGCGTTCGTGTATGTTTCTATATCGTAGTACACAGTCATACAAGGATTGTTTTTAGGGTTGGCGTCTTTCATATAACATACGTGCTTTACACCATCCGCCTTATATTTCTCATGGCATGTAGAACAGTGAATTTCATCACATTTGTGCTTGAAATTTCCCCAATTATCCATCATGTGAAACATACCACACTCACAGATTCTCATTTTCCTGCACGTGCCTATTGATTTATGGAGCTCAAAACAGTTATTATTGAAAAATGTGCGTCTACACACATTACAATCCCTATTCTCAGCTTCAACTACACGGCTTTCACATTTGGGGCTTTTACACTGCTCACATACCATGTGGCAATCTTTACAATGTTTCTCTATATCATCCGCAAACTCGAGACACCCCATACACCAATCATGATGTCGTCCATATTTTTTACTTTTATCATAACTCGCGTAAAGGCACCTTATATTACGGATGGGGAGATACGTTGTCCGTGACAATCCTAAAGTAAGTAGGGGTCTTGTACGATCTCTCACACAGCTTTTAAAAACATACACAGTTCTACGACGATCATCCAGTCCAAATACAACTATACGAGCATTCATTTCCTGTTCTACCCTTCTCAGTTCTTCAGGAACCATATTACAGTCAAATTCAACTTCACAGTCTACAGTTAGTTTACGGGCACGCTCGACTACCGTAGGCAGCCAAATTTGCTCGGACCTCGTATTTAGTACAGTAAACATATGTGCTAAGACTACTGCTATAAAGCCGCAACCACGATCGACGTTTATATGCTGTCTATACATAGCCTGAGAATTGAAGTTAAGAGTATACGGTGTGGCACTATGACCCGCAACACGGAATACACGGTCAATATTTACCGTGAAGTTGTCCATATTGAAGACTATATTACTTTGGGAGGCCTGCATTATACGACCTAATATATACTCTACATCTTCAGCCGCCAAACGCCTGAATGGTACTTCTACCAAAAAATCATCTACATCACCATCATCTGACCCGAATCCGAAGGACAACCTCGTCCTGTCTTCACGCTCGTCGCGGTTCTGAAGGACAAACTCTACAACACGTTCTACTCCGCGACGTAGTCCGTGTTCAATACCGTTGCTATACACGGATCTAGGATCAATCCTGACTATATACCGATTTCTAGTCAAGGCTGGGGTTGAGGTTGCGGTGCGTACCAATTCGAATGTTATGCCATCTTCAACAGAACGGGGAGCTGCTGTGGAGGATGAATAAGGAGTTATATTTGAGAAAGAAGCTGATGTGGGGTTGGTTGCGTAACGTAAGACGTTGAGGGTTGGGGCTGTATTACTGCAGACTCAACAGAACGGGGAGCAGCTGTGGAGGACGAATAAGGGAGTATATTGGCGGAAGGTACTATTGGGGGGCTTGTTGCGTAAGACGTTGAGGGTCTGGGTTCTATTACCGGTGTTCCAACAACCCTGGAACGCTTTATACCTGACGTGGAGGGTTCGTCATCACACTTCAGCTTTGAACGTGCTACATGTGTCGCTGGTGAGGGCTCATCGGAGGGTATGGGTACTGTAGATGCACGGTCAATGGGTTCATCCGTGATATCGATGATGGGGCTGTACATCGTCGTCATTCACGGTTCTGTGGAACAAGAAAACAAAATATAAGGAGCAGCACTCGTTATTTGTAATATTTTATAAATGACCCACTTAGGGGTGTGACGTGTTATAAATGGAATCTGTAGAAAAATTCAGGCTCACGAGCCCATCCATATGTATTATATCTGGACCTACAGGTTGTGGTAAAACGGTGTTTATGCTTAATATCATTAAAGAAAAGGGGGAAATGTTCTCAAAATTTGTGCATAAAGTTATATGGTGCTATTCGACATACCAATCAGTGTTCAACGAGTACCAAGATGATGTTTTGTTCCACAAGGGGGTCTATGACGTTAATTCGTTAAAGGGAAATGAACATACAGTCATCGTAATTGACGACCTCATGTTGGAGATGGATAAAACGTTTGCCGAGACATTTACAGTATTCTCCAACCACCTTAACATAAGCGTGTTCTTCATTAATCAGAATCTATTTTTAAAAAATAGATACATGCGCGATGTGTCGCTAAATACGCAATATTTAGTCTTATTCGCGCAACGTAGAGATGTGTCACAAATTGGGGTATTAGCCAGTCAAATGTTCCCGAATCAGCGTAAGGAGTTTTTGGAGGTTTATAAAGAGGTCACAAACCAACGTTATGGATATTTGCTTTGTGACCTTCACCCGCGAAACACGTTTAGGGTGCTTCTAAGAACGAGTATATTTCCAAGCGAACCCGAAACCGTGTATATTCCAGAATGACGAATAGGCTAAAGAAATACTGCGAATTAATAAAAATCTATCAACGACTCCCTCGAGCATGGCAGCAGATGTTTGTTAAAAATATCGACTCTGACTTTTTAAAATGCATCTGTGAAATCTGCTTTAATGTTATAAAATGTAATGTTCCAATGAAATCCTCTCAGAAGATTCGCTTACGTCGTTACAAGAACATAATACGGACGCCCGCCCATAAAAGTCAGACTGTGGGTAAGAAAAAGCGTATTATTGTACAAAGAGGCGGTTCGTTCCTGCCCATCTGATTTTCAATTTTGGGACCTTTACTGACTAGATCAGAGCTTTCCAAACTTTTCACGTTGGCGACACACTAATTAATTTTTGTTATCAAATATCAGATATCAGATAATTTTTCAGTAGGTGGTTTATCTTGTAGCCGATTTTGTTGATACAAAAATCAAAATTTTCAAAATACGAAAAAATTGAAAATAATTAACTAAATTTGGCGACACACCTGGGAGGTATTGGCGACACACTAATGTGTCGCGACACAGTTTGGAAAGCTCTGGACTAGATTAATATAATGAAGAAGGTGGTTGTGATTCCGCACGAGGTGTATGCTTTATTACAAAGGAGTCCAGACGAGGTTCTAGAACCCCGTAAAAGTAGGCTTAAAAGAATGGAAAGTGAGTTGCTAGCCCTATTAAACAGTGAAAAGGCACCTGATAAGAAAAGGATCTTGTACCAAGAGGCTTTGCAGAAATTCCTTCATGAGTA
Source organism: Bathynomus jamesi (assembly GCA_023014485.1). Classification (NCBI taxonomy): domain Eukaryota; kingdom Metazoa; phylum Arthropoda; class Malacostraca; order Isopoda; family Cirolanidae; genus Bathynomus; species Bathynomus jamesi. The sequence continues at coordinate 903,574 of JAJOZX010000136.1, read as the reverse complement.
CGAAGATTATAAGCATCCTAAAGAGCTCTCCGTGAGGCACACCTCGAGTAGAGCTCAGCAAAACGATGCAGAACCTGGGCAACCAAAGAGCAGCGGAACACAACACATCGAACATGTGCTAAAAAACAGCCTAACCCATACATTGAGGAATAAAGGACTAAGTCTTTATAATCTATTGAGTGAGGATCCCATCATACAGTGGACCGATACAGGCGAGGTCATTGTTGAAGGAACAAGAGTACAAGGGTCCAATATCGTTGATATTGTTCATGATCTGGTGAGAAAGTGGGATAGGCCCTCACCAACAGGATGGATCATATTAAAGCAAGACTACCACAAATAAATGTCCCCAAAACATTGATAGGTAATCTGAATAGGTTAAAAGACTTGGAACATGCATGGCACGTGTCACAACTGAGTACACCTTCGCCCCCAGCAGCTGCAGTGTCTCTGAAGAGGAGAAAGAAGAGAGTAGACGGCCAACCTTAACCACGTGCCTCTAAAATACGCAAATGGCTAACGTATTAAGTAAGCACTATTATGACATTTCTAACCCAGCATCCTAATGTGGCGTTAATAGATTGTACAGAGGTGCTTATGGTGCAAAGAGAAAAGATGTTGAGAGATTTTTGCGGGGCCAGGATGCTTATACACTTCATAAGCCTGTTTGAAAAAGCTTTAAAACAGCCAAGACAACAGCCGCCTCGATTGACTCTATTTGGCAGGCAGATTTAACAGACATGCAAAGATATTCAGTGTACAACGATGGCTACCGTTACATCCTATTCATAACACTGGTATGCATATGAAATTTTTGTGTCTGCTGTGAGGGTTTTTTCAACTCATATTATATAATTCGACCATGCTGAATTCGAAAATGACATTGGTTTTCCTCAATCAGGTCAGGTTTTTTCTCTATTGGCTATTTATTATAAGTCCAATTTTATCCCCAAATTTATTGATTTTTTTAGCTTAAACACTGTAGATACGAGTAATATTATAAGAACACTCGTGAAAAATGAAAACCTTGTGTGAATAAATACTTTTATTCATACAATGAATATAGAAAAAAGTTTATTGAGGAAGGAAGGAAGTTTTTTTGGCTTTCCGTCTGTGTTTTTCTTCGGGCACGTCTCGCTTCAAACACCAGCAATAGTCCACCAGCATATTGATATCCCAGTTTCCCTGGTACCTCTCTTCCATTATTTTGATATCTTGGTGAAATCGTTCACCCTGTTCCTCACTATAATCCCCGCAATTTTCAGGAAAATAGTCCAAGTGGGACCACAAAAAGTGCATTTTTATGGACATGCGCGACCCATGAGCTTTGAAAGCTTCCATCAAGTTTTCGACAACGGACTCATATTCTGGACTTCTACGCTTGCCAGAAAATCAGTGACAACTGATTTGAATGCCTGCCAGGCATTCTTCTCAGTTGGAGTCATTGCGTTTTCGAACTGAGTATCCTTGATCAAAGTTCGAATTTGAGGACCATCAAAAACCCCAGCATTTAGTTTAGCATCAGATATATGAGGAAATTTACTCTCGAGATATCGGAATGCTGAACCCTCCTTATTCATTGATTTGATGAAATTTTACATCAAGCCCAGCTTAATATGAAATGGTGGGAGCAAAATTTTTGTTGGTGGTACAAGGGGCACTGAAACGACATTATGCGACCCAGGTTCAAAATTCTCTCCGGATGCCCATTCACGCTGTGCATAGTGCTTCTCATCCGCTCGGCTATCCCATTTGCAGAGGAAACATGGGTATTTCGTGTATCCCCCTTGCATTCCCAATACAAATGCCACAATCTGAAAAAAATGAAAATATTTAAAGAATTTAGAGAATTTGTTCTATCAGATAAAAAAATCTATGCATTGGACTGTATCACTTCTGTGTGGAAGTTAAGTGTTCTTATACGCTCTCAAATAACCTTTGGAAAAACAACATAGTCAATAGCAATAGTTTACTTATGATATTAGTATTAACTTCAAATCTCCACAGATCCTCCAGTTATGTTGGTCGTATACGAGAGCATCCAGTAAAATTTTCATGTTATCGTAGCTCTCAGTAAGTTGTACGGAATGTGCTACAGGGACTGATGCAACCCTATTCCCAATGTTGAGAAGTACTGCTTTCAAACTTCGTTTAGACGAGTCTATAAATAGCCTCCATTCTGATGCGTTATATGGCAGGCCCAAGGATTCGATTAGCCCCTCAACATTGCAGCAGTACACTAAGGAAGAGGTATTTTCGTGCACTGCAAAAAACTTGCGGAATTCTTCCTCTCGTTTCCTATACCAGGAGAATGTTGTTCCCGGAGCCAGCAAGTTGTCCTCTCGAAGTCGTGAGCCCAAGATCTCGGCAGCTAATTTGGAAAGTCCTAAATCCCTGGTAAGATCATTAAGTTTGGCCTGGGTGAGAGGCCTCGGCTCATTTGAAGCGGTATTTTGAGGTATATACGACTGGGACTGGTCATTGGCATTGGTCATTGATTTATCATCAGAATCATCGAAGTCCAGGGTTTGAGGTGGGTCGGGTATTGGAATTCGAGGACCATGGGGTACAGGTCTCATAGCAGAAGGAATGTCAGGGTATACAACAATGTGTTTATTCTTCTTGTTAACTCCTGAAAATAGAAACACAGAAACATGGATATAAAACTTGCATATGAAATAGAAGAAGCATTCAGATAGTGGCGGCTCGTGAGGGAAGGCTGCGGTCTGTAAGATATGAAATAGGTCGATGGAGTCTGTATATTTTCTTTCTTTTTCATTCATATTGTCCCTTCATATTGTCCCTTCGTTTCCGTTTTTGAAAATAAGATATTTATGTAGATTTTTACGCTGATTTAAAAAATGTAAGTCCTTTTGTGGAGAAATGAGCGGTTCAAAAGTTATGTTTGTTATTGTAATTTTGTATTAGGTCAAAAACTATAACAGTACAACTAAAAACTAATACAAGAGTTATTGTATTCTTTAGTAATATTGGCTTATATCACTGAGTATTTATGTGAATAGATTTCGACCGTTATTTTACTGTCGCCACATGAATTCGCACAAGTAGGTATCAATCATTTTCCTTCGTTTGGCCTTATTCCATATAGATTCAACGCCTTGTGTTAGGTTCGGTTAGGTTAAGTTATGTTAGATAAGGTTAGATTATTTAGGTTAGGTTATGTTTGGTTAATTTCTCCAAAATAAGACTTACATTTCTTAAATGAGCTTAAAATTCTACATTAAATATCTTATTTTCAAAAAAATAGGAAACAGTACAAATTTCGGAAAAGGCCCAAATAAAAAACTTGTTTTACAGTTAACTTCTTTTAGCTTTTTCGCAGCTTTTTATCATAGAACGTGAGGTTCACAAAACTTCTTCGTCATATGACCTTAGATGTTGTGAAGGAGGTTAAAGAACCAAAACACACACACTATAATCGAAACTGTGTGACCTCCGAAAAGTGTAATATGTCGCGATATTACAATAAATGTAAATATGAAACTGAATCATGAATCATTAATTTTTTTTCAATTCAAACATTTCAGTTACTCTTCGACTTTTTCGCTCTATTAGTATGGGGGTGGGCTATTTTTGGAATTATACGGGGCCCCACTCAAAAGTTGTAGTGATGATATTTCATTAAGGAAATATGAAAAATTTGGTTATCAAATAAGTACAACCCCCCTGAACATACCCCTTGAAGTTGGGTGCCCCAAATTAACGTTTTGTCATAATAATAATAGCAACACCGCATCTTTTATTATAATATTTTATAAAAATTATTTGTTAAAAAAACAAACATAATTTTTGCTGATAACACTGTACAACAGTGAAAAAAAAACGGAAATGAGATCGTCATTTTTAGGGCTAATTATATGCGTAGATTGCAAAAAATAACACTCATTTATTTGTATCACCCACCATTTTATGAAAATGACCCTATTTCATTGTATCATTTTGAGAACCACTGGTTCTCTGAGCACATCTTTTACATTTTGTTCAGTCATGCATATGCTGTGGTGGTGGTGTTCGGCTCTGTGTTTCCACTTTGATTTTATGAAAAATTTCTTTCATTAATCATTTAAAACAAAATTGTCAGCCATATTTTATCATAAATTGGTGCTATAAATGAGTATTATTGAATAACAGCTATCAAATTATGTATATTTCACCGACAACGTCTATATTGTGTGAAATTGCAAATTGATCTATCATTTTCTTATTTTACAGGTTTTTATTGATATTATGCTACAATGCCTAGAGAGTGCAAAAATTCGCCAGACAGTTTTTGTCATATTTGTGGGACATTAACGTTAAAACAGTACAAAAGGAAATTGACTTCTCATGTGGAAAAGCCTTATGAATTATACTTCGCATGCAAAGTTGGTGATCAGGACAAGCACTGGGCGCCTCATATCTGCTGTGTGAGATGTACAAGCTCGTTATCTGCATGGTTCAAAGGCACCGGTCCTGGTCTGGGATTCGGTGTCCCAATGGTATGGAGAGAGCCGCTGAACCATTCAACTGATTGCTATTTCTGCTTAACGAACATCACAGGTTTGAATCTTTTATTTTTCTGAATATACGTCAAATTTGGTGTTTTTAGTACATTTTAGCATATCCTACTCTGCATAATGTATTACACAATTATGCTATCTTAAGTAGTCAACAATGTCTATTGTCTCACATTAAAGGTTGCAGCAGAAAAGGGAAAAAGGCTATAGTCTACCCAAATCTTCGTTCTGCTATGTGTCCTGTGGAACGTTCTACAGATATACCCATCCCTCATCTTCCAGCTGAAATGCCGACTGATAACACGAACTCTGACAACTCGGAATCAGACGGCAAATGCTATGAAGCTCAAGTCGAGTCCAAGAAAGAACAACATCTCATCACGTAGCCTGAACTCAATGAGTTGGTCCGTGATTTAATACTTACCAAGCCACAAAGTGAACTGCTGGCCTCACGTCTACAAGAATGGAATTTGCTGGCGGAAGGCGTACGAATTACAGCATTCCGAAAGCGCTCCTTGGATTTGCAGGAATATTTCACAATGAAGAACAATCTTTGTTATTGCATTGATATACCTGGTCAGTGGAGATTGTTCACTGATGCATCTCTGTACAATGTTAAGGGTGTACTGCTACACAATGGGAACACAAAGCCTTCTGTTCCGATCGCTCATTCAGTCGTCTTGAGAGAAATGTATGAAAATGTTGCTTTTATTCTGGACTGTATAAAATACAATGAACATGAATGGCTTATCTGCGCAGATTTGAAGGTTGTGGCTATTCTCAATGGATTGCAAACTGGCTATACGAAATACATGTGTTTCCTATGCAAGTGGGATAGCTGAGCAAGTTCTGAACACTACACACGCTCAGTATGGCCGCCGCGAGAAAATTCCTCATCTGGATCTCACAATGTTATTCACGAACCACTAGTACAAAAGGAAAAGGTTATCTTGCCGCCACTTCACATAAAACTAGGGCTGATGAAACAATTTGCAAAGGTGTTGAAACAGGATAAGCCTGCCTTCAAATAACTAAAGGAAAAATTCCCAAAAATAAGTGATGCCAAGATTAAAGAAGGCCTATTCGTCTGCCCTCAAATTCGCCAACTCACGCTAGACGAACACTTTGAAGCGGTGATGGATGAGTTTGAGTTGGCAGCCTGGCGTGCATTCAAAAACGTTAGCAGCGGTCTACTAGGAAAGACTAAATACGACAACTATGCTGCACTTGTGGATCAACTTATCAACTCATACCAACGTCTCGGATGTAAGATGTCATTGAAAATTCATTTTTTGCATTCACATCTCTCATTCTTTCCGGAAAACGCATCTGTCTTTAGCGACGAACACGGGGAGAGATTCCACCAGGATACAGCCACAATGGAAAGCCGATACAAAGGGAAGTGGAGTCCTGCTATGCTGGCCGATTTCTGCTGGAATTTAAAGCGTGACCAACCAGAAGCATCACACAAACGCCAGCATAAATACAAATAATGAGTTGAAAACAGTATAATATGAGAGTTTTATGTTAATTTTGTGCATATATGTTGAAGTATAGCAGTAATTAAACTGTTCCATATGATAAAGCCTATCTGTTTATCAATATATTCTTATTTTTTGGTATGAAGATTTTAAGCAGTCATTACAAAAAAAACGTGATGTGATAGAAAAAAACTATTTTCAGATTTGGAATCAGCACACTCGAAATATTAAGAATGACCGAATGTTATTCCCGTTTTTTTTCTGAACCGAAAATTTCTTGTACAGTGTAATTTACATTTGATCAATATTCACAATTTGTTCTAGACCTTAAAACTAGGAGAGAAGGCAAATAAAGCATATATAAACATGAAATAACTGTATTACACTTGCACGCAATATATTTCTAGTGATCTAAGGTAACATGACATCAATGGTATTGTTGAAGTCCTTGAAGGTTGCATCTGCCTTTGAGGTAATATTCAAAAGATAAGTTTTAAGATTCACAGCATATGTGTTGGCTGGAACCTTTTTGTGATTTCCCATAAGCCTAAAGCTGTCACTGCCTTTGGTACAGAGAGGGATGTATCATGCGCATACTGGATTTCCAAATACGTTCTTTGTTCCTTTGTTTTGCCATCTGCATCACATTCTATGTACTCATCAACCTCCCTTGAAGAGGTGAAAGGTCCTCCCATACCCTTCAAAGCGACAAGGTCCTTGTTTCTCAGCTTGTTTACAGCAAGGTTGGCAATCTCCTTGTCCTGTAGTCCCTGCATTTGTAGCTATTGCTGCTTGGCTTTCCATGCAATGATTATCCCTGGGATTCTGCCACCCTTCCTGACTAGAGAACCATAGGCTCTAAAAGACTCTGATTGCCTCTTCTTTATCAGATCCATGGACTTGGACTTCACCTGTGATGATGAAGCAGCAGTTAACTGTGAGGCACCTCTCCTCGACTTCATAATTTATAAAGCCAACGCTTCTTTCGGCATCTAGATTACAGTATGTATAGGAGCATTATCCAGCTTGTCACTTGGGATCTTAGAGGGATAGTGTAGTGCATCTTTATCATACTCCCTGAGTCTGAAGATATTCCCCTTCTGTTCCTGGAAACCATCAGCAAGGGCTGGAAGAAGCATGCGTAGTAATTTGATGACTTGTGGTTTGAAAAGGTGACAAATTTCAGATATAACACTGCAGATACCTTCGTCATACGTTGTGTTGCTGAACCTCTCAACTGACACAAAATCCAAAGCTGGCTCTGTTACATTCAGTAGTTTCTGAGGGTCGACTGTGGCCGGATCCAATAGAGCTGTTGGAATGCAGATGTAAGTTTAGAATAGTTAGTGCAGCTGAGGTTGTCATCATAGCAGAACACATCAAATAGAGTACTTGCATGTTTATTGATGTTATTAGGTTTTTTAATTGTAACTGTCATTTTTCTGTTTCTTTGTCTGTACTAATGTTGTGAACTACTTAAAAATTCAAGAATGTTTTTCTTCACATACTTTGTACTTTGTTGTCATTATATATAGACTGCAGAATATCCAGTGTTCTTGTGGAACCTCAGCTAGAAGTAGGGCTGCATCATTCTTCGAACGCTGATCCTGGCCTGCTCCTTTTGGCCTGAGGAGGTAGAGCATATTTTAAATAATGTCTTTCTGGGTTGGGAGTCTACCATGTGGAAACTCTGCCTCTTCAACATTGTCAGTGGTTCCCAGTATCTTTTTGCTTCTGGACCGTGTCACAAACTGTGGTCTATCCAGTGCTTGAGCCATGTTCATGACTAATTACCTGAAACAGAAAAGAGAATTTACCAACACCAAAGTTTTATGTGCTGCACTAATGTGCTAATAAGACAGCAACTATCAATTTCTATGACATAAATATATCTAAATCTCTACTTATTGCATCATTACACTATCAGATATTTTCTGATTCTAATCCTTCTTTAAATACAAAAGAGAAAAATGGTATATCTGTATAAAACATAACCACCTCAAACACAAATCAAGTCTCCAAGAAAAATTAGTGGTTCCTTATTGTAATAGGCCCATATCTGGGCTCCATTTGCCTCATGATTTCATAGTATCTTGCAAGTATAATATATTTTAAGAACAATACGTGAGAGAAATATGTATTTGACAATTAATTTCATGTACAGTTGCCCGCATATATAATATTCCTCGCCTTACAGGCGACTCCGTACATGTGGCAACGCCGCATCGATAGTCAAGGTACCCCAACTGAGGGAAGATGGGGTGGAGGGGGAACAACCGAGTCCAACAACATAGAACATTGGCATACAGGTAAGGCGCCGTTCAAAAATTACGTAATGCTATTTTTGCTAAAACCACTCCCTGTAACGTCCCGTAACGTGTGGGGTGTGGGATGGGGGAAGTGTTACATAACATCTTAGGGGGTGCCTGGTCTAGCGTTACAGAATGTTCCTGAGGGATCTGGGGTGTCAAGTTTTTGTAAAAATAGCGCTATATTTTATATAGTAGTGAATTTGAACCAAAACTAGACATTACACAACCATCCCCAATACTCCTTCATTCCTCATCCCCACCCACCAGTCTTGCATATATTAAATCATTATGTAACAATACTAATAAAGCTGTTTATAGAGTCCGTGTGCAGCTTTAAATCTTTACTAACTTACGAATCTACACTTATATATATATATATATATATATACAGGGTGGGCGGAAAGTAGCTCCCTATTTTGGCTTGGTAAAAAAATATGTATATTATCCATTTATTTCAGAAGAAATAATATGAAAAGGTAGGCATATATGGTAGGTTTTCTCTAAAATTCAATGTGGGCTCGAATTCTTTCCACCAGCTTCTGGAGCCGCCCAGGAATGGCGTCCACTGACTTTAGCAGGAACTCCGGCGGGATGGAGGACATGACTTCCCGAATTCGGTCCTCCAGTTCTTCCAATGTCCTCGGTTTGGTGCGGCAGACATCTTCCTTTACCCACCCTCAAAGAAAGAAGTCGCACGGTGTCAAGTCGGGGCTCCTGGCTGGCCATTGATGTGGACCACGACGACCCATCCAACGCCCAGGGAAGTGGGCATCCAGCCACTCACGGACAACAAGAGCGAAGTGCGGAGGGGCGCCATCTTGCATAAATATCAGATCGTCGATGTTCTCCCATGTGCTGACAACCGGCCAGACCTCGTTTCGCAACATAGCAAGGTACCGCTCAGCATTCATGGTGTTGCGCAGAAGGAACGGGCCCACAACCTGATCTGAGGTTATACCACACCACACCGTTACACTGAACCGATTCTGCCATTTTTCAGCGGTAACCATGGGATCCTCTCCTGCCCAGTAGTGGCAATTGTGGCGGTTGACAAAGCCTCCGACGTGGAACACTGCCTCGTCGCTCCAGAGGATGTTGCGGAAGAGATGGGGCCAGTCTTCATGCCAAGCCAGCATGATTTCCCCGAACTCCATGCGAATGTCGCAGTCCTCGTCCGAGAGAGATTGGCAGTAATGCGGCTTCCACGCACGCCAGTTCAGCTCCTTCTTCAGCACAGTTCGCACTGAGTAGCGGGAGAGTCCACTTTCCCGAGCTGCCTGGCGAGTTGACTTTCGTGGACTCCGTGCGAACATTTCCTGAACTGCCTGCACCGTCTCCTGGGCCCTGGATGTCGAAGGGCGACCACATCTTCGAACATCTGCCACAGACCCCGTGGTCATGAGCTTCGAGTGGCAGTTCTTGATTGTTTTCGGGTCCACTTGGGCACGTGGTCCGTGAATGGCCCGCCACCATCTTTGAACTCGAACGACAGATTGCCAAACTTCGTACCGTGCCGCCAACTGGGCACGCTCCTGCAGTGTTAAACGCTCAGCCATGTTACCCTTCAATCTGAAATGAAAAAAAAAAATGAGTTACAATTGTACCACTTTAGAGAACACAAAGAGAACACTTTAGAGAAAAAAAGATTACCGTTACAATTCTACCACTTTAGAGAACACACCATAACAATATAACAATACAATCACAATTTATACATAATTTATATGTAATTTAAATTAGGGAGCTACTTTCCGCCCACCCTGTATATATATATATATATATATATATATATATATATATATATGTATTGGCACTGAGCGAAAAAAAGATTGAGACAATGTGAGAGAGAGCGAGGTAAAGGGACAGAGAGAGTTAGTGGGAAATGACTTATCGATTGTTACAAAAGAACTTGTTAACAGTTTCGATCTGAATAACAGTAACTGATTAGCAAAATCACATAAGAATAATCCACGGTTATACTAGCATAAACATATTTATATATACTTATAAATTCATACAATATTATACTAGTGTTGTGGAATGACACTGATGGGCCAAACCGTGGTGTTGACATGGTTACTTGCTATCGCCGTCCAGGAGAGACTACATATGGGCGTGTCAATGGAAACCGTAAGGTGACGGTTGCATGAAGCAGGATATCACCACCGGTTTGGGGCTGATGCCTATTATATTAATAGTGTTTTCCAGATTGTATTTGTATTATCAATGTGGAGAGATAATGATTTAATCACGATGGACAGCTAAACCCATTAATGTTTTCCAGATTTCCTGTTACATTATCAATGTGGAGATATTTTTAGATAATAAAGTCATACAAAATGCTCACAATTTGCCATAGATTAACATAAACGGCACAGCTATAACCAGGTTCATAGTTAGTATTTGGTCTATCCCCCATTATTGTCTATTACATCTTGTAATCTGTGTGTCCTGGATGCAGCATGGTTATGTATGATGTGTGGGTTCCTTCGGAACATCTCCCACTCAGCCAGAATGTGATCCTGCCCACCCAGGCTTCCACGAGTTCACCACATTACCCCACACGTTTTCAATGGGGTTGAGGTCACACCCCTTACTAGGCCAGTCCAGTAGTTCTAGATTTTGTTGCTCCTCGAACGACCTTCTAACAATCCTGGCGGTGTGGATGGGAGAGTTGTCCTGCAAATGGATTTTAAATATTAAAAGTAGAATTATATCTCATCCATACACTTCATCAGTAACCCACTATTCGGGATAGGTTTTAACCCCTATGTATTAAGGTTTTTTTCAGCTAAATGTAATTGTGCGCCGTTATACAAATAATACAGTCTACAGTTATCCAGAATAAAATCCTGAAGTGTTGTCATAGTATTGAAAGAGTTAAAGAACAATTTTATGACCATTATTCGTCCCATTTAAATGCGGAAACCGGACATACAAATGCGTGTAATACGAATGACGACGTTTATTCTGCACTGTGATTGGTCGAGGTTGAGGTTGAGGGCGTATATCAAGGCAAGTTTTACCTCTTGGTATGCGGATAAAGTTTCAGCAGCACTCCACGTAAATGAATCTCTCTTCAGTAAGATAAATTTGAAGCTCTCCACACTGGAACCTATTAATGCTAAATGGATTGTCTCTGCAAGGGATAACCTACACAAAATGAGGGAGACCATTCGAAGAGTTGGGAAATTAGCGGTATTCATGACATTCTTGTTATACAGTAAAAATACAGTATAATTTAAAATGTTTTAACTGCTTTTACTTTACAATGTTTTATTACAATATACTGAATTTACTTTTGAAATAGTATTTTAATGATCTTAGTTTTATTTTCTTACACTCTTCCAAAGATTAGTTTAAACTGTCAAATTTTCACCTGCTGGATATTTTCGCGTAAACGCGAAAAACGCGAAAATTTCCTACAGCCGAACATTTCGCATTCACTAGTATATAAAAAGTTCTATTGTAGTAGTTATTCATATAGATTTGCAGTAATCTAAGACTAGTAAACTACATGGAGTTCAACGCTATTCAAAATCATATTAATTGTTTATCTTTATGAACCCAGACATTACATTATAATTACCTATATGTCAATGACTGCACTTTCAATTTTCCTTTAGATAATATTATACAGTATGTCTGTGTTATATATTGTTGGACCCGGTTGTGCCCCCTCCACCCCACCTTCCCCCAATTGGGGTACATTGACTAACACTGCGGCGTTGTCAAATGTGAGGCGAGGAACATTACATATGCGGCCAACTGTACATTCATAGGATTCGGATTTTTTCTAAAGTTAAATAAACATATAGGATCTTTTCAGTTTAGCGTACCGCGGATTTTCGAACTGAAAATTTGTATACTAATGAACTTTTACATTCTAATAACGAAAATTATATTATTTTCCTGGAGAAATATGCGCACCATACGAAAAAATTTGCATTTATATACGCACCTGTTTGCATGGCGCATGACCGTTATCTAGTTTACACCGCTCATGACGCTCGTCTACCAAGTTGCTGTGCGGCCCCCTTTTAATTAAATGCCCGGTTAGGTCAATTGAATGGCTAGTTAGGTCAACTGTACACCCTTGATGATTCGTTAGGTTAAGTCGTGATATTTTCGTTAAAACTAACGAAAATATCATGACTTAAACTACCCAATCGTCAAGGGCGTACAGTTGATGTAACCGGGCATTCAACTGACCTAACCTGGCATTCAGTTACCCTAACCGAGCATTCAGTTGACCTAACCTAGCATTCAATTGACTTAACCGGTCAGGAGGAGGAGGAGGAGGAGGAGGAGAGGTATTCGCCTGCTAGCTGCCATGCGCATACTAAGACTTCAGCCGAGCCACCGTTGTCTTATAGGACCCCTAATCAGCCAATGCCTCCAGGCATCATCAGCCAGTTGGCTTAATCAGACAGTGCCTCCGGGCATCATCAGCCAGTTGGCACAGTGTACATCTATACTGTTTGTGTGCGTCGCGCGTTAAACTCTAAAGTGGAGGCGGGCTCGAGACCCGGCGCGTCCTCCCGCGGATGATAGCCAGGTTGACCTAATGATCTGTGTTAAACCGTAGGTCTAAGGTGGAGTGTAAACATCCTTCCACGGTTCGTATGGGCAGGACCCCGTTATTGCAACACTCGATCATGTTGTTTATTTCTCTCTCTCTCCACCAGTTGGCGTATCTGTTTGAGGTGCCAGTTTGTGCTATTTATTTAATTAAAGCATATATTCTGACATAATCCGTTATTTGGCTTAGAAGGTTGAGTTGCCAGATAGCAATATTTATTTAATTAAAACATATATTCTGGTTTACAAATTCGCTTTAGAAGCCAACCAACTGATATAATTAAATACCGTGTACAAACAAAAAGGAATAAATAAAACGCCAATACATCATTCTGTTTATTTAGGCGAATTAATGTAAATAAATATACAATGGGATATATATATATATATATATGATCAAAAAATAATAATAATAGCATCACGAACGGGAAATATAATAAAAAATATACGAAACGTTGTATTATCAAAATATTAGTACAGGAAAAATATATACAGTTATATTAAATATATTGAAAATAATAATATACGAAACGTATAATCAAATGCATATTAGTACAGGAAATATATATATACACAATTTAAATATACAGCCTTTATGTGCTACGGTGCAAAACGCTAAACTCACACGTAATAGAGTCTACATCCACATCGCTATTACTTTGTATCAAGTGATAAAACCGTCCAAGCAACACTTCACCGTTTAACTGATACGGAGGCATATACTCGACATAAATGGATTTCATATCGTTCAATACTATTTTTGTGATGGGAGCTTAAGAGTAAAACTACACTTTCGTCGTTTATAATGACTCGAACACCGTTCACAGTCTACCGAGGGGTGAGGTACCAGCGTGGTAGTGGACTTGGATCCATTTTTTCATCCACACTACGCACTACTGTTCCACTGTTGAATAGTGAGGCCAGGTACCTAGGGCGGAAGGCGTTACAAACAGGTTTTAACGAGGCAGAAGACATAAGGTTTGGCACTAAGCCTAAAGAAGCTCTAAAAAAACATTTAAAACGTACACGGGATGAAATCATCAAAGATGCAAAGAGAAAAATGCATGGTGGCGAAAAGAAGAGATCTGCAAGGAAGAAGGGGTTACCAGCATGTGGCGGAAAGAAGAAATCTGCCAGGAAGAAGGGGTTACCATCACGTGGGGCTAAACGCAAAAGGAAATAAAAAAAGAAGTGCTCTAAGCGTATGAAACCTATGGCTGATCATTTTTTTAAATAATATAAGCTGAGGAAACTACTCTCACGAATCATAGGTTGACTGATACATGTCGAGGGAGGGGGGCACTATTTCTGACTCGTCATGGCGCGTTTCATCCATCTGTGTAGTTCACAATGCTGTAAATTGGAACTGTCACTCTTTGATATGCCCCCCACTCAGGTCTCTATTGAGCATAGCGACTTTATTACAATTAACCCATTAAACACAATTACTCCACCCAGTGCCTCTATAGAACTCGTGATACCCAGTTCAGGCCCTTACCTTTTTGACCCGAGCTGCATGAACATGTACGCTAAACTGCATATAGCCCATTCTGATGGAACGGACTGCGATGATGGTTACTCTGCCTACCCTGAAACCAACTTTTTACACTCCATATTCAGCCAGTGTGAAATGTATTTAAACCAATTTAACATCTCGGCAGGTACGGGGTACTACCACCTACGAGCCTATCTGGAAAATGTCCTCAACTTTTCAAAAGAAGCGAAGGACACATTTTTAACAGCCGAGGTGTATTACCACACTAAAGATGAAAATGGAATAAAGGATAAATTAAAAAATTCTAAAAAAATATATATGAATGTTTTGGGCGTCTGCATACAGACTTCACATTCCAGAAGTTGCTTATGAACGGGGTGGATATGAAGTTGAAGCTTACCCGCACGATTCCTCAGATCTGCATAAAACTGGGGTCTGATCAAGAAGAAGGCGCGAAACCTGTTGTGATACACATCATGGAAACGTATTTGCTATACGCCGAGTGAAATAAAGTTCCCCGAAACAAATAGAAATTGAGAGACTTAATACACGCCACAGTATAATACCCAATTAACAGAGTACAGCTCAAACTGTACGCGGTCCCAGCAGGTTGGCATCGAAGCAACTAGAAAACGTGGCCCTTGGAGTCCTATCTAAAAGGATATTAATTGGAATGCAGGACCACGCCTCGACGAATGGAAAATATAAAAAGAGCGCCTTTAAATTCGAGAATTTCGGCCTTAAAAATATTACTCTATACGTAAATGGCCTCGCTCTGGGAGGGACCATGATTACGGACTACTCTTCAGACGCTGTGTTCCCGCTCTGCGCGAGAGCATATAGTAGTCTGGCTCATAATACAGGCGCCTGTGACGGACTTGGTTTTGGTATAACGCATAATGAATTTGTCGAAGAACTTAACATTTATTCATTTGATATTACGCCTGACTTGTCTGCTGGCGCAGATACGTATTTAAGTCCACAGCAGAGTGGGAATATCTCAGTCAGATTGGAATTTGCCAAGCCTATCGACGCGCCTATAAGTGTACTCGTGTACCTCGAATCACAGGCATTAATAGAAGTTGATCGTTTCAGGAACGTGATCACAGACTTTTAAAATGGATGCGAATACACTCCAGAGAGTAATGAAAAGTGACCGGTTCACACGTTCAAAATTTATCGGTGTGTTTGCGAGGAATGAAATATTGACGCTGCCAAGTACGAGAAACTGGTATGGGATTATCGTTAACACCGACATTGTGGGGGGTGAGGGGATTCATTGGTTTGCAATCTATTTTAAAAATAGGGAAAGAATGTACTATTTTGATTCACTCAGATTTCATCCCTTGAATGATTCGGTAATTGTACAGTTTATCGCTACATGTGCCTGAGATTGTTTGGTCCCCATATCGTTTCTAAGGATATTATACTGAAACATGCTGATTGTATTGCATTTTATTTCTCATGCACAAGTCACGTGGGAAGGGATTTATGATTTTTTTTATAATTATTCGATTTGTGCGACAGAGATAAACGATAAAAGTGTATGCAAACAGATAAAAAAATGGTTCCCATGTGTTAGTACCCCCTGTAAAGTGTAAAGGTGTATATCTGTATTGTGTAAATTTGTATATACATTTGTAACTATAGCCATTAAGACTTATTTAATGGATACTGATCCCGTTTTGTACATGTTTTCTACCATTCAATAAATGAAAATACAATGTGTTTGTTCTTAACCTCAAAAATACTTACATTATCTTCTCGATGACGTGGCACTCGCTGGACCGAACAAAAGTAGCTATAGCACGCCCTAGCTCCGCCTCGATCCTGTAACGATAAGTAAAAATAAAGAGAAATGTCACGAATTTAAATGCAGATAATTCATAAAAGTTTTGGTTGGGTGTGCTATGTACCATATGCCTGCAATGGAACTCGAACCCGGAGCCAAATCTTAATAGTTTATAATATTTCTATTGTAAGTTTTATAAAAATCCTACAAGAAATGTACAAGTAAAAACACATCATATATATATATATATATTTTTTTTTATACTGATATAATCCTGAAGGAAAGAGAGAATAAAAAATATTTTTGAAAACGCGTTTATAGCCGCCTTAGGTTATGTTGTTAAAAACGAGAAAGAGCCCATGGTATAGTTTTACGTTAGAGTAAAAAGAAATTGTGACCATAAGTAGATATCCTGACAGTTTTCAAAAGTAAGATTAGCTGGGTGTGCTATGCTCCTTCTGCCTGCAACGGACCTCGAACCCGGAGCCAAATCTTAATAGTTTTTAATATTTCTATTGTAAGTTTTATAAAAATTCTACAAGAAATATACAAATAAAAACACACCATATATATATATATATATATATATTATATATATATACTAAAATAATCCCCAAAGGAAGAAGAGAATAAAAAATATTTTTGAAAACTTATTTATTGACGTCTTTTATAAGTTAACATCGATTGAAACATTACATATAGAACGAGAATAAACACAAACTATGTTTCAAAATAATTATTATGGCACTTATAAGTCACCTACATTTCATCAGCCTCTTCACTGAGCGGTTCTAGCATTTCATCACAATTTTATCGGCATGTTTTCTGCTATTTAATTAATGAAAATACAATGTTTTGTTCGTAACCTCAAAATACTTACATTATCTCCTCGATGATTTGACACTCGCTTGGGGTGTGTGTGCCAATACCTCGACTTCTGTATTCAGGCCCTTGGGGTGATTGTGCGGAGAAGCCCCCATTTCATTTATCCCCCTTTCATCAAAAATAGCTATAGCACGCTCTAGCTCCGCCTCGGTCCTGTAACGATAAGTAAAAATAAAGAGAAATGCCACGAATTTAAATGCACATAATTCATAAAAGTTCTGGCTGGGTGTGCTATGCACCATCTGCCTGCAATAGGACTCGAACCCGGAGCCAAATCTTAAGTTTTTAATATTTCTATTGTAAGTTTTATAAAAATCCTACAAGAAATGTACAAATAAAAACACAATATATATATATACAGGGTGTCCCATAAGTCCGGCATCATAGGAGAAATTCATATGTTTCTATTTCTACAAACCATAATTCATATTTTTCTTATGCTCGGGATGCCAATTTCCCGTCCACCATTCTGTTCAGTGACGAGACTTTTTTTTATGGAAATGGTGAGGTAAATCGACAGAACACCCGCTACTGGTCTCAAAACAACCCTCACTGGTATACCTCTTCAAAGGAACAAGGTGCATCTCGGGTGATGGTATGGTGTGGCATTTGGAAGGATCGCATCATAGGCCCCCTCTTTTTCGATGAACAAGTCACTGGAGGCACCTACCTACGTATGCTCAAGGAAGAAGCATTTCCTAGTGTCTTGAACGAAGAAGGAAATTTCACAACATGGTTCCAGCAAGACGGCACTCCTGCACATTACAGCCCCCAAGTAAGGGAATACCTGTACCAACAATTCCTTGGTCATTGGATAGGATGTCGAGGGCCTGTGGAATGGCCAGCTAGAAGCCCGGATCTCACGCCACTAGATTTTTATCTCTGGGGCCACTTGAAAGCACTGGTATACGCAGAGAAAATTAGGAGTGTTGAACATTTGCGGCAGCGCATTATTGGAGCATGTAACACCATTACTCCTGACATCATTCACCGTGTGCTTGCTGACTGGGTATCACGTTTGAATTTGTGTATTGAAAACAATGGTGGACATATTGAGCACGTTCTGTAAATAAAAGCTTTTGTTTTGCCTTTTTTAATTATTTTTCCTATGATGCCGGACTTATGGGACACCCTGTATATGTTATATATATGTTATATATGTTATAACCCCTCCGTCTAAGGCCCTGGGGTGGTTCGGAGTCGACGGGGGTTCTGGTTGGGAGGCAGCAACGGATATTTCTCGCGATAGTTTCTTATATAATATTCTAATTTCTTTCTCTCGCTATGGGTCGACAGTTGTTAATTCTTCACTTTTTATATATTCTGATACTTTCTCTTGATATTAAACTTATCGACTTTACTGACTAAATTCCTGAAGAGAACAAGGCTCGAAGGAAAAGATAAAAAACTTTCTTTGACTGTAGTTTACTTCTAAAATGTACAGATAGTGCTCTGAATTTACAGGGGTAGAGGTTCGACCTTTTTCGACCATGGCTCAGGCCGGAATCTAAAAATTAAGGAGGCAAGGGGCCTCTGCCCCCTCCTCGCAGCGAGGTTGCTAACAAGGGAGTCTCGTAGTAGTGACCAAAGAAGAGTGCAGTAATGAAATGAAGTTAATTTTACAATACATGTATCATATATGTCTAAATGTTGGGGGAATGCAGTTGAAGTTTAAGTTCCCCCTTTAAACACATGATCAGATGAAAGATTCCAAATAAAAATAAATGAAAAACAAAATAAAAACTAATCGTATTTTCGCCGAGTATACATTTCTGAAGGCGATATAATTTCGTAGTAGTACGTAAGCATAATGTAAGTACATCATTGAGTACGTTGTAATTTTGGTTCATTACAATTACGATTACAATTACCAATTAATTCACATTCGCTTATTATCCTTAATTATCGTTATTAAAGTACATTACATTATATTAAATTATTACATTTAATTACAATTTTATTAAAGTACATTACATCAATTACATTATTAAGTACATTAGTCACTTACATTTCTTACAGTGTTTTTATATTTTAATATGGTTATTAGTACAACACAAAGTACATGGGCACATACGAGATAATTTATACATACATGACACACATGATTTAACATAATGCATGATAATGTATTATAAATTGAAATCAGAGCGAAAGGAGATTTTTCGTTTTCAGATGTTCGATTTATGCTGATTAGCGGAATTCGACCACTCGCCTAAGCATTTATGAATATCTTCCGAGAAATTAATTAATTTAAAGAAAAGAAATAAAAAGAATACATGTGAACGGATGTACAATTGTACATGTACGTAACGATGTACGTAATCATCAGGGGACATGTACGAATGCACAAGTTTAGTACACATATTGGTACGTAACACAATAGGTTGTGTGCGTAATATAGACATGCGTAAACATGGAATGATAGGTTAATAGGAATCAGTAGACAATAGGTAGGACAGAACATATAAATAATGACGTATAGAGAATGAAGTTTTTTTTATTATTATTACTAGTACAGTTCCCGCCGCTTCGCTGACGGTTAGACAGGCTAAACTACAAAAAAAGAACCCAGCCGTGAAAATTTTGAGCTTCACATTGTGTCAACATTTCTGAATCTGTTATCTCCCAAAACCTCCTCACCCCCATTCATACAACTTGGGGGCTAACCCCCTCCCCCATTACCCCACCCCCTCCCCATTACCCCACCCATCCCCCATTACCCCCACCCCCACCCTTCCCCCATTGCTAAACTACAGAAAAGAACACAGTCATGAAAATCTTGAGCTTCACATTGTCGCCCTTAACACAATTTCTGAATTTTTTTTGCAATTTCTGAAATTTTTTCTCACAATTTTTTCTCACAATTTCTGAAAGTGTGACGGACAGACGGACGGACAGACAGACGGACAGACGGCCAGCTCTCTTATTATAGTATAGATTAAAGAATTGACCATACATTGAATACGGAAGATGTCCAAATACTAAACACGTGATTCAGTGTTCAAGGTATGGAACTAAGTTACTTTATGACGTCGTGGTTATTCACATTATGTCATACGTACAGTATAGGTCATTATTAGAAAAGATGAATTAGAGAAATACAGTAATGAATAAAGAAGTACAAATCGAAATTCTATCCAAAACTCGCTTAGGCGATTTTGGTTTCTTATGTAAAAATGAACATTCAAACATAAAAACCATACAAACATAAGTATTGCATGAAGACAATGAATCCATATAATGATGGTATAGGAAATGTTCATTGTTCATTTCTACAGTGCTCCCTCCTCTAAAATGGTATTAATTAATACAATAATATAATACAATTAATACAATACATTTGAGAAAATAACATCCTAACTAATTCAAGTTAGATGACGAATTTTTTTTTTTTTTTACAATACAAATTTTATACAGAAAAAGTGGGTTCGAGTGGTTGGGTACAATGCAGAGTAATCAAATTTTTAACATGACACTTGCTTAGAGGGCTATTATAAAATATAAAAAAATGCTCGCACGGCATCTTGTAACACGAATGCTCGCACCGGGTCAGACAGACCAGATTTAAGAATTTTCATATTATAATGTTGTATACTGTAATGTGTATATTGAATTGAAATAAGTCATCTATTTTATGCATTATTTATTGTATACAAATATTTTCCTTTTGTAAATCTTTTCAAAATTAGATAATAAAAACAAAAAACAAAAAGATTACATTTTATAACTTGATATAATATCATTAGAATATATTTTACTTTTAAAATTACGTAAAGAACAGAAAACAGAAAAAGTACTTTTTTCAAACTGATATACCGCAATATCATAAAAAAACATTTCATTTCAAAATCTAATTTATTCAAAGCAAAGTATTTTAGGGAAAGTAAAATACGACCTAAGCCTCATCAGGTGCAGACCTATTATTCAGGCATTCCTCGCACAAAATGTTGCTATCAACATGATGGTGCTTCTTGTCACTATGCCAAAATTGTTCAGGATTATCTAAATGGACGTTTTCCAAATCGTTGGATCGGACGCGGAAGCAACAGAACTTGGCCAGCGAGATCACCAGATTTAACCCCTTTAGATTTCTTTGCATGGGGCTTTATCAAATCGCACGTCTATCAGACAAAGATTACGAGTCTTGAAAACTTACGTACACGTATACGAACTGCTGCAGATAACATAACCCGCAAATGCTCCAGAATTTTTTAAAAATGCTGCGGAACGATTGAGCTGTGCAGGGATACTGATGCTGATGGGCGTCACGTCGAATCCTACTCTTAATTATTTAATAAATGTTACCACTTTATCATTTTATGATTGAATTCCATATAATTTCTAAGTGCTCCACAAAAATAGATCCTGACTTTATGTACACCCTGTATAATAGAAATGAAACTAAACCTATATTGCTGACACATTTTTCTGAAGAGACAAAAAAGAAAACGTAGCAAGCTCGAGAGAAAAATCAGGACACTATTTAGACAACTGAAACAAACAGTAAAAAATCTCCACAGGTGCAGAACTGAAGCAAGGAGACTCAAACAAGAACAGTAACTATGCGAAGTAGAATTGAACCTTAAACGAAACATTCATACATAAGACAAACGAGGTGGAAAACACGGTAGCAAAAAACAAAAAATAATCCAAAATACTTCTACGCGTTTCCGAAAAAAAAAAAAAAATGCATTGCAAAGAGAGTATTACTCCGATGATGGATGTGGTGACCGAATACACAAATGACCCACAAAAAATTAGCGAACTGCTTAAGGAACAATTTAACTCTGTGTTTAGCACTGAGAAGAAAGTAGAAAATTCAGATGAATTTTTTTAACATTGATACAAATCAGCCAAGAACCAGTTCGGGAACGAACCTATTAATAAATTTAGAGTTCTCGGAAGGAGATGTAATTAAGGCTCTATCACAAATGCGAGAAAATTCGGCACTAGGACCAAACGCAGAGAGTGCCACGTTTCTGAAGAAATGTAAAAAAGTATTGCCAAGCCTCTATGCTTACTATGGAGAAAATAACTCGACACAGGACAAAGTCCAGTTCCATTAAAGAACGCGAACATTTCCCCTTTATTTAAAGAAGGTAACAGAGGAATACCTAAGAATTATCGTCCAGTAGCTCTCACTTCCCCAAGGGTGGATCGGCGGGGTGGGGGGAGTCGACGACGTCTGGAACTCCCTTAATTTTTTGCAAGTGCCCTATTTGAATGATGTGTATGTTTCTGAAAACAAATTGTGTTTTTGTAAATAGATCATGGTTATTTTATTTTATTCAAATTCTATTTTGAGTCTTTATCCGTATACGTTGTATTTCCAAATTTATAGTTGTAATGGTTTTCATAGGTGCCCTTTGTACTGTTGCAGCCGCATCACTATTTTTATTTTTATCTTATTCTGATAGTCCTTTTAATTGGCAAGACATTTGTAATTGTTTGAAAAAAATTCTGTGATAACTGTTGTACTCAAATTAAATTTTTATTTTGTATCATATTTGAATGAGACCGATCTAATAAAACGAAACAATTGATTTTACAATCGCTTTACAAGTGCTTTGAACGTATAATTAGAGGCAAAACTACTTACTACCAACAAGAAAAAAAATTATATAATCCAAACCAACATGACTTGGGCTGGAAGATCATGCCGATCACAGCTACTAGACCACCAGGAGAAAATATTGACAACATTGTGTAGAGGCCAAAACATAAATGTAATATATACTGACTTTGCTAAAGCCTTCGATAAATGTGACCATGGAATTATAACAGACAAACGTAAGAATAGAGGAATTACTGAAAAGCTGGGAAGATGGATACTTAATTTTCTGACTCAAAGAACACAAAGAATGGTAGTAAATGGAGTTAAATCTGAAGTCTCAGAGGCCATGACCACAAGGTCCAGTATTAGCTCCCTTGATGTTCATAATAATGATTGCAGACATTGATGAAAATATTAATGACAGTATTGTATCGTGTTTGCAGATGACACAAAGATATGCAAGGAAATATCAAACGAAGGTGACATAAAAAAATTACAAAATGAGATTGAAACATTATTCAAGTGGGCAGAAGACAACAATATGAAGATCAACGAAGAAAAATTCCAACTTCTAAGATATGGTAATAACAAAGTGCTGCAGAATAAAGAGTACAAAACTCTGCAAGCCAAACAGATAACACCAAACCTACAAGTTAGGGATCTTGGAGTAATAATATCGTCGGATGCAGAATTCAGAGAGCACTATAGCATTAAAATTACAACAGATAGAAAAATAATGGGAATCATCTGGAGGAGCTTCCACAGCAGAAAAGCAAACATCATATTCAAATTATAGAAGAGTCGACTCCTATCAATAATTGAGCATTATTCAGTGCAGAAAACAGAAAACGAGACATTGCGAACATACTGTAGAAGCCATACAAAAGACTTTTACGTCCAAGATAGAGGAAACGAAAGGTGAAGATTACTGGCCTCGACAACAATCCCTGAAACTCCGGAAAGAAGACGCGTGTGGTACACAATAATATAAATATGGAAAATACTCGAGGGTTGTGTCCCTAACCTTAGAAACGAAATAGAAAAACACTGGAAGGAGAGAAGAGGCAGATTTTGTACTGTCCCAGCTGCGGTGGAACAAGGTACCATGAAAACGAGGATTGAAAATACCTTCGGAATACGAGGCCCAAAACTTTTTAATGTCCTGCCCAAAGAACTGAAGAACCTTCAGCACACGAATACTGAATAATTTCAAGAACCAGCTCAACAGGTTCCTGTCCAAAGTCCCTGACCAGCCATGCGTGGCTGGCTACGAGGGCAGGAAGAGATCGGAAAACAATTTCCTTCTCCATCAAATCACGCAAATGAGGCAGGATGCTGCAGAGCGGTCGGCCACAGGTCGATCCTGAATCGTCTTTCAAACGCTCATAAAGTATCCTAAAGTGTATATACAGTATATATACACACACACACATATATATATATATATATATATTAGGGTGATGCAAAATAACTTATCATTTCAAAAACTTGAAGACACCCTCTAATTTTATTTAATTTAGTGTAAAAACTGAACATTCAAAATTTCAGCACAATTGAAGACATTTTAGAGGTTGCTACCATCCATTGAACATTTTGTATATTGTTATTTTTCAGTTTGTATTTATTGTACATTTATTTATTTTGCAGATTTCATCAAAAATGGTAGTCAGCAACATATAGCAGTCATAACAGACTCTGAACCTCTTTCCGTAAACCTTCTCATCCCTTTCATTGCTATAGACGCCGTGGCCGAACATTCTAGAATCATTTCTTTGCTGTGACGTCACTGTGGCGGCCGCGTCAGTGTAAGTGCGGCGTCACTGACTCAGTATCTTTGCTGCCTTCGCTGAGAGTGGTTGTATAGCAGTTGCTGAGTTGCACTCATGGAGCGGCATACGCGTCACAAAACAGTTGTTTGGCTCATAGGGACATCCTATAGAGTCCTTCAAAGAAACCCAGCTTCCATCTAAAAGGGAAACATAGCATTGTTTATGAACTACAAGATCAATAAAAAGCAACAGGTGAAAACAGCGGCTTTGTTGACTGCTAGAGATGTTATGGATGTGTGGGAAAAGGCACGCATCCCAACAGTGTTGAAATGTCATGTCGTGGAGAGAGTAAAGAAACTTTTCAACGAGTGGGAGAAACTAAAGAAGAACAGAAATAATAAGAAGAAGCAATCACCTGCACTACTTCAAAAACAAGAGAGCTGGCAAAATGACTTGCAAGATCTGTTTGATATTGCACATGCAAGTGCTCTTGACATGATAAAGATTGATGAAGATCGTGAGTTTTTGATGCTGCAACGACAAAAAAAGAAAGGAAGAAAGGCAAAATGTCTGGAGTGGATAAAGTTTTTTCACAAATGGAAGAGATTGCTAGAGAAAAGGAAACATTGCTTGAAAAGAAAAGAAAGAGGGAAACAGCCGTTTTCGCAGCAGCAGTGCTCTCAAGTTCAAGTCCTTCAGTTTGAATGAAGATAGTTCAAAATCAGAAGAAGAATTTGTTGCTGACCCTCAGCAGCCATCAACTTCGAGACAAAGTAGATCAAAGTCTAAGAGTGCAAAGCTTATGGATTCTTCAATGCTTGTATCTCTTGATGCTGCAAAAGTAAGTGATAGAGCTGCTTCGGAAATCTTGATCCCAACAATCAATGCTTTGGGCAAAACCCTGAAGAATACAGTGTTAGCTATTCATCGATACGGAGAGCAAGACAAAGGAACCGCAAGACAATGGCAGAAAATTGAAGCAGGATTTCGAAACAAATTGCCCTCTCCAAATACATTGGGACGGCAAACTACTGGAAGATATTACTGGTCATGAAAATGTTGATCGACTGCCAGTTCTAATTTCCGGCCAAGGAGTTGATCAGCTTCTTGGTATTCCCAAACTTGCCAGAGGAACTGGTCAAAACATTGCAGATGCTGTCCATCAGTTAGTATTGGAGTGGAATATATCTGACCAAGTGAAGGGCATGTGTTTTGACACCACTGCCTCCAACACAGGTTCTAAGAGTGGTGCTTGTATGTTACTAGAGCAAAGATTGGATAAAGATATGCTGTGGCTGGCTTGCCGACATCATATTTTCGAAATAGTGTTAGAAGCTGCAGTTTCTGTCTCCTTGCCATCTTCTAGTGGCCCTGACATACAACTGTTTAAGAGATTCAAAGCAAAGTGGGTGGAAATTGACAAGAACAATTACCAAACAGCAACAGATGACCCTAACATTGCAGAGAAAATCTCAGATGCTGAAGAACTCATTCAATTTGCTCAAGCTCAGCTTGATGAACAGCAGCCTCGTGATGACTACAAGGAATTGCTCGAGCTAACGCTCATTTTCATCGGTAGTGCCCCCAAGTCAGGAATCAGCTTTAAAGCACCCGGAGCTTATCACAGAGCACGATGGATGGGCAAGCTAATTTACTGCATTAAAATTTGGATGTTTAAATCTCAGTTTAAACTAACTGAGAGAGAGGAAAAAGGACTGAGAGATGTTTGCTGCTTTTCAGCTGCGATATACATCAGATCGTGGTACCTGGCACCCATACCCTCATGCGCCCCCCGTTCACATTTGCATTTTGTGCAAAGTCTGCAGCTCTACAAGCAAAAGGATGACAAAATTGCAAGTGCTGCACTCAATAAGTTTTTGAGACATTTGTGGTACCTCTCTGAGGAGCTTGTGGCGCTTGCATTTTTTGATTCAGCTGTTTCGCATGGGACAAAAAACAAAGAAGCATGCTCTGCAGAAACCAGTTGACTCAAAACCGAGCAAACGAGCATCAATAAATCCTGAATCAGCTGGGCAGAAACAACTGCAGGATTTCGTTACTGCGAACACAAAAAGATTCTTTGAAATCCTAGAGGTGCCTTGCACTTTTCTTGAAAAAGATGCTGAAGAATGGAATGATGATGAAAGTTATGCGAATGCAAGAGATATCGCATATGGACTCAAAGTGGTAAACGACATTGCGGAAAGAGGTGTACGACTGATGGAGGAATACAACAAACTGATAACCAATGATGAAGAGCAGAAACAATACCTTCTTCAAATTGTTAAAAGTTACAGGTCGTCACTCTCAAACAAAAACAAGAAAACATTACTCTTGCTTCACAAAAAACGAAAATAAACATACATAAGTGGTTATGATATGCCTACTGGGGAAACTTCCACATAAAAAAAAGTTAACGCGCTATACGCTGTACCTCAGAGGGTGGTGCGGAAATCAGCGTGCCTATTATTTACTATTTTATGAGCTCACTACGTACTATAGTCTAGAATGTCATCGTTTTTTTTTCAAACTAGGTTAACTAGGTACATATCAAACCGGCTCCGGCGAAAATATCAACAAAACAATATTTTTGAGCACAAACTGATATACATTTATTTTTAAAGCTTGGTAGC
Source organism: Bathynomus jamesi (assembly GCA_023014485.1). NCBI lineage: Eukaryota > Metazoa > Arthropoda > Malacostraca > Isopoda > Cirolanidae > Bathynomus > Bathynomus jamesi. The sequence continues at coordinate 876,555 of JAJOZX010000136.1, read as the reverse complement.
AACCTCTAATTTTCTCTTTTTCAACCCCAAATTTCGCATACAATGCTTTCTTAGGAATATGAATAAAATAGGAGGGTGTCTCCCTGAAAATTGAAAAAAAAAAATTTGACCCCTTTTTTGCATCACCCTAATATATATATATTATATATATATACACGTGTTACATTCCTTATTGTCTATTTCCATATTGGGACAGTATTCCGTAGCCTTTTTGAACCCATTAGCCTTACTCAGAAATCACTTCCACTTCCCGAGCAAACAAAAGTACTTTCCTTCAGTGTTTTAATCCCATTCCGCTCCTTGAAAATTGGTTGAATTGCCTCACGTAGTGTTTCAATTACGAGAAAACGAAGAAGCCTCCTTCGTATCAACGAAAACTCAGTTCTGAAATAAGCGTACAAAGGCCACCCCACCCTCCTCTTCCTACTTTGAGCGTAAGTAATTGTATTGTGTTCTTCTACGAAGGTTCGAACCATTCTGTGTAGAAATGAAAACCCCGACACAATTTGCATAATAACCGTTCCAGTTTAGTTACTTTCAAAAGAGAAATAATCCTTGTATTGGTTGTGGTGGATAGTTTCTTTAAAAATAAAAGGCGCTCACACCTAATATATATATATATATATATATATATATATAAAATTTCGACATCACTTTTAATGTTAGATTTTGTTCAATAACATTTAATAAAATTATCGCCAGTATACCATTACATTATTGGATAACGTTAAAAAATAACCTTTATTGTATTTGATATAAGAAAATAACGTGTTTTTTTGCGTTTAATTTTCCTTTGAATATTACTTATAAATAATGTTTTATTTAGTGTTTGAATGATGTAAAGATTTTTAGTTTTCTCGTTTATGGTTTCATTGTTATATACTTCAAAGTATATAACAAACACTGCAGCGCACACTTTTAAATTGATTGACCCTGTATATGTTGTATTCTATCATCTCGTTTTGTTACATAAGTGCAAGGTTAATCCAATCATAACTGCTGTTTTACATTGTTATTTGCCATAGTAAGAATATATTTCGCTTGGATTAGTAGTTTATTCATTTTATAAGACGCGATTAATATAGAATAAGAATTATGAATATTAAAAATATAATACTTAACTTAAACAAATATGAATTAATACTTAAAATTAAGGAGTGAAAATGAATCCAAAGAAATACGCAACTCCGGAGAAAAAAAAAAATTTGAATACCATCTCAAATGCACTCATGACCTTGGGACATGACTGGACACGCAAGATTCATAAAGTTAGGGCTATGAGATCTAAGGGCAATATAATGATGTATTAAGTTGAAGATTTGAATGAAGAGATCTCTGGAGGCTTTTACCGCGAGGAATTGCAGAAAGTGGCATTTAATTTAGGAAAAAATGTGTTTAAAATTGAGAAAATTTTAGGAAGCAAAAGTACAGGAAAGAGAAAAATGTACCTGGTGAAGAGGATAGGTTACCCAGAAAGCTTCAATACCTATATAAAAGCTGCTGCAGTAATGAAGCTTAATTAGTATGCAGCATGACTCCTAACCATTTCTACGTCACACTCCCTTCCTCCTCGTCCCTGTCTGTACACCCTAACAACAGACTAGCCAACTTTGTAACAGAGCTCCATGGACCCATTGAGTTGGGCCGTGATTCGTATGAGGTGGGAATATGTGAAATTCAGCTGGACACCCTCTTTTTAAATATTGATTATAAAGATACCGTTTTTACGGTTCTTAGAGACTGTAATGAGTGTGCAAGAGCGGGGTTAACTCGGGATGAAACTATACGTATCGCTCGGTTTTAGGTTGTACAGTTTTTCAGTACAGAAGTAACACTAGGACCTGGTCATTATGGTTCGGTTGAGGATGTTGTGAGAGACATAAACGTGAGTTTAAAAAACTCAAGTCTTACGAATTATTTATGATACGAAATCGTTAACAAAGGAAACCCTGCACATACTCTAATCCTAAAATGAAAGGTTAACAGAAATCATAAAGACGGAAGAGTGTTCGAAATTATAACCTAGGGGCGATATCGAGCAGCCTTCCAAAGAGACACCTTTAATGAGGCAACGCATGACTTGTCCACCTTAGTGTATCAATTGAAGATGGAGAAATTGGATGTAAGCTCTCAGCCTCCAGGCATGTGTTATATTTACAACAATATAGCGGAACACCAGTTTGTTGGGGATACCCAGGCATGTCTGCTCCGCATACCTCACATCACCAACCATAGAGGAAGGAGTTTCAGTATTACATATGACATACCCCATTATGTAAATGTCGCAACTAACCTAATAACCAATATCTCAATATATATAAGAACAATTGAGGGGAAAAATTTCCATTCGGTGACGGGAGCTTAACAGTGAAGCTGCACTTTCGGCGCACTGAGTTATAATGGACAGAAAGCCTTTCACAGTATACCGAGGGGTGAGATACCAGCGTGGTAGTGGACTTGGGTCCATTTTTTCATCCATACTACGCACCGCTGTCCCACTGTTGAAGAGGGGGGCCAGGTACCTAGGGAGGAAGGCGTTACAAACAGGTTTTAACGCGGTAGTGGACATATTGGCTGGAATTAAGCCTAAAGAAGCTCTAAAAAAACATTTAAAACGTACACGGGATGAAATCATCAAAGATGCGAAGAGAAAAATGCGTGGTGGCGGAAAGAAGAGATCTGTCAGGAATAAGGGGTTACCAACACGTGGTGGAAAGAAGAGATCTGCTAGGAAGAAGGGGTTACCATCACGTGGTGTTAAACGCAAAAGGAAACCAAAAAAGAAGTGCTCAAAGAGTATGAAACCTATGGCTGATCATTTTTTTAACTGATATAAGCTGATGACGTTACTCTCACGAATCATAGATTGACTAATACTCGTCGAGGGAAGGTGGCACTATTTCTGTCTCGTCATGGCACGTTTCATTCATCCGTGTAGTTCACAGTGCTGTAAATCGGAATTGTCCCTCTTTGATATACCACCTACTCAGGTCTCTATTGAACATAGTGACTTTATTACAGTTAACCCGTTAAACACAATTAGTTCACACAGTGCCCCTATAGAATTCGTGATACCCAGCTCGGGCCCTTACTTTTTCGACCCGAGTTGCATGCACATATATGGTAAACAACGCATTGCCCATTCTGACGGAACGGACTGCGATGATAGTTACGCTGCCTACCCTGAAACCAACTTTCTGCACTCCATATTCAGTCAGTGTGATGTATATTTAAATCAGACTAACATCTCGGGAGGCACGGGGTACTACCACCTACGAGCCTATCTGGAAAATGTCCTCAACTTTTCAAAAGGAGCGAAGGACACCTTTTTATCCGCCGAGGGCTATTACCACACTAAAAACGAGAGCAGTATAAAGGATAAATTTAAAAATTCTAAAAAAAAGATATGCGAGTGTTTTGGACGCCTGCATACAGACTTTACTTTCCAGGAGAAGTTGCTTATGAACGGTGTAGATATGAAATTGAAGCTTACCCGCACGAGCCCTGAGATCTGTAAAAATCTGGGGCTGACCAAGAAGAAGGCGCGAAACCCGTTGTGATACACATCATGGAAACGTATTTACGTATACGCCGTGTGAAGTTAAGTTCCCCGAAGCAAATAGAAATTGAGAAAGATTTGGTCCATGCCACAGTAAAATATCCAATTAACAGGGTACAGATCAAGCTGTACACGATTCCCGCAGGGCTGGCATCGAAACAGCTAAAAAACATTGCTCTTGGAGTCCTACCTAAAAGGATTTTAATTGGAATGCAAGACCACGCCTCGACGAATGGAAATTATAAAAAGAGTGCTTTAAAATTCGAGAATTTCAGCCTTAAAAATGTTACTCTATACGTAAATGGCATCGCCCTGGGTGGGGTATGAATATTGATTACTCAACAGATGCGGTATTCCCGCTCTGCGCGAGAGCTTATAGTAGTTTGGCTCATAATACAGGTGCGTGTGATGAACTTGGTGTCGGCATAACAGAGAAAGAATTTTTAAAGAGTTTAATATTTACTCATTTGGCATTACGCCTGACTTAACTGCCGGCGTAAATACGCATTTAAACCCTCAACAGACCGGTAACATCTCATAAGGTTCGAGTTTGCCAAGCCTATAAACGCGCCTATTAGTGTACTAGTATACTTCGAGTCGCAAGCCCTAATAGAAGTAGATAGATTTAGAAACGTCACCACAGATTTTTAAAATGGATGCGAATACACTCCAGAGAGAGATGAAAAGTGACTCTCGCGCGTTCAAAATTTATCGGGGTTTTTGCAAAGAATGAAATATTGAAGGTGGCTAGTTCGAGAAACTGGTACGGGGTTATCGTTAACACCGACATTGTGGGGGGTGAGGGGATTCATTGGTTTGCAATCTATTTTAAAACTAAGGATAGAATGTACTATTTCGATTCACTCGGATTTCCACCGTGGAATGACTCGACAATTGTGAAGTTCATGGCGCAACTAGTTGTGCCAGAGATTATTTGGAATCCATATCCTTTCCAAGGAAATTATACTGAAACATGTGGATTGTATTGTATTTTGTTTCTCATGCATATGTCACGTGGGAAGGGATTTATAAATTTTTAAAAATTATTCGATTTATGCGAAACAAATGTGAATGATAAATATGTATACAGACAGATAAAAAAAGGTTCCCATATGTTAGTACCCCCTGTAATGTGTAAAGGTATATTGTGTAAATCTGTGTATACATTTGTAGCTGTAGCCATTAAGAATTGGGAACTGACCCTTTTCGTAAATGTTTTCACCATTTAATAAATGAAAATATTGTGCTTTGTCCTTATCCTCAAAAATACTTACATAATCTCCTCGATGACCTCGCACTCGCTTGACCGGATGTGAGTTAATACCACGACTTGTGGATCGCTGGGTATTCTAGGCTGGGTAACTACCACTTCAGTTATCACCCTTTCGTCAAAGATTGCTATAATACGATGAAGTTCCGTATCGGTCCTGTAATTTAAGTAAATTTCATGAAATTGGATGCGGTTAAATCGTTTTGTGTACACCTTATATATATATATACCCTAGCCTATCCAATCTTATTGTTCACGATTCCTAAAACATACTATATAACCTAAAAACACTTACATTAACTCCACTGCAAACTCGCGCTCGCTTGACCGACTGTGATTCAGTAATGCGACTTCTGGATTGCTGGGTAGGCTGTTCGGAGAAGCATTCATATATATATATATATATATATATATATATATATATATATATGAATAGAGACCGGCCCTCTGGACAGATAGCAGTTCACTTCGCTCTATTACGGCTTTTTATAAATTAAAATAAAGCTAGATTAGGCTGACAGCAAATTGTAACCATAAGCAGATATCCTGATAGTTCAAAATTAAGATTAGCTCGGAGTGCATATGCAGAAATAACGATGAAGGAATCAGGCAATAATTTAAAATTATTTTTCAAAACGGACGCAATTCTTAAATGTTTTAATATTTCTAAAATCCTACCTGTAAAAGAAATATACAAATATAAACACACCATATATATATATATATATATATATATATCTCTTAGCCTAACCTGGCTTACCCAATCTTATTGTTCACGATTCCAAAAACATACTATATAACCTAAAACACTTCCATTAGCTCCTCTGCAAACTCGCTTCACCGACTGTGATTCAATACTGCGACTTCTGGATCGCTGGGTAGGCTGTTCGGAGAAGCATCCATAGCATTTATTCCCCTTTTATCAAAAGTGGCAATAACACGATCAAGTTCCGTCCCAGTCCCATAAGGTTAAGTAAACATAAAGAGATACAGTAAGAGAAAATACCACGTACTTTAAAAGCAGAAAATTCTTAAAAGTTTTAATATTTCTTAAATCCTACCTGTACAAGAAATGTACAAATATAAACACACCATATATATACAGAAATAACGACGAAGGAGGTGGAGAATAATTGAAAATATTTTGCAAAACGCAATTATTGTGGCCTTTTATAAGTTAATGCCGATTGAAACGTTATATATATAAACCGAGAATAAAGCACAAACTAATTTCAAAACGAATTTGTTATGGTGTTTATAAGCTAATTAACACTGAATGAAGCGATGTATATAAATGTAACTCGGTTAGGTTCAATTGTGCTAGGTTAGGTCAGGTTATATTATAAACGAGAAAAATTCATCTCTAAATTATCGAGAAACAGACAAAAACAATCGGACTAATTTTACGTTGTAGAAAAATTCAGAACAAAAGGAAATTAGATTGTCAATTATAAGTTACTCACATCTCAATAACGTCTTCATTCAACGATTCTTGCATATCGCCACAAATTTCCATAACATTCTGTGTTGATAAGAGGTCGCCCCGGTCTGCAGCGTCGAAGAGATATGCCACTGCATGGGTATATTCGGACTCGCATTCCAACAAATCGGGTGAGGCGTACAGTTGACTCATTGTTGTTGTATAATTCATTGGCTGGAGAAACTGGGTCTCTGCGCCGTGATTCGCTCTTTATAAGGGGGCATGCGATCAACCCGCAAGAGCGAACCTTAGCACCCTATTGGGTAGCAGTGAAATTTGGGTTGGGATTAGAACTTAGGCCTGCATTTTCGACCAACCCGAGGACCTGACTCCTCCACACATTGTCATGATTGGCTAACTCCGCGAAGTCTGGGCATGCCAACGGCGAATTTTGGGCGGGGCTTAATGGTAGGCTTGCATGGTACCCAACCGAGGTCCGGACACAGTGCTGTGGTTGACTGTCTCCCATCAAATCTGGGCGGCCATCTGCCCCGATTGGTGGGCCATTATCTGATACAAGTTTTATTTTTTCTGTGATATTCCATATCGTTCAACAAATATTGTTTTTAGATTTGACATCCAAAACACCTGCCTGTTCGAAATGAGTTTCTTGTCCTAAGAACCCTTTGATTATTTTCCAAGCGAATCAATTTAAATTTGGATTTCTGCGAGAGATAGTCTAAAATTACTGCTTATCTTGAACCTTATCTGGCAAATATTTGCTTATTTTTTGCTTAACCTTTACAGATTTGTTTGCTTAAACGGTCACATGTTGATTAGAAATGACGTGTGTATTGTGTGTGCTGTACCAAACTGGTAGAAAATAAAAATGTGGAAGATATCTTAACCATTACGGGGAAAACTGTTTATCTGCTTCTTTGGTCACTTAGAGAACACGTGTCTATGATGATAAAGGCTTCATATTTTCTTGTAGAAGGGACATATATTATTTGCACTGGAAACGCCCAAATCGGCTATTGTTTTGTATGATAAATTTGGTATTTATATGTCAGAAATTCTTATCACGATGCTGTCCGCGGAACAATAGTGTAGTGCTTCCAAATGGGTTAACACAATGCATCTTACTATTTAAATAATCGAAACAGAATTTTTATTAATGCTATAAAGACTATGTAATACGGGTAGCAACAATTTTAACCGAAATATAAGGCGACGTGAGAAAGCCCTTATATTTATATAAATGAACACCGTAGCCACCAAAATATAGTGTTTAAACTTTAAAACCTTTCTTATTTTTCGTTTTTATACCATTTTCTCTTTATTCAATTTCTCTTTACCTTTCACCATTCTCTCTACACTCGCTTCGCTGTACTTTATAAATACGGGTAGACATGACCGAGTGGAGGCGCCATTATAATTTGAACCAGGCGAAGGAGAGGGGTTTTTAATTATACACTTCATTAACACTTTACTGACTTTTATTTATACCGAAACACTTTTAGATAAACGGGGTAATGCGTGGGAGGAGTGACTAACGGGCATTGGCCGGCTTTTTTAATGCTGCCAAATAGTATTTTATAAACAAACCATTATTTAACGTAATTACACTTCTTATTAAATATTATCTTTAGTAAACAACCATTATTAATTTCTTATAACCAAAACATTTTAATTCTTAATTAGACATTACTACACGGTCATGCGCCCTGCAAACTAGTGCGCATTTAAATGCAATTTTTTTCGTATGTAGTGCATATTTCTCCAGGAAAATAATGTCATTTTCGTTATTAGAATATAAAAATTTATTAGTATAGAAATTTTCAGCTAAATCCCATGGGGTCGTCCATTTGGAAAATATCCGATTTATAATTCACTGATGATGACAAAAATTTGCCGAAACGTCTTAAATACAAAAAATAAATGAAAATGTTTGTTGTGTTGGTCCTTTTTTCATCTGTAAGCTCCGTTTCCCAAAGGAAAAGTCAATAGCATATATATATATATATATATATATATATATATATATATATATATATATATATAAGCACACCGGACAAAATATTAGTCACCCCTCTCAGAATGTACCTAATAACGTGTGACGGCGCCTCTGGCCTTGATAACCGCACGAATCCGGCGAGGCAGAGACTCTACGAGGTTGTGCATGTACTGAACATCGATTTGCTCGTTCATCAGCCGGTCCCGAAGTTCCGCCAGAGTCCGTGGGTGTCTATTCCTGCGCTTCACATTCTGTTTCCAGCCTGAACAACACCTTCGACACATTCAGGATTAAAGGCTTCAGTGGACCTGCGATGTACTCGTCGCCTCCCATCATTGGAGAACAAACAAAAACGGGACTCATCGGACCAAATTACACGTTTCCAATCTGCCGCAGTCCAGTTTTTGTGCCTCTGAGCCCATTTATAACGTGCCAATTTGTGACTTGCTGTTAACAGCGGCCTCTTCCGTGGTACCCTGCTCCAGATGTCCATCGCATGCAGTTCTCGTCGCAATGTCCGTTCGGAAATTGGTCGCTGGAGAACCTCATTGGTTTCTTGGAGCAATTGTTCTCTGGTTTGAAAAGGATTTGCAGTTACTAGACGAGAAACATGGCGGCGGCCCCTATTGTCGAGAATTGTTTTCCGGCCACAGTTACGCCGTCGATTGTCAGTTGATTGCGAACTACACCACTCTTTGTAAACTCGCTGGACAGTACGCGTTGACACACCAACAAATTGGGCTACTTCAGACATTTTGTGTCCGTGGGCTCTGCCAAACACGATGGCTCCTTTTTGCCACTGAGTAACGTCTGCCTCACGACCCATTTTGCAGACTATATCCAACACACACTTTGTTCTTCACCACCTCACGAAACAGATCTGATCCTGTGTGCTACGTCACTACTCTGTGTGACCTTGAACTTCCTACTATCGGTGCTATTAGGGGTGACTAATTTTTTGTCCGGTGTGCTTATATATAATATATATATATAATTCCTTTAGGCGTGTATCTATAACTTAATCGCTATTCACGTTTTTCCAAATTTATTTCTATAATTTTTTCGGCTTAGCCTAATGAGGCGTCAACTTATCGATGAAATTTTAGTCTGGTTCGCAACGGACTGGCGCCCGAGCATCTGAAAATTGATCCATGATGCAGGTCGGTTTTAGTCCATTAGTCCAACTGCATTGGATGGGCTACAGGTAAAATCATCCACAGAGATTCTAATTCGAAACGATGTGACCTAAACTCCAAATTTATTTTCCAAAGATTCTCTTCTCCTCTCTCTTAGGTTAGGTTTGGGTAGGGAGTAAAACCCTACTCTCCCAAAAATTCTTAAAGCAAACAACCCTGAATGTCGAACCCGATTTTATCTGAAAAGGATTTCCTTGGAACCCCAATAAACTTTTCCATTTCTATCACGTGACACATGTTATTTGCCCACGATTTACAATTTCAAAAGTAAAAAAATTAAAATTTAAACTTTTAGACTTAAAAAGAACTTAATCCTTGAATGGACTTTAATATCTCGCGAATTTTAATAAAAATAATCAAGAGACTTTCCCATTACTTTTGAAACACTGAGAGCTCGGAAGTCTTTCCTTAATACAACTCAACTTATTTAAAACTGTGAAATTTATTCAATGAAGACATTTGAATTTACGTTTAAATTAAAAAAAATACATACTAATTACTTTTCAATTTTCATGTTGATATTCAGACAAATAAATAAGTTTTTAATTACAAAATAAGGGTTTATTGAACCACACGTCTAAATTTACTCGCTTACGACATCTTTGTAAACCATTGTAAAAATCTGTGGGCTGCTTAAGCGAAATTTGATAAAGACACGCCCTCAGAATCGACATCGGCGACCAATCTGAAATTCTCGACCCAACGAATGGGGCGTAAGATCGAACCTACGACATTTTTATTGTTTCAAAACCCGCATACATATGACATAGCCACGTCCCAGAGATATTGTCCGCCAATCAGGAAGCCTTCGAGTCGGCGTTTGGCCTTCTGATCTTGGGCTACAATTGGAGCGCCGCGCCGCATATATAAATGGGGCATTTTCAGCTCGGTACCATATTAGTTGTTATTTTGCCCGTGAATAACCACGCAATACCGGCCGTCAAGGACACTGCCAGTCAGTCAGAACCCTATTGTTTACCGGACTTATATGAAGTTGGAGATCTAAAGTAAGCCACACACACACACAAATATATATATATATATATATATATATATATACGAAAGAGTGATTTTATCTTGTCTTCCTGCGGTGCTGGTCCCTCAATCTTTTTGCAGCCGCCGACCGGAACGAATTATTTTCATCACAAACAGTAGTAAACATTTGTGAATCCGAACAGGTTGACACAGCGGAAGGAACTACAATTGAAATGTGAATACAAATAATTGATGATTACATAATAATTTAAAAACTAATTTGTTAAATGCGATTTAATCTGATTACTGTCCTACATTATATTAATCAAGAATCCTTTGCAAGTGTTAATTATTTTTAGAAAAATCCATAATTTATCAATATTTTCACTCGTTCCAAGAATGAATTACCGCAAACTTTAAAGGCAGGGATTTCCAGTTTTCCCAGATTCGAGACCCGGTGACGGCAGGTGATTCTTAGCATGCACAGCTAGGATAAAAGTATTTCCGGCTCTTTAAATTAATGTATTTGTACTCTTAAGTATTTAGAAAGCGAATTTTCAAATTATTTTCTTCAGAAAAATGTATGAACAGGCCAAAAATAATTTTTTAAATTTCTGCCTAGAACCGAAGCCTTTTTTCTTTAAAGGGCCGATGAGAAACTCGATTGTGTTATAGAAACTTTTCGTAAGTTTTGAAAAAACAAATCGTGGACGAGGATTTGGGCACGGAGGTACAAGTTTTACTGCACACTCAGCCCAGCGATTGTCGTATCATCGACGAAGTGATGTGAGTTCTTTTTTGTGTGTGTGTGTGTGTGTGTGTGTGTGTGTGTCGGGGAAGAACAAGCCATGTACCTTCAACAATTTATTAAATGATAGAGGCAAGAGGAATGTTTTATAAAATAGTACATAATAGCGCTTACTGTATACAACACAATTTTACACAATATGGCCTTCAATATTTCTCACACATATATAAGTGAAATTGGCATAAATTTTTTTTATACATTATATATTTATATCCAACTTAAATTAGTTACAGAATTAGCATCTATTATATTGTAAATAAGCTACAGAGCATAAGACTCGTTCTTAAACGCTACACAAACTAACATTATTGGAGACATTTTATAGCTTACACAATATTGTTGCAATTACTCGTTACATTATATATATATATATAGACGCCGATCCAATGAAGCCCTTCACCCCCGCTAACATCCGTATTCAGAATAAGTGCTCCGCAGTGTCTCGTAGCTGGAAACTTCAGCGTTTCGTTCTTCCCAAACACACTGATAAATTTGGAGCGTGTGATTCGGTCACTATTCATTACTCTCTGGAGTGTATTCGCATCAATTTTAAAAGTCTGTGAGTATGAGCTTTCCAAACTTTTCACGTTGGCGACAAACTATTTAAGCATAACAATTTTCACGACACATTAATTAATTTTTGTTATGAAATATCAAATATCAGATAATTTTTCAGTAGGTGGTTTATCTTGTAGCCGATTTTGTTGATAGAACAATCAAAATTTTCAAAATACAAAAAACACTAATGTGTCGCGACACAGTTTGGAAAGCTCTGCTCTAAACCTATCGATCTGTATTAGGGCCTATGATTCGAAGTATACTAGTACACTAATAGTCGCCTCTAGCTGCTTGGCGAATTCCAGTCTGACTGAGATGTTTCCATTCTGAAGTGGACTTAAGTGCGTGTTTACACTAGCAGATAAGTCTGGGCTGATGTCAAACTGGTAAAGGTTAACTTGCTCGATGAATTCCTTCTGCGTTACGCCAATTCCTAGCTCGTTGCAAGTACCGGCAATATGTGCAAGATTAATATAAGCTCTCGAGCAAAGCGGTAACACGGCTCCTGTTGAATAATCCGTTTCTAATGTCCCCCCTAAGGCGACTCCATTGATGTATAGGGTTATATTTACAAAGGCGAAATTTTCGAAGTTAAAGGCGTTCTTTTTATATTTTCCATTCACAGAAATGTGTTCCTGCATTCCAATTAATAAACTTTTAGATAGAGATCCAAGGGCGACGTTTTCTATCTGCTTCGATGCCAGCCCTGCTGGCACCGTGTATAGTTCGATCTGTACTCTGTTAATTGGGTATTTTACGGTGGGTGGTGTGTAGTAAATTTTTTCAATTTCTATTTGTTTAGCAGAGCTTAATTTCACTTTGCGCACGCGAAGATATGTTTCCAGAACATGAATCACCACGGGCTTTGCCGTCTCTTCTTGGTCAGCCCCCAGATTTGAACAGATCTTAGGATTCGTAAGAGTGAGCTTTATTTTCATATCGACCCCATTCCTAAGCAGCTTCTCCTGGAATGTGAAGTCTGTATGCAGGCTTCTGAAGCATTCATACAGTACTGGCCAAATTATTAGGAATTTCTTTAAAATTTCATTTTTTGGTATAAAATGTTAAATTAAACCAATTTTAAACGTTGAAAAGTTATTTATTTCTACACAAGAATACATGGTCATTATTTAGCAATAGTTTAGTACTTAGTTTGACCCACCTTAGCTGCCATAATGGCTGCGACACGCTTCGGCATGCCATGATTCAATTTTTTGCATAATTCTTTAGTCGAACAAAGCGTGTTTGTTCGTCAGTTGTCGTTTGGTTGTCGTGCGATGCGGGTGTATTTCTCTTTCTTTTACGTGTCATTGTAACTACCGTTTAATTTAAATAGTGTATTTACCCAATTTCGGCAATTATTTGTTACAGTTTTTAAGTGAATTTGAAAATGGGGCGAAAGAATGACTTGAGTCCACGGAAAATTGGGCAAATACAGGTTTTATTAACTTCTTCTACATTTAAACAAAAGGAAATCGCTGCCAAACTCCATGTTTCACCACAGTCAGTACTTCGTATTAAGAAAAAAATGGTATTTGGAGAAAATGTAGGCCCCAAAAGGGTTGGAAGATGCGGCAGAAAAAGGGTAACGACTCCAAGAACTGATAGACAGATTGCAATTTTGTCTTAGAAATAGAAGAGCTACTTGCAAAAACATTTCCAGTAGTCTAGCGGCTGATGGCATCAATATTAGTCGTAGAACAGTCAACAGGAGGCTTCTAACTGCCGGCTTCAAAGCCTACCGCCCAAGGAAGAAGCCCAGGCTCACTGAGGCTATGAAGAAGGCACGTTTTGCATGGGCAAAGGAACACATTAACTGGACTAGTGAGGATTGGGAACAGGTAAGAATAATATTTAACATTAAATAGAATGTTAATACAGTAAATACAGTATGCATAGAAGTGTATTTACAGTACGTGATAAAACTGCAGTAAAAATATCTGTAAAGCAGCAAGTCATACTGTACTTCATTTTAGCTGTACTTCATACGCTATGCACTGACTCTTTCACAGGGCTTTCTTTGATTGCAGGTGGTGTTCTCCGATGAGTCAACGATTGCCGTGCTTGACGATCGTGTTCAAAGTGTAAGAAGGAGGCCTGGAGAAGAATTTTTGCCTGAGTGTCTGATGAAAACGGTGAAATTTCCACAAAAGATCATGGTTTGGGGAGCAATTTCTGTGCATGGAACTAGTCGTTTGAGCATTGTTGAGGGGAATATGAACCAAGTCAAGTATATAGAAGTACTAAGAAGACGTCTACTGCCTCAAATAAGGGAATGGTATGGTAATAGACGTTGGATTTTTCAACAAGACTCAGCTCCATGCCACACGGCAAAGTCGGTTAAAAAATGGTGTCATGAAAATAGTGTTCGGTTGCTCCCATGGGCTGGAAATTCTCCAGACATGAACCCAATCGAAAGTTTATGGTGTATTTTAAAGGACGTAATCCATGAAACGCCGATAACAACAAAACACCAACTCATAGAGCGACTTATTCAAGTCTGGTTTCACTCTACACGTATTAAGGAATTATGCAAAAAATTGATTCATGGCATGCCGAAGCGTGTCGCAGCCCTTAAGGCAGCTAAGGGAGGTCAAACTAAGTACTAAACTATTGCTAAATAATGACCATGTATTCTTGTGTAGAAATAAATAACTTTTCAACGTTTAAAATTGGTTTAATTTAACATTTTATACCAAAAAATGAAATTTTTAAAAAATTCCTAATAATTTGGCCAGTACTGTATGTCTTCTTTTTAGAATTTGTAAATTTGTCCTTTATACTGCTTTCGTCTTTAATTCGATAATAGCCCTCGGCAGTTAAAAAGGTGTTCTTCGCTTCTTTTGAAAAGTTGAGGGCATTTTCCAGAGAGGCTCGTAGGTGATAGTAACCCGTTCCTCCCGAGATGTTGAACTGGTTTAAATACACGTCACACTGACTGAATATGGAGTGTAGAAAGTTTGTTCCCGGAAATACAACGTATTTGTCTTCTCAATCCATTCAGTCTGAATGTGCTATACGTAGTTTAGCGTACATGTGCACACAACTTGGGTCAAAAAAGTAAGGGCCTGAGCTGGGGATCACAAATTCTATAGGGGCACCGTGGAACTAATAGTGGTTAACGGATTAATTGTAATAAAGTCACTATGCTTAATAGAAACTTGAGTTGGGGGTATGTCAAAGAGGGACAGCTCCGATTTACATTATGAACTACACGGATGGATGAAACGGGCCATAATGAGTCAGAAATAGTGGCATCTGTCTTGGCAAGTAGTAAACAGCCTACGGATTCTTTATTTTCGATACTTAAAAACTTCGTAGCCAATTGAATCTCGAATATTCCAACATCATCCGAATCACGACCCAATTCGATGGGACCGTGGAGTTCTGTTACAAAGTTGGCCAGAGTGTTGCCAGGATATACAGACAAAATTAGAGGACGGGAGTGTGACGTAAAAATGGTTAGGCGCCATGTTGCGAACTATTTAAGCATCATTATTGCATCATCAACTTTTATATAAGTGTTGAAGCTTTCTGGGTACCCTAGCCATTTCACCAGGTACATTTTTCTCTTTCCTGATCCTATGCTTCCTAAAATGTTTTCAATTTTAAAAACATTTTTTCCTAAATTAAATGTTACTTTCTGCAGCTCCTGCAATTTCTTCTCAATTCAAATCTTCAACGTAATACAGTATTATCTCTTCTTTAGGTCTCATAGTCCAACTTTAAAAATCTCTCGTGTCCAACCTTGCACAAATCCATTCGCGAATTTATTGCTCTAACGCAACAGCCTCACATAATCATCGATTTTGAAACGTGCAGAGTGTGGTAGCGCTCTACGAGTATCTTCTCTCACCTGAAGCTCTGTGTGCGTACCTCTTTCTAAAATTTCGTTAGGTGTTGTCCCAATCGCAAGATCGTGTGAACGGTTGTAGGATGATGCCAACGAATCCAGAATGTCTATCTATCTGTATGTATTTTTATGTGTGAAATAGCGATGCATGCGTTCCTTTATGGTACGTTGAATTCTTTCAGCTAAAGAGGCCAAATGTACAGATTTGTTAGTGTAGTAACTGATATTAAACTCTGTCAACATTCCTCATTCGTTAGCCAGACTCGTTACTGAGCGGACGCATTCACTGGGCTCTCTGATATTATTTTACTTTTGGATATTGCCGATAAATTTATTGTTGGGAAGTTCTGAGTTATATATACTTGCGTTTATATTCACAGTGTTTTAGTTAGGTAACTGAATATTATTGGTTTTTAGTAATTTATAAGTTTTCATAGCGTGCCGACTTAATTTAACTTAAATTTGTGACAGTTATAAACGTTAACTACTTTACCTTGAGCGATGCCGCCGCAGAAAGCGTCGTGTCCTAGGTGTGGAGTTAATTGGTGGTATACTGATTTTAAAGATTACAACGGCAGTCCTATGGCTATTACCGAGAGATCGGTTTGTTTCTTTTGTGAGTTAAGCGAAGAGTTAGATGATTTAAAACATAGTGTACGCGAGGTGACGGAAAGACTTGCAACGCTTCTTGAGGGCAGGGGTAGGCTTACAGTTGACGAAGGCTGAACCTATACTAACGTTGACGACGTTAGTAAGTTGAAGGGTAAGGTTAGGAACCTAGTTTCTAGTATAGGTAGCTTATCGGGAAGGTTAGACAGAGTTGAGGAAGGGGTTAAGGTTGGTCCGAGATTAATAGAAGGGGAGAGAATTAGAATAATTAAGTAATTAGGGGTCGAAGTAGGCCATGTACGTTAGGTTATAGGAATCCCCCCTATCGAGGTTTCGAACACTTTCGCTCAGATGCATAGAGATGTGAACGAGGGGGAAACTATTTTAATTGGGGACTCGTTAACGCGTCATATGAATAAGGAGTTCTTTGAACGGAATCCAACCAAGAGGAGGAGGGTCTGTCTACCAGGGGCCAGGGTTGACAGAATTAGAGACGAAGTAGATAGGATTGATGTTACTTCCCCTCACTCGATGTTGTTGACGATGGTAGGGGGCAACGACTCGTATAGGCCCGATACGAGAGTTCGTGACCTTTTGGAGAGATACAGGGGTTAATTGGGTCCCTGAAGGCAAGGTCAGATAGGTCTTTATTTCTAGGTATTAACCCTAGGCACGGTTAAAATTTTAGGATTACGTCAAAAACAATATTTTTGAACAGTAAGCTACAAGATATATGTGCTCAGGAAAATATGTACCCTTCGTAAAGCTGTGGTTAGAATTTAGTGATCCTAACCTTTTTATAAAAGATAGGGTGCATTTCAATGAAATAGGGAATGCTAGACTAGGTAGATTAATCGATAAGAACTTTCGAAAGCTGTATAGTAGGGCGGCTCGTTTTTACACTTTTTTCGATATTTGATTGGGGGTAGTGCGGAAAAGTTGCGATTTGGAGAGGAAATAAAGTGTGTAAAATTTTTTTGATCTACGTCAATACCTTCCGGTGGCGGCGAATCCTTAAAAATCGAAAAATAGGCCTAACGGGGTAGATTGGAAAATGGTTTTAAAGACTTACAAAATAAACAATAAAAATTTCAGCACAATCTGTTAATAACTTCCGGTGGCGTCTTAGCCGTTAAAATATACAAAATATTGATTTAAAGCAAGTTTTAACAAGATGTTATACAAATGTTAATTCCGGTATATTTCTGTGCAAACAACCCTGAGAACACTATTATAGGCTTGAATAAATTAATAGCAGTCATTGAACAATGAACATTATATAAAAATTATATAAAATTATATAAATTTTTTGTGTTTTTAGGCCTATTTTTCGATTGTTAAGGGCTCGCCGCCACCGGAAGGTATTGACGTAGATCAAAAAAAATTTACACACTTTATTTTCTCTCCAAATCGCAACTTTTCCGCACTACCCCCAATCAAATATCGAAAAAAGTGTAAAAACGAGCCGCCCTACTGTATAGGTTGAAGCCCTCTTTAAACGTTGTGGGTCTGGGAAACGCCGGCCCGACGTGAAAAATAATTTAAAACGCCGATCCGTGGTAAAAATAATTTAAACGTCTTTTATTGTAAGGCGCGTAGTATTAGAAATAAATTAAACGAATTTAAGGCGATAATTTATTCAGGGAACTACGATATAGTTGCTATAACCGAAACGTGGTTGAAGACCGTAGCTCGGGACTTGGGAGAACTTGTATAGCGGGATTTAAACTTTTTACTAATGATAGGCTACATAGGATTGGTGGCGGCGTTTTGTTGTGCATTCGTAATTCCCTTAGGTCTATCGAGGTTAAGATAGATTTTCTGGCAGGAATTAATGCGATATGCGTTGAAGTTAGGGCGGGTAGTATTAGCTTTAATTTCGTTGTTGTTCATAGACCTTCCGTTCAACCCCTCGATACCGATACTAGATTTTACACACTTCTTGGTAACTTTATTAATAATCGGGATAGTATACTGTAGTTGTCGGAGACTTTATCTGCACTAACGTTAATTACGAGACTTTTACTGGTAATGAGGAGGGTTTGAGACTAATTGAAGGTAGTATTAGCTTTAATTTCGTTGTTGTTCACCGACCTTCCGTTCAACCCCTCGATACCGATACTAGATTTTACACACTTCTTGGTAACTTTATTAATAATCGGGAAAGTATAGTTGTCGGAGACTTTAACTGTCCTAACGTTAATTACGAGACTTTTACTGGTAATTAGGAGGGTTTGAGAAAGATTGAGTTCATGGAAGATAATTTTTTACGACAGATGGTTACCGAACCAACCTGCGGTGACTATATTTTAGACGTGGTGATGACGAACGACGAAAATATAGTCGAAGGTTTGGAATTAGGTGAGAGTTTGGGATGTAGTGATCACCAAACTATTATGTTAAGCTACTGATAAAAAACAGTAAGGACAGTAACGTAATAGAAGTCCATGATTTTCGTAGACTTAATGAGCGCAAAGGCACGGTAGCTAACTTTAATAGATATATCGAGCTTATACGTCAGGTTAAAAGATCTGTTAGGAATGCTCAGTGTAATTTTGAGATACTCGTAGCTGCGGATGGTAACCATAATCCGAAAAAGTTTTTTGAATACGTCAATAATCGTAAGCCGATAAAAGGTAACAATGGCCCTCTAGTGGACGCTAACGGCGCTTTGGCTTCCAACGCTCAGGTGATAGCGGGTATTTTTAACAACTTTTTTGGCGACAGTTTTACAGTAGAAGACGTAAATAATGTCCCCGATGTGGACGATATCGTTCCATTTAGTAGCGAGACTATTTTCAAAGAAATAACTCTTTACGAGGGTGAGATTGCGCATTGTATCGATAAGCTAAAGGTTAGCAAGGCTCCAGGACCTGACTCGCTTTATCCTAGACATTTGAAAGATTTGAAAGATGTTATCGTACGCCCCTTAACAAAAATTGTTAATGGTGAGACTGAGAGGGAGAAGGGGGATTGTTTTATTATTATATTAAACAACGTTAATATATTTAAAATGCCTATCTAAACGGTTCTTAAACATATTAATGCTGGTAGAGTTCACGACTGACGCGGGAAGATTATTCCATTTATCAGTTACTTTAAACGTAAAGAAGTTTTTAGCGATATTAGCGATGAAACGTCTGCCACGCAACTTAAATCCGTTATTACGAGTATTATTATTATCGAAAGTGAAAAATTTGTCAAAATTTACGTTATCGATGTTATTAACGATTTTGAAAACTTCAATAAGCTCCCCCTTTAATCTCCTAGTTTCGAATGAATACAGGTCTAACTCTTTAATCCTATCTTCATAAGGCTTGTTGCGCAATGACGGAATCAGTTTCGTGGCACGACGCTGAACCCTTTCTAACCTATCAATATCCTCACGTAAGTACGGGCACCAAAACTGAACTGCATATTCTAAATGAGGCCTGACTAGGGACTTGTAAAGGGGCAATATAATATCCTTCGATTTAAATTCGAAATTATGCGCTATGAAGCCTAACATCCTATTAGCTTTTGCGCAAGACTCCAGGCACTGGTTCCTAACCTTTAAATCTTTAGTTACGCGTACGCCTAAATCTACTTCCTCGTCAACGCTCGCTAAGTCCCTATCATCCATCGTGTATCATCCATCGTGTATCATCCATCGTGTATCATCCATAGGTGGTAAAGTTCTTAACGGGGACGATAGAAATAGGCTTCAAGACGATGTAAAGAGGATTATGGAGTGGGCGGATAAGTGGCAGATGCAATTTAACGTAGACAAATGTAAAGTTTTGCATATAGTGTAGGTTCTCGTGACAACAATTACACATACACGATGGACGATAGACAGTTAGCGAGCGTTCACGAGGAAGTAGATTTAGGCGTACGCGTATCTAGGGATTTAAAAGTAAGGAACCAGTGCCTGGTGTCTTGCGCTAAAACTAATAGGATGTTAGGCTCCATAGCTAGTAATTTCGAATTTAAATCGAAGAATATTATATTGCCCTTTTAGAAGTCCCTAGTGAGGCCTCATTTAGAATATGCCGTTCAATTTTGGTGCCCGTATTTGCGTGAGGATATTGATTGATTGGAAAGGGTTCAGCGACGCGCCACGAAACTAATTCCGTGACTACACAAGTCTTACGAAGCTACGATTAAAGAGTTAGACATGCATTCAATCGAAACTAGGAGATTAAGGGGGGAACTTATTGAAATTTTCAAAATCGTTAATAAAATCGATAACGTAAATTTTAAAAAAAATTTCATTTTCGATAATAGCAATACTCGTAATAGCGGATTTAAATTAAGTGGCAGACGTTTCATTACTAACATCGCTTAAAACTTTTTTACGTTTAAAGTAATTGATAAATGAAATAATCTTCCCCCGTCCGTCGTGAACTCTACCAGCTTCAATATGTTTAAAAACCGTTTAGATAAGCATTTTAAAAATATTAACTTCGTTTAAAATAATAAAACAATTAGAAACAGGAGCTGTGTCATAATACCGTTTTCTTGATATGTTAGCCATTTGCATATTTTAGAGGCACGCGGGGAGAGTTGTCGGTTGTTGTTTGATCTCTTCTTTTTCCTCATCAGAGATGCCACAGTTGGGGGTGATGGCGTGTTCAGTTGTGGCACATGCGAGGCTTGCTCCAAGTCTCTTAACCTGTTCAGATTTCCTATCAATGTTCTGGGGACAATTATTTGTTGTGGTGTTGCTTTAATGTGCTTCCAGCCTGATGGTGAGGGCCTATCTCACTTTCTCACCAGGTTATGGACGATGTCAACGATATTCGAGCCCTGTACCTTTGTTCCTTCAACAATGACCTCATCTGTATCGTCCCACTGTATAATGGTATCCTCGTTCAGTAGATTATAAAAACTTGTCTTTATTCCTCAATGTATGTGGAAGACTGCTTTTTAATACATGTTCGGTATGTTGTGGGGTCGATCCGTTATTCTTTGACTGGTCATCTCTAGCCGCGACCCCAGGTCCTATGCCTCCATGTTCAGCGTCATCTGCGCTGTGCCTAATAAATTTCTGCAGAGGTTCTTGGTATAAGATTCTTTTCTCATCAGGTGACTTTTCACTGTTTAATAGGTCTAACATTTCGCTTTCCATTCTTTTAAGTCTTCTTTTACGAAGTTCTAGAACCATATCTGGACTCTTTGAGCTTTGTAGTGAAGCATGCACCTCGTGTGGAATCATGACTACTTTCTTCATTATATTAATCTAGTCAGTAAAGGTCCCAAAACTGAAAATAAGATGGGAAGGAATGAACCTCCTCTTTGTACAATATTTCGTTTTTTCTTCCTCACAGTTTGACTTTTACGAGCTACTCTGCGTATTAGGTTCTTGTAACGGCATAGGCAAGCCTTCTGAGGGGATTTCATTGGTACATTACATTTTATAACATGAGACAGCTTTCACAGGCATTTTAAAAAGTCGGAGTCAATATTTTTAATAAACATCTGTAACAATACCCAGGGTAGTCGATGATAGATTTTTATTAATTCGTGGTATTTCTTTAGCTTCTTTGTCATTCTGGGATATGTACCGTTTCAGACTCGTTTGGGAATATATTCGTTCTTACAAGCACCCTATACCTGTTTCGCGGATGAAGGTCACAAAGCTTGTAGCTTCTTTATAAACTTCGAAAAACTACTTACGCTCATTCGGGAACATTTGATTGGCTAATACCCCAATTTGTGACACATCTCTACGTTGTGCGAATAAGACTAGATATTGTGTAGTTAACGACACATCGCGCATGTATCTATTTTTCAAAAATAGATTCTGAATGATGAAGAATACGCTTATGTTAAGATGGTGGGAGATGTCTCGGCAAACGTTTTATCCATTTCTAACGTGAGATCGTCAATTACAATGACTGTATGTTCATTTCCCTTTAACGAATTAACGTCATATACACCTTTGTGGAACAAAATATCATCGAATAGCACCATATGACTTTATGCACAAATTTTGAGAACATCCCCTTATCTTTAATGATTTTAAGCATAAACACAGTTTTACCACATCTTGTAGGGCCAGATATAATAGATAAGGATGGGCTCGTGATCCTGACTTTTTCTACAGAATCCATCTCTAACACATCACACTCCCAGGTGGAACATTTACAAAATATAATAAAATTTAAAGTGTTCCTTGTATTCTACAGTCTTGTCTTTCTTCTTCTTCAGAACCGTGAATAAGGATGAGTTACAGCAACATGTACCCATCATTGATATTACTGATGACTCCGATGAAAGTGTAGTTGTGGCTACAGGCTTCACCCCCGCTAGCGAACCCCCACCAGCGACACCCCCACCTGACAATTCGGGGAGAAAGCGGGGGCATGATGAAGTTGATGATGATTCGCATTTCACGTCAGGTATAAAGCGTATTAGGAGTTTAGCGGCTGTTAGACCACCAGTAATAGAGCCCCAGCCCTCACAGTCTTACGATACACCACCCACACTAGTTCCTTCCTCAAATAAAAATGTGCCCCCTTATTCATGTTCATTTCCGATCGCACCCTTTACAGCAGCACCAGCTTCTCGTTCTGTAGAGGATAGTATAACATTCGTGCTGGTGCGCACCGGCAGCCCCACCCCAGCCCTTACTAGAAATCGGTACGTAGTCAGGGTTGACCCTGGAGCCATGTATAGCAATGGTGTTCAACACGGACTGCGACGCGTAGTTGAACGTATTGTGGAGTTTCCCCTTCAGAACAGCGATTGTTGAGAAGTCAGAAGACGGGGATATAAATGATTTTTGGGTAGTAATAACATACAGGCGCTTGGCTGCTGTAGATATAGAATATATTTTGGGGCGTGTAATGCAGGCCTCTCAAAGTAGTACAACCTCCAACATGGATAGCTTCACGATAGATATTGACCGTGTATTCCTTGTTGCGGGACATGCGGCCACACCTTATACTCTTAACTTCAATTCGCAGGCTATTTACAGAGGGCATATAAACTCCGAGCGTGGTTGCCGCTTTATAGCAGTAGTCTTAGCTCAACTGTTTACTGTACTAAATACCTGGGTCAAAAAAATTTGGTTGCCTACCGTTGTGCAGCGTGCCCGTAAACTTGCTTCAGATTGCAAGCTTGAGTTTGACTGTAATATGGGCCCTGAAGAGCTGAGAAGGGTGGAGAAGGAAATGAATCAAACAAATGCGTACTCGACATTCATAAAGTGGTATTCGATAAAGTCTACAGATGTGGTGAACACTCAAAGAATCTCGAGTCCTCCCTCCTTAGAGGTTTTTAAGGCCATATTGAGTCGAGCGAAGCGTGAGGAGCAGGAGGCTCAAATACTGTACGGTTATTCTGGCGAGAGCATTGCGGGCTTTCTTGGCTCAAACGATGTGATGGACTACGTCGTAGGACTAAACTGTGTAAAGGCGCACATACACGGCGAAGTGAAAGAAGCATCACGTGCAGAAGAGAAGCAACGGTTATGGGTAGTGAGTCTTTTTGACGAATGGTGTAACAAGCGTTATTATGTCATGTTACATCACACCGACTCCGCATACCCTGTGTCTGAGAATGTAAATCTTATCATGGACAGTCTAAAATGTTTTTATCTTTATGTTCACATATATCATGATGAGGTTCGCAGTGAGGTTGTGGCTAAAGGCCTGTGTGAGTCTTTAATAAAGTTTAGGGATGAGTATCGCTTGCTAAGCAAAAAGGACAGATATGCACACATGTTTCTCTCAAATAGCGCGCCGGAGTGTTAATAAAATTTGCGTAGTTCGAGAAAATACAATGTTGAATACAACTGAACGAAGCTGTTTCGGTAAAACATTAAAGCCGTTATTACTTCATGTATCAGAAAAATTCTGATTGCCCGACATAATGGGATACAAGTATTCACATGACTCTTTCATGTTGGAGCAAGCCCGTTCACGAATCAACAACACTTGGTATGACGAGCCCATGTGACTCATCCCCCCACCCCTCCCTTAGAGCCAAACCGCGCACCGGCTGTTCAAAGTCACCTCAGAGCTTGATCCGACTGGACGTACACACCTCACAATAGAAAACGATGGAGCTTCCTTTCAGCAGTATCCTCATTGCCGTATACGATGTGTCCGTGACGAAGTCAGTGCGTGTGTTCAGGGGTAAAACCGGTGCTGTTAACTATGTACTGGAAACACGTTGTAGAAAAACAAACTTTAGTAAACGGAATGTTATTTAAGTGTTGAGGAGATTAATAGAATCTTCGCGATAATTGAGAAGTGGGGCGAGGATCGTTTATAAAATACCTGCAGGTATAGCCACAAGATGAGAGCAGATTAGCTATTGGTGCACTTTCATATGCCATTATGTGTAGGTTGTATATAATTCGCCACCAGCCATGCATTGATATACGGTTGATGTGGAAGAATGCGTCTGATAATAACGTCCTTGTCCCCACGCGAAACCGTTTCACCATCGACAGAATGTTTGAAATCGTCGGTTTCCGCAAGCTAAAGCCTATATTAGACGTCTTTGTTACCGATATGCTTTATTTTCACAGAGTTCTTGAATACGCATACACCGCACTGCTCGATGGGTTTACTAACTGTAGGACTGAGGAAGGTGAGAATGGCTTGGAACTGGATGAGTATTTAAAAGGTATAGACTCCCCGAAACATCTTGAACTTTGGTACAAAGGACTTGATCGGTATAGGACTGAGTTCACCTACACTATTCACCCTGAAGAGCTATTTCTTTATATAACGAGTAGCTGTCGGCACGACTTAGAAGATTATTTCAACTGCTGATATTCGTTGTGAAGAAGAATTCACTGTTGAAAAACTCGGATTGGAAAGAAAAAACCGTCGTTTGGAAAGGAGTGTTTATAAACTTGAATTTAATAATGATGTTGTGGCAAACGATGGCCTCTTTGTGCGTGATTTTGAATGTATTCTATCCGTGTTTAAAGAGTGATAATTTGCCAACCAATTGTAAAGTGGGCGTAAAAATAGTGTTAAACGAATTGTAGGCCCTTTACATTGAGTATAGGCACGCGCGTACTCTGTGTGGTAAAATAATGTTAAATCGTATTTATTACAGAGTAAAAAGCGACGATGATGTAACTGCACCTCGATCACATGCCAGTTTAGTATTTTAATTAAGCGTAGTAGAACATAAATCGCGTGTATATTAATATATAGATATATATATATATATATATATATTATTATATATATATATATATATATATAAATTGAACAATGAACAATTCCTACACCATCATTATATGGATTCATTGTCTTCATACAGTACTTATGTTC
The DNA here is from genome assembly GCA_023014485.1 of Bathynomus jamesi. Lineage (NCBI taxonomy): Eukaryota > Metazoa > Arthropoda > Malacostraca > Isopoda > Cirolanidae > Bathynomus > Bathynomus jamesi. The sequence continues at coordinate 851,009 of JAJOZX010000136.1, read as the reverse complement.
TAATAGTTTTATGTTGAATGTTCATTTTTACATAAGAAACCAAAATCGCCTAAGCGAGTTTTTGGATAGAATTCCGATTTATACTTCTTTATTCATTACTGTATTTCTCTAATTCATCTTTTCTAATAATGACTTATACACTATGACGTCACAAAATAACTTTGTTCTCTTTACGTTTCCCATACTTTGTAGACTGAATCACGTTCTTAGTATTTGGACATCTTCCGTATTCAATGTATGGTAAATTCTTTAGTAATAATGTTGTGGTGTTATGTAGTATAAATATCATTATTCAACCATACTCATTATTCAACCATACTCATTCTTACATTCATGTTCTTTCTTGACCGCTATCCTTTATTAATTTTATTACTTATTCATTCATCTACCTATTGTCTACTTATGCCCTATCAACTTATCAGTCTATGTTTACTCGTGTCTATATTACGAACACAACCTATTGTGTGACGAATGATATGTGTACACTACTGTCTGCAGTCGTACATGTCTATTGACGATCATGATTACGTACATGTATTCTTTTTACGTTTTATTTTCTTTTATTATTTCACCTCTCGCAAGTTGTTTATTATTGCTGAGACGAAGGTTCGAATTCCGATTACGTCGTCAAAAGCGAGCCTCTGAATTCGAATTCTTCTCTCTTGCATCTGCTACCAATTTATAACGTTAAGATGTGATGTTATATTATTATAATATACCATATTGTTCCCTGCCAGGCTACTGGTTATTATCTACTTAGGCACATAGTTATCCACGTTCTCATTACCTGTACTTACTACTTCTACCTAATTTTCATTCAAATTCCGTTACTTATGTGTTACATTATCATTAATGTCCGTGTACTTTCAAATGAAAAGTACACCGTATTGTTTCTCCGCTTTCTCATCGCTGGCTAATTAGACTTTCAACTATAATAACCAACCATTCTTCTAATAATATTTGACATAATTTGGCGTAATTATTGTTAACTATAAAATATAACATTGTTGTTAATCCCCTGTAAATTATAGAACAACGGAGAACTCTCCATTATTTAAATTGTATTACCTATTCAGATTACTTCAGTATTAAATATGTCAATTAACAAATTGCCAAAATTGTAATTAACTGTAATACTTTAATTTAATATAACGTAATGTACTTTAATGAAACTGTAATTAATAATAACTTGTAATGTACTTCATTGAAACTGTAATTAAATGTAATTATTTAATTTATAATGTAAGAATGTACTTTAATAGAACTGTAATGAACAATCATAAGCGAATGTGAAGTAATCCATAATTGTAATCGTAATTGTAATGAACCAAAATTAATACGTACTCAGTCGTGTACTTAATTTGTACTTATGGTACTATTACGAAATGATATCGCCTTCATAAATGTAGACTCGGCGAAAAATACAAATTAGTTTTTATTTTAATTTTTTTTATTATTTTTAGTTGAAATCTTTCAAAACATCTGATCATGTGTTAAAAAGGGGGGAAATTTAACCTTCAACTGTCCTCCCCCAAAACATTTAAGTTATATTATACATGTACTTGTAAAATTAAAGCACTTCTTCATTGCACTTCTTCATTAGACTTCTTGATTAAGTCACTTCAGATTAGCACTTCATTAGGACTCCCTTGTTAGCAGCCTCGCTGCGGGGAGGGGCAGAGGCCCTTGCCTTCTTAATATTTTAGATTCCGGCCTGAGCCATGGTCGAAAGAGGTCGAACCTCTACCCCTGTAAATTCAGAGCAGTACCTGTATATTTTTAAGAAGTAAATTACCGTAGAGAAACTTTTTATTTTTCCCTTCGAGCCGTGCTCTCTCAGAACTTAGTCAGAAAAGTCGATAATTTTAGTATCAGAGAAAGTATCAGAGTATTATAAAAAGAAGAATTAAAAATTGGCGACCCTTTGCCCAAATTAAGAGACAACCCAAGCACCATAGAAGATATTGGCATAACAGTCTGGCGAGTCTGTAGCCAAGAGTTTAACAGAGTGGCGACCGAAAAGAATTAGAATGTTATAGAAGAAATATCCGTTGCTTGCCTCCTAACCAGAACCCCCGTCGATTACGAACCGACTCAGGGCCATAGACGGAGGGGTTAACATTTGGCGACCCTGCCCCAGGATAAGAAGAAGAAGAAGAAGATATGGGGTCTAAAAACTGGCGACCCTTTACCAGGATAAGAAAAAGATTTTAGAAGAAGATTTTAACAAGAAGATTATTTTAAGAAGAAGATTTAAGAAGAGGCCACTCTTGGCCAAGATAGAAATTACCCTGCATCAGGATAAAACCAGTTGACCGGCGTGTCACGACTTTTGTTCGTAACATCCACCCTTGAACCGGTGTGTCACGACTCCAAGTTCTCCACGCCTAGTTTTCATCCAAGAAGAAGCAACCAGCAAGACGTCTTCAGGACGTCTCTGAGGATTTCCCCATAGAACATTTTGTTAAGTACAGAGTTTGTCTTTTTAAGTAATTGTAAACATTTGAAAAGTCAGTATTATAACAGTTAATATTTAGTATTAAGTCAGAATTTACAAGAAACACAGTGAACATTGCAGACACCAGTGATACACTTTTTTTTAGTGAAACAGTAATTGTAACAGAGAGTTAATTTCAAGAGAGTTAATTTCAAGAGAGTTAATTTCAAGAGAGTTAATTTCAAAGAGAGTTAATTTCAAAGAGAGTTAATTTCAAAGAGAGTTAATTTCAAAGAGAGTTAATTTCAAAGAGAGTTAATTTCAAAGGAGTTAATTTCAAAGAGAGTTAATTTCAAAGAGAGTTAATTTCAAAGAGTTAATTTCAAGAGAGTTAATTTCAAGAGTTATTTCACTGTATATTCAGTATAGAATAATTTTATTTTATGTACCTTCCCGTACATTCGAGTGAAATGTTGTTTACATTTATATTTTTGTTTGCAAATTTTTTTTCAATTACTGAATTGAATTGACTTGCAAATTAAGAAAGAGAGAGTTTATAGAGTTTATAGATTTAGAGAGATACTTGAAGTAATTTTGAAGTCAATTTTTGAAGTCATTTTTGAAGTCATTTTTTGAAGTCATTTTTTGAAGTCAGTTTCTGAAGTCAGTTTCTGAAGTCAGTTCTGAAGTCAGTTTCTGAAGTCAGTTTTGAAGTCAGTTTTGAAGTCAGAAGGTTGCACCAAGAGGGTCAACCAAAACAGAGGTTAATCGTCTCAACTGAATAGAGATCAAGTGCAGTCATTTTCCATTTTCAGTTAATTTCAAGTTAGTTTCAGAATACTTGATAAGAGGTCAAGTCAGAAGGTTGCGCCAAGACGGCCGCCCAGAGATTTATAGAAATACTTGATAGAGTTCAAGTCAGAGAGTTTTATTTGAAGTCAGAGAGTTTATTGAAGTCAGAGAGTTTTATTTCAGAGAGTTTTATTTGAAGTCAGAGAGTTTTATTTGAAGTCAGAGAGATTTATTCCAAGTCAGAGAGATTTATTCCAAGTCAGAGAGATTTATTCCAAGTCAGAGAGATTTATTCCAAGTCAGAGAGATTATTCCAAGTCAGAGAGATTTATTCCAAGTCAGAGAGATTATTCCAAGTCAGAGAGATTATTCCAAGTCATTTTTATTTCGAGTCCCAAGTCAGTTTTCAATGCAGTCAATTGAATTCAACCTTTTTGTTGTTCAAGAGAATTTAATTCAACCTTATTTTTTGTTGTAAAAGAGAATTAAATTCAACCTGAATTGACCCGTTTGTGTCCTTAGTTTAACTTTTTTTTGTTTGTGAGAAGGAAATTGACCGATTTGTCTTTTCTTTTTCATGCATTGTTATGTATATAAATATATAGTCATGTAATTATTATTTGTAACAAAACCGTTTTTACAATTGTTTGTAATGACTTTGATAATCATTGTAATGTATACGTGATAATAATAGTTGTGTAATAATTAATTAATCGATCTTGTCCCAATGACTCCTTTTAAATTACTATGCTGAGGAACATGCCGTCCCTCCGTTTTGTTTCAACTTTGTTTAATTTTTGTTTAAGTAGTGTGACAAGCAATCTTTAAAAAAAAAAAAAGAGCAAAGTGCTCACGAAAGACTTATTGTCAATTTCAAACTTATACCCCCGCTTAGTCACTCAATTCCCCGAGTGTAGTACTCCAAACTTTTTATTTTATTTTATTTAACACCCCAACCCCAGTTGAACCGTGTCAACCAGAGAAATGGTTCAACCATGGTTAATTCCTCTTTAGTACTATGGAACATTATCTCCGTTTATGTTAAGTTGTGTTTTTTATTTTTAAGAATATTATATGCTTAGTTTATTATAGTTTATCATTGATTTCTATTTTCAAACTTTATATTTTTTATATTTTTTTTAATTCGATTAATACTGAGTAATTGTCGTAGTCGAATTTAATTCCATCTTCAAAATTCAATTTTAAAAACCGTGAGATTTACTTTCATTAATTGTGAGTTCCTCTAAGTTCGTTTTTTTTAATTACCTTAGAAGTGTAACTGATTATGTAAAATCTAAATCCTAATTGAATTTTATTACTTTTGACACATTCGAATTAATTTACGTTCCGTCCCTTCAAGTCACTTTTGCATTAAAACTCGTATGCAAACATCATCATTATAATACATCATAATTATTGCTTACTATATATAAATTCTCGCTCATGCATTTATACAGTTAATTTAACAATCCTCTCAGCTAATCTGTGTCTCGAAATTATAAAATACACACTTTTTACCCAATAAACATAAATACACATTTGACCACAGGTCTATACATCATCCACTACGTAATTCGATTTGTACCTACAACAGTCAATAAAAATGTATGCACACTATATATACTATATATAAACAAACCTTATTCTAAAATCATTGGATATCACAAACTATTTCATAGCGTGTAAGTGCTAACTCTGCTATTTATATAGTCCTAAGCATTTTTGCTTACTATATATAAATTTTTGCTCAGGCATTTATTCGGTTAATTTAAAAATACACCGAAATACACCCAAATACACACTTGACCACAGGTCTATACATCATCCATTACATAATTCGATTTTTTACCTACAATAGTCAATAAAATTAGTTACGAATTGTACTATCATGGTAACCTTGAAAATCCATGAACTTTAAAATTTATATTTTTCCCTTTTACCTATTCATTATGAATGTAATTTTCGCCACAGAAAAAAAATAAAATTTGGTAAAAAATTTAACCATATCATTGTTTGTCTAACTTAAATGTTTGTCTAAATTAACGTATTAATCCTTTATTCTGTTTGTATAAAAGTAAAGTTTTAATGTTTGAATTTTTATATTTTATCATAGCCCTCTAAGCGAGTGTTATGTTAAAAATTTGATTACTCTGCATTGTACTCAACTACCCGAACTCGTTCTGTATAAAATTTGTATTGTAAAAAATGTCGTCATCTAACTTGAATTACTTACGATGTTATTTTCTCAATTGTATTATATTGTATTAATTGTATTATATTATTGTATTAATACCATTTTGGAGGGGGAAATACTGTAAAAAGTGAACAATGAACAATTCCTACACCATCATTATATGGATTCATTGTCTTCATGCAGTACTTATGTTCTTATAGTTTTATGTTGAATGTTCATTTTTACATAAGAAACCAAAATCGCTTAAGCGAGTTTTTGGATAGAATTCCGATTTATACTTCTTTATTCATTACTGTATTTCTCTAATTCATCTTTTCTAATAATGACTTATACACTATGACGTCACAAAATAACTTTGTTCTCTTTACGTTTCCCATACTTTGTAGACTGAATCACGTTCTTAGTATTTGGACATCTTCCGTATTCAATGTATGGTAAATTCTTTAGTAATAATGTTGTGGTGTTATGTAGTATAAATATCATTATTCAACCATACTCATTATTCAACCATACTCATTCTTACATTCATGTTCTTTCTTGACCGCTATCCTTTATTAATTTTATTACTTATTCATTCATCTACCTATTGTCTACTTATGCCCTATCAACTTATCAGTCTATGTTTACTCGTGTCTATATTACGCACAAACCTATTGTGTGACGAATGATATGTGTACACTACTGTCTGCAGTCGTACATGTCTATTGACGATCATGATTACGTACATGTATTCTTTTTACGTTTATTTTCTTTTATTATTTCACCTCTCGCAAGTTGTTTATTATTGCTGAGACGAAGGTTCGAATTCCGATTACGTCGTCAAAAGCGAGCCTCTGAATTCGAATTCTTCTCTCTTGCATCTGCTACCAATTTATAACGTTAAGATGTGATGTTATATTATTATAATATACCATATTGTTCCCTGCCAGGCTACTGGTTATTATCTACTTAGGCACATAGTTATCCACGTTCTCATTACCTGTACTTACTACTTCTACCTAATTGTCATTCAAATTCCGTTACTTATGTGTTACATTATCATTAATGTCCGTGTACTTTCAAATGAAAAGTACACCGTATTGTTTCTCCGCTTTCCTCATCGCTGGCTAATTAGACTTTCAAACTATAATAACCAACCATTCTTCTAATAATATTTGACATAATTTGGCGTAATTATTGTTAACTATAAATATATAACATTGTTGTTAATCCCCTGTAAATTATAGAACAACGGAGAACTCTCCATTATTTAAATTGTATACCTATTCAGATTACTTCAGTATTAAATATGTCAATTAACAAATTGCCAAAATTGTAATTAACTGTAATACTTTAATTTATAAACGTAATGTACTTTAATGAAACTGTAATTAATAATAACTTGTAATGTACTTCATTGAAACTGTAATTAAATGTAATTATTTAATTTATAATGTAAGAATGTACTTTAATAGAACTGTAATGAACAATCATAAGCGAATGTGAAGTAATCCATAATTGTAATCGTAATTGTAATGAACCAAAATTAATACGTACTCAGTCGTGTACTTAATTTGTACTTATGTGTACTATTACGAAATGATATCGCCTTCATAAATGTAGACTCGGCGAAAAATACAAATAGTTTTTATTTTAATTTTTTTTATTATTTTTAGTTGAAATCTTTCAAAACATCTGATGTGTTTAAAAAGGGGGGAAATTTAACCTTCAACTGTCCTCCCCCAAAACATTTAAGTTTATATTATACATGTACTTGTAAAATTAAAGCACTTCTTCATTGCACTTCTTCATTAGACTTCTTGATTAAGTCACTTCAGATTAGCACTTCATTAGGACTCCCTTGTTAGCAGCCTCGCTGCGGGGGGGGCAGAGGCCCCTTGCCTTCTTAATATTTTTAGATTCCGGCCTGAGCCATGGTCGAAAGAGGTCGAACCTCTACCCCTGTAAATTCAGAGCAGTACCTGTATTTTTAAGAAGTAAATTACCGTAAGAGAAACTTTTTATTTTTCCCTTCGAGCCGTGCTCTCTTCAGAACTTAGTCAGAAAAGTCGATAATTTTAGTATCAGAGAAAGTATCAGAGTATTATAAAAAGAAGAATTAAAAATTGGCGACCCTTTGCCCAAATTAAGAGACAACCCAAGCACCATAGAAGATATTGGCATAACAGTCTGGCGAGTCTGTAGCCAAGAGTTTAACAGAGTGGCGACCGAAAAGAATTAGAATGTTATAGAAGAAATATCCGTTGCTTGCCTCCTAACCAGAACCCCCGTCGATTACGAACCGACTCAGGGCCATAGACGGAGGGGTTAACATTTGGCGACCCTGCCCCAGGATAAGAAGAAGAAGAAGAAGATATGGGGTCTAACAAACTGGCGACCCTTTACCAGGATAAGAAAAAGATTTTTAGAAGAAGATTTTAACAAGAAGATTATTTTAAGAAGAAGATTTTAAGAAGAGGCCACTCTTTGGCCAAGATAGAAATTACCCTGCATCAGGATAAAACCAGTTGACCGGCGTGTCACGACTTCTTGTTCGTAACATCCACCCTTGAACCGGTGTGTCACGACTCCAAGTTCTCCACGCCTAGTTTTCATCCAAGAAGAAGCAACCAGCAAGACGTCTTCAGGACACGTCTCTGAGGATTTCCCCATAGAACATTTTGTTAAGTACAGAGTTTGTCTTTTTAAGTAATTTGTAAACATTTGAAAAGTCAGTATTATAACAGTTAATATTTAGTATTAAGTCAGAATTTACAAGAAACACAGTGAACATTGCAGACACCAGTGATACACTTTTTTTTAGTGAAACAGTAATTGTAACAGAGAGTTAATTTCAAGAGAGTTAATTTCAAGAGAGTTAATTTCAAGAGAGTTAATTTCAAAGAGAGTTAATTTCAAAGAGAGTTAATTTCAAAGAGAGTTAATTTCAAAGAGAGTTAATTTCAAAGAGAGTTAATTTCAAAGAGAGTTAATTTCAAAGAGAGTTAATTTCAAAGAGAGTTAATTTCAAAGAGAGTTAATTTCAAAGAGAGTTAATTTCAAGAGAGTTAATTTCAAGAGAGTTATTTTCACTGTTATATTCAGTATAGAATAATTTTATTTTATGTACCTTCCCGTACATTCGAGTGAAATGTTGTTTACATTTTATATTTTTGTTTGCAAATTTTTTTTCAATTACTGAATTGAATTGACTTGCAAATTAAGAAAGAGAGAGTTTATAGAGTTTATAGATTTAGAGAGATACTTGAAGTAATTTTGAAGTCAATTTTTTGAAGTCATTTTTTGAAGTCATTTTTTGAAGTCATTTTTTGAAGTCAGTTTCTGAAGTCAGTTTCTGAAGTCAGTTTCTGAAGTCAGTTTCTGAAGTCAGTTTTTGAAGTCAGTTTTTGAAGTCAGAAGGTTGCACCAAGAGGGTCAACCAAAACAGAGGTTAATCGTCTCAACTTGAATAGAGATCAAGTGCAGTCATTTTCCATTTTCAGTTAATTTCAAGTTAGTTTCAGAATACTTGATAAGAGGTCAAGTCAGAAGGTTGCGCCAAGACGGCCGCCCCAGAGATTTATAGAAATACTTGATAGAGTTCAAGTCAGAGAGTTTTATTTGAAGTCAGAGAGTTTTATTTGAAGTCAGAGAGTTTTATTTGAAGTCAGAGAGTTTTATTTGAAGTCAGAGAGTTTTATTTGAAGTCAGAGAGATTTATTCCAAGTCAGAGAGATTTATTCCAAGTCAGAGAGATTTATTCCAAGTCAGAGAGATTTATTCCAAGTCAGAGAGATTTATTCCAAGTCAGAGAGATTTATTCCAAGTCAGAGAGATTTATTCCAAGTCAGAGAGATTTATTCCAAGTCATTTTTATTTCGAGTCCCAAGTCAGTTTTCAATGCAGTCAATTGAATTCAACCTTTTTTGTTGTTCAAGAGAATTTAATTCAACCTTATTTTTTGTTGTAAAAGAGAATTAAATTCAACCTGAATTGACCCGTTTGTGTCCTTAGTTTAACTTTTTTTTGTTTGTGAGAAGGAAATTGACCGATTTGTCTTTTCTTTTTCATGCATTGTTACGTATAAATATATAGTCATGTAATTTATTATTTGTAACAAAACCGTTTTTACAATTGTTTGTAATGACTTTGATAATCATTGTAATGTATACGTGATAATAATAGTTGTGTAATAATTAATTAATCGATCTTGTCCCAATGACTCCTTTTAAATTACTATGCTGAGGAACATGCCGTCCCTCCGTTTTGTTTCAACTTTGTTTAATTTTTGTTTTAAGTAGTGTGACAAGCAATCTTTAAAAAAAAAAAAAAGAGCAAAGTGCTCACGAAAGACTTATTGTCAATTTCAAACTTATACCCCCGCTTAGTCACTCAATTCCCCCGAGTGTAGTACTCCAAACTTTTTATTTTATTTTATTTTAACACCCCAACCCCAGTTGAACCGTGTCAACCAGAGAAATGGTTCAACCATGGTTAATTCCTCTTTAGTACTATGGAACATTATCTCCGTTTATGTTAAGTTGTGTTTTTTATTTTTAAGAATATTATATGCTTAGTTTATTATAGTTTATCATTGATTTCTATTTTCAAACTTTATATTTTTTATATTTTTTTTAATTCGATTAATACTGAGTAATTGTCGTAGTCGAATTTAATTCCATCTTCAAAATTCAATTTTAAAAACCGTGAGATTTACTTTCATTAATTGTGAGTTCCTCTAAGTTCGTTTTTTTTAATTACCTTAGAAGTGTAACTGATTATGTAAAATCTAAATCCTAATTGAATTTTATTACTTTTGACACATTCGAATTAATTTACGTTCCGTCCCTTCAAGTCACTTTTGCATTAAAACTCGTATGCAAACATCATCATTATAATACATCATAATTATTGCTTACTATATATAAATTCTCGCTCATGCATTTATACAGTTAATTTAACAATCCTCTCAGCTAATCTGTGTCTCGAAATTATAAAATACACACTTTTTACCCAATAAACATAAATACACATTTGACCACAGGTCTATACATCATCCACTACGTAATTCGATTTGTACCTACAACAGTCAATAAAAATGTATGCACACTATATATACTATATAAACAAACCTTATTCTAAAATCATTGGATATCACAAACTATTTCATAGCGTGTAAGTGCTAACTCTGCTATTTATATAGTCCTAAGCATTTTTGCTTACTATATATAAATTTTTGCTCAGGCATTTATTCGGTTAATTTAAAAATCCTCTCAGCTAATCTAATCTGTCCTTCGAAATTGTAAGATACACACTTTGCACCTAATACACCCAAATACACACTTGACCACAGGTCTATACATCATCCATTACATAATTCGATTTTTTACCTACAATAGTCAATAAAATTAGTTACGAATTGTACTATCATGGTAACCTTGAAAATCCATGAACTTTAAAATTTATATTTTTCCCTTTTACCTATTCATTATGAATGTAATTTTCGCCACAGAAAAAAATAAAATTTGGTAAAAAATTTTAACCATATCATTGTTTGTCTAACTTAAATGTTTGTCTAAATTAACGTATTAATCCTTTATTCTGTTTGTATAAAAGTAAAGTTTTAATGTTTGAATTTTTATATTTTATCATAGCCCTCTAAGCGAGTGTTATGTTAAAAATTTGATTACTCTGCATTGTACTCAACTACCCGAACTCGTTCTGTATAAAATTTGTATTGTAAAAAATGTCGTCATCTAACTTGAATTACTTACGATGTTATTTTCTCAATTGTATTATATTGTATTAATTGTATTATATTATTGTATTAATACCATTTTGGAGGGGGAAATACTGTAAAAAGTGAACAATGAACAATTCCTACACCATCATTATATGGATTCATTGTCTTCATGCAGTACTTATGTTCTTATAGTTTTATGTTGAATGTTCATTTTTACATAAGAAACCAAAATCGCTTAAGCGAGTTTTGGATAGAATTCCGATTTATACTTCTTATTCATTACTGTATTTCTCTATTCATCTTTTCTAATAATGACTTATACACTATGACGTCACAAAATAACTTTGTTCTCTTTACGTTTCCCATACTTTGTAGACTGAATCACGTTCTTAGTATTTGGACATCTTCCGTATTCAATGTATGTAAATTCTTTAGTAATGTTGTGGTGTTATGTAGTATAAATATCATTATTCAACCATACTCATTATTCAACCATACTCATTCTTACATTCATGTTCTTTCTTGACCGCTATCCTTTATTATTTATTACTTATTCATTCATCTACCTATTGTCTACTTATGCCCTATCAACTTATCAGTCTATGTTTACTCGTGTCTATATTACGAACACAACCTATTGTGTGACGAATGATATGTGTAACACTACTGTCTGCAGTCGTACATGTCTATTGACGATCATGATTACGTACATGTATTCTTTTACGTTTTATTTTCTTTTTATTATCACCTCTCGCAAGTTGTTTATTATTGCTGAGACGAAGTTCGAATTCCGATTACGTCGTCAAACGAGCCTCTGAATTCGAATTCTTCTCTCTTGCATCTGCTACCAATTTTATAACGTTAAGATGTGATGTTATATTATTATAATATACCTATTGTTCCCTGCCAGGCTACTGGTTATTATCTACTTAGGACTAGTTATCCACGTTCTCATTACCTGTACTTACTACTTCTACCTAATTGTCATTCAAATTCCGTTACTTATGTGTTACATTATCATTACTGTCCGTGTACTTTCAAATGAAAAGTACACCCGTATTGTTTCTCCGCTTTCCTCATCGCTGGCTAATTAGACTTTCAAACTATAATAACCAACCATTCTTCTAATAATATTTGACATAATTGGCGTAATTATTGTTCAACTATAATATATAACATTGTTGTTATCCCTGTAAATTATAGACAGCGAGAACTCTCCATTATTTAAATTGTATTACCTATTCAGATTACTTCAGTATTAAATATGTCAATTAACAAATTGCCAAATTGTAATTAACTGTAATACTTTAATTTAATATACGTAATGTACTTTAATGAAACTGTAATTAATAATACTGTAATGTACTTCATTGAAACTGTAATTAAATGTAATTATTTAATTTATAATGTAAGAATGTACTTTAATAGAACTGTAATGAACATCAATAAGCGAATGTGAAGTATCCATAATTGTATCGTAATTGTAATGACCAAAATTATACGTACTCAGTCGTGTACTTAATTTGTACTTATGTGTACTATTACGAATGATATCGCCTTCATAATTAGACTCGGCGAAAAATACAAATTATTTTTATTTTAATTTTTTTATTATTTTTAGTTGAAATCTTCAAAACTCTGATCATGTGTTTAAAAAGGGGAATTTAACCTTCAACTGTCCTCCCCCAAAACATTTAAGTTTATATTATACTGTACTTGTAAAATTAAAGCGCTTCTTCTTCATTGCACTTCTTCATTAGACTTCTTGATTAAGTCACTTCAGATTAGCACTTCATTAGGACTCCCTTGTTAGCAGCCTCGCTGCGGGGAGGGGGCAGAGGCCCCTTGCCTTCTTAATTTTTTTAGATTCCGGCCTGAGCCCATGGTCGAAAGAGGTCGAACCTCTACCCCTGTAAATTCAGAGCAGTACCTGTATATTTTTAAGAAGTAATTACCGTAAGAGAAACTTTTTTATTTTTCCCTTCGAGCCGTGCTCTCTTCAGAACTTAGTCAGAAAGTCGATAATTTTAGTATCAGAGAAAGTATCAGAGTATTATAAAAAGAAGAATTAAAAATTGGGCGACCCTTTGCCAATTAAGAGACACCCAAGCACCATAGAAGATATTGGCATAACAGTCTGGGCGAGTCTGTAGCCAAGAGTTTAACAGAGTGGCGACCGAAAAGATTAGAATGTTATAAATAAATATCCGTTGCTTGCCTCCTAACCAGACCCCCGTCGATTACGAACCGAACTCAGGGCCATAGACTGAGGGGTTCATTTGCGCCCTGCCCCAGGATAAGAGAAGAAGAAGAAGATATGGGGTCTAACAAACTGGCGACCCTTTACCAGGATAAGAAAAATATTTTTGAAGAAGATTTTACAGAAGATTATTTTAAAGAAGATTTTAAGAAGAGCCACTCTTTGGCAAGATAGAAATTACCCTGCATCAGGATAAAACCAGTTGACCGGCGTGTCACGACTTCTTGTTCGTACATCCACCCTTGACCGGTGTGTCACGACTCCAAGTTCTCCACGCCTAGTTTTCATCCAAGAAGAAGCAACCAGCAAGACGTCTTCAGGACACGTCTCTGAGGATTTCCCATAGAACATTTTGTAAGTACAGAGTTTGTCTTTTAAGTAATTTGTAAACATTTGAAAAGTCAGTATTATAACAGTTAATATTTGTATTAAGTCAGAATTTACAAGAAACACAGTGAACATTGCAGACACCAGTGATACACTTTTTTTAGTGAAACAGTACTTGTAACAGAGTTAATTTCAGAGAGTTAATTTCAAGAGAGTTAATTTCAAGAGAGTTAATTTCAAAGAGAGTTAATTTCAAAGAGAGTTAATTTCAAAGAGAGTTAATTTCAAAGAGAGTTAATTTCAAAGAGAGTTAATTTCAAAGAGAGTTAATTTCAAAGAGAGTTAATTTCAAAGAGAGTTAATTTCAAAGAGAGTTAATTCAAAGAGAGTTAATTTCAAGAGAGTTAATTTCAAGAGAGTTATTTTCACTGTTATATTCAGTATAGAATAATTTTATTTTATGTACCTTCCGTACATTCGAGTGAAATGTTGTTTACATTTTATATTTTTGTTTGCAAATTTTTTTTCAATTACTGAATTGAATTGACTTGCAAATTAAGAAAGAGAGAGTTTATAGAGTTTATAGATTTAGAGAGATACTTGAAGTAATTTTGAAGTCAATTTTTTGAAGTCATTTTTTGAAGTCATTTTTGAAGTCATTTTTTGAAGTCAGTTTCTGAACAGTTTCTGAAGTCAGTTTCTGAAGTCAGTTTCTGAAGTCAGTTTTTGAAGTCAGTTTTTGAAGTCAGAAGGTTGCACCAAGAGGGTCAACCAAAACAGAGGTTAATCGTCTCAACTTGAATAGAGATCAAGTGCAGTCATTTTCCATTTTCAGTTAATTTCAAGTTTGTTCAGAATACTTGATAAGAGGTCAGTCAGAAGGTTGCGCCAAGACGGCCGCCCCAGAGATTTATAGAAATACTTGATAGAGTTCAAGTCAGAGAGTTTTATTTGAAGTCAGAGAGTTTTATTGAAGTCAGAGAGTTTTATTTGAAGTCAGAGAGTTTTATTTGAAGTCAGAGAGTTTTATTTGAAGTCAGAGAGATTTATTCCAAGTCAGAGAGATTATTCCAAGTCAGAGAGATTTATTCCAAGTCAGAGAGATTTATTCCAAGTCAGAGAGATTTATTCCAAGTCAGAGAGATTTATTCCATCAGAGAGATTTATTCCAAGTCATTTTTATTTCGAGTCCCAAGTCAGTTTTCAATGCAGTCAATTGAATTCAACCTTTTTGTTGTTCAAGAGAATTAATTCAACCTTATTTTTTGTTGTAAAAGAGAATTAAATTCAACCTGAATTGACCCGTTGTGTCCTTAGTTTAACTTTTTTTTGTTTGTGAGAAGGAAATTGACCGATTTGTCTTTTCTTTTTCATGCATTGTTACGTATATAAATATATAGTCATGTAATTTATTATTTGTAACAAAACCGTTTTTTACAATTGTTTGTAATGACTTTGATAATCATTGTAATGTATACGTGATAATAATAGTTGTGTAATAATTAATTAATCGATCTTGTCCCAATGACTCCTTTTAAATTACTATGCTGAGGAACATGCCGTCCCTCCGTTTTGTTTCAACTTTGTTTAATTTTTGTTTTAAGTAGTGTGACAAGCAATCTTTAAAAAAAAAAAAAGCAAAGTGCTCACGAAAGACTATTGTCAATTTCAAACTTATACCCCCGCTTAGTCACTCAATTCCCCCGAGTGTAGTACTCCAAACTTTTTATTTTATTTTATTTTAACACCCCAACCCCAGTTGAACCGTGTCAACCAGAGAAATGGTTCAACCATGGTTAATTCCTCTTTAGTACTATGGAACATTATCTCCGTTTATGTTAAGTTGTGTTTTTTATTTTAAGAATATTATATGCTTAGTTTATTATAGTTTATCATTGATTTCTATTTTCAAACTTTATATTTTTTATATTTTTTTTAATTCGATTAATACTGAGTAATTGTCGTAGTCGAATTTAATTCCATCTTCAAAATTCAATTTAAAAACCGTGAGATTACTTTCATTAATTGTGAGTTCCTCTAAGTTCGTTTTTTTTAATTACCTTAGAAGTGTAACTGATTATGTAAAATCTAAATCCTAATTGAATTTATTACTTTTGACACATTCGAATTAATTTACGTTCCGTCCCTTCAAGTCACTTTTGCATTAAAACTCGTATGCAAACATCATCATTATAATACATCATAATTATTGCTTACTATATATAAATTCTCGCTCATGCATTTATACAGTTAATTTAACAATCCTCTCAGCTAATCTGTGTCTCGAAATTATAAAATACACACTTTTTACCCAATAAACATAAATACACATTTGACCACAGGTCTATACATCATCCACTACATAATTCGATTTGTACCTACAACAGTCAATAAAATGTATGCACACTATATATACTATATATAACAAACCTTATTCTAAAATCATTGGATATCACAAACTATTTCATAGCGTGTAAGTGCTAACTCTGCTATTTATATAGTCCTAAGCATTTTTGCTTACTATATATAAATTTTTGCTCAGGCATTTATTCGGTTAATTTAAAAATCCTCTCAGCTAATCTAATCTGTCCTTCGAAATTGTAAGATACACACTTTGCACCTAATACACCCAAATCACACTTGACCACAGGTCTATACATCATCCATTACATAATTCGATTTTTTACCTACAATAGTCAATAAAATTAGTTACGAATTGTACTATCATGGTAACCTTGAAAATCCATGAACTTTAAAATTTATATTTTTCCCTTTTACCTATTCATTATGAATGTAATTTCGCCACAGAAAAAAATAAAATTTGGTAAAAATTTTTAACCATATCATTGTTTGTCTAACTTAAATGTTTGTCTAAATTAACGTATTAATCCTTTATTCTGTTTGTATAAAAGTAAAGTTTTAATGTTTGAATTTTTATATTTTATCATAGCCCTCTAAGCGAGTGTTATGTTAAAAATTTGATTACTCTGCATTGTACTCAACTACCCGAACTCGTTCTGTATAAAATTTGTATTGTAAAAAATGTCGTCATCTAACTTCAATTACTTACGATGTTATTTTCTCAATTGTATTATATTGTATTAATTGTATTATATTATTGTATTAATACCATTTGGAGGGGGAAATACTGTAAAAAGTGAACAATGAACAATTCCTACACCATCATTATATGGATCATTGTCTTCATGCAGTACTTATGTTCTTATAGTTTTATGTTGAATGTTCATTTTTACATAAGAAACCAAAATCGCTTAAGCGAGTTTTTGGATAGAATTCCGATTTTACTTCTTTATTCATTACTGTATTTCTCTAATTCATCTTTTCTAATAATGACTTATACACTATGACGTCACAAAATAACTTTGTTCTCTTTACGTTTCCCATACTTTGTACACTGAATCACGTTCTTAGTATTTGGACATCTTCCGTATTCAATGTATGGTAAATTCTTTAGTAATAATGTTGTGGTGTTATGTAGTATAAATATCATTATTCAATCATACTCATTATTCAACCATACTCATTCTTACATTCATGTTCTTTCTTGACCGCTGTCCTTTATTAATTTTATTACTTATTCATTCATCTACCTATTGTCTACTTATGCCCTATCAACTTATCAGTCTATGTTTACTCGTGTCTATATTACGCACACAACCTATTGTGTGACGAATGATATGTGTACACTACTGTCTGCAGTCGTACATGTCTATTGACGATCATGATTACGTACATGTATTCTTTTTACGTTTTATTTTCTTTTATTATTTCACCTCTCGCAAGTTGTTTATTATTGCTGAGACGAAGGTTCGAATTCCGATTACGTCGTCAAAAGCGAGCCTCTGAATTCGAATTCTTCTCTCTTGCATCTGCTACCAATTTATAACGTTAAGATGTGATGTTATATTATTATAATATACCATATTGTTCCCTGCCAGGCTACTGGTTATTATCTACTTAGGCACATAGTTATCCACGTTCTCATTACCTGTACTTACTACTTCTACCTAATTGTCATTCAAATTCCGTTACTTATGTGTTACGTTATCATTAATGTCCGTGTACTTTCAAATGAAAAGTACACCGTATTGTTTCTCCGCTTTCCTCATCGCTGGCTAATTAGACTTTCAAACTATAATAACCAACCATTCTTCTAATAATATTTGACATAATTTGGCGTAATTATTGTTAACTATAAATATATAACATTGTTGTTAATCCCCTGTAAATTATAGAACAACGGAGAACTCTCCATTATTTAAATTGTATTACCTATTCAGATTACTTCAGTATTAAATATGTCAATTAACAAATTGCCAAAATTGTAATTAACTGTAATACTTTAATTTAATATAACGTAATGTACTTTAATGAAACTGTAATTAATAATAACTTGTAATGTACTTCATTGAAACTGTAATTAAATGTAATTATTTAATTTATAATGTAAGAATGTACTTTAATAGAACTGTAATGAACAATCATAAGCGAATGTGAAGTAATCCATAATTGTAATCGTAATTGTAATGAACCAAAATTAATACGTACTCAGTCGTGTACTTAATTTGTACTTATGTGTACTATTACGAAATGATATCGCCTTCATAAATGTAGACTCGGCGAAAAATACAAATTAGTTTTTATTTTTATTTTTTTTTATTATTTTTAGTTGAAATCTTTCAAAACATCTGATCATGTGTTTAAAAAGGGGGGAAATTTAACCTTCAACTGTCCTCCCCCAAAACATTTAAGTTTATATACATGTACTTGTAAAATTAAAGCACTTCTTCATTGCACTTCTTCATTAGACTTCTTGATTAAGTCACTTCAGATTAGCACTTCATTAGGACTCCCTTGTTAGCAGCCTCGCTGCGGGGAGGGGGCAGAGGCCCCTTGCCTTCTTAATATTTTAGATTCCGGCCTGAGCCATGGTCGAAAGAGGTCGAACCTCTACCCCTGTAAATTCAGAGCAGTACCTGTATATTTTTAAGAAGTAAATTACCGTAAGAGAAACTTTTTATTTTTCCCTTCGAGCCGTGCTCTCTTCAGAACTTAGTCAGAAAGTCGATAATTTTAGTATCAGAGAAAGTATCAGAGTATTATAAAAAGAAGAATTAAAAATTGGCGACCCTTTGCCCAAATTAAGAGACAACCCAAGCACCATAGAAGATATTGGCATAACAGTCTGGCGAGTCTGTAGCCAAGAGTTTAACAGAGTGGCGACCGAAAAGAATTAGAATGTTATAGAAAAATATCCGTTGCTTGCCTCCTAACCAGAACCCCGTCGATTCCGAACCGACTCAGGGCCATAGACGGAGGGGTTAACATTTGGCGACCCTGCCCCAGGATAAGAAGAAGAAGAAGAAGATATGGGGTCTAACAAACTGGCGACCTTTACCAGGATAAGAAAAAGATTTTTAGAAGAAGATTTTAACAAGAAGATTATTTTAAGAAGAAGATTTTAAGAAGAGGCCACTCTTTGGCCAAGATAGAAATTACCCTGCATCAGGATAAAACCAGTTGACCGGCGTGTCACGACTTCTTGTTCGTAACATCCACCCTTGAACCGGTGTGTCACGACTCCAGTTCTCCACGCCTAGTTTTCATCCAAGAAGAAGCAACCAGCAAGACGTCTTCAGGACACGTCTCTGAGGATTTCCCCATAGAACATTTTGTTAAGTACAGAGTTTGTCTTTTTAAGTAATTTGTAAACATTTGAAAAGTCAGTATTATAACAGTTAATATTTAGTATTAAGTCAGAATTTACAAGAAACACAGTGAACATTGCAGACACCAGTGATACACTTTTTTTTAGTGAAA
Source organism: Bathynomus jamesi (assembly GCA_023014485.1). Classification (NCBI taxonomy): domain Eukaryota; kingdom Metazoa; phylum Arthropoda; class Malacostraca; order Isopoda; family Cirolanidae; genus Bathynomus; species Bathynomus jamesi. The sequence continues at coordinate 831,436 of JAJOZX010000136.1, read as the reverse complement.
CAGTAATTGTAACAGAGAGTTAATTTCAAGAGAGTTAATTTCAAGAGAGTTAATTTCAAGAGAGTTAATTTCAAGAGAGTTAATTTCAAAGAGAGTTAATTTCAAAGAGAGTTAATTTCAAAGAGAGTTAATTTCAAAGAGAGTTAATTTCAAAGAGAGTTAATTTCAAAGAGAGTTAATTTCAAAGAGAGTTAATTTCAAGAGAGTTAATTTCAAAGAGAGTTAATTTCAGAGAGTTAATTTCAAGAGAGTTTTTTCACTGTTATATTCAGTATAGAATAATTTTATTTTATGTACCTTCCAGTACATTCGAGTGAAATGTTGTTTACATTTTATATTTTTGTTTGCAAATTTTTTTTCAATTACTGAATTGAATTGACTTGCAAATTAAGAAAGAGAGAGTTTATAGAGTTTATAGATTTAGAGAGATACTTGAAGTAATTTGAAGTCAATTTTTGAAGTCATTTTTTGAAGTCATTTTTTGAAGTCATTTTTTGAAGTCAGTTTCTGAAGACAGTTTCTGAAGTCAGTTTCTGAAGTCAGTTTCTGAAGTCAGTTTTTGAAGTCAGTTTTTGAAGTCAGAAGGTTGCACCAAGAGGGTCAACCAAAACAGAGGTTAATCGTCTCAACTTGAATAGAGATCAAGTGCAGTCATTTTCATTTTCAGTTAATTTCAAGTTAGTTTTCAGAATACTTGATAAGAGGTCAAGTCAGAAGGTTGCGCCAAGACGGCCGCCCCAGAGATTTATAGAAATACTTGATAGAGTTCAAGTCAGAGAGTTTTATTTGAAGTCAGAGAGTTTTATTTGAAGTCAGAGAGTTTTATTTGAAGTCAGAGAGTTTTATTTGAAGTCAGAGAGATTTATTCCAAGTCAGAGAGATTTATTCCAAGTCAGAGAGATTTATTCCAAGTCAGAGAGATTTATTCCAAGTCAGAGAGATTTATTCCAAGTCAAGAGTTTATTCCAAGTCAGAGAGATTTATTCCAAGTCATTTTTATTTCGAGTCCCAAGTCAGTTTTCAATGCAGTCAATTGAATTCAACCTTTTTTGTTGTTCAAGAGAATTTAATTCAACCTTATTTTTTGTTGTAAAAGAGAATTAAATTCAACCTGAATTGACCCGTTTGTGTCCTTAGTTTAACTTTTTTTTGTTTGTGAGAAGGAAATTGACCGATTTGTCTTTTCTTTTTCATGCATTGTTACGTATATAAATATATAGTCATGTAATTTATTATTTGTAACAAAACCGTTTTTACAATTGTTTGTAATGACTTTGATAATCATTGTAATGTATACGTGATAATAATAGTTGTGTAATAATTAATTAATCGATCTTGTCCCAATGACTCCTTTTAAATTACTATGCTGAGGAACATGCCGTCCCTCCGTTTTGTTTCAACTTTGTTTAATTTTTGTTTTAAGTAGTGTGACAAGCAATCTTTAAAAAAAAAAAAAGAGCAAAGTGCTCACGAAAGACTTATTGTCAATTTCAAACTTATACCCCCGCTTAGTCACTCAATTCCCCCGAGTGTAGTACTCCAAACTTTTTATTTTATTTTATTTTAACACCCCAACCCCAGTTGAACCGTGTCAACCAGAGAAATGGTTCAACCATGGTTAATTCCTCTTTAGTACTATGGAACATTATCTCCGTTTATGTTAAGTTGTGTTTTTTATTTTTAAGAATATTATTGCTTATTATTATAGTTTATCATTGATTTCTATTTCAAACTTTATATTTTTTATATTTTTTTTAATTCGATTAATACTGAGTAATTGTCGTAGTCGAATTTAATTCCATCTTCAAAATTCAATTTTAAAAACCGTGAGATTTACTTTCATTAATTGTGAGTTCCTCTAAGTTCGTTTTTTTTTAATTACCTTAGAAGTGTAACTGATTATGTAAAATCTAAATCCTAATTGAATTTTATTACTTTTGACACATTCGAATTAATTTACGTTCCGTCCCTTCAAGTCACTTTTGCATTAAACTCGTATGCAAACATCATCATTATAATACATCATAATTATTGCTTACTATATATAAATTCTCGCTCATGCATTTATACAGTTAATTTAACAATCCTCTCAGCTAATCTGTGTCTCGAATTATAAAATACACACTTTTTACCAATAACATAAATACACATTTGACCACAGGTCTATACATCATCCACTACATAATTCGATTTGTACCTACAACAGTCAATAAAAATGTATGCACACTATATATACTATATATAACAAACCTTATTCTAAAATCATTGGATATCACAACTATTTCATAGCGTGTAAGTGCTAACTCTGCTATTTATATAGTCCTAAGCATTTTTGCTTACTATATATAAATTTTTGCTCAGGCATTTATTCGGTTAATTTAAAATCCTCTCAGCTAATCTAATCTGTCCTTCGAAATTGTAAGATACACACTTTGCACCTAATACACCCAAATACACACTTGACCACAGGTCTATACATCATCCATTACATAATTCGATTTTTACCTACAATAGTCAATAAAATTAGTTACGAATTGTACTATCATGGTAACCTTGAAAATCCATGAACTTTAAAATTTATATTTTTCCCTTTTACCTATTCATTATGAATGTAATTTTCGCCACAGAAAAAAAAAATTTGGTAAAAAATTTTAACCATATCATTGTTTGTCTAACTTAAATGTTTGTCTAAATTAACGTATTAATCCTTTTTCTGTTTGTATAAAAGTAAAGTTTTAATGTTTGAATTTTATATTTTATCATAGCCCTCTAAGCGAGTGTTATGTTAAAAATTTGATTACTCTGCATTGTACTCAACTACCCGAACTCGTTCTGTATAAAATTTGTATTGTAAAAATGTCGTCATCTAACTTCAATTACTTACGATGTTATTTTCTCAATTGTATTATATTGTATTAATTGTATTATTTATTGTATTAATACCATTTGGAGGGGAAATACTGTAAAAAGTGAACAATGAACAATTCCTACACCATCATTATATGGATTCATTGTCTTCATGCAGTACTTATGTTCTTATAGTTTTATGTTGAATGTTCATTTTTACATAAGAAACCAAAATCGCTTAAGCGAGTTTTTGGATAGAATTCCGATTTATACTTCTTTATTCATTACTGTATTTCTCTAATTCATCTTTTCTAATAATGACTTATACACTATGACGTCACAAAATAACTTTGTTCTCTTTACGTTTCCCATACTTTGTACACTGAATCACGTTCTTAGTATTTGGACATCTTCCGTATTCAATGTATGGTAAATTCTTTAGTAATAATGTTGTGGTGTTATGTAGTATAAATATCATTATTCACCATACTCATTATTCAACCATACTCATTCTTACATTCATGTTCTTTCTTGACCGCTGTCCTTTATTAATTTTATTACTTATTCATTCATCTACCTATTGTCTACTTATGCCCTATCAACTTATCATCTATGTTTACTCGTGTCTATATTACGCACACAACCTATTGTGTGACGAATGATATGTGTACACTACTGTCTGCAGTCGTACATGTCTATTGACGATCATGATTACGTACATGTATTCTTTTTACGTTTTATTTTCTTTTATTATTTCACCTCTCGCAAGTTGTTTATTATTGCTGAGACGAAGGTTCGAATTCCGATTACGTCGTCAAAAGCGAGCCTCTGAATTCGAATTCTTCTCTCTTGCATCTGCTACCAATTTATAACGTTAAGATGTGATGTTATATTATTATAATATACCATATTGTTCCCTGCCAGGCTACTGGTTATTATCTACTTAGGCACATAGTTATCCACGTTCTCATTACCTGTACTTACTACTTCTACCTAATTGTCATTCAAATTCCGTTACTTATGTGTTACGTTATCATTAATGTCCGTGTACTTTCAAATGAAAAGTACACCGTATTGTTTCTCCGCTTCCCTCATCGCTGGCTAATTAGACTTTCAAACTATAATAACCAACCATCTTCTAATAATATTTGACATAATTTGGCGTAATTATTGTTAACTATAAATATATAACATTTTTCTTAATCCCCTGTAAATTATAGAACCGGAGAACTCTCCATTATTTAAATTGTATTACCTATTCAGATTACTTCAGTATTAAATATGTCAATTAACAAATTGCCAAAATTGTAATTAACTGTAATACTTTAATTTAATATAACGTAATGTACTTTAATGAAACTGTAATTAATAATAACTTGTAATGTACTTCATTGAAACTGTAATTAAATGTAATTATTTAATTTATAATGTAAGAATGTGCTTTAATAGAACTGTAATGAACAATCATAAGCGAATGTGAAGTAATCCATAATTGTAATCGTAATTGTAATGAACCAAAATTAATACGTACTCAGTCGTGTACTTAATTTGTACTTATGTGTACTATTACGAAATGATATCGCCTTCATAAATGTAGACGGCGTAAAATACAAATTAGTTTTTATTTTTATTTTTTTTATTATTTTTAGTTGAAATCTTTCAAAACATCTGATCATGTGTTTAAAAAGGGGGGAAATTTAACCTTCAACTCTCCTCCCCCAAAACATTTAAGTTTATATTATACATGTACTTGTAAAATTAAAGCACTTCTTCATTGCACTTCTTCATTAGACTTCTTGATTAAGTCACTTCAGATTAGCACTTCATTAGGACTCCCTTGTTAGCAGCCACGCTGCGGGGAGGGGGCAGAGGCCCCTTGCCTTCTTAATATTTTTAGATTCCGGCCTGAGCCATGGTCGAAAGAGGTCGAACCTCTACCCCTGTAAATTCAGAGCAGTACCTGTATATTTTTAAGAAGTAAATTACCGTAAGAGAAACTTTTTATTTTTCCCTTCGAGCCGTGCTCTCTTCAGAACTTAGTCAGAAAAGTCGATAATTTTAGTATCAGAGAAAGTATCAGAGTATTATAAAAAGAAGAATTAAAATTGGCGACCCTTTGCCCAAATTAGAGACAACCCAAGCACCATAGAAGATATTGGCATAACAGTCTGGCGAGTCTGTAGCCAAGAGTTTAACAGAGTGGCGACCGAAAAGAATTAGAATGTTATAGAAGAAAATATCCGTTGCTTGCCTCCTAACCAGAACCCCCGTCGATTCCGAACCGACTCAGGGCCATAGACGGAGGGGTTAACATTTGGCGACCCTGCCCCAGGATAAGAAGAAGAGAAGATATGGGGTCTAACAAACTGGCGACACTTTACCAGGATAAGAAAAAGATTTTTTAGAAGAAGATTTTAACAAGAAGATTATTTTAAGAAGATTTTGAAGAGGCCACTCTTTGGCCAAGATAGAAATTACCCTGCATCAGGATAAAACCAGTTGACCGGCGTGTCACGACTTCTTGTTCGTAACATCCACCCTTGAACCGGTGTTTCACGACTCCAAGTTCTCCACGCCTAGTTTTCATCCAAGAAGAAGCAACCAGCAAGACGTCTTCAGGACACGTCTCTGAGGATTTCCCCATAGAACATTTTTGTAAGTACAGAGTTTGTCTTTTTAAGTAATTTGTAAACATTTGAAAAGTCAGTATTATAACAGTTAATATTTAGTATTAAGTCAGAATTACAAGAAACACAGTGAACATTGGAGACACCAGTGATAAACTTTTTTTCAGTGAAACAGTAATTGTAACAGAGAGTTAATTTCAAGAGAGTTAATTTCAAGAGAGAGTTAATTTCAAGAGAGAGTTAATTTCAAGAGAGAGTTAATTTCAAGAGAGAGTTAATTTCAAGAGAGAGTTAATTTCAAAGAGAGTTAATTTCAGAGAGCTAATTTCAAGAGAGTTATTTTCACTGTTATATTCAGTATAGAATAATTTTATTTTATGTACCTTCCCGTACATTCGAGTGAAATGTTGTTTACATTTTATATTTTTGTTTGCAAATTTTTTTTCAATTACTGAATTGAATTGACTTGCAAATTAAGAAAGAGAGAGTTTATAGAGAGTTTATAGATTTAGAGAGATACTTGAAGTAATTTTGAAGTCAATTTTTTGAAGTCAATTTTTTGAAGTCATTTTTTGAAGTCATTTTTTGAAGTCATTTTTTGAAGTCATTTTTTGAAGTCAGTTTTTTAAGTCAGTTTTTGAAGTCAGTTTTTGAAGTCAGTTTTTGAAGTCAGTTTTTGAAGTCAGAAGGTTGCACCAAGAGGGTCAACCAAAACAGAGGTTAATCTTCTCAACTTGAATAGAGATCAAGTGCAGTCATTTTCCATTTTCAGTTAATTTCAAGTTAGTTTCAGAATACTTGATAAGAGGTCAAGTCAGAAGGTTGCGCCAAGACGGCCGCCCCAGAGATTTATAGAAATACTTGATAGAGTTCAAGTCAGAGTTTTATTTGAAGTCAGAGAGTTTTATTCCAAGTCTGAGAGTTTTATTCCAAGTCAGAGAGTTTTATTCCAAGTCAGAAAGTTTTATTCCAAGTCAGAGAGATTTATTCCAAGTCAGAGAGATTTATTCCAAGTCAGAGAGATTTATTCCAAGTCAGAGAGATTTATTCCAAGTCAGAGAGATTTATTCCAAGTCAGAGAGATTTATTCCAAGTCAGAGAGATTTATTCCAAGGCAGAGAGATTTATTCCAAGTCAGAGAGATTTATTCCAAGTCAGAGAGATTTATTCCAAGTCAGAGAGATTTATTCCAAGTCAGAGAGGTTTATTCCAAGTCAGAGAGATTTATTCCAAGTCAGAGAGATTTATTCCAAGTCAGAGAGATTTATTCCAAGTCATTTTTATTTCGAGTCCCAAGTCAGTTTTCAATGCAGTCAATTGAATTCAACCTTTTTTGTTGTTCAAGAGAATTTAATTCAACCTTATTTTTTGTTGTAAAAAGAATTAAATTCAACCTGAATTGACCCGTTTGTGTCCTTAGTTTAACTTTTTTTTGTTTGTGAGAAGGAAATTGACCGATTTGTCTTTTCTTTTTCATGCATTGTTACGTATATAAATATATAGTCATGTAATTTATTATTTGTAACAAAACCGTTTTTACAATTGTTTGTAATGACTTTGATAATCATTATAATGGATACGTGATAATAATAGTTGTGTAATAATTAATTAATCGATCTTGTCCCAATGACTCCTTTTAAATTACTATGCTGAGGAACATGCCGTCCCTCCATTTTGTTTCAACTTTTTTTTAATTTTTGTTTTAAGTAGTGTGACAAGCAATCTTTAAAAAAAAAAAAAAGAGCAAAGTGCTCACGAAAGACTTATTGTCAATTTCAAACTTATACCCCCGCTTAGTCACTCAATTCCCCCTAATGTTGTACTCCAAACTTTTTATTTTATTTTATTTTAACACCCCAACCGCAGTTGAACCGTGTCAACCAGAGAAATGGTTCAACCATGGTTAATTCCTCTTTAGTACTATGGAACATTACCTCCGTTTATGTTAAGTTGTGTTTTTTATTTTTAAGAATATTATATGCTTAGTTTATTATAGTTTATCATTGATTTCTATTTTCAAACTTTATATTTTTTATATTTTTTTTAATTCGATTAATACTGAGTAATTGTCGTAGTCGAATTTAATTCCATCTTCAAAATTCAATTTTAAAAACCGTGAGATTTACTTTCATTAATTGTGAGTTCCTCTAAGTTCGTTTTTTTTAATTACCTTAGAAGTGTAACTGATTATGTAAAATCTAAATCCTAATTGAATTTTATTACGTTTGACACATTCGAATTAATTTACGTTCCGTCCCTTCAAGTCACTTTTGCATTAAAACTCGTATGCAAACATCATCATTATACATCATAATTATTGCTTACTATATATAAATTCTCGCTCATGCATTTATACAGTTAATTTAACAATCCTCTCAGCTAATCTGTGTCTCGAAATTATAAAATACACACTTTGTACCCAATAAACATAAATACACATTTGACCAGAGGTCTATACATCATCCACTACGTAATTCGATTTGTACCTACAACAGTCAATAAAAATGTATGCACACTATATATACTATATATACACAAACCTTATTCTAAAATAATTGGATATCACAAACTATTTCATAGCATGTAAGTGCTAACTCTGCTATTTATATAGCCCTAAGCATTTTTGCTTACTATATATAAATTTTTGCTCAGGCTTTTATTCGGTTAATTTAAAAATCCTCTCAGCTAATCTAATCTGTCCTTCGAAATTGTAAGATACACACTTTGCACCTAATACACCCAAATACACACTTGACCACAGGTCTATACATCATCCATTACATAATTCGATTTTTTACCTACAATAGTCAATAAAATTAGTTACGAATTGTACTATCATGGTAACCTTGAAAATCCATGAACTTTAAAATTTATATTTTTCCCTTTTACCTATTCATTATGAATGTAATTTTCGCCACAGAAAAAAATAAAATTTGGTAAAAAATTTTAACCATATCATTGTTTGTCTAACTTAAATGTTTGTCTAAATTAACGTATTAATCCTTTATTCTGTTTGTATAAAAGTAAAGTTTTAATGTTTGAATTTTTATATTTTATCATAGCCCTCTAAGCGAGTGTTATGTTAAAAATTTGATTACTCTGCATTGTACTCAACTACCCGAACTCGTTCTGTATAAAATTTGTATTGTAAAAAATGTCGTCATCTAACTTCAATTACTTACGATGTTATTTTCTCAATTGTATTATATTGTATTAATTGTATTATATTATTGTATTAATACCATTTTGGAGGGGGAAATACTGTAAAAAGTGAACAATGAACAATTCCTACACCATCATTATATGGATTCATTGTCTTCATGCAGTACTTATGTTCTTATAGTTTTATGTTGAATGTTCATTTTTACATAAGAAACCAAAATCGCTTAAGCGAGTTTTTGGATAGAATTCCGATTTATACTTCTTTATTCATTACTGTATTTCTCTAATTCATCTTTTCTAATAATGACTTATACACTATGACGTCACAAAATAACTTTGTTCTCTTTACGTTTCCCATACTTTGTACACTGAATCACGTTCTTAGTATTTGGACATCTTCCGTATTCAATGTATGGTAAATTCTTTAGTAATAATGTTGTGGTGTTATGTAGTATAAATATCATTATTCAATCATACTCATTATTCAACCATACTCATTCTTACATTCATGTTCTTTCTTGACCGCTGTCCTTTATTAATTTTTTACTTATTCATTCATCTACCTATTGTCTACTTATGCCCTATCAACTTATCAGTCTATGTTTACTCGTGTCTATATTACGCACACAACCTATTGTGTGACGAATGATATGTGTACACTACTGTCTGCAGTCGTACATGTCTATTGACGATCATGATTACGTACATGTATTCTTTTTACGTTTTATTTTCTTTTATTATTTCACCTCTCGCAAGTTGTTTATTATTGCTGAGACGAAGGTTCGAATTCCGATTACGTCGTCAAAAGCGAGCCTCTGAATTCGAATTCTTCTCTCTTGCATCTGCTACCAATTTATAACGTTAAGATGTGATGTTATATTATTATAATATACCATATTGTTCCCTGCCAGGCTACTGGTTATTATCTACTTAGGCACATAGTTATCCACGTTCTCATTACCTGTACTTACTACTTCTACCTAATTGTCATTCAAATTCCGTTACTTATGTGTTACGTTATCATTAATGTCCGTGTACTTTCAAATGAAAAGTACACCGTATTGTTTCTCCGCTTTCCTCATCGCTGGCTAATTAGACTTTCAAACTATAATAACCAACCATTCTTCTAATAATATTTGACATAATTTGGCGTAATTATTGTTAACTATAAATATATAACATTTTGTTAATCCCTGTAAATTATAGAACAACGGAGAACTCTCCATTATTTAAATTGTATTACCTATTCAGATTACTTCAGTATTAAATATGTCAATTAACAAATTGCCAAAATTGTAATTAACTGTAATACTTTAATTTAATATAACGTAATGTACTTTAATGAAACTGTAATTAATAATAACTTGTAATGTACTTCATTGAAACTGTAATTAAATGTAATTATTTAATTTATAATGTAAGAATGTACTTTAATAGAACTGTAATGAACAATCATAAGCGAATGTGAAGTAATCCATAATTGTAATCGTAATTGTAATGAACCAAAATTAATACGTACTCAGTCGTGTACTTAATTTGTACTTATGTGTACTATTACGAAATGATATCGCCTTCATAAATGTAGACTCGGCGAAAAATACAAATTAGTTTTTATTTTAATTTTTTTTATTATTTTTAGTTGAAATCTTTCAAAACATCTGATCATGTGTTTAAAAAGGGGGGAAATTTAACCTTCAACTGTCCTCCCCCAAAACATTTAAGTTTATATTATACATGTACTTGTAAAATTAAAGCACTTCTTCATTGCACTTCTTCATTAGACTTCTTGATTAAGTCACTTCAGATTAGCACTTCATTAGGACTCCCTTGTTAGCAGCCTCGCTGCGGGGAGGGGGCAGAGGCCCCTTGCCTTCTTAATATTTTTAGATTCCGGCCTGAGCCATGGTCGAAAGAGGTCGAACCTCTACCCCTGTAAATTCAGAGCAGTACCTGTATATTTTTAAGAAGTAAATTACCGTAAGAGAAACTTTTTATTTTTCCCTTCGAGCCGTGCTCTCTTCAGAACTTAGTCAGAAAAGTCGATAATTTTAGTATCAGAGAAAGTATCAGAGTATTATAAAAAGAAGAATTAAAAATTGGCGACCCTTTGCCAAATTAAGAGACAACCCAAGCACCATAGAAGATATTGGCATAACAGTCTGGCGAGTCTGTAGCCAAGAGTTTAACAGAGTGGCGACCGAAAAGAATTAGAATGTTATAGAAGAATATCCGTTGCTTGCCTCCTAACCAGAACCCCGTCGATTCCGAACCGACTCAGGGCCATAGACGGAGGGGTTAACATTTGGCGACCCTGCCCCAGGATAAGAAGAAGAAGAAGAAGATATGGGGTCTAACAAAACTGGCGACCCTTTACCAGGATAAGAAAAAGATTTTTAGAAGAAGATTTTAACAAGAAGATTATTTTAAGAAGAAGATTTTAAGAAGAGGCCACTCTTTGGCCAAGATAGAAATTACCCTGCATCAGGATAAAACCAGTTGACCGGCGTGTCACGACTTCTTGTTCGTAACATCCACCCTTGAACCGGTGTGTCACGACTTCAAGTTCTCCACGCCTAGTTTTCATCCAAGAAGAAGCAACCAGCAAGACGTCTTCAGGACACGTCTCTGAGGATTTCCCCATAGAAACATTTGTTAAGTACAGAGTTTGTCTTTTTAAGTAATTTGTAAACATTTGAAAAGTCAGTATTATAACAGTTAATATTTAGTATTAAGTCAGAATTTACAAGAAACACAGTGAACATTGCAGACACCAGTGATACACTTTTTTTTAGTGAAACAGTAATTGTAACAGAGAGTTAATTTCAAGAGAGTAATTTCAAGAGAGTTAATTTCAAGAGAGTTAATTTCAAAGAGAGTTAATTTCAAAGAGAGTTTAATTTCAAAGAGAGTTAATTTCAAGAGAGTTAATTTCAAAGAGAGTTAATTTCAAAGAGAGTTAATTTCAAAGAGAGTTAATTTCAAAGAGAGTTAATTTCAAAGAGTTAATTTCAAAGAGAGTTAATTTCAAAGAGAGTTAATTTCAAAGAGAGTTAATTTCAAAGAGAGTTAATTTCAAGAGAGTTAATTTCAAGAGAGTTAATTTCAAGAGAGTTATTTTCACTGATATATTCAGTATAGAATAATTTTATTTTATGTACCTTCCCGTACATTCGAGTGAAATGTTGTTTACATTTTATATTTTTGTTTGCAAATTTTTTTTCAATTACTGAATTGAATTGACTTGCAAATTAAGAAAGAGAGAGTTTATAGAGAGTTTATAGATTTAGAGAGATACTTGAAGTAATTTTGAAGTAAATTTTTTTGAAGTCATTTTTTGAAGTCAGTTTCTGAAGTCAGTTTCTGAAGTCAGTTTCTGAAGTCAGTTTCTGAAGTCAGTTTCTGAAGTCAGTTTCTGAAGTCAGTTTTTGAAGTCAGTTTTTGAAGTCAGTTTTTGAAGTCAGAAGGTTGCACCAAGAGGGTCAACCAAAACAGAGGTTAATCGTCTCAACTTGAATAGAGATCAAGTGCAGTCATTTTCCATTTTCAGTTAATTTCAAGTTAGTTTCAGAATACTTGATAAGAGGTCAAGTCAGAAGGTTGCGCCAAGACGGCCGCCCCAGAGATTTATAGAAATACTTGATAGAGTTCAAGTCAGAGAGTTTTATTTGAAGTCAGAGAGTTTTATTTGAAGTCAGAGAGTTTTATTTGAAGTCAGAGAGTTTTATTTGAAGTCAGAGAGATTTATTCCAAGTCAGAGAGATTTATTCCAAGTCAGAGAGATTTATTCCAAGTCAGAGAGATTTATTCCAAGTCAGAGAGATTTATTCCAAGTCAGAGAGATTTATTCCAAGTCATTTTTATTTCGAGTCCCAAGTCAGTTTTCAATGCAGTCAATTGAATTCAACCTTTTTTGTTGTTCAAGAGAATTTAATTCAACCTTATTTTTTGTTGTAAAAGATAATTAAATTCAACCTGAATTGACCCGTTTGTGTCCTTAGTTTAACTTTTTTTTGTTTGTGAGAAGGAAATTGACCGATTTGTCTTTTCTTTTTCATGCATTGTTACGTATATAAATATATAGTCATGTAATTTATTATTTGTAACAAAACCGTTTTTACAATTGTTTGTAATGACTTTGATAATCATTGTAATGTATACGTGATAATAATAGTTGTGTAATAATTAATTAATCGATCTTGTCCCAATGACTCCTTTTAAATTACTATGCTGAGGAACATGCCGTCCCTCCGTTTTGTTTCAACTTTGTTTAATTTTTGTTTTAAGTAGTGTGACAAGCAATCTTTAAAAAAAAAAAAAAGAGCAAAGTGCTCACGAAAGACTTATTGTCAATTTCAAACTTATACCCCCGCTTAGTCACTCAATTCCCCCGAGTGTAGTACTCCAAACTTTTTATTTTATTTTATTTTAACACCCCAACCCCAGTTCAACCGTGTCAACCAGAGAAATGGTTCAACCATGGTTAATTCCTCTTTAGTACTATGGAACATTACCTCCGTTTATGTTAAGTTGTGTTTTTTATTTTTAAGAATATTATATGCTTAGTTTATTATAGTTTATCATTGATTTCTATTTTCAAACTTTATATTTTTTCTATTTTTTTTAATTCGATTAATACTGAGTAATTGTCGTAGTCGAATTTAATTCCATCTTCAAAATTCAATTTTAAAAACCGTGAGATTTACTTTCATTAATTGTGAGTTCCTCTAAGTTCGTTTTTTTTAATTACCTTAGAAGTGTAACTGATTATGTAAAATCTAAATCCTAATTGAATTTTATTACGTTTGACACATTCGAATTAATTTACGTTCCGTCCCTTCAAGTCACTTTTGCATTAAAACTCGTATGCAAACATCATCATTATAATACATCATAATTATTGCTTACTATATATAAATTCTCGCTCATGCATTTATACAGTTAATTTAACAATCCTCTCAGCTAATCTGTGTCTCGAAATTATAAAATACACACTTTTTACCCAATAAACATAAATACACATTTGACCACAGGTCTATACATCATCCACTACGTAATTCGATTTGTACGTACAACAGTCAATAAAAATGTATGCACACTATATATACTATATATAACAAACCTTATTCTAAAATCATTGGATATCACAAACTATTTCATAGCGTGTAAGTGCTAACTCTGCTATTTATATAGTCCTAAGCATTTTTGCTTACTATATATAAATTTTTGCTCAGGCATTTATTCGGTTAATTTAAAAATCCTCTCAGCTAATCTAATCTGTCCTTCGAAATTGTAAGATACACACTTTGCACCTAATACACCCAAATACACACTTGACCACAGGTCTATACATCATCCATTACATAATTCGATTTTTTACCTACAATAGTCAATAAAATTAGTTACGAATTGTACTATCATGGTAACCTTGAAAATCCATGAACTTTAAAATTTATATTTTTCCCTTTTACCTATTCATTATGAATGTAATTTTCGCCACAGAAAAAAATAAAATTTGGTAAAAAATTTTAACCATATCATTGTTTGTCTAACTTAAATGTTTGTCTAAATTAACGTATTAATCCTTTATTCTGTTTGTATAAAAGTAAAGTTTTAATGTTTGAATTTTTATATTTTATCATAGCCCTCTAAGCGAGTGTTATGTTAAAAATTTGATTACTCTGCATTGTACTCAACTACCCGAACTCGTTCTGTATAAAATTTGTATTGTAAAAAATGTCGTCATCTAACTTGAATTACTTACGATGTTATTTTCTCAATTGTATTATATTGTATTAATTGTATTATATTATTGTATTAATACCATTTTGGAGGGGGAAATACTGTAAAAAGTGAACAATGAACAATTCCTACACCATCATTATATGGATTCATTGTCTTCATGCAGTACTTATGTTCTTATAGTTTTATGTTGAATGTTCATTTTTACATAAGAAACCAAAATCGCTTAAGCGAGTTTTTGGATAGAATTCCGATTTATACTTCTTTATTCATTACTGTATTTCTCTAATTCATCTTTTCTAATAATGACTTATACACTATGACGTCACAAAATAACTTTGTTCTCTTTACGTTTCCCATACTTTGTACACTGAATCACGTTCTTAGTATTTGGACATCTTCCGTATTCAATGTATGGTAAATTCTTTAGTAATAATGTTGTGGTGTTATGTAGTATAAATATCATTATTCAACCATACTCATTATTCAACCATACTCATTCTTACATTCATGTTCTTTCTTGACCGCTGTCCTTTATTAATTTTATTACTTATTCATTCATCTACCTATTGTCTACTTATGCCCTATCAACTTATCAGTCTATGTTTACTCGTGTCTATATTACGCACACAACCTATTGTGTGACGAATGATATGTGTACACTACTGTCTGCAGTCGTACATGTCTATTGACGATCATGATTACGTACATGTATTCTTTTTACGTTTTATTTTCTTTTATTATTTCACCTCTCGCAAGTTGTTTATTATTGCTGAGACGAAGGTTCGAATTCCGATTACGTCGTCAAAAGCGAGCCTCTGAATTCGAATTCTTCTCTCTTGCATCTGCTACCAATTTATAACGTTAAGATGTGATGTTATATTATTATAATATACCATATTGTTCCCTGCCAGGCTACTGGTTATTATCTACTTAGGCACATAGTTATCCACGTTCTCATTACCTGTACTTACTACTTCTACCTAATTGTCATTCAAATTCCGTTACTTATGTGTTACGTTATCATTAATGTCCGTGTACTTTCAAATGAAAAGTACACCGTATTGTTTCTCCGCTTTCCTCATCGCTGGCTAATTAGACTTTCAAACTATAATAACCAACCATTCTTCTAATAATATTTGACATAATTTGGCGTAATTATTGTTAACTATAAATATATAACATTTTTGTTAATCCCCTGTAAATTATAGAACAACGGAGAACTCTCCATTATTTAAATTGTATTACCTATTCAGATTACTTCAGTATTAAATATGTCAATTAACAAATTGCCAAAATTGTAATTAACTGTAATACTTTAATTTAATATAACGTAATGTACTTTAATGAAACTGTAATTAATAATAACTTGTAATGTACTTCATTGAAACTGTAATTAAATGTAATTATTTAATTTATAATGTAAGAATGTACTTTAATAGAACTGTAATGAACAATCATAAGCGAATGTGAAGTAATCCATAATTGTAATCGTAATTGTAATGAACCAAAATTAATACGTACTCAGTCGTGTACTTAATTTGTACTTATGTGTACTATTACGAAATGATATCGCCTTCATAAATGTAGACTCGGCGAAAAATACAAATTAGTTTTATTTTAATTTTTTTTATTATTTTTAGTTGAAATCTTTCAAAACATCTGATCATGTGTTTAAAAAGGGGGGAAATTTAACCTTCAACTGTCCTCCCCCAAAACATTTAAGTTTATATTATACATGTACTTGTAAAATTAAAGCACTTCTTCATTGCACTTCTTCATTAGACTTCTTGATTAAGTCACTTCAGATTAGCACTTCATTAGGACTCCCTTGTTAGCAGCCTCGCTGCGGGGAGGGGGCAGAGGCCCCTTGCCTTCTTAATATTTTTAGATTCCGGCCTGAGCCATGGTCGAAAGAGGTCGAACCTCTACCCCTGTAAATTCAGAGCAGTACCTGTATATTTTTAAGAAGTAAATTACCGTAAGAGAAACTTTTTATTTTTCCCTTCGAGCCGTGCTCTCTTCAGAACTTAGTCAGAAAAGTCGATAATTTTAGTATCAGAGAAAGTATCAGAGTATTATAAAAAGAAGAATTAAAAATTGGCGACCCTTTGCCCAAATTAAGAGACAACCCAAGCACCATAGAAGATATTGGCATAACAGTCTGGCGAGTCTGTAGCCAAGAGTTTAACAGAGTGGCGACCGAAAAGAATTAGAATGTTATAGAAGAAATATCCGTTGCTTGCCTCCTAACCAGAACCCCCGTCGATTCCGAACCGACTCAGGGCCATAGACGGAGGGGTTAACATTTGGCGACCCTGCCCCAGGATAAGAAGAAGAAGAAGAAGATATGGGGTCTAACAAACTGGCGACCCTTTACCAGGATAAGAAAAAGATTTTTAGAAGAAGATTTTAACAAGAAGATTATTTTAAGAAGAAGATTTTAAGAAGAGGCCACTCTTTGGCCAAGATAGAAATTACCCTGCATCAGGATAAAACCAGTTGACCGGCGTGTCACGACTTCTTGTTCGTAACATCCACCCTTGAACCGGTGTGTCACGACTCCAAGTTCTCCACGCCTAGTTTTCATCCAAGAAGAAGCAACCAGCAAGACGTCTTCAGGACACGTCTCTGAGGATTTCCCCATAGAACATTTTGTTAAGTACAGAGTTTGTCTTTTTAAGTAATTTGTAAACATTTGAAAAGTCAGTATTATAACAGTTAATATTTAGTATTAAGTCAGAATTTACAAGAAACACAGTGAACATTGGAGACACCAGTGATACACTTTTTTTCAGTGAAACAGTAATTGTAACAGAGAGTTAATTTCAAGAGAGTTAATTTCAAAGAGAGTTAATTTCAAAGAGAGTTAATTTCAAAGAGAGTTAATTTCAAAGAGAGTTAATTTCAAAGAGAGTTAATTTCAAAGAGAGTTAATTTCAAAGAGAGTTAATTTCAAAGAGAGTTAATTTCAAAGAGAGTTAATTTCAAGAGAGTTAATTTCAAGAGAGTTATTTTCACTGTTATATTCAGTATAGAATAATTTTATTTTATGTACCTTCCCGTACATTCGAGTGAAATGTTGTTTACATTTTATATTTTTGTTTGCAAATTTTTTTTCAATTACTGAATTGAATTGACTTGCAAATTAAGAAAGAGAGAGTTTATAGAGAGTTTATAGATTTAGAGAGATACTTGAAGTAATTTTGAAGTCAATTTTTTGAAGTCAATTTTTTGAAGTCATTTTTTGAAGTCATTTTTTGAAGTCATTTTTTGAAGTCAGTTTTTTAAGTCAGTTTTTGAAGTCAGTTTTTGAAGTCAGTTTTTGAAGTCAGTTTTTGAAGTCAGAAGGTTTCACCAAGAGGGTCAACCAAAACAGAGGTTAATCGTCTCAACTTGAATAGAGATCAAGTGCAGTCATTTTCCATTTTCAGTTAATTTCAAGTTAGTTTCAGAATACTTGATAAGAGGTCAAGTCAGAAGGTTGCGCCAAGACGGCCGCCCCAGAGATTTATAGAAATACTTGATAGAGTTCAAGTCAGAGTTTTATTTGAAGTCAGAGAGTTTTATTCCAAGTCAGAGTTTTATTCCAAGTCAGAGAGTTTTATTCCAAGTCAGAAAGTTTTATTCCAAGTCAGAGAGATTTATTCCAAGTCAGAGAGATTTATTCCAAGTCAGAGAGATTTATTCCAAGTCAGAGAGATTTATTCCAAGTCAGAGAGATTTATTCCAAGTCAGAGAGATTTATTCCAAGTCAGAGAGATTTATTCCAAGGCAGAGAGATTTATTCCAAGTCAGAGAGATTTATTCCAAGTCATTTTTATTTCGAGTCCCAAGTCAGTTTTCAATGCAGTCAATTGAATTCAACCTTTTTTGTTGTTCAAGAGAATTTAATTCAACCTTATTTTTTGTTGTAAAAGAGAATTAAATTCAACCTGAATTGACCCGTTTGTGTCCTTAGTTTAACTTTTTTTTTGTTTGTGAGAAGGAAATTGACCGATTTGTCTTTTCTTTTTCATGCATTGTTACGTATATAAATATATAGTCATGTAATTTATTATTTGTAACAAAACCGTTTTTACAATTGTTTGTAATGACTTTGATAATCATTATAATGTATACGTGATAATAATAGTTGTGTAATAATTAATTAATCGATCTTGTCCCAATGACTCCTTTTAAATTACTATGCTGAGGAACATGCCGTCCCTCCGTTTTGTTTCAACTTTTTTTTAATTTTTGTTTTAAGTAGTGTGACAAGCAATCTTTAAAAAAAAAAAAAAGAGCAAAGTGCTCACGAAAGACTTATTGTCAATTTCAAACTTATACCCCCGCTTAGTCACTCAATTCCCCCGAATGTAGTACTCCAAACTTTTTATTTTATTTTATTTCAACACCCCAACCCCAGTTGAACCGTGTCAACCAGAGAAATGGTTCAACCATGGTTAATTCCTCTTTAGTACTATGGAACATTACCTCCGTTTATGTTAAGTTGTGTTTTTTATTTTTAAGAATATTATATGCTTAGTTTATTATAGTTTATCATTGATTTCTATTTTCAAACTTTATAATTTTTATATTTTTTTTAATTCGATTAATACTGAGTAATTGTCGTAGTCGAATTTAATTCCATCTTCAAAATTCAATTTTAAAAACCGTGAGATTTACTTTCATTAATTGTGAGTTCCTCTAAGTTCGTTTTTTTTAATTACCTTAGAAGTGTAACTGATTATGTAAAATTTAAATCCTAATTGAATTTTATTACGTTTGACACATTCGAATTAATTTACGTTCCGTCCCTTCAAGTCACTTTTGCATTAAAACTCGTATGCAAACATCATCATTATAATACATCATAATTATTGCTTACTATATATAAATTCTCGCTCATGCATTTATACAGTTAATTTAACAATCCTCTCAGCTAATCTGTGTCTCGAAATTATAAAATACACACTTTGTACCCAATAAACATAAATACACATTTGACCACAGGTCTATACATCATCCACTACGTAATTCGATTTGTACCTACAACAGTCAATAAAAATGTATGCACACTATATATACTATATATACACAAACCTTATTCTAAAATAATTGGATATCACAAACTATTTCATAGCATGTAAGTGCTAACTCTGCTATATATATAGCCCTAAGCATTTTTGCTTACTATATATAAATTTTTGCTCAGGCTTTTATTCGGTTAATTTAAAAATCCTCTCAGCTAATCTAATCTGTCCTTCGAAATTGTAAGATACACACTTTGCACCTAATACACCCAAATACACACTTGACCACAGGTCTATACATCATCCATTACATAATTCGATTTTTTACCTACAATAGTCAATAAAATTAGTTACGAATTGTACTATCATGGTAACCTTGAAAATCCATGAACTTTAAAATTTATATTTTTCCCTTTTACCTATTCATTATGAATGTAATTTTCGCCACAGAAAAAAAATAAAATTTGGTAAAAAATTTTAACCATATCATTGTTTGTCTAACTTAAATGTTTGTCTAAATTAACGTATTAATCCTTTATTCTGTTTGTATAAAAGTAAAGTTTTAATGTTTGAATTTTTATATTTTATCATAGCCCTCTAAGCGAGTGTTATGTTAAAAATTTGATTACTCTGCATTGTACTCAACTACCCGAACTCGTTCTGTATAAAATTTGTATTGTAAAAAATGTCGTCATCTAACTTGAATTACTTACGATGTTATTTTCTCAATTGTATTATATTGTATTAATTGTATTATATTATTGTATTAATACCATTTTGGAGGGGAAATACTGTAAAAAGTGAACAATGAACAATTCCTACACCATCATTATATGGATTCATTGTCTTCATGCAGTACTTATGTTCTTATAGTTTTATGTTGAATGTTCATTTTTACATAAGAAACCAAAATCGCTTAAGCGAGTTTTTGGATAGAATTCCGATTTATACTTCTTTATTCATTACTGTATTTCTCTAATTCATCTTTTCTAATAATGACTTATACACTATGACGTCACAAAATAACTTTGTTCTCTTTACGTTTCCCATACTTTGTACACTGAATCACGTTCTTAGTATTTGGACATCTTCCGTATTCAATGTATGGTAAATTCTTTAGTAATAATGTTGTGGTGTTATGTAGTATAAATATCATTATTCAATCATACTCATTATTCAACCATACTCATTCTTACATTCATGTTCTTTCTTGACCGCTGTCCTTTATTAATTTTATTACTTATTCATTCATCTACCTATTGTCTACTTATGCCTATCAACTTATCAGTCTATGTTTACTCGTGTCTATATTACGCACACAACCTATTGTGTGACGAATGATATGTGTACACTACTGTCTGCAGTCGTACATGTCTATTGACGATCATGATTACGTACATGTATTCTTTTTACGTTTTATTTTCTTTTATTATTTCACCTCTCGCAAGTTGTTTATTATTGCTGAGACGAAGGTTCGAATTCCGATTACGTCGTCAAAAGCGAGCCTCTGAATTCGAATTCTTCTCTCTTGCATCTGCTACCAATTTATAACGTTAAGATGTGATGTTATATTATTATAATATACCATATTGTTCCCTGCCAGGCTACTGGTTATTATCTACTTAGGCACATAGTTATCCACGTTCTCATTACCTGTACTTACTACTTCTACCTAATTGTCATTCAAATTCCGTTACTTATGTGTTACGTTATCATTAATGTCCGTGTACTTTCAAATGAAAAGTACACCGTATTGTTTCTCCGCTTTCCTCATCGCTGGCTAATTAGACTTTCAAACTATAATAACCAACCATTCTTCTAATAATATTTGACATAATTTGGCGTAATTATTGTTAACTATAAATATATAACATTGTTGTTAATCCCCTGTAAATTATAGAACAACGGAGAACTCTCCATTATTTAAATTGTATTACCTATTCAGATTACTTCAGTATTAAATATGTCAATTAACAAATTGCCAAAATTGTAATTAACTGTAATACTTTAATTTAATATAACGTAATGTACTTTAATGAAACTGTAATTAATAATAACTTGTAATATACTTCATTGAAACTGTAACTAAATGTAATTTTTTAATTTATAATGTAAGAATGTACTTTAATAGAACTGTAATGAACAATCATAAGCGAATGTGAAGTAATCCATAATTGTAATCGTAATTGTAATGAACCAAAATTAATACGTACTCAGTCGTGTACTTAATTTGTACTTATGTGTACTATTACGAAATGATATCGCCTTCATAAATGTAGACTCGGCGAAAAATACAAATTAGTTTTTATTTTTATTTTTTTTATTATTTTTAGTTGAAATCTTTCAAAACATCTGATCATGTGTTTAAAAAGGGGGGAAATTTAACCTTCAACTGTCCTCCCCCAAAACATTTAAGTTTATATTATACATGTACTTGTAAAATTAAAGCACTTCTTCATTAGACTTCTTGATTAAGTCACTTCAGATTAGCACTTCATTAGGACTCCCTTGTTAGCAGCCTCGCTGCGGGGAGGGGCAGACCCTTGCCTTCTTAATATTTTTAGATTCAGGCCTGAGCCATGGTCGAAAGAGGTCGAACCTCTACCCCTGTAAATTCAGAGCAGTACCTGTATATTTTTAAGTAAATTACCGTAAGAGAAACTTTTTATTTTTCCCTTCGAGCCGTGCTCGAGGATGAGTCTGTTGACGATGGATGCCAGCTTGTGACATGCCAGCGTGTGATGCCAGCAATAAAATTATTAAAAAAAAAAAAAAAAAAATAGACTAACACGAATGTAGATGTAGCTTGTAGCGTAAACTAACCCACTTTTTGTTTAACTTTACCTACTTTTTTTTTTGTTTCTTATCTCCTTACTTGCATGTCTGTAACTCTTTCCTTGCATGTTTTTAGTTTGCATGGTATGACAGTGAGTTAAGACTGTGTTTGCATGGTTTGTAAGCGTTCTTATTTTACTTCTTTTCATTTTTCACCCCTCTCCTATATTCTCCGACTATTTTTCTGACTTGTCGGCAGTGGCCGGCGGATGATGATGGTGAGACTTTTTCCCTCTTTTTCTGAATGAATGTTAACCCACGAATGATAGGTGTTGCTCCTTACTTAACCCCTTATTCTCCTCTCTTCTCTTAACCCCCTACTCTTTCCTTTCTCTCGGGCTAGCCTTAGAGTGGATCTTAGGGTCTTTGTTAGCCTTAGCTTCTGTAGATCTGTAGATCTGTAGATTCCGAACCGACTCAGGGCCATAGACGGAGGGGTTAACATATATATATATATATATATATATATATCGGGTGGCCCATAATTCAGGAACCATAGGAATAATTGTATTTTTTCTAATAAGTCTTGTCCTTTCTAATAATGTTTTTTTTCTTTATTTTCTTATTGATGAAAAAAATCGAGTGGAGTGATATCTGGTAAACTGGGTAGCCATTCGATAGGACCTCTTCAGCCACTCCATCTGTTGGGAAACGTTTTATCAAGGTATTTGCGAACTTGAATGGCAAAATGAGGAGGTGCACCCTGTTGCTGAAAAAAACATGCTATGTCGTTTGTTTATCGGTACGTCATCCAGGTAATTCATAAAAAAGAAAATTAAAAAATTATTAGAAAGTACAAGAATTATTAGGAAAAAAATACAATCATTCCTATAGTTCCTGAATTAGGTATTGGAATTCTTCTGTACTATTATTTTGAAGTTTATATACAGTATAAGTGTGTATTTGCTCGTACATATATTAAATGTGTATATAGATTTCTCCTGTACTATTATCATTTTTGATGCTGATATATAAGTGTGTAGATGCGCGTACATATATTAAGCGTGTATATAGATTTCTACTGTAATAATATTATTATTATTAAATAATGTGTGTGTGTGTGTGTGTATATATATACATACACACATTATCCTTCGTTTAAAGTGTGTATTTTTTCTGTATAGAATTCTTATGGACCATTTATTATTGTATATTAATTTCTTATATATTTCATGTATGTTAAAGTCAACTGATGCTGCCAAGAACATCTCTGTTAATATATACACTAATTAAATAAATAGCGCAATGTAGCACTACAAAATTTATTAATATATATTTTTATATATTATACTCTCCTGGGAAATTTCTGATTCCAAGAGGGTATAATAAAGTACTCCTGGATCAGCTAGGGTTATCTCAATGTCTCACCCTACCGTGACCTCAGAGTTCGCCGACAATTTCTTTGTCGCTTACGGATACGGAATCCGGGAAGTTCCCTTTACCTCTTATTTCTGCCCGTCGAGAATGGATTAACAAAGTCAACTTTAAATTTTAGATACTTTAATTAAATTCAGGAAAGCGGATTACAAGCAAATGTTCATAAAAGTATTTCTTCTATTCAAGTTTGTAATAATTATAATGAAGTGATTCTTAAGTCTATAACTGACATTTAAGGTCACGTTAAATTAAATAAGATTTGAGTCTGATGGCGGTTCCTTCAGTCAGATCCTCAATCCCGATATTCTGATATAAAGCGTATTCCCTCCGCGGTGAAATGCTCCCGTTCACCCAGGGTAGGAGATAAAAGAACACCTTCTTCTAAGGCACTCACCGGCCCGTTCTAAGGTCTCAAGCACAAACTAATGACATACGGGGCAACTCGCACGCCGTTACCCTCGGAGACCGAGGCAGAAACACTCCTAGAAGATCCGTTGAATAATTTTGCCCGCTACGGTCTATTCTTTAATCTTTCCCGATGAGCTCTACTCTAGTATCTGCTTTTCATATGCTGAACACCTCCTTATATACGAAGGAATCCATTCTCACATGAGTCGGCTAGGCTGACCGTGAGACAAAGAGAGCGCGAAGTTCTCAAAGTCATGGTTTCTATGTTTCTTGACAACGCGGGTCTAAGCTTTGCGCTTTACATGTTTCATCCATGGGTATCTCGGGAATTTCTTCATCTCGCAAGAATTTTTCGATCAACATACCTGTTCTGGGTGTCGCTCCCCTATCCACGACTGACTGCTGACTTCTAGTAATCGCATTTACAGGGTGATCTTCGTCCTCTAACTCCGACCTTTCCTTACTCGGCACGCACCGACTCATTAGATCAGCTTCGAAATTTCTTTCCCCCTTGATATATTCCACAGTAAGGTCGAATTCTATGGGACAAACCATTTGGTCAATCTCTTCGATGATTGATTTATCACCAGGCTGACCAGGGGCTGGTGGTCGGTCCTCAAGATGATTTTGGACAGCAGTGTGAGAGTACGGAAATGGTTTAGTGCTAGAATGATACTCAAACCTTCCTTCTCGATAACCGAGTCACTTTTTTGAGTGTCATTAAATCCCTTGCTGTAATATTCCAACGGGACTAATTCACACTCGTCGTTTTCTTGCATCAGCACTGCTCCGCTGGCTCTTTCCGAGGCGTCCGTATATAGGTAAAAGGGTTCTTCCGGTTTTGGATGTTGTAGCAAAGTCTCAACAGTAATGACCTCTTTGACTTTCTGTGAGGCTTCGTTGCGTTCCTCCGTCCATTAAAATTTTTCTTTCTTTCGTGTCACCGCATGTATCGGACCTAAGAGTTCGGTTGCATTAGGGACATACCATCTATAATAGTTTACCAACCCCAATAGTGATTGCACCTCCTTGACGGTGATCCGGGGTCGCAGTCTCTCTATGACCCCCACTTTATCGAACTCGGAAACATCACACCTCTCGTAATATCATGTCCCAAGAACGTTACCTTTTTCTGGAAGAATTGACACTTAGTTAACTTAAATTTCAAGTTATTCTCTCTCAATCTCTGTAAGACTGCCCTGAGGTTGGCATCGTGCTCATTTTTCGTTTCGTTTTTCCAACAATCAGTATGTCGTCGATGAGCACGTACACTTTCTTTCCGAATAAATCATAAAGTAGATTACTCATGATAGAACTAAAAATATTTGGGGCTATTTTAAGGCCGAAAGGTAGAACCTTGTATACAAAACTCGCATTATTGGGAGAAAAAGCGGTCAAGTTCTGGAATTTTTCGTCCAGGGCTATCTGATGATAACTCTAGGCTAAGTCGATGGTTGTAAACCATCGATTTCCCCCTAACCTCGGGAAAATAGAATCTATGTCCGGCAATTAGAAACGTGATGTTTTCAGTACTTTGTTTAGGTTTCTATAGTCTACTACTGATCTATTGGTAGTTTTTTGCTTAACAAATAGAAGGGGACTGTTAAAATCACAATTTCGACGCTCTACCAGACCGCGTTGTTCCAGTTCGGCTACTTGTCTGGACACTTCTTCATGATATTTAAAAGGTAGACGGTGTTGAGGGGTATACACTTTGCCGTGCCTGGGTTCGAGTTCCAGGGAAAGTTCATAATCCTTTAGAAGTCCCAATTCGTCTCCCTCTACGAATACTACATCCAGGTAATCTTCCAGTATACCCATCAATCACTCGGTTTATCTCATCCTCTCCTATCGATTCGTCGGTTCTTTCCTCGCTACATGCACTGATTCTGTTTGGTGCATTTTTGGTCACCATCACAGAGGCAGTATTTCAGGACTCCTCCAAATATCTTTAGTTCACTCGTTACCTTAACCTTGTCGTTTGCTGATTTGTTTTGCACGGCTATGAGTATTTTCAGTCTTCATTTACGCACGCTAATTGGGGTTCGATATGTAAATTTGTGGGTATGTTTCTGCTTCTATCATTAACGTAGTTCGTTCTTTTAAAGGGATCTTTGGTTGTAATTCCAAGAAAGCTCCTGCACAGAGGGCTATCGAGGCTGATCCTTTTTTCAATGCAAGATGGATATTTACCAAATTTGGTCCGAGCGGCCACTGGTCCTGCGCATCTATTGGCTTGAGTATTCTGGATACCACAGGAACCTGAATTTCGTTCACGTAGATCACAAAACCTCTTCTTTTCCCTACAATCTTCATGCGGTTGTTTTTAATAAAATCTGCTCCAATAATAATAATTAATCCTGCGGGTAAGTCCTTAACAATCAGAGCATTGATTTCATGCGTCGTGCCTGCGATAATTAAGGCCATTTTTATTTTTCCCATCGTGTCCAATCTCTCATCGTTTACCGCTTTACAGCTTTTACGGGTCTCCTTCACCTGGTGTCTTAACCCAAGCGAGTCTATAAGAGTTGGCTTCACCAAACAGATATCCGCCCCTGTGTCAATCAGGGCAAGGGGCATAACCTCCCTTATTTCGACCTGAATATCTGGGTATTGGAATATTCGCGTAATGTACATCGGGCATGGAGAAGGTCGCTCTCCGTCTGGGTCATCTCCTGCTGCGTTTATTTCAAGGAGGAGTACTTGCGGTTTTTTCTCACTCTTTTTTCCCTCTTTACTATAGGTTTTTTCAATGCTTATTTTCTGTTTCTCGTCCCTTTCTATATCCTTGTATGTTATAAGACTATAAATCCGGTCGCAAATGAAAAGATGAGTGCGTCGAAAGCAAGTGATAAAAAATTGAAGGAGGAGAAAACCACATGAATTAACTCTTGATTTTAACTTCTCACTTGGGTTTATTTTATTAGCATCTCGCGCTCCCGTGTCATTTGTCCCTCGTACAATTTTACTTTCGATTTGCACATTTTCTGATATTTCGTTCTTATTTCCGTTCTCACAAACAGTTAAAGAATCAAGCGTTCTGCTACAATTCTCAGTATTAGTGTCCCATGTGCCAGTGTTATATACTCCATTCACACGATAACTATCGCTTTGCGCAACACCTGTATTTTCATTTATAATTCCGTTCACACATTCTAACAATGAATCTTGTCTTTCGATCACACTTTTACACTCATTTTCACACGCGCTAAGTCAAAAATATCGTTCACACGATTTCTCTTTCTTTGTAACTTATTTATATATTTACTTCTTTTTCGGAAGATCTAGTCATGCTTTCGTCACTTGATACTGAATCCCGCTCTGCATTTGCGTGATTATCTGAGGTAATTGTGAGAATTTCTTCATGCACTTCTTTTCTGACGTCAGGCCTTGAGCTCAAGATCGAGTGGCCTCTTCATTCGTCTGTGTCTTCTTTTTCTCTCGCCTCGGTATCACTTTCATCTATACTCGAATTATATAGATTTATCTCGCTTTCATGCAGTTTTTCTTTTTTCATTTGCTCTGGCTTATTTACTTCAGTTTTTCTTTTCTTTTTCTTTTATGGGACTTTTGTTGTTATTTTGGATTTCTAGTCATTGTTCATTTTTTTATTCTTCGTTATCCTTAAAGGAAACTCTTCGGGGGGACTTATCCCTATTTTGTGGAGGGTCGATTCTCTTTGGCCTTGGGGAATCACTTCTGCGGTTCTCCCAATTTCTAGACGGAGATCGTCATCGATCTCGTTCCTGGGCGACGTACAGTATCAGTTTCCCTCCCCATATGGGGATTCGTTTCGGTTTTATACCTTTCGTTCGATTTTTCATAAGGAGAATAGTTTCTCCGATTTACGTAAGGCGAAGGAGATCGATTTCTTTGGTCATACTGTCGGTAGTCCCTTCTATTCCAGTTATCGGATCGAGTATTTGATCGGTTATGCGGTGAGTGAAATCTCTCTCGTCTATTTTCATAGGGAGTTGGTGATCTCTCGTAGCGGTTTTCCCTATAATGAGGATAACCATCTCGTTTCCATCTTCGATTCTCTGGGTAGTCGTTCCTTCTTTGAACCTAAGAATATTCACTTGAGTTTGGCGTCGTCTCTCTCCATTTTCCTGACGTTCGATCTTTTCCCTCTCTCTATTCCAATTTTGCCGAAATGGCGACGTGTACCGTCGATGGCCATTATAATCTCTCTCGCCTTCACTTATAAACTCTTGCGCTTTATTCCTGTCTAATTCCAATGCTTTCACTCTTTCGATGAACGGACAGACCTTGGCCTTGTGCCGTCCCTTCGCATATATAACACCGGGGATTATTCATTAAATATGATTGTATTTGCGTTTGCGGCGCCTGTACCGAATTTACATTTATTACGTCACTCTGCATTGAGGGACATGGATGGGTTGATTGATCGTATCGGGGCGCACGACTATATGGCATTTGATTTAAAAGAACATTATGTAGATAAGGGTTTGGTCCTACATCGGGGTACGTGTTTTGATAAGAGGAATATATAGGCTGATTTGGCATTTGCGAGTAGGCTGGATTTTGACTCGGATAGTTTGCATTACTTAAAAGAGTCTTTGGTTCGGAAATGATCCGATCATCACACCTGAATCTTTTAATCTTCTTATGTGTCCTTCATCTGGTCACCATACTTACTCCAGAGCTTACCAGGTATTGAATTGAGAATGACTTTATTTATTACAAAAGAATGTCAATACTGTGTGCAATTTCGCCGGCGTCTCTTTTCAATCCTTCACTCTCTCTATGCGATATGAAAATGGGGTAAATGATTCATCTGGACGTCTACATTTTCGCTCCATGTTCATTAATCTATTTTTGATCTTATCCCGTCTGTTCTGACAATAAAGGTCAGAACAGATATCTAAAAATTCCTTCCAGGTCTTAACATTTTCTCCGAATCCTACTAGCACTAATCTACTAGGGGAAACGGAACACCTAATCGCTAAAGCAATTCGCATCTTATCAGAATTTCTTCCTTTCTCGGGAAGATGAAATCCTGAAAGGACACATAGCTTCGCACTACCCGCTGGGCCGCTGCAATCAAGTGTTCAGCATATGTGCCACAGAATATGGGGCAGATTTCTACTGCATGTCGCAGCTTCTTTTCTTCTTCGAGGGGAGAAATCATCCTCGTTATAAGAGGAGTAATGAAATGACCTAGTAGCTGGTATTCTATGGGGAAGAGAATGAGGGGATATAAAGGGAGACGAGCTACGCCTTCCAGCCGTTTCTCGGCTTTCTATACTAACTGCGTGTCGGCTGTCTTGACTGAGAGGCATCTCGACACTGGGAGTTTTGTCTAATGAAAAAGGTCAAAACTCTCCGAAAACCTTTAAATTCGCTAATAGGGGGCTATCTCCTAATACAAGTCAAGTTCGCCTTTTATTTTCTCAGGTGTCCAGCAGGGGACGTGAGTGATTCTATTTGTATCAAAATTAGGTGGGAAAAATCATACTCCTGAAGGGTGTACGTTTGGTGTGCTACCTGCTACAGGAAAATTGTCTTCCTGTCCCCTAAACCGGTTGCAATACCAACAGGTTTACTTACCTCTAATTTTTCTTCCTTTTTTGAAAGTTTTACCGTCTCGTCCTCGCCTGTTGCTTGAATCCTTGTTGCAGATTCCAATCGCGCCTGGGTAGCTGCACTCGATCTCGTGATTCTGGGTGGAACTTCCGTTTTTCTCTTCTCCGTGTAGATGGTCCGCATACACGCTTCATTCGACTTCTGGTATCTCGAAGGGTATCTAGGAAAAGGGGGTAGGAAATACTTACCTACGACCCCACACCTGACACCATTTTATTATACTCTCCTGGGAAATTTCTGTGATTCCAGGAGGGTATAATAAAGTATTCCTGGATCGACTAGGGTTGTCTCAATTTCTCACCCTACCGTGACCATAGAGTGCGCCGACAATTTCTTTGTCGCTTACGGAATCCGGGAAGTTCCTTTTAGCTCTTATTTCTGCCCGTCGAGAATGGATTAACTGAAAGTCAACTTTAAATTTTAGATACTTTAATTAAATTCAGGAAAGCGGATTACAAGCAAATGTTCATAAAAGTATTTCTTCTATTCAAGTTTATAATGGTTATAATGAAGTGATTCTTAAGTCTATAACTGACATTTAAGGTCACGTTAAATTAAATAAGATTTGAGTCTGCTGGCGTTTCCTTCAGTCAGATCCTCAATCCCGATATTCTGATATAAAGCGTATTCCCTCCGCGGTGAAATGCTCCCGTTCACCCAGGGTAGAAGATAAAAGAACACCTTCTTCTATGGCACTCACCGGCCCGTTCTAAGGTCTCAAGCACAAACTAATGACATACGGGGCAACTCGCACCCCGTTACCCTCGGAGACCTAGGCAGAGACACTCCGAGAAGATCCGTTGAATAATTTTGCCCGCTACGGTCTATTCTTTAATCTTTCCCGATGAGCTCTACTCTAGTATCTGCTTTTCATATGCTGAACACCTCCTTATATGCGAAGGAATCCATTCTCACATGAGTCGGCTAGGCTGACCGTGAGAAAAAGAGAGCGCGAAGTTCTCAAAGTCATGGTTTCTATGTGGAGTTCCTAAGCGGATGCATGATCTCGCCAAGGCTGTTTGAAGGGCAAACACGAGAACAACAAGGGTATGATATCGCGTAGGTTTTTGAGGGCTTGAGATTAAAGAGGGCGGCTACTCGGGTATCATATTCCGTGCATGAGTGCTTGGCAATGATGGGAGACATGAGCACTCAACGATGGGCGACAGCTCAAGTGCTCAGGGCGAGTGCTCATGTATAACATATATATATATATATATATATATATATATACACTCCTTTCTAAACAAGCCATTTACACCTTCTAAGCCAGATTAAGCCTTCTAAGCCAAATGGCTGGGTACGCCTTCTAAGCCAAAGAGGAATGCCTCGGGATATATATATATATAACCTTTGGTTAGATCCGCCCGCATTGTTCATTCTGACGAAGGTCAAGCTTTTCACTCCACCTTATACCTACAGTTTAATGTGGAATTCGAACCACACCCCATCAGCAGCCCAGTGTCTTAACAACTAAGCCACCTAAGGTACCCATTTATCTACCAACCACTTTCTTTTTTTATTGTGTGGAAGGATGAACAACTGGGTTTTGCTGCGTGCCGACTGCCGCCGGGTCTCGAACCCGGGGCCGATGGATTCGTAGTCAGCGACGCTGAGCACTATACCACCGAGGGGCATATATATATGTGTATATATATATAAAGCCGTCTAAGCCAACTCGGTGCTTAAGCCAACTGGCGGATTAAGATTTCTAAGCTAACTGTGGTCAAGAGTGCTCATTAATTGGTGCGACATGGTTGCAAGAACATCTTTTTTTCTCTCGTCCTCTCTCCTCTCTCTTAACTTAGGTTTGGGTGGCAGCTTCGGGGATAAACCACTCCCCCTTGCTTGCATACTCTCTTCCCTTTTTGGAGGTGGGCACTGGCATCATTGGGAGGGAGGTTCGCACCTTGCAACAAAGGGGAGGGGGTTGGCACCTGGCAACAATTGCTCTGCACTCGTTCATTTTGCGGTCATACTACTCCCATGAGCTGGAGCCAGGTCATTTTGAAAAATAAATGGTTTTCTCCATACAACTGTTCTGCAGACTCCAGCATGAATTATTCTAAGATTTCTTAATAAACATGACTATTGACAGTTCCATTTACAAATGCAAATGACCCCACACCATTGGCATTCATGCAACGTATGCTACTAATTGGGATCTCCTGAAGATCCGTCACCCCAGCTTTTTTTAGTTAGCTTCATAAGGCTAACTAACGGAAATATTAAGACCTAACTTAACCAATCGTTAGGTCAACTGTACGCCCTTTATGAATGGTTAGGTTAGGTTGTGTTATTTTTGTTAGTTAGCTTTATAAAGCTAACTGAAAAAGGCTGGGGTGACGGATCTTCAGGTGATCCACTACTTGTTGTATGAGCGGAAGCTGCTGTTCCGTACTCTCGTATCCAAACACGCTGCACTTCCTTTATATTTTCATACTTCTAGTACCCCTTGAAAATGTTCTTCCTCTGTTCGAAAGTCATCCGTGTATCCGCCATGCTAAAGATGGCTCAGGCTTGGGCTATGTAAGATGCTTAGATGACTTAGCCTATGCAGCTCCTAATGCAAAACTACTGTAATATTATGTAAATGGTCAAGATAGCAAATACACCATAAGTGCAGTTAGTATCCAAAATTAAAAATTTCAAAAGTTGTGCATCACTCTCAAATTACCTCTATACTTATTATTATTATTTTAGTTTCACTATATTTTCTTTATCATATACGATTCAATACTGTATGGTAAATTTCGTTATAGTACTTTTCATTATAAATAACTAGATATAGAGGAACATTTTCTTTTCTTCTCAAACTGAAAATTAGTTAATTCATTGGAAGCTGACTATTCCATAAACAAGATTTATGCAAATATAACAATCGGGTCAATGGACTCGCGAGTTTTTCCTGCCACTCAGCGAAATGACTTAATTTAAAAGCTGTACCAGGAAAAGCATAATATAACGTAGGATTTCCCTACTATAGTTTTAGCTTATTACGCGCGTAGTTAGGGATTTATAGGACTGAAACCAGCAACATGAAATAAAATAAAGATGAATGCAAGCATGTATAAAACTGATTTATATTTAGTATTAATTGCTCTCATGAAAAACTGCATAATAGCAGTGTTCAACTAATTTGGAAAAGAAGTTTGGGATCACCTGAAGATCAGGGCCCCCAGCCTTCTTTAGTTAGCTTTATAAGGCTAACGAACGAAAATATCACGACCTAACCTAACCAATCCTTAGGTCAACTGTACGCCCTTGACGATTGGTTAGGTTAGGTCGTTATATTTTCGATAGTTAGCCTTATAAAGCTAACTAAAGAAGGCTGGGGGCCCTGATCTTCAGGTGATCCGAAGTTTGTTTATAATTCCTATAATTTTTACTAATCTTTCAAGTTATACTTAAAAGTTTATAAATACTCGTTAGAGTCCAGTATAGGTGAATTTTCTAGTAATTTACTTTCTCATAAAATATGTACATATAAACCATTAACTTGACGGGATAGACAAACTCTTTGGTACGTTAATTTTTTCCGTGGTTGGGCTCGTATAGAATATGCAAATAATTGATGATAAGTGGTTCCTTATTTACCTTACTAAAAATCATCATCATCATTCAAATGATAATACATTACATTTTGTACCTTTAATACAATGTGTTATTTTCTTCTCTATCTACAATAATTATTTTATATTAAATTCTCCGACCGATCTGACCAACCGTCGACCTAACATATTCTTATCTTAATGGTTTTGTAAAGTAAAAATTTAAAAAATTGCAAAAATAAGTAAATTAATTTCTTTTATAAAGTTATACAACTCCATACTAATAACCTTTATTCTTCTTTAGTCTCTTGAGTATCATTCAGACTTTGTAGGTTCATTTTTATCACATCTTTAGCCAAACTGCTGTATCATTCGAACTTAAACCAATACGATTTACAAAATCAATGCTCGTCCGCTGACCTTGCACAAAAATATCCCATTTTTCGACTGGATCTGAAAAGAAAATACTTTTAAAATGTTTTTACACATTATCCAATGTAGAGCCTTAACTAATAACCTCTCCCTCTCTCTCTCTCTCTCTCTCTCGGTATATATATATATATATAATATATATATATATATTATATATAATATATGTGTGTGTATATAATATATATATATATATATATGTGTGTGTGTATATATATATATATATTATATGTATGTGTATATATATATATTATTACTATATATTATATATATAATATATATATATATATATATGTATATATATATATATATATATTATTACATAAAGTAGTATTTTATATTACGTTTACTTTATGATTTATATTTTTTTTGTTTAAGCCTGTTTGACCTTTAAACCACCTTATATAAGATTCAAACCTTTGTTTCTCTGCTGTTTTTCTGGTAGGGGAATAATAATTGAAACACCTTTTACAGAAATAATGTATTCGTCAAAGATTTTAGAACTAAACAAGTAACAGTGCAAAAATAAAATTTTTGACAGGAGGACACTTAATAATAATAATAATAATCATAATAATAATAATAATAAGACAATTTAAATATGACTGTTAGACAATTTTAATCTACAACTGGTGGTTATTTAACTGAATACAGCCGTAACTGTAATACGCAAGACCATTTAAAATGAATAGATCCATACATACTACAATTTATCTTTAGAGTAATTGGTTTCTCTACCCGGTCTTCTGGACCGTCTTAGCTAAGTGCATAATAATTTTTTCATAGAATCATTTGGATAATATTCGTTTTAACACCAAACCATTAAAAAATATTAATATATTCTGAATCCTCATTAAAGGTTACTAAGGAAAATGACCTTTTCTTGTGCAAATCAAATAAAAAAAGTACAAAATTAATGAAAATAACGTCATCCTTATGCCATTTAGGACCAGCCAGTGATGCTATAGTTCACTAGTGACTATATTTTCAGGGAAGATCAGAATATTACCAATAACGTAAGATTAGGTTAGGTTAGGTTGGGTTAGGTTGGGTTAGGTTAGATTTTTTCAATATAATGAAGTACTTTTTAGGGTAATTTTGATTCGATATGCACGAATTTCACTTCTGTTTTCTGTGCAAATGTATATTTTTTTAGATAATTTAATTTGCTTGTATCTCAAAAACTATACATTTGCACAGAAAACAGAAGTCAAATTCGTGCATAACAAATCAAAATTACCTTAAAAAGTACTTTCTTGTCTTAAAATCTAGAGTGCTGTTAAAACGAATATTAACCAACCATTTTAACTCTGTATAGTATACTACCGTATTATAATATGTCTAAGACATACCTTAATTACAATGTTTACCTACTTCCTTTTTGACAGTAGTAAATAATCCCTTCTGAATCGGTTACTATCATATAATACCGTATAACTTTTTTATTAAATTTATATACCAAATGTAAGGAACTCAGTCCGTTTTCTAAACAGAGGAATGTTGGATATACTATTTTTGAGTCTTTAAAGACGCGAAGAGTAATACAGAGTGTCTCCGTTTCTTCCGTTAAATTTTAAGGAAAGAATATTTTACGCTTGAATTATTTTTACCCAACTCATTCGCTTTAAGAGTGATTTACTCACACTTAGGGGAACAATTTCACTTTTATTTTTTAGCCGCACACCATTCCTTCTGTACGCATTTAAGTTAAATTTCAAAAAGTAATTTAGTCTTTGTTTAATTTTTTGGGTGAACCAATTCATATTTGATGTTAGGAATTCTAAACACAAATTTTGTGTGAGCACATTAGTTTAACAAGCCTTGTGGTGCACTGAACTCACTCCAGCGAGGGTTGCTCTCTCTCCTCGTTTCATTTGGTGCCTTTCGCTTCGAATGTTACCTTTTTAATAAACACATTCATCCCAGATCTTAACGAACATAATTTTATGCTACGTTATTCGGCAGTATACAGTACAGTATAAAGATTAACTTGATATAAAATTTATCTTTTTTCAACTGTTTATAGCTTTAATGTATTTTGTACGATAAATTCTCTTTTCGGCCTATGATACCCCGTTGCCGCGCGAGGCTGCCAGGCCTAAGACTACGTACTTTTTCCTTGTTTTCGTCGCCCGTCCGTCAGGTCTTGCGGTTGCCTACTTTTTCGTTGTCGATGTAGGCAGTTAAGTTACGCAAGGCATATATTGCTGCAATTTAATGAACACAGGCAAAACACTACTCCTAATTGTCTCATTGGGATAGCCTATCCTATTGTTTTGTTAATTTATTCACTCAGAACTTGTAGAAATATTAACACATTTCCTCGCCTAAAGCAACGCTTCCAACTTGGCAGCCCCGAGTTATAAATTTCCTTTGATTGTGTTTCTTTTTTGTTTACGTTTGCGTTCGGGAAATCACCAGATGTACAGTATAATAGGAAAAAAAAAAAGGAAAATAGAGAGAAAAAGACAAAATTTGCTGTTTTCAAATTTGCTTTATAGTAAAATCAGTAGTGTGGTAAGAGTATTTCGTAAAGGAAAGTGCGTTCCGTACTTATTTCACTTTTCTACATTTATTTCTGCAGCTAAATTATTACTTTTCATTGTGTGAAACATTCACATCATGATTGAACCTCTACTCTCATCAAAGCATTTTCTATATTATGTTATTATGTACGGTTGTGAAATAAAGTTCAACGAGGAAATAAAATCTAAGGAAAAGTTACATAAAATTTGAAAATCAAGTTAAAAAGAAGTGCTGAATCCATTGTCGTAACAATGGGTCAGTTTTGTATTGATCAGATTATTTTTCTAACCAATTTAGAATTGTTGTTGGATGTAAAAATGTTCCGCATTTTTTTCAGAGATTTTCGCTCTTCGTTTCCACAATTGTAATCGGATTCTCCAAGGGGTTTTTCTATTTTCTGTATGCAGAGGAAACTGTTATAAATCAAGAGTTTTCTTCATACGTATTTACAGTTACGGCTAACGTTTGATAAAGATGTAAAGCGTCATGTATAATCATTTCCAATAGTCGTGATATACTGCCCAACACCTATTTTACGACGTGTTTTACGACGTACTCTATCCCGACCATTGGAAACAATAATGATCATTCAGGAGGGCTAGAAGGTGGCACAGCTCGCAGGCCAACTGATGCGGCCCATTTCTCTAATTCCTACATTATTATTACCTGCATCATCAGGGTTCGAACCTTGACCTCAGTGCCTTCACTTCAATAATAGGGAAACGGTGTTAGCCATTCAGCTACGGACGCTGGCCACTGTAACCGATGATACATAATGGTAAAAAAAAGACTTATGAGTAATCATTAGTAAGAGTCTCAAGTTTTCAGTTTGCAGTGACGTTCTAACTGCATCTATAGAGGCATAAAGTACATATATAAGAATTCTTAGATTCCATCTAGAATACGAAGACTCGTTTTGAACTCAAAGTTAGAAAGTTTTAAAAAGTGAAAATCTAAATTAATACAATTGTAACTAATGAAGCTGTACAAATAAGATCTACAATTATTATTACTATTATTATTATTATTATTGTGACATCCTCTCGGTTTGGGGTCTTTACCGACTTTCCCTTATTTAAAAATCTGGAAATTCTTTCAGAGATTCATTTACAAAAAATATAGAGAAGAAAACAACGAACATGCATATATATATATATATATATATATATATATATATATATATATATATAGTGGACCTAGTTTTAGCCGTTTAAGGTGATAATGATTTGATTGTATGCTAATGATTAATTGCAGCAATGACTGATTGCTTATTAATGAAAGGCTGGGTTAATAATTTATGATGTCATACAGTATCACCGATTGGAAAGTAGCTATTTGAGTAGGCCCACCATACTATTGGAAGTGACAGGAATGGCAGCGAGGGTCACCAGCTTGGATTACACCCAAGCAAATTAATGTTAAGGTTATAAAAGTACCTTATTGTTTTGTATTTTATTATGAAAATAAAGACGTTATTTATTCACTGTGGTATAACAAAGAATTGACAGTAATGAATTGATAGTTTTACGTTTTGCTTATGACATGGACTTAGCTAATAAGATGAAATGTTAATAGCCTAATTGACACGTAATACATTGATGATATGTAAATGGCATGCAACATGGAACATTGAATGGGCCTAGTAAATGATATAAAGAATGCACGTGCGTTTGGTACATTGAATGGAAAACATGACACTCTGATTAAGTAGGCTAGATGATTGAATGGGCCTAGTAATGATACAGAATAAATGATGCGGCCCCATAATAATGGATTGATGACGTGCGTTATGGGATAGGCCTAATGATAGTTGAGGGAATATACACTGTAGATGATTTAGGCCTGCAGTAAGAGAAATTAAGTTATCACATAAACATATAAATGAACACAATAACACAATGATACGCGAAGTTACGGTTTTCGGATTGACACTTGAATTAGATAATAGGCCTACTGCGTTCTTTCACGAGAGTCAGTTGGAACGCTTAATTACACTTGGGGTATAGTCTACCGTTCGGCGGTAGTACTTAGAATATGATGTACTTAGCTTACCGGGACGATGAAACCGTTGTTGAAGGAGTGTTGAAAAGGAACCTATTACCGTGGGCTCGAAGTGTCGTTCATCGTCCTCTGGAAGCTGGTCGCTCACACGTTGGTCGTGTCGTGGATTAGGCCTCTTACGAAGGAGAAGATGCTTGCTGTAGGCTTGTAGAACGTAGGCCAGAAGTGATGTTACTTCTCGAGGTGCAGGATGGCCTATTAAATGATCTTGCAGGCGTAAGCCTGAGGTGCTGAATATATCTCGAGGAACGGTAGAGAAACTTGAAGGCTGATCTTGTAAACCGTAGGCCCGAAGTGATTCTGTTTGGGCTTCGAAGGATTGCTTCTGCAGGCGGTCTGTAGAAGGTCTTACTTGATGATAAATCGTAGGCCTTGAAGAAAGTAGCAGGCCGCTCCTCCGGCGGGAAACTGGAGGGCGGTTGACGTGATGAGATCTGCTCGACGAGGTAGAAAGCGAGTGTCTGTGTGAGTGAGGATGAGTGTGAGCGGAAGCTCGCTTTTATACGTAGTTCCTGTGACGTAGGACTTTGCGCCAAATCTTGAGACGCCTTGTCCGCTCGTCCTTTTGTTGAAGAGCTTGCGTTCGCGCCTTTTGGGAAGAAACAGACATTTCCATTGTTTAATTCTTTGCCCACGTGTGTTTTCCAAGACTGTTTGATGATAGCGTGGAAGGAAAGGATTTGTCTGTCTATTTGTTGGTCTATTTCTTGTCGATCCGCTACATATATATATATATATATATATATATATATAAAGGTGATCCAGAGAAATGGGACCCAAAAGAAGCCCCTGTAACTCTTAAAGTATAAGTCCTTTTATAAAAGCATACGCATCATTCGAAAGAGGATAGTTACAAGTTTGTACAGGATTGTATAGGTTTTGACAATACAAGACAAGATAAGATACAAAACAAAATAAAAGTGTTAGTTAAAACTAACCCTTCAAGATGACTGCATGGACTGTGGAACAGCTGCGTTTCATAACTGAGCAATATTATGAGCATGGAAGAAGTGTAGTTTCAGCTCAAAGATCTTTCAGAACAAATTTTCAGATGTCAAAATCACCTTCTAAGAAAGTAATCCGTCGGTGTGTCAGAAATTTTTCCCTAACTGGCAGCATTGGAAAAAGAAAACCAACTGGAAGAGTGCGCACAGCAAGGATAGACGAGATCATTAACAGAACTCATGAAATTGTACAGGATAATCTTAACATAAGCATCAGACTTGCTTCTCAGCTGTTAGGAGTTGGATATGGAACAACACACCGTATATTCAAGCAAAATTTAATGCTCTTTCCATATAAAATTCAAACAGTGCAACAACTAAACGATGGAGATTTCGCACGAAGACGACAATTCTGTCAATGGATCCAACAGAAGGTAAATGACACCACCAATTTTCTAGCAACTTTGATTATGTCAGACGAAGCCCATTTTCACTTGAATGGAACTGTAAACAAACAAAATTGTCGTTTCTGGGCAACAGAAAATCCATTGAATATTACCGAAGTCCCGTTGCATAGTCAGCGTGTAACTGTTTGGTGTGGTCTTACTGCATCTCAGATCATAGGGCCGTACTTTTTCGAGGATTCCACCGGAAACACGGTCACTGTAAATGGTGATCGCTACGAAAAAATGTTGACCGATTTCCTTATTCCTAAATTAAGAGATCTTTGTCTAGAAAACCACTGGTTCCAACAAGACGGAGCTACCTGCCATACCACGAGGAACTGCATGGCAGTTTTGCGTCAAACGTTTCCAGGCGAGTTAATCTCAAGATTTGGAGACGTTGAACGGCCTGCAAGGTCTCCGGATTTTTCTCCCTTAGATTATTATCTCTGGGAATATTTAAAGAGTAGGGTCTACAGAAATAACCCAAGGACCTTGCAAGAATTGAAGGCCGCCATCACAAATGAGATCCAGGCCATACCAGAGCACACTCTTGCAAAAGTGATGCAGAACTTACAAGCGAGAACACTGGAATGCTTGGCAACTAAAGGAGCACATTTGAAAGGAGTCATTTTAAAAAAATAAATATTTCACAATAAACTTGTAACTCTACTCTTTCGAATGATATATAGTTTTTATGAAAGGAATTAAATATTAAGAATATTTGGCTTTTTTTAATGGGTCCCATTTATCTGGATCACCCAGTATATACACAGTATATTCCACCCTTTCAATTCAGTAGTCAAATTGTATTCTTTACATTATGCCATTGAGCTCCCTTAATAATTTAGTCTCCTCATCCCCATTAAATTGTTACTCTTATATCTCCTCACTAATTAATTGTAACTTTCTTTCTCTCTTTCAGATTTTATTGTTTTATGCATGCACTCATTCACCCAAATCCACTCTCTATCAAACCGAATGATGATCACTTATCAATTTTGAACGTTAATATTAGAAGCCTTGCTAAACATCATGATGACCTCAAAGATACATTATCTTTAATTAAAAAAGATTTCCATGTAATTACACTGAAGGAAACTCCCATATAGAACCCGTATGGATATCTTTTTCCTTTAGAGGGTTATACATTTTTTGAAAATTTCTGCACAGAAAGAAAAGGCGTCGGTATTGGTATTTACTTGAGAAATACCATAAAATGTACAAAAATTCATCCAGTCTGTACGGGAGAACCCCACATTGAAATATGTGTGGTAAATCTTACCTTTGACAAAACCTCTCTCAACATACTGGCAACACACAGACCACCTAACAGTAGTGCAAATAACTACATTAATACTTTCCACGATCAAATCGGACATTAATCCCGAAAGAGCTCACGTTCTTTCATCCTTGAGAACTTTAATATACTGTTGACTTAATGAAAATAGGGACAGACTGCGTTGCTAAATCATTATGGAACAAAATGATCAGCCAAGGATATAAGACCTACCCAACAAGGCCAAAACGCCCCATACTGACTGACCTCACAAAATCTTCTCTTATCGACCACATATGGTCAGATATAGACCCACACTACATAGAGGACACAGGGATACTCCTTGCAGGCAAAACTGACCACCTCGTTAACCTCGCTGCTGATCCGTGCGTTGGTCTCTCTTCACATGAAGGTCAAGCTGGTGTCCCCTCCCCTAGGTCTGGCTTGGTGAAGGAGCGCGTTGCTTTCTTGCGCTCTCCACCGTACATAGGAAGGTACACCCGGCTCATCTGGTACCGTCCTGAGCCAGGCATCTAGTCTTCTCATGAAGACTTCAACTTTGACCCCTGTAATGTTTCTGAGGTCCTTCGGAAGCTGGTTAAAAAGTCTTGGCCCCCTGACAACCAAGCTATTTTCCTTCAGTGTTGAGGTCCCTTCTCGTCCCTTTAATTTGGGAACACTACACATTCTGCCTTTCTTATTTTCCAGTGTTGTTTGAATGGTAATTGGGTTTAGTTTTAGGTTTGGTACCAGTTTTTCGATCATTTTCCATATGTAGATTATGGTGTGCCTCTCTCTTCTTCTTTCCAGGAGTACAGATTTAGTTTATATAGTCTTTACCAGTAGTTAAGTTCTTTGCCGCCATCAATCTTGGCTGCGAAATGTCTCTGCGTTTCTTCTAGTTTATTAGTTTCTTCTTTTTTATATGGGGACGTCAAAACTGAGCAGTATTCAAGTTTTGGTATAATCAGTGTTTTTAGCAGGGGAATCATTACTGTCCTGTCCCTTCTTTTGAACGTTCTTAGTACCTGTTCCGCGACTCTTTTTGCTTTATTTATCGCTATCTGATTTTGTGTTTCGAATTTCGCATCATCGATCATTATTACCCCTAGATCGATCGCTTTCGTGCTTCTCTGAATTTCCTATCTCTCTGGAGCATAATATGCAGTCTGTTTAAGTTCCTCTTTTCTACCATA
Organism: Bathynomus jamesi; assembly: GCA_023014485.1. NCBI lineage: Eukaryota > Metazoa > Arthropoda > Malacostraca > Isopoda > Cirolanidae > Bathynomus > Bathynomus jamesi. The sequence continues at coordinate 789,390 of JAJOZX010000136.1, read as the reverse complement.
TCTTAAGAGCTGAAATTTCTCGGTGTTAAATGTCGTTGTTGTCTTCTGACCATTTGTATATTTCGTTCATGTCCCTCTGCAACGCCTCCACTTCATTTACATCGTTGATTTTTCTGCTGATCTGTGTATCGTCTGCAAAGGATGTTACTATACTGTTGCTGTTTACTCCGCTGTCTATGTCTGTTAGCATGATAATGAACAGGAGTCTGGCCAGTACTGTTCCTTGTGGTCCTTCTCTCAGGAAGTTGTAGATCCATTTTCCCACTTTGCCTGTTATTCTCATATATTTCATTTTATGTGCTATTATACTGTGATCACATTTGTCGAAAGCTTTAGCAAAATCTGTCTATATGACATCGTAGTTTTCATTGCCTTGCAGTGCATCTAGGATATTGTTGTAGTGTTCTAATAGTTGTGATAGACATGATCTACCTGATCGGAATCCGTGCTGATTTTCGTTGAATCTTTCCAATGTCTCCAAGAAATCAAATTTTCTCTCTAACTATTCTTTCAAATGCTTAGGTGAGGTGGGACGTCAATGACACTGGTCTATAGTTCTTTGCTTGAGATCTGTCCCTTCCTTCATATATAGGGACAATGTTTGCTCTTTTCAAGATGCTCGGTATTTCCCCAGTGACTAGGGATCTTCTCTATATCCAGTATAAAGGTGTAGCTATTTCATTTTTACAGTTTTTAATCAATTATGCGTTCAAATTGTCTGGACCTGCAGCTGAATGTGGTTTCATTTGTCCTATAGCTCTCGCTACATCTTCTGGGATAAAATCAAAGTCTGTTATACACTCTCCTTGCAATTTCTCTTCAAAGAATGCATTTATGTCAGGTATCGCTTTGTCACTTTTTTGGGGTACTAAAAACTGTTTCATACTGGGTTCTCAATGTTTTAGATACTTCTTTTGGATCGTCGGTTAGTTCATTATTTATCTTCCTTAAGGGCACAATAGTGGCGCGCGTTTTTGTTTTCCTTTTCGCATAGCTATAGAAGTATTTTGGATTTTCCTTTATTGCTTCTACCGCATTTTCCTCTTCTCTCTCTGTATGGTCCTTAATCAGGGCTTGTATTTCCCTATCAATACCCACCAGTTTTTCTTGTATTACTTTCCTGGCATTATCTCCGCAGTTGGCTAACTTCGCCTCCACTCTCTTGCTTTTGCAAAATATTTTTCTCTTTTGCCTCAGTAGTATGCTTGTAAATCGGACGAGTGCAGAGCATTTGCAATGTTGATTAAATGTTGCAAGGTGCCAAACCCCCCGGTGCCTCCCTCCATGGTCCAAAAAAAAGTCGGGGAATTCCCTCAAGAAGCTGGGGGAGTCCACCTAACCTTTTGGGGGAGAAAGTGGGATGGCCTCACCTCCCCAAAAGGGGTATACTTAACTTAAGAGAGAGAGAGAGAGAGAGAGGAAGAGACTATCCATTGTCTGCGAGACGCAAACTCATAATGAGAGCTCAGGTACCATCACTTGGCTTAGAACTCGAAATCCGCCACTTTGCTTAAGCAGCCAGTTGGCTTAATCTGGCTTAGAAGGCAGGTGTGTGTGTGTGTATATATTAATAACTTTTCAGGTGCCAGATTGCGCTATTTATTTGGAGATATTCTTGATAGTTGGCTTAGAAATCCGTCATTCGGCTTAGAAGGCGTAACCAGCCATTTGGCGCAGTAATGCTTCAACATCACAGCCATTAGAAGGCCTAAACCGACAGTTTCCTTAGAATGTCGTGACAGTATAAATATTCGTAACACGGAATAAATAAAGACTTTTAGGAGCACATCGCATCAACAACACATGGTGAGATGAGGGCTACAACCAATTTTCTTAGTATAGACTTTTAGGAGCTCTTCCCATCAACAGCACATGGTGAGATGAGAGCTACAACCAATCGTCTAAGTATAGACTTTTACGAGCTCATCCCATCAAATAATATCCCAACATACACACAAGCTAACATTTAAATGAATCACTACGCAAAGATAAGTCAATTAAACAGAGACAACAACCAGAAACACGCAGCCAGACAAACAGCCAGACAAAGAAAACCTACAGACTCGACACGACCATTACACCCTTCAATACAGACCAGACCACCAAGATCATCAAAAACATTAAGAATTTGAAGTCTACTGGACCAGACAACATATCTAACATACACCTTAAACACTTGGGCCCACAAGGAATACTAGCTCTCACAAATATCAGCACATATTCATACCAACACTGTATTATTCCTGACATATGGAAATAAGGTAAAATTATTACACTACTCAAACCAAACAAAAATCCAACAGAACCAGCTTCCTACACACCCATTGCTTTACTATGCACACCTTCCAAAGTAACAGAAAGACTAATCTTACAAATCGCCAACCCACACATACCACTATCGCCTACTCAACATGGATTCAGACCTTACCACTCAACCACGACATTACTCACTAACCTCACGCAGCACATCATGGATGGCATCAACTCCAGACGACCAGCTCAACGTACACTATTAGCAACAATAGACATTAGTAAAGCATTTGATGCTATCCCACGCTTCCCTCTCATAAACAAAATACTCAACACAAACATGCACAATAACAGCAAAAGGTGGCTGAGCAACTATCTTTCAGGAAGATACTCACATGTCACATTTAATGGCAAGTCATCCAAAAACAAGCTTTTTCCGAACGGGGTCCCTCAAGGCTCTGTTCTCTCACCAACACTCTTCAACTTATACATGCATGACATTCCAACACCCATAGATAACAAGCTTACCTTATCATCATGTGCAGATGAGATCACGCTAAACATATACAAACAGTATACAAGACTGGCTCACACACAATAGACTCAAAGTAGCGCCCGCAAAATCAACCATCACCTTGCTTACAAGCAACACAAAAGAACACCAGGTAACTCCACAGCTTACACTAAACAACACCAACATTCCACACACTCACATGACCAAAATACTTGGGGTCAAATACAACACATTATCTTTTACAAACCACATTCAGGACATTAAAAACAAATGTACGTCAAGACTTAACACGCTTAAGGTACTAACATGCACAAACTCTGGACACCAGCAGGAAACAACATCACTTACATACAAACAATATATTCGCTCAGTTATGGACTATGTTAGCCCATGCTGGGCACCCATTATCTCAAACACACACATAAACAACTTACAGACAATACAAAACAACGCACTTCGTATCATTACAGGATGCACTCGAACAACACCAATAGAACACCTGCACACAGAAACAAAAATACTGAAGGTTAGGGAACATTTAGACATGAGGGGAACACAACTCATGGCAGCAGCGACAACTATCCCTCAACACCCTTGCCACTACATGTACACTCATGCACCAATACCTCGCACCATTAAGGTAACACCAGAGAGATATTATAACCAAATACTCCATTCCATACCACGCCCCACAGACATCACACAGTACAGAAAACACATACACACACACCTAACCCACAAAGCACTGACACGACTCGGTCCGAATGCGGTCCTATGTGCGAAGCCGCCACCCATTAACAGGTCAGAGATCAGCCTGAGCAGATCGGATCGAGTTAAGTTAGCACGATTCCGATGTGAACATCACCCCAACTTACGGACATATAAACACAGACTAGACAACTACACAGACGACACCTGCCACCTGTGCCAGGACACACCACAAACAATTGAACACATTATGACACACAGTACCGCTCTAGCACAACAACGAACGCAACATCACTAGTGCGCTGAACCTCTGGTCCACTCCGGAGAGGGCGATCGGTTACCTGCGTGCCGCCGGCTTGCTCGATCATGGTGGGCTGATCGGCTAAACAACAACAACAGCAACAGCACATGGTGAGATGAGAGCTACAACCAATCGTTTAAGTATGGACTTTTAGGAGCTCATCCCATCAACACCACGTAGTCGAGATGAGGGCTACAACCAATCGTCTAGACCTTACTACATCTCAGCAGTAACACGGTATTTATACAGCCGCCGTACCTACGGCATTACTTACCAACACCTGACCAAAGTCGCCTTACCCACGGCTTTTACTTACCAGCTCCTGATAGACCAACAGGACCTCTAAACATGACCCAATAGACAGAGCTATTAAACATAAACAAATACGTTTATGGGGCCAGGGGTAGACCGAAAAGGTCTCAAAAAAAGGGCAACGCTAATAATTTTTCTATTAAGCTTCTCATAGTAGTAAACCACCACGAGGCCAATTTGACGATTGGCAGGTATTCTTTTAAACAAAAAACCGAATACGATAAACGAAGTTTAATGCCAAAACAAATTTTCACATTAAGTTACAAATTTATCCTTAAACTCTAAAATAAAAACCTTAATATGATTTTTAAAACAAAATAGAAATTAAATTAGTGGTACTAATCCGGAAGCTACTAACTAGTAGTTTCGAACAAGCCAGGAAAGGCCTAGCAAGCCTCTGGTGGTTTTCTTTTGCTCTGCTACGGTCCTGGAGCTTTACCCTACCAGGACAAGAAACTACGTAACCTTGTCGAGGTGTAGCAGCTTAAACCGACTGGAATGTCTGCCTGGAAATCTGGAAGGAGATTTCTATAACTTGCGGGAGGCAATAGGCATCCGGAAGGTACTAATTAGTAGTTTCGAACAAGCCAGGAAAGGCCTAGCAAGCCTCTGGTGGTTTTCTTTTGCTCAAGTACAACGCAGAGAGCCTCGGAACCGACGGACCACGGTTACGACTTTGGCGCGAAAACGGACTTTCTTTTGGATTGCTACAATAAATGTCGGAACACTTAGAGATAAATGCGAAGAAATAGTTGAGTTCATGGAATCGAAATCTACACATATTATGGAAATCGCAGAAACCAGATGGAGAGGTGAAGGAACCAAGGTACTGCACAATGATTACAAGTGCATATACAAGGACAGAGAAGAGGATACCAGATCGGGGGTGGCAATTATACTGTCCCCCCGATTTTCTGAACATGTTGTTGGAGTGATAATGAAGAGTGAGAGATTGATGGGAGTAACCCTGAGCCTAAACGGAGAGAGACTATCGGTAATCCATGGATATGCACTGCAGAGTGGAAGATCACAGGAGGAAAAGGAAACTTTTTATGAGGCTCTTCAGGGAATGATAGATGGGTTGCCTTATGGACCAAGAATTTTGATGGGAGACCTAAATGGCCATTTGGGTGGAGATCGAAATGGAAATGAAGACGTGATCGGGGCATTTGGTGTGGGGGAGAGAAATTTGGAAGGGGAAATGCTGGTAAATTTTTGTGCAAGAAATGTTCTTAGTATAATGAACACATTTTTTAAGCACCACGAATCACATCTCTATGCGTGGTATGGATGGAATAGTAGAACCGGAAATTATGATAAGAAGTCTCAGATACACTTTATTGTGGTGGATAAACAGTCATTGGTGAAAGATGTAAGAGTAGTACCATCTGTGTCTTTTGACTCAGATCATAGACTTGTTAAAGCCAAAATTTTGCTTCCAGTGCCACAAAATATAAAAAAGCCTAGAAGGAGAAGAGTGTGCACGGAGAATATACCAGAAAAAGTGGAAGAGATTAGAACTAGAACTGAGGAGGCTTTCGGACAAAGGGTAGCTACGGAAATAGTGGAGGAGGTTTGGGTTGAATTTAGGAGAACGATGGAAGGAATACAGCGAGAGGTGATTGGAGAATGGGTAGTTGGAGGGTCAAAAAAGAAAAAGACGGCATGGTGGACCCAGGAGGTAAAGGAGGCAGTGACAAATAAGATGCGTGCTTTTAGGAGATGGCTTAATGATAGAAATGAGCAAACAAGGCAAGAATATGTCCATATGAGAAACCACACCAACGAGGTTAAAAGAAAAGCGAAACGCTCTGTGTGGGAGAAAATAGGTAGTGACTGAGAAGAGTATTTTGAAGGCTCAAAGAAGTTACTGTATAGCATGGCTAAGAAGTATAAAAATGGAGAAAGCAAGAAAACAACAGTGGCGATTAAAAATGCACATGGTGAAGTCCTCTGATAAAAGCGAGGTGGCCACACGCTGGAACGAATACTTTAGACATCTTTTGAATAACGAGAACCAATATGATGGGGTGAGACGGGAGGAGCGGGTAAATCATGAGGAGCATGATGGGGACAGAGAGATCACTAGAGAGGAGGTTATTCAAGCACTAAAGAGGATGAAGAATAATAAAGCTCCCGGACCTGATGCAATTGTCACAGAAACACTAAAGGCAGCTGGTGATCCTGCTGTGGACTGGCTGCTAAGCATTTTCCGGGTGGTGTGGTCGCAGGGAATTGTACCGGCAGATTGGGGCAGAGCAATTATATGTCCTATATATAAAAAGAAGGGAAGTGAGCAGGAATGTCAAAACTACCGTGGCATATCTTTGATGTGTCATGTGGAGAAAATATATGAAAGGATTTTGGAACATAGAATACGAAACATACTGGAACCTGGGTTACTGGAGTATCAATGTGGCTTTCGTGCAGGCCGGAGTACTATAGATCAAATTTCAGCCATAAGACAATATCTTGAGAAGAGCCGAGAATTCAGTTTGGAGCGCTTCATATGTTTTTTGGATCTGGAGAAGGCATTTGATAGTGTTCCCAGGGAGAAGCTGTGGGTGGTTTTGAGTGAGAGAGTGCCACCCAAGCTTTGAGAGCAGTAATGAGCACCTATAGGGTCTCCCAGAGCACGGTGGTGGGATCGGAGGAGTGGTTTGATGTAAGTACAGGAGTTAAACAAGGGAGTGTTCTGTCACCCATTTTATTTATTGCCTACATCAACAGAGCTATGGAACACATAACTGAGGAAATTGAAGAGGAAATAGACATTTTTGGATATGCTGATGATGTGGCTGTTGGGACTAACACAGCACAATCCCTGGAGAGAATTATGCAGAGGTGGGATGAGAGATTGAGGGAGTATGGACTGAAACTGAATTACAGTGCCCGCGAAAAGTATCCGATCACTCAAGAAAATACAATATTTTCCCTTGATATTCAGAGACACGTAATTCACTTTCTATTTGTTCTAGCGACATCTGGTAACTTTGAGGTTGCTTGCTGATATGAGAGCTATCCAACGCATTCTCAAATTAGTGTTCTGGTAGCCTTCGTTGCGGGTGGCTGTGTCTCAAATTTGTCAGATTTCACTGTTTGTCTAAATTTCTTGATATTTTTTTTTTTTTACAGAAAGTGGTGTAAATAAAATTTATATATAATGTGTGCTAAAAAACAGCTTAAGAGTGATTGTCGAGGTGCTATTGTTGCTTTGCATGCATGTGGGAAATCACAGAGACAGATAGCTAAGGAATTAAACATATCCCAAAGTACCGTTAATTTATGGGTTTCACGGGCTGAGAACAATGGTGGCCTAACCACGCCAGTCCCTAAAAACCGATCTGGCAGACCGAGAAAAACAAATTCGCGAACAGACAAACTTATGAAACGTTTAGTATTGAAAAACCCAACAATAACTGCGAAAGAAATAAAATTTAATATGAATAATTTGTTATCTGGTGTTTCTGAACGAACTATCCAGGAGCGGCTCCAAAAAGAACTCGGATTACCATCTCGCCATGCTGCTAAGAAACCGTTCATTAATGAAAAAATGCGTAAAAAAGTGTCGCATTTTGTAAAAAATACATTCATTGGACTGTTGATGACTGGAAGAAGGTTTTATTTAGCGATGAGTCGACATTTTTTACATTCAGAAGTTGTCCAAAAAAGGTTCACCGGCCTATTGGCTCAAATAGGATGGACCCTAAATACACCCTAAAGACAATGAAACACCCTCCAAGTGTGATGGTTTGGGGTTGTTTCGGTTACTATGGGCGTGGAAACTTATATTTTCTTCCGAAGAACACAACTATGAATGGTGCACGGTATTTAGCAATGCTACAGGATAAACTTCCAATGGTAATGGCAATCCAAAGGACAAAAACATACATGCATGATGGTGCACCATGTCACAGGGCCAAAATAGTGACAAAATGGATTACTGACAATAAATTTGATATTTTGGATTGGCCTGGTAATAGTCCAGATCTCAATCCGATAGAAAATCTGTGGCTAATAATAAAAAATAAGGTTGAATGCCACGACACTGGCTCAGTCGAAAAATTACAAGAGGCCATCAAAAAGGTATGGTGCAAGGAAATATCAGTGGAAGTTTGTCAAAACTTGATTAAATCCATGCCAAAACGTCTAGAACAAGTCATCCAAACCAAAGGACAGATGACAAAATACTAATATAAGGTTAGTATACATTTAAACATTGTTTTTTATGTAAAAAATACAAATTTCAAGGGTGATCGGATACTTTTCGCGGGCACTGTATGATAAAACTGAATATATGGTGGTAACGAGGGCGGCGAACGAGGATGGAATCTTTGTTGGGGGAAGGGAAATGAAAAAGACGGACACATTTAAATACCTTGGTAGTGTGATAGAAAATGATGCGCGGTATGGATGAGAGGTAAATGAAAGAATTGCTAAATATAGCAGGAATGTTTCCTTCCTGTACCCCCTATTGAAAGACCAAAACATCCCTAAAAAGGTAAAGACGCATATATACTCAACAATATTGAAACCAATCTTACTATACGGCAGCGAGACTTGGGTCCTAACCACAAGGACGAGGGGAAAACTGCAAGCAGCTGAAATGAGGGTCCTGAGATTGATAGGAGTAAGTAGATTGGATAAAATAAGGAACACTGAAATAAGAAGGCGATTGGGTGTAACTTCGGTTAATGAGAATATTGAGACGAACCAACTGAGATGGTACGGGCATGTCCAACGAATGCCGATGGAAAGGACAGCAAGAAGAATGCTGGAATGGGCCCCTCAAAACAGAAGACCAGTTGGAAGACCCAAGATCCGATGGATGGATAACATCAAGAGTGCTGTCGAGAAGTGTGGAATCAGTTTCCAACGGGCGAACTTGATGTGTGGAGATCGTGAGGCGGCATGGAGGAGTCTCATCCGAGGGCTCCCAACTGACAGACCGCTTTAGGTCTACCAGGCGCCTGGTAAGAAGGTAAGAAGGTAACTATTTCATTTTTACTCTTTTATCCAATTATTTTGTTTCAGTGTCTTTCAGCCAGTTGGCTTAATCTGGCTTAGAAGACGTAAATGTCGGGGGTTCGACTCCCGTTGGCGCTAATAATCCAGGATTTACCGCAATGCTCCAAATTCGCCTGGCATGAATACTGCGCCATTTTATGGCCTTCCTGACTGATTATGGTGTACATCTCTCTCTCTCTCTCTCTCTCTCTCTCTCTCTCTCTCTTACTACCCTGTTCCATTTCTGAAAAAAAATCTGTGGAATGATTATGTCATATTTGGTAAAGACCCGCCCCCCCAGAATTCGCGGCTCGTCCAATTACAACCCAATGGGCGGTGTATGAGAACGAATCCATGGACTCTGTTTGGTGGAAAATTTCGTTCTCACGCTACAACCAAAACCAAATTCTCTGACAGCCAACAGGAAACTCGCGAATCGAATATTGGGGGGTTCTGAGGGTGGGATCAATCGGGGTTACGTATATAAAAGGAAACATTTTCAGCTGGATCCCACAACAGTGACTTTTATCAACGAGTAACTACACATTCTCTCATCATGGACACTTCATCAGACACAACAGCTTTACTGCTCCCCTCAGGTCTTTGAAGTCAACGACCTCTCTGCAGGGGCTACGCTCCATCTTTTCCCAGTGGCCGACAGGAATGATCTGCTATCCACACAAAACGTTGCAGAAATTTGTGACGGCGAGAAAGAACCATCGGATGAAGAGGCCATTGAGATATGGGTAGAAATACTTACGTAGTAATTAAAAAACTCGTTTGTGGTTTAAACTGGCTATCATTCTCGGGATATATATATATGAAGTAAAATCACAGAATAACACGTGATCTTATTAATAAGCAAACAACCACAGGAAAAAAGGAAAAAGAAACGAAATCCGAGCGCTTTCGTGATATATTCACATCTTCAAGGACAAGAAAGAAATAGCTATTTCCTTCCTATTTCTTTCTTAAGTGTTCGGATTTCGTGTTTCTTTTTCCTTTTTCCCAGTGGTTGTTTGCTTATATATATATAATATATATAAACTTATATATATATATATATATATACACACTGTTTCATTCAGTGCTTAGCCCTTGCAAGTGCTAACTAGTTTTATGAAAAGTCATAAATGCATTTTGAAGTGAAAGGATATTCGACCTGGTTCGAGACCGGGTGTTGACAGACGAAGTGTAGCACACCCAGCTAATTTTACTTTTGACCCGGTTAGGCTAGTTGCATACTGATTATTATTTGCCGTGGATCCCTATTCGGTATTTTATCTCATTGTAACTCATTGTAAATCTCTCTTCCTCTCTATATATATATATAAACACACACGAGAGTACTTCAATAAGTAGCCGCACTTTTTATTTTAGTGATAATATAGTACGTATAATATATACTCGTAATAACGAGCCAAACTGAGATCTCAAGGTTTATTTAGGCTGGCAACAGTATAGGCTTATTTAGACTACGCGGAGCTGTCACATATCTTACCAGTAGTGATCATGGCGGCGCCGCTTTCAATTTGTACTCTGGAAGAGCAGAGATCAGTGGTTCGTTTTTTGTGGGCAGAAGGTGTGAAAGGAGCTGAAATTCACACGCGTTTATGTGCTCAGTATGGGAATAATGCGTTACCACGGCGAAGTGTCTAAGAATGGATACAATTGTTCAAGGAAGGTCGGACATGTGTGACAGATGCTCAGTGCTCAGGACGACCGTCAACATCAACCAGTGGTGACAAGCAGGAAGAAGCTAGAGCCATGAATTTCGATGACAGAAGATTAACAATAAAAGAAATTGCATTTTCTTTAGACAGCATTCAAGGGTCAGCCTATTCGATAGTTCATGACAGTCTTGGCTTTCCCAAGGTTTGTGCAAGATGGGTGCCCAAACAGTTGACAGAAGAGCACAAGCGTAATCGTATGGACGTCTGCTCTCGTCTTTTGGCGCGGTATCATAATGAAGGTGAAAACTTTTAGGAGCGCATTATCACTGGAGATGAAGCCTGGATCCATCACTATGAACCAGAAATCAAACGACAGAGCATGCAATGGAAGCATCCAACATCTCGCGTTGCAAGGAAGTTCAAAGCGCAGCCGTCAACGGGTAAAGTTATGCTAACACTGTTTTGGGATATACGAGGCCCTATCCTTTAACATTATTTAGAGCGTGGAACTACAGTAACAAGTGCATCGTACTCTGACATGCTTCCGAATGAGTTAAAGCAAGCAATTCGCACAAAACGGAGAGGGAGATTGTCGGAAGGTGTTATTCTGTTACATGACAATGCGCGCCCACATACCGCTGCACAGATTAGAAAATGCTTCAAGAACTTAAATTTGAAGTTCTCGACCATCCAGCCTACAGTCCAGACCTGGCACCTTCGGATTTTTACCTGTTTGGACCACTAAAAGACGTTTTGAGAGCTCAGCGATTCCAAGGCGATGATGATCTGAAGGAGGCGGTGCATGACTGGCTACGCACACAGCCAAAAACATTCTTTTGTGATGGCATTAGGAAGCTTGTAGATCACTGGACTAAGTGTTTTGAGAAACAGGGAGACTATATTGAGAAGTGATGTGTTTATAATCTATCAGATGTGAAAATAAAATTGTGAAAATAAAAAGTGCGGATACTTATTGAATTACCCTCGTGTGTATATATATATATATATATATGTTCCTCTGCATGTGTTTTTGATGAAAAACAAATGGATTTTAATTAAAAAAAGATTCAATATGGATGAATCGAATAGGTTAATTGTTTAATATCTGTCCAGGGGATCGATACTCTGTAACAGTGCTTAGTCATCCTTCCACACAATGTGGCACTGCAAAGCTATTCGACGAGTTCGAGACCCGGTATCGGTCGGCGCTGCGTAGTACCCCCAGCTAATTTTTTGAGCCCAGTTAGGCTAGTTGCTGTGTGTTTATTATTTGATCTGGGTGCCCTCTCCGGCATTTTTCTTTATTGTAACTCCTTGTAACTCTCTCTTCCTTTATATATATATATAGAAGTATATGTTAACAACCCGGTTAGGCTACCTGCTTGCTGTTATTTGATCCGGACACCCTAATCTTATTGTAACTCCTTGTAACTCTATCCTCCCATATATACACCGCGGTGTCTTTTGAAAGTGAAATTTTATTACGCGTTTGTTTCCCCTGGTAGAGTTTTGTAAAATTAGTTTAAATTCACTGCAAGGCTTTCTTTACATGTTTACTACAGGTTGCTGTGCTAGGCTTTCTCTTGTTATTTATGAGTATACGGTATATATATATATATATATATATATATATATATACACAGGGCCGGCCTTAGGGCAAGGCGAGCTAGGCAGCCGCCTAGGCCCCCGCGCCGCCAGCGGGGCTGGGCAAATAAATTTTTTATATATTTCGCTTCCACCAGATTCCCCGACTCACGCCGGCTGTCATAGGAAAGGGGAAAATTAAGGACAGTTTTAATGAAATATAAAACCATTGCTCTAAGAATATTTTTAACAATTCCTGTGACGGTAGCATCAGGTGAAAGAAGCTTCTCAAAATTAAAATTAATTAAAAACTGCTTAAGGTTTAATATGGGCCAAGATAGGCTAAATAACCTTGGAATATTGTCAATTGAACATGAAGAAGCAAGGGGTTTAAATTTTGAACCCCTTTTAATGGAATTTTCAGAAAGGAAGGTTAGAAAGATTAGTCTTTAAAATATATTATAAATTTATAAAGTATGGTATTTTTTTAGTATTCTTAATGAAAGCATTTTTTTTGTTATTCTTAATATTATTAGACAGATGTCTACAATAAATGTATAGCACTTCAGATTATTTTTTTGCCTTTTTACTATGAACTAAAATCTTTTCTGGAGTGGGGACCCGTATTATCAAAATGCCTAGGGCCCCGCATCTGTTGGGGCCAGCTCTGTATATATATATATATATATATAATATATTATATATATACAGTATATATATATATATATATATATATACACATTTTAACTGCAAAGAACATACAGTATAATTAATGTAAAGAACTACGCTTCTATAGAAGAACGTTCTACACAAGATGAGGAAGGAGAACGAACAAGTGAAAACTGAGGTAACCACCCGGGAATCGAACCCGGGATCTTCCGAGTGCCGGTCAGATATGCTAACCACTACACCATGGGCCTCGATTAATCAGAAGTCGTAATTCTCCTACATACGAGCAGAAACCAATGCCCTGAGGGCATTTGTTCGTTCTCCCTCCTCATCTTGTGCGGAACGTTCTTCTATACAAGCGTCGTTCTTTACATATATGTGTATATATATATATATATGTTAAACACAGACCGTGCATGGAACAAGGAACTCTTCTGGGAAAATTAAATCCACTATAGTCCGAATAAGTAATGGTAAATGACAAATACCATAGTTTTTTTCCTTTTTCATGATTTTAGCCCGACGTGGGCAACGGGTCTCTCGCAAAGAGATCCCATAAATATAGCTTCCCTCACCAGCTATCTGCAAAGCAGACAGGATCCAGCTTTGGGACGTGGATCTAGGGTTTAAAGCAAGCCTAGATCCCTACACTCAGAACCTCTATATAAGTAAAAGACTCGTTGCATTCACGTCGTGTTGAATAAATCAAATTAAAAGGGGGTAACTGTTGTATTTTTAGCCAAAAAAAACAAAACTTAAACCTCAACCGGGACATTGAGCGTCCACTTTTCAAGGCACGAAACACGTCCGTTTAGTATACACAAACTCAGAATGGTTCCCTGAGAACATTATATGTTAAACACAGACCGTGCATGGAACAAGGAACTCTTCTGGGAAAATTAAATCCACTATAGTCCGAATAAGTAATGGTAAATGACAAATACCATAGTTTTTTTCCTTTTTCATGATTTTAGCCCGACTAAACGGACGTGTTTCGTGCCTTGAAAAGTGGACGCTCAATGTCCCGGTTGAGGTTTAAGTTTTGGTTTTTTTGGCTAAAAATACAATAGTTACCCCCTTTTTCTTTGATTTATTCAACACGACGTGAATGCAACGAGTCTTTTACTTATATAGAGGTTCTGAGTGTAGGGATCTAGGCTTGCTTTAAACCCTAGATCCACGTCCCAAAGCTGGATCCTGTCTGCTTTGCAGATAGCTGGTGAGGGAAGCTATATTTATGGGATCTCTTTGCGAGAGACCCGTTGCCCACGTCGGGCTAAAATCATGAAAAAGGAAAAAAACTATGGTATTTGTCATTTACCATTACTTATTCGGACTATAGTGGATTTAATTTTCCCAGAAGAGTTCCTTGTTCCATGCACGGTCTGTGTTTAACATATAATATTCTCAGGGAACCATTCTGAGTTTGTATATATATATATATATATATATATATATATACATGCTCCTCTGTGTATATTTTGATGAAAACAAATGGAATTTAATTAAAAAAGATTCAATGTGGATGGATCGAATAGGTTAATTGTTTAATATCTGCCAGGGGTTCGATAATCTGTGATAGTGCTTAGTCATCCTTCCACACTATATGGCTATTATAAGAAAAATGTATGAACTAATCAAGTTAATTTAAAATTATCCTTTCTCCTTAAAGGTCCGACGAGGATCTCATACGTGTTATAGCTACTTTTCGTGACACTTTTCAAGAAACGCAAATAACCGACGGTGATTTGGAGGTTTTACAGCGCAGCCCACCCAGTGCCCTGAATACGGAGGTCGAAGTATTGGCTCACATCTGGTCCAACGATTGCCAGGTCGTCGGAGACCTAACGTAAACTTTTTCTTTTGGCTAAGAAGAAACACTGTACTGTATTTTCATCAATTTATTGAATGATAGAAATCCTGTTGTATAAATTATTACAATTTTGCAGCCAACTTAAATTAGTTACAGAATTAGCATCCATTAAATAAGCTACAGAGCACAAGACTAACATTATTTGGGACATCTTATAATTTACACAATATTGTTGCAATTATACACTTTATATATACGAGTAAAACTTTACACAATACATCGATTGCGCCCAAATAAGAACCTTTTATTTATCTGCATGCATACCAATTCATCATTCAGCTCAGTGTGACACGGGTCGAATAATTTTTAAAAATTTATTAATTCACTTCCACGTGACATGTGCAGGAGAAATGAAAGACAATACATTCCGCAAGTATTACTAAAATATCTTTGTAATTGGTAGGGATTCCAGACAAATTCGATGATATGCAACTGTTCGAGAAATTTTTCCGTAACAGGGTCACTCCAGGGGTGAGTACGGAGTGAGTTAAAAAAATGTACATTCTTTCCCTATTTTTAGTAGATGGCCAACCAATGAATCCCTTCGCCACCAACAATGACGGTGTTGACAATAATTGCCCCGCATTTTCTCGTGGTTGGTAATTTCATTGTTTCATTCTTCGCAAACACACTGATAAATTTGGAGCGTGTGATTCGGTCACTATTCATTCCTCTCTGAAGTTTATTCGCATCCATTTTAAAAGTCAGTGACTACGCTCCTCAAGCGTTCAATCTCTATTAGGGCTTGTGACTCGAGGTATACTAGTACACTAATAGGCGTGTCTATTGGGTTCGCGAATTCCAATCTGACTAAGATGTTCTCACTTTGTTGTGGACTTAAGTGTGCACTCTGTAGCAGATAAGTCAGGTCTTGTGTCAAACGGGTAAAGGTTAAATTGATCGATGAATTCTTTCTGCGTTACCACAATCCCGAGCTCATCACAAGCATCTGCAATATTGGTCAGATTACTATTAAGTTCTCACGCAAAGCGGGAACACAGCGTCTAATGAGTAGTCCGTACCCATAGCTCCACCAAACGCAACGCCATTGACGTATAGAGTTATATTTTTAAGGCCGAAATTCTCGAATTTAAAGGTGGTGTCTTTATATTTTCCACTCACCGAAGCGTGATCCTGCATTCCATTTAATATCGTTTTAGGTAGAACTCCTAGGGCCACGTTTTCTATCTGTTTCGAGGCCAACCCTGCGGGCACTGTGTATAGTTTAATCTGTACTTTGTTGGGTATTTTACTGTGGTATGTAGTAAATTACTGTATTTCAATTTCTATACATTCTGGGGAACTTAATTTCACTCACCGTACGCGTAGGTATGTTTCTTTGACATGAACCACAACGGGTTTTGCACCCTCTTCTTGATCAGGTCCCAGATTTATGCAGATCTCAAGATTCGTGAGGGTGAGCTTTATTTTCATGTCGATGCCGTTCATAAGCAGTTTCTCCTGGAATATGAAGTCTGTATGCAGGCGTCTAAAATATTCGTATATCTTTTTAGAATTTGTAAATTTGTCCTTTATACTACTTTCGTCTTTAGTCTGATCATAGCCCTCGGCAGTTAAAAAGGTATCCTTCGCTTCTTTTGAAAAGTTGAGGACATTTTCCAGATAGGCTCGTAGGTTGAGATGACCCGTTCCTGCCGAGATGTTTAACTGATTTAAATATATATCACACTGGCTGAATATGGAGTGTAGAAAGTTTGTTTAAGGAAATACTACATATTTATCATCGCAGTCCATTCCATCTGAATGGGCTATAGGTAGTTTAGCGTACATGTGCACACAGCTTGGATCAAAAGAGTAAGGACCTGAGCTGGGTATCACGAATTCTATAGGGGCACTCGGAGAACTAATTGTGTTGAATGGGTTAATTGTAATAAAGTCACTGTGCTCAATAGAAACGTGTGTTGGGTGCATATCAAAGAAGGAGAGCTCCGATTTATAACATTGTGAGCTACACGGATGGACAAGGTGTGCCATGACGAGTCAGAAATAGTGCCACCTCTCTCGACAAGTAGTAAACAGCCTATGATTCGTGAGAGCAATGTCCTTAGCTTATATCAGTTAAAAAAATGATCAACCTTAGGTTTCATTCGCTTAGAACACTTCTTCTTTTTTGATGTTCTTTTACGTTTAACGCCACGTGTTGGTAACCCCTTCTTCCAAAGAGCCCTTTTCGTCTTCCCACCACCACGCATTTTTCGCTGTATCTTTGATGATTTCGTCCCGTGTACGTTTTAAATGTTTATTTAGAGCTTCTTTAAGTTTAGCCCCCGCCATTATGTCTTCTACCGTGTTAAAACCTGATTGTAACGCTTTCCTCCCTAGGTATCTGGCGCCCCTCTTCAGCAATGGGACAGCCGTGCGGAGTATGGTTGAAAAAATGGATCCAAGCCCACTCCCACGCTGATATCTCACCCCTCGATAGACTGTGAAAGGCCTTCGGGATCATTATAACTCAGTACGACGAAAATGCAGCTTCACTGTTAAGCTCCCATCACCGAATGGGAACTTTTTTCCATCAAACGTTCTTATATATATATATATTGAGATATTTGTTAATAGATTAGTCGCAACATTCACATCGTGGGGTTTGTCATATGTAATTCTCAAGCTCCTCCCTCTACGATTGGGTATGTGAGCAATGCGGAGCAGGCGCGCCTGTGTATCCCCAACAAATTGATGCTCCACGATATTGCTGTAAATATAGCACCTGTCTGGGGATGGATAGCCATCACCCAATTTCTCCAATTTCAACTGATACATTAAGCTGGACAAGTCATGTTGTGCCTGGTGAAAGGCCTCTCTTTGGACCGCTGCTCCATATCGGCGCTAGGTTATAATTTTGAACAGTTCTTTGTCTTTAATATTTCTATTATCCTGTGATTTTAGGGTCAGAGCATGTGCAGGGGTTTCTTTGTTTATAATTTCGTGTACTAAATCAACCGTAAGATTTGAGCTTTTTAAACTTCAGGTTAAGTCTCTCACAACATCCTCGGCCGCACCATAGCGACCCGGGACTAGTGTTACTAATGTAGTGTAATACTGTGCCTCCCCACTCCTGGCAGCACGCATGGTTTCATCCCTAAGTACCCCGGCCTTTTCATACTCGTCACGATCTCTAAGAACCGTAAAAACGGGCTCTTTGTAGTCAATACTTAAGAAGCTGGTGGATAGCTGAATTTCGCATATCCCCACCTCATACGAATCACGGTCTAAATCAATGGACCCATGGAGTTCTGTTACAAAGTTGGCCAGGGTGTTCTTAGGATGTGCAGAGAAGAATAGGACGGGAGTGTGACATAGAAGTGGTTAGGTGACATGTTGCATACTATTTAAGCTTCATTATTGCAGCAGCTTTTATATAGGTGTTGAAGATTTCTGGGTACCCTAGCCATTTTACCTGATACATTTTTCTCTTTCCTGAACCTTTGCTGCCTAAAAATTTTTCAATTTTAAACACATTTTTTTTCTAAATTAAATGGCAATTTCTGCAACTCCTCGCGGTAAAAGCCTCCTGCCATTTCTTCTCCATTCAAATCTTCAACATAATACAGCATTATCTCACCTTTAGGTCTCATAGCCCTAAATTTAAAAATCTCACGTGTCCAGCCTTGCTCAAATCCCTTCGCGAATTAATTTCCCGAACGCGATAGCCTTACATAATCACTTATTTTTAAACGTGTAGAGTGTGGCGGTGCTCTACGAATATCTCTTCTTACCTCACGCTCTGTGTGCGTACCTCTTTCTAAAACCTCGTTAGGTGTTGTCCCAATCGCGCGATGGTGTGAACGATTGTATGACGAGGCCAATGATTCCAGAATGTTTATATATCTGTATGTGTTTTATGTGTAAAATAGCGATGCATGCGTTCCTTTATGGTACGTTAAACTCTTTCAGTTAAAGAGACCTTCTGCATAGAATTGCTAGTGTAGTAACTGATATTAAACTCTGCCAACATGTTCTGAAAAGCTCGGACTATAAATTATTTCCCATATCCGTACAAAAATAGCTTGGAACCCTGTTTTCTTTCAACATCAGCGTTCTGGTAGCTTTAGCAACCGTTTCAGGCCATTTATTTTTCAGAGGAATTAGCCACAGATATCGAGAGAATACATCTCTTATGAATAGGATGTAGCGATAGGCATCATTTTAACTGAATATCTTTGCATGTCTGTTAAGTCCGCTTCCCAAATAGAGCCAATCGAAGCCGCTGTTGTCTTGGCTATTTTAAACCTTTTTCTCACCGCTTATGAAGTGTAGCATCCTGCTCCCGCAAAAACCTCTCAACATCTTTTTTCCCTACTCCATCATTGTAAACACCTCGGTACAGTCTATCAACACCGCCATACGAGGCTGAGTAAGAAATGTCATAATAGCGTTTTCTTAATATGTTAGCCATTTGCTTATTTTAGAGGCACGTGTATAGGGTTGCCCGTTGTTGTTGTTATTTGGTCTCTTCTTTCTCCACTTCAGAGATGCTACCGTTGGGGATGATGGCCTACTAAGTTGTGGCACATGCAAGACTTGCTCCAAGTCTTTTAACCTATTCAGATTTCCTATCAATGTTTTGGGGAGATTTATTTGTTGTAGTCTTGCTTTAATATGCTTCCATCCTGCTGGTGAGGGCCTGTCCCACTTTCTCACCAGATCATGGACAATATCGACGATTTTCGATCCCTGTGCCCTTGTTCCTTCAAACAATGACCACGCCTGTATCGGTCCACTGTATGATGGGTTCCTCACTCAATAGATTATAAAGACTTAAGCCTTCAATGTATGTGGGAGACTGCTCTTTAATACATACTCGATGTGTTGCGCTCCGTTATTCTTTGGTTGGTCATCTCTAACCTCGGCCCCAGGTCTTATGTCGCCATGCTCATCGTTGCCCACGCTGTGCCTAATAACCACGGGGATCTCTGTCGGATTCTTATAATCTTCGTACTCATGAAGAAATTTCTGCAGAGCCTCATGGCATAAGATCCTTTTCTCATCAGGTGACTTTTCATTGTTTAATAAGTCTATCAATTCTCTTTCCATTCTTTTAAGCCTGCTTTTACGAGGTTCTAGAACCGTGTCTCGTCTCTTTGAACTTTGCAGTGAAGCATACACCTCGTGTGGAATCACTCCCACTTTCTTCATAATATTAATCTAGTCAGTAAAGGTCCCAAAACTGAAAATAAGATGGGAAGGAGTGATACCCCTCTTTGTTTAATAATTCGCTCTTTTTTCCCCACAGTTTGACTTTTACGAGTGAGCGTACGTATTATGTTCTTGTAACGACGGAGGCGAGCCTTCTGAGGGGATTTCATTGGTACATTACATTTTATAACATTAAGGCAGATTTCACAGATGCATTTTAAAAAGTTCGAGTCGATATTTTTAACAAACATCTGCTGCAATGCCCGGGGCAATCGATGATAAATTTGTATTGATTCAAGGTATTTCTTTAGCCTATTTGTCATTCTGGAATATACACCGTTTCAGGCTCGTTTGGGAGTATATTCGTTCTTAGAAGCACCCTGTAAGAGTTTCGAGGGTGAAGGTCAGAAACCAAATATCCTTAACGTTGACTTGTAGCTTCTGTATAAACTTCCAAACACTCCTTACACTCATTCGGGAACATTTGATTGACTAATACGCCAATTTGTGACACATCTCTACGTTGTGCGAATAAGACTAGATATGGTGTATTTAACGACACATCGCGCATGTATCTATTTTTGAAAAGTAGATTCTGATTGATGAAGAATACGCATATGTTAAGATGGTGGTGGAACACTGTAAATGTCTCGGTAAACGTTTTACGCATTTCCAACATGAGATCGTCAATTCCAATGACTGTATGTTCATTTCCCTTAAATGAATTAACGCCATATACGCGTTTGTGGGACAAAATATCACCTTGGTACTCGTTGAACACTGACTGGTTCGACGAATAGCACCATATTACTTTATGCACAAATTTTGAGAACATCTCACCCTTATCTTTAATGATTTTAAGTATATACACAGTTTTACCACATCCTGTAGGGCCAGATATAATACACGTCGACGGGCTCGTGAACCTGAATTTTTCTACAGCTTCCATCTCTAACACGTCACACCCCTAAGTGGAACATTTACAAAATATAATAAAAACTTAATTGATGTTCCTTATATTCTACAATCTTGTTTTTCTTTTTCTTCCACAGAACTGTGAATGACGACGAGGTACAGCATCATGTCCCCATCATCGATATTACAGATGACCCCGATGAGAGTATGGTTGTGATTACAGACTCTACCCCGCTGACGAGCCCTCATCAGCGACACCTGCAACTCCACCACGTGGAAGTTCAAAGCGGAGGCACGATGATGAAGAACCTTCCATGTCAGGTATAAAACGTGCCAGGAGTGCACCGGTTGCTAGACCCCCAGTAATAGAGTCCCAATCCTCTACGTCTTACGACACAACCCATTTGTACCCCTTATTCCTGTTGAATTCCGGGTACATCCTCCACATCAGCAGCTTCTCGTGCTGTAGAGGAAGGTATAACATTCGAACTGGTGCGCACCGCTAACCTCACCCTGACCCTGACTAGAAATCTGTATATAGTCAGGGTTGACCCGGGAACCCTGTATAGCAACGGAGTTGAACACGGTCTGCGACGCGTAGTTGAACGTATTGTGGAGTTTGCCCTTCAAAACAGCGATTAACGTGAAGTCAGGACGAGGTTATCCTTCGGGTTCGGGTCAGTTGACGGGGATGTAGATGATTTTTGGTTAGTAATACCATTCAGACGCTTGGCCTATGTAGATATAGAATACATCTTGGGGCGTATAACGCAGGCCTCTCAAAGTAGTACAGCCTTCAGTATGGACAACTTCACGGTAGATATTGACAGTATTCCGGGTTGTGGGTCATAGTGCCACACCTTACACTCTTAGCTTCAATTCTCCAGTTATTTATCGAAAGCATATAAACATCGATCGTGTTTGCGGCTTTATAGCAATAGTCTTAGCTCATATGTTCACTGTGATAAATACCTGGGTCAAAAAATTTGGTTGTCTACGGTTTTGTAGCGTGCCCGTAAACTGGCACGTAAGCTTGAGTTTGAGTGTAAAATGGGTCTTAAAGAGATGAGAAGGGTAGCGCAGGAAATGAATGTCCGTGTAGTTGCATTTGGAATGGATGATCATCGTTGGACTGTGTATGTTTTTAAAAGCTGTGTGCGAGATCGTACAAGGCCTCTACTTCTTTTACGATTGTCAGGAACAACGTATCTCCCCATCTGTAAAATAAGGGCTCCTTTCGCAGGTTATGATAAAAGTCGAAAATATGGAAGGCATCATGATTTGTGTAAGGGATGTCTCGAATTTTCGGATGATATAGTGAAAAATTGTAAGGAATGCACATGGTATGTGAGCAGTGTAAAAGCTCCAGGTGTGAAAGTCGTGTAGTTGAAGCTGAGAAGAGGGAATGTAATGTGTGTAAACGTACATTTTTCAATAATAAATGCTTTGAGTTCCATAAGTCAATTGGCACTTGCAGGAAAATGAGAATCTGTGAATGTGGTATAGTTCATATGATGGATAATTGGGGTAAGTTTGAGCATAAATGCGATGAAATTCACTGTTCTACATATCATGAAAAATATAAGGCGGACGGAGTAAAGCACGTATCTTATATGAAAGGCGCTAAGGCTAAAAGTAAACCCTGTGTTACCGTTTACTACGATATAGAAACTTACACAAACCCTGAAACCAAAGAGGTTATTCCACATCTACTCGTAAGCCAGACACTCTGCGATGAGTGCATGGAGGTTGAGGGTAATGAGTGTCACAAATTTGGTAAACGGCTTAACGTTTTTTAAAACGAATGCACACGACAGCCCTGTGAAACTCTTTGTGTCCTGTATAGTCAATTTAGCGGACAAGTTAAAAAAATTACTATGTATATTCTTGCCCATAAAGGGGCAAAATTTGACACACAGTTCCTTTATAAGGAACTGCTTGAACACGATTCATCGGAGATATTTACATTCGACCCCTTGAAAAGGGAATCAAACTTATACAAATGCAGATAAGAGGTAGGTAATGTTCAGTATAAGATACTTTGTTATTCACACCTTGTAAACTAGCCAAGCTACCCAAGGTGATGGGTGGAGCCGCCAAAGTTTCAAAAGGGTATTTCCCTTACACTTTCCTCACTAGCGACACTTTTAATTACGTACAGTAGGACTACCTCCCCCGAAACAATACTTTAACTACACCAACATGAGTAACAGTGAAGCTAATCCTTAAAATATAGCTGATGGATGTGAGCGTTATTGCGTGAATGATGTACGCGTGCTTAGAGTATGTTTCTAGGCCTTTAGAAGGATGTACATATACCTTTTCAACTGCGATCCGCTCCAAGTTGCAACCACAATCGCCTCATTGTACTTTGCTGTGTTCAAGAACAATTTCATGCCTTAAGACACCTCAGCCGTCATTCACAGAAACAACCCCGCAATTATGGCACAAAGCTATTTACTGGCTCATACACATACAGCAGCAGATCGAAGTATACATAAAACACGCCCGCAACACCGGAGAAGCACCCATTAAAGTCAATGGTCGTGTTTTTTGGGTTGATGGTCTAAGCGAAGACTGTGCCACTAGCGAGAAGAATGTGCACTCCTTTAACTTTTGCTGGTGGCATGGATGCCCTCGTCCTGAGTGTGGAATCGTAGGAGATATCCACAGTAGATCTCCTGCCGACTGTCTTGCATGAGCCCACACCCGCTTGTTCGGAGTGCGTACAAACCCATTCAAGCTATACTTTCTGCCTACGGAGGGCGTGAAACTCCATTATTACGATGTCTGTTCTTTATATCCTGACGTGATGAAGAACAATCCGTACCCCGTAGGTGCACCTGAAAAACTGGTGGGACCTGACCTGCCCACCATCGAGGTGGGCAAGACTTCTTTAAGGAAGTCTTGTTCAATTGCTGGAACCTTGAGATGGTTTTCACATGAACACTTATCAAAATTTTCACATTTGCAAGCACTGATGTCAAATAATTTGTTCTCTGCCTCATTTTGAAATGTTTGTAATTTAATTTTGAATGAGCCACTATCTTGTTTCCTTTTTACTGACTTTAGAAGGTTTGGACATTTTTCATGGTAATTTTTAATCATTTGAACGACACGGTTATGAGAAACAGTAGGAAGCTGTTTTACACAAATCTTCGAGAGTTTTTGAGAACACCCGAAATTTCTGCAACTATAGGCTCTTTCTTCGATGTCTTCAGATTCAACCTTATTTAATGAAAATATTTCATGACGTCCTTATAGGTTGGAAGGCACCTCTTGTCTAGATCAGCTGGAGCCCCAAATATAGGGCAACTTGAAGAAGTTCTTGTTGCTTGAGCTGGTACTGACATTGTGAAAAACAGTAATTAATACTGGGTGATCCAGATAAATGGGACCCATAAAAAAAAGCCAAATATTCTTAATATTTAATTCCTTTCATAAAAACTATATATCATTCGAAAGAGTAGAGTCACAAGTTTATTATGAAATATTTATTTTTTTAAAATGACTCCTTTCAAATGTGCCCCATTAGTTGCCAAGCATTCCAGTGTTCTCGCTTGTAAGTTCTGCATCACTTTTGCAAGAGTGTGCGGTGGTATGGCCTGTATCTCATTTGTGATGGCGGCCTTCAATTCTTGCAAGGTCGTTGGGTTATTTCTGTAGACCCTACTCTTTAAATATCCCCAGAGATAATAATCTAAGGGAGAAAAATCCGGAGACCTTGCGGGCCATTCAACGTCTCCAAATCTTGAGATTAACTCGCCTGGAAACGTTTGACGCAAAACTGCCATGCAGTTCCTCGTGGTATGGCAGGTAGCTCCATCTTGTTGGAACCAGTGGTTTTCTAGACAAAGATCTCTTAATTTAGGAATAAGGAAATTGGTCAACATTTTTTCGTAGCGATCACCATTTACAGTGAGCGTGTTTCCGGTGGAATCCTCGAAAAAGTACGGCCCTATGATCTGAGATGCAGTAAGACCACACCAAACAGTTACACGCTGACTATGCAACGGGACTTCGGTAATATTCAATGGATTTTCTGTTGCCCAGAGACGACAATTTTGTTTGTTTACAGTTCCATTCAAGTGAAAATGGGCTTCGTCTGACATAATCAAAGTTGCTAGAAAATTGGTGGTGTCATTTACCTTCTGTTGGATCCATTGACAGAATTGTCGTCTTCGTGCGAAATCTCCATCGTTTAGTTGTTGCACTGTTTGAATTTTATATGGAAGAGCATTAAATTTTGCTTGAATATACGGTGTGTTGTTCCATATCCAACTCCTAACAGCTGAGAAGCACGTCTGATGCTTATGTTAGGATTATCCTGTACAATTTCATGAGTTCTGTTAATGATCTCGTCTATCCTTGCTGTGCGCACTCTTCCAGTTGGTTTTCTTTTTCCAATGCTGCCAGTTAGGGAAAAATTTCTGACACACCGACGGATTACTTTCTTAGAAGGTGATTTTGACATCTGAAAATTTGTCTTGAAAGATCTTTGAGCTGAAACTACACTTCTTCCATGCTCATAATATTGCTCAGTTATGAAACGCAGCTGTTCCACAGTCCATGCAGTCATCTTGAAGGGTTAGTTTTAACTAACACTTTTATTTTGTTTTGTATCTTATCTTGTCTTGTATTGTCAAAACCTATACAATCCTGTACAAACTTGTAACTATCCTCTTTCGAATGATGCGTATGATTTTATAAAAGGACTTATACTTTAAGAGTTACAGGGGTTTCTTTTGGGTCCCATTTCTCTGGATCACCCTTTATAAAAATTAAGAAATTACTCCTAAAACGTAAAATATTCTTGCATTCTGCAAAAGTTTTGTATATTACACCAACGTATTATTATGCACTAAAATATGCTGTATATGTCCACATATGCGTGTTGTCGTGTTCCAAAGATGTATTAACAGCAAGAGCAACACAATCCACATCTTACCCGAAACGTAGCTAGCACGACACTGCGGGGAAGTGAGGGCAAGAAGGCCTGGTAGATTGTTGTGAGTCATGACTCATCAGTCATCACTCACTGACTCATTGCCGTATATGGCAATGACGAACAACACACCATACCAGACTGTAGGGAAGCTTCTAGAACGTTTGCGGTGGCAGAAGATTTTATCACAGGACAAAAATATTTAAAACTAGTCTAAAATAAACCTTTAGGATGCTTTTCCTCGCTATTATAAGGAGTTAGGATGAAAATTAAAACTATAAGAAAACATTTGAAAAATGCGTATTTTGGCGCATTGTTTGGATTTTCAACGCGCGTGCGGAGGCAGAAGATATTATTGCAGATCTATGAGATTTTAGACACTCACTTTTGACGTGAAAGAGCCACTTTTCCGCGCTATTACAAAACGAAAATCGAAAACAGTGTAAAAACGCTCCTCCCTACTGGGCATATCTCTACCCCTGCGTGCTCAGTTGCCCGCTGCAAGCCCTGGATCTCAGACGTACATTTGAAGAATTCTCACCAAGACGAAAAATAGTGATGGCTACCTTTCATATTGTGTGTTCGACGTTTATGAAGTGGTATTCGGTAAAGCCGGAAGATGTGGTAAATATTGAAAGACGGCCTAGCCCTCCCTCCTTTGGGACTTTCAAGGCTACATTGAACCGTGCGAAGCTTGAGGAATAAGATGTTCAAATACTCTATGGATATTCTGGCGAGAACATTGCAGGATTTCGCGGTACAAACGATGTAATGGACTACGTTATAGGGCTAAACTGCATAAAAGCGTACATATACAGTGAGGTGGAAGAGACAACACGTGCAGAAGCGAAGCAACGGGTATGGTTAGTGAGTCTTGTTGATGAGTAGTGTAACAAGCGGTATTATGTCATGCTGCATCATACCGAGTAGCGTACGCTGGGTATGAAAATGTAAATCTTGTCACCATGGACAAGTGAAATACTTTTACTACTACATTCAGATATATATCATGACGAGGTTCGTAGTAGAGTTGTGGCTAAAGGCCTGTGTGAGTTTTTAATAGAATTTAGAGACGAGATTCGACTGCTAAGCAAAAAGGATAAATATGGGCACATGTTTCTCTCAAATAGTGCGCCGGATTGTTAATAAAATGTGTGTAGCTCGTGAAAGTGAAAAAAATGTCTAGTACGCATTCCGATAAAACATTAAAGTCGATATTACTTCATGTATCGAAAAAATTCTGGTTGACCTGTATAATGGGCACAAATACTCGCATGATTCTTTCATGCTGGAACAAACCCATACACGAAACATTAACGCTTGGTATGATTCACTCCTCCACAACTGTCTCCGAGCCAAACCGCGCACTGGTTGCTCATAGTCATCTCAGAGCTTAACCCGACTGGACGTGCACTCTCACAATAGAATACAATGGAGCTTCTTTCAGCAGCATTCTCAATGCCGTATACGATGTGCCCGTGATGAAGTCATGGCATTTGTTCAGGCGTAAAACCGGTACCATTAACTATGTACTTGAAACGACTTGTAGACAAGCAAGCTCTGGTAAACGTAATGTTGTCTATTTAAGTGTTGAGGAGATGAATAGTCTTCGTGATAGTTGAGAAGCGGGTTGAGGATCGTTATAAAATACCTTCAGGTGTAGGTATAAGAAGAGAACAGATGGGTGATACCCCCTCATATGCCATTGTTTGTACGTTGTGTATAAATAACGATCAGCCATGCATTGATATACGACTGATGTGGAAGAATGCATCTAATAATAACGTTCTTGTCCCTCCGCGAAACCGCTTCATCCACGACAGAATGTTTGAAATCGTCGGTTTCCGCAAGCTAAAACCTATATTAGACGCACGTGTTACGGATATGGTTTATTTTGATAGGTTCTTGAATACGCATACACCGCTCTGCTCGACAGGTTTACCGAATGTAGGAATGAACATGGCGAGAATGGTCTAGAGCTGGATGCTTATTTAAAAGGTTTAGACGCTTCGAAATACTGTATCGTGAACTTTGGTGCAAAGGACTTGAGCGATACAGGGCACAGCTCGCATACACTGTTCACCCTGAAGAATTGTATCTTTATATAATGAGCAGCTGTCGTTACGACTTAGAAGATTATTTCAACTGCCGCTATGCCTTGTGAAGAAGAGTTCACGATTGAAAAGCTCGGATCGGTAAGAAAAAAACCTCGATTGAAAGGAGTGTTTATAAACTTGAATTTAATAATGAAGTTGTAGCTAACGACGCCCTCTTTGTGCGTGCTTTGATTGTATTCTGTCCGTGTTTAAAGATAATTTGCCAACAAATTGTAAAGTGGACACAAAAATAGTATGGAACGAATTGAAGGCCCTTTACATTGAGTATAGGCGCACGAACACCTTGAGTGGTGAAATAATGTGAAATCGTATTTATTGCATAGCACAAACCAACAATGATGTAACTGTAGATTCGATCACGTGCGAGTTTAGTATTTTAGTTAAGCGCAGTAGAACATAACGTGTATATATTTTGATGTATATTATTTGAAGTTTATATAAGTATGTATTTTCTCGTACATATATTAAATGGTTATATATGTACGTAGTTTTACCCATTATTATTATTATTATTTATTTTATTTAAGTTTCGGTGTTTTTATATATATATATATATATATATATATATATATATATAAAAGTATGTATTTGATCATACATTTATCAAATATGTATATAGATTTCTCCTGTGCTAATATTATTATTTAAGAATGTATATATATATATATATATATATATATATATATATAAGGGGTCCCGCGTCTTAAGGTACCTAAGCGCCAAAATTAAAATTCGCCAGAAATCGCCTCCAAAGTTCAGCAATATTCTCTCAATAGTATCTGTTATTAATTGAGGTAGAACGTTCATTTTTGGCTAACTTATAGTTCTAAGTATGGTAATGAAGATGTTGATGAGTTTTTGAATTAGATTTTCATATTTTATGTATATTTTTTTAAAATTTTTTGATTTTCTTATTATGCCGAATTTTGGGTGCGATTTCTGGCACAGAATAGAGGTGAAAAAAGTAGTTCGCTTCATAAGGTTTTCAACCATACTTCTAGTGTCGTAAGGTCATTATAACCCAAACCACGCGATAGAGGAAGGGTGAAAATAGTGATATCCATCAAAAACACGTTTTCGCCTGTGGTGGCGCTTAGGTACCTAAGATGCGCGACCCCTCAGTATATGTATATATATGTATATATATATATATATATATATATATATATATATATATATATATACCGTTTAATGTGTGTATTTTTGATGTATATTATTTTTAATGTATATTTATCTCCTATATATTTCATGAATTATTTCCCTTAACTCCTCTAAATAAACAGAATGATGTAATGGTGTTTTATTTAATTCTTTTGGTTGTATATATACAGGGTGTACATAAAGTCAGGATCTATTTTTGTGAAATAATTATTTTTTTCTATTTTTCTTTTCAGAAGCCCTTAGAATGAATACAGAAGAGCGTGTGGCAATAGTAATTTGGCGAATCGAGGGAAAGAAATACAATGACATCAGAGAGAAGTTTAGAAGGAGATTTCGTAAGCCGGGACCAATAGACAAGAAAATACGAAAATTGGTGAACAAATTTAAACGAACGGGATCTGTAAATGATGAAGCAAGATCAGGACGACCGTGTATGTCAGATCTTACCGTGAATGCAGTACGCGGAATTATCACTGAGGAGCCACGTACGTCCGTTCGTGCTGCATCACACAGACTCGGCCTCCCGACGTCATCTGTGCACAAAATTCTGAAAGTTAATTTGCAGAAGAAAAGCTATCATTTGCAGGTTTTACATGATTTACATGAGGAAGATTTCCCTCAACGAAGTGCTGTGTGTGCTGATATCGTAGAACAAATCTGGAGTGATAATTTAATGGACAACAGTCTCTTTAGTGATGAAGCCACTTTCCATACGTGTGGAAAAGTAAATCGCCATAACTGTCGAATTTGGGCAGATGAAAGACCGAATGATTTCGTCCAAAATTGGGAAAGAGACTCACCTAAAGTTAATGTCTGGATGGGTTTAACAAAATCTAAGGTTTATGATCCTTTTTTCTTTGATGAAGCTACAGTTACGGGACTTATTTATCTGGACATGTTGCAGCAATTCCTTGAACCTCAGCTGATTGGGGATAGGATTGTTAGTACCGTCGTCTATCAACATGATGGTGCTCCTTGTCACTATGCCAAAATTTTTCAGGATTATCTAACTGGACGTTTTCCAAATCGCTGGATCGGACGCGGAAGCAACAGACCTTGGCCAGCGAGATCACCAGATTTAACCCCTTTAGATTTCTTTGCATGGGGCTTTATCAAATCGCACGTCTAGCAGACGAAGATTACGAGTCTTGAAAACTTACGTACACGTATACGAACTGCTGCAGATAACATAACCCCGCAAATGCTCTAGAATGTGTTTAGAAATGCTGCGGAACAATTTGAGCTGTGCAGGGATACTGATGGGCGTCACGTCGAATCCTACTTTTAATTATTTAATAAATGTTACCACTTTATCATTTTATGATTGAATTCCATATAATTTCCAAGTGCTTCACAAAAATAGATCCTGACTTTAAGTACACCCTGTATATAAACGATATTAAGGAATAAATGGGGAGATGGGAATATATATAAACAGTGCACCTTCAATAAATATATATATATATATATGAATACCAAAATGGTTGGTTACGCCTTCTAATCCGAGTGACGGATTTCTAAGCCAACTGTGAAGCATACCTCCATATAAATAGCGCAATCTGGTAACTGAAAAGTTAATAATATACACACACATACACCTGCCTTCTAAGCCAGATTAAGCCAACTGACGGATTTCGAGTTCTAAGCCAAATGATGCTACCTGAGCTCTCATTATGCGTCTGTGTCTCGCAGACGATGGATGGTCTCCTCTCTCCTCCTCTCTCTCTCTCTCTCTCTCTTACTGTAGGTTAGGTGGACTCACTCCGGCTTGCTGTGGGGAGTCCCCTTTTTGTGGCATCCTTGGGATGGGGGTGGCACCGGGGGGGAAGGAGTGGGTTGGCACCTCGCAACAATTGATCAACATTGCAATTGCTCTGCACCGGTCCGGTTTGCGGGCATACTAATGTCTCTCTATCCAGCTCCTCTTTCCTTTTAGCTGTGATTTCGGAGCATATTTTTCTAAAATTCTCAGCATTTTTTCTTCCAAGGTTAGCATTTCTTCAGTTGTTTTATTCACTAAAACTGTTCTCCACTCTATTTGGGCCATATACGATCTGATTGCTTCCCAATTTATAGTCTTGGAGTTTAAGTTAAAGGCCCCAAATTTGCTTCTTTCCTCAATATGTGTATTGTCTTTTAATGTTGTCGACATATTTGTTGATATTTCGATTAAGTTGTCGTCTGAGATAATGGTTGGGGTTATTTTTATGTCAGCAATCAAGTTCGTGTTATTCGTGAATACCAGATCTAGGCAGTTATTTTTTCTGGTATTTTCTGTTATCTCCTGTGTCAGCATAAACTCATTTCTGAGAACCATCAACATTTTTGCTTGCTCCTGGTCTTCTCTTTTGCTCCACTTGTCCTGGTGTATGTAGAGTATATATTCCTAGCCACCTTTTTGTATTTTATAAATGGGAAGTTAAAGTCTCCGCAGATCATTATATTGGGGAATGGAGGGTTTAAGGCCTTTATTAGCTTTCTGATGTCATCAATGGCCTCCGAGAATTTTCCGGCTAGGGTATTTGGAAGTCTATAGATGACTATTAGTATTACGTTTAGTTTTTCTATTTTCACTGCTAGGAGATCCACAAAGCTGTTTGATTTACTTATCATCGTCTCTGTCATATGACCTTCAGTGGTCATATATACTATATAGCACAGCCACCTTTACGTCTCGTTGTTCTATCCGCTTTTAGTAAGTTGAAGCCCTCTATATTTATCTCTTTCTTATCAATACAATGTTCGCAGTTTTCACAATTTCCTTGGCAATCCTTAAGATGAGTTCCTGTGAGGCATGCGATATCAGCTCTTGTCCATAAATCCGTTCAGGAACGAAACTTTGTTGAGTGATTGGTTTGGTCTTACTCCTTGAATATTAGCCAGCCAGAACAATATTCATGTTCTTTGTTTTTCGTTGTCCCTTGTGCATTTTAAGTTCGTTTTCCTTCGGTTTAGCTTGTTTCGTTGCCCTATGATCCTCAGAGAGAGATCCGTTTCCGCCAACCTGTTCTGGTAACTTCTTGCCCGGAAGCGGTTTGGTTCGGGGGTTTGCAGCTGTGTCAACTGCATGCGTTGGATGACATTTAGGAGCCGTATCGTGTCTGCGTTGTTGAAAAAAAAATTTTTTCGCTTGTTGGGTTCCTATTGTTATTGTTATTCCTATTGTCATTTAAACTTTGTCCTTTGTTCTTTGGATCCGTCGGGAGATGTTGATAGTAGCATTTTTTCCCGTATTTGCAGGTTCCATATTTTGCGTAAGTCCTGCAGATGTCCGGGTGGTAGAACTTGCATGTCTCCAAATTTACAATGACCATTACTATAGAAGAAATTGCATATTGGGGGATGTTCACATATACATTGTCCTTTTAAATCTGCAATTATCTTTTATATAATATCTGCATATAATTCCTTCCCCATATTTACTCGTGGCCTTTGTTTTTTGCTCCTTATTGGGGGACAGTTTCACTCCGTTTTCTTGATTGCCCTCTGTCTTTTCCTATTTGTGCTATTTGTGTTACTGTCCTTCGTTGCCCTTATACTATCTTTTGTCTCTATATTGTTTTTCGCCTTCATGGTTTCGGCCTCGTTGTGTGACGGTATTTGATTTTTTTTCTTCTTCGCCTTTCTTCGTTTCTTTTGTTTTCCTCTGTTCTTTATTCCCACTTTCCTCTTTCATTTTCTTCTCGTAGTCTCTTTCTGCTTTAAATACTGTAAAAGAGTTTATTTCGGTCATGCAATTTTCGCAGAAAATTTTATCCCATTAAGTTGCTTCGTGTTCGTTATAAGGGAGATTTTTTCATCTTCCCATTCTAGACATCTATAATAAAAAAGCAGCTGACAAAGATGGCACCTCATCGCCTTTGTCTCATCCGCTGCATCAGTGCAGATACCACAGAGTTGCAGGAATTTATTTACCATTTCATGTTACTGAAGAGGGTAGCCGCTGGTGCACAAAATTGACTCAAAAAGGATATTTTGCGAAGTATTGGATGGGGGTTGACTCAAGCTGAGTGAGGGAAAGTATTCTCCGTTACTCCCTGGATGGGGGATGTGGCACTCTGTGTACTTCTCACTGACTGGTGCTAGCGACTGTGGCTGCGGGGGATAATGGGGGGGTATTTGTAAGAATTTCGATAGGCAGCTAATTTTCTTCACAAAGAAACACTCCGAAAAATGCTGTATAGATTAATTCGCTTCATTTTTATTTACTTTTTTGATATATGCCGCGATTTTTACTTTTTAAAAAGAAATAGCACTATGCACTATCAATTAACTCACAATATCGGCACTATTTAAAACTGATTAACTGCAGGATTTTTACTCTAATACCGCTTTTATTCGGACTTCGTATAACCGTCACACCAGCAAAACAAACACCTCCCAGATTTCACAATCAAAACAACAGCAAACACCCGAAAGTACACATATATTAAATTTAGGAGAAAAAGCATAATCACCTTAAATTCATAACGAAATTAAGCGAAACAGATTTTGATTTCATTGACAATCCGGGTACAGACATAAACGCCAAATATGAAAAATTTCAGGAATCCCTTTGGCATGCTTATAATAAATCCTGCCCCATCATTGAGAAAATATTCCTACGGTTCGAGCCTACGGGTTGAGCCCAGGTCTAAATACATCTATTAAACAAAAACACAAACTATATAAACATGTGAAAGAAAGTCTACTCCCAAAGGAAGTCTACATTCATTATTGACTTAATTCGTTAATACACAAAGATAAAACTAATTACTATAAGCATGGATTCGAAGAATACAAAGGCGATCCCAAACAGTATTGGAACCTCATTAACAAAGCGATTAATAAAACATTAACCAAACCCTCTGTCCCAGAAAAGCTATCGGTAAATAATGAGCCAATAACGGACAAAATAAATGTTTTAAAAACCTTCAACGTTTATTTCACCGAAATGGGAACCAACCTTGCTCCTGAAATACCACACACGGTGCTCTTTCGCTACGTACCTAGGCCCTCCTTTACCACACTATTTCTTCCTATCCCCGACTACGAAACATGGTCTAATGGCTGTCATAAAACAATTAAAAAATAAAAGTTCTACACTAGAGACAGTCATAAATTAAACTTATTTGTGCCCACTCTTTCAAAGCTTATAAACCTATCCATTAAAAATGGTGTCTTCCTAGACTGGCTCGAAAAGGCTAGAGTATGCCTTTTAAGTGGATGATAAAACTTCCTCTTCAAATTACAGATCTATTTCCATCCTCCCAGCCATTAGTAAACTATACGAGAGAGTAATATAGCATCAAATAATAAAATTCATATTCAAATACAAAATCATACACAAACAACAGTTTGGCTTTTTAAGTAAACACACGACAAATGACGCAATAATCGCAATATTAAAGGAACTTTATAGCGACCTCAACGACAAAAGAACTTCAATAATCATCGTACTTGATCTAGCTAGGGCGTTTGACACAGTACTTCATGACATAGAAAACCTCGAACACAACAACGTCAGGGAACTATCCTTAAGTTGGTTCAACTCACACTTGGCTAACAGGACACACTTTATAGCACAGGACACTTCTTCCTTACAGACGAGACGCATCGCCCACGGGGTACCCCAATGGACCATCCTGGTACCTATCCTGTTCCTCCTTTACATAAACGACTTTCACAGATCACTAAATAACCTCACATAAGACTCGTTTCCACTCCAAACGACCAACAGCTAACTACATAAGTACAGAGTCGTTGAATATCGTAACTGTATGTATTTTTAAATAATCTTTGTAGCTTACAACAGATTTGTTTTCATGCAGGAAGAAGGGGCCAAGGGCGAATGCTTGAGAAAACGACCCCCCCCCCTCCCATATAAGAAGAAGAGACCCAAAATCAAGGTTCAGTGTTTACGAGATGCTTAGACACTGCGTTTAAAAGATTGTAGGTCATAGACAGAGTGAAAGATGGATTGAAGAAGATTGTTCTAGAGTTGACCGGTTGAGTAGATGAAAGATTGAAAATACCGATTAACCGTTGCGTAGAGAGTTGGACAGAAAAGTAATGGTAATGTGTCAAAAGTCTGGTACTGCGTGCTCTCCTTAAAGGAGGAGGCATGCAGGTAGAGCGTTCAGAAGAGCAGTGTCCGTTATAATATCGATAATAAAGAGAGAGTGAAGCAAAACTGCGGCGAAGAGAGAGGGATTGAAGACAGTCACTGAGAGGCGGGAAATTGATTAGGCAAAAAGCCTTTGATTCCACCCGGTTAAGTAGAGTTGTGTGAGTTGGGAAAAAAACACAGTATGCTACAGTTTTCAAACATTTCCTACGTTTGAACACCCCCTAAAATATATACAAACGTCCATTACGCATTCGAAAAATGGGATGGTAATGCTTTCATATTGTATTTTCATAGCAAAGAACTGCCATAAACAAGCAAATTTTATGCTTTATTGGCAGAATGGAGTTGGATGGTAAATCTTCATAGATAATGCAGAATAGCAAAGTTACGTACATTAGCTTTAAATATATAGAGGCAAAGAGAGAGAGGTACATGGAGATTATCTGCTGCTTTATTCAGCCAGTCCCAAAGAAGGGTGACCGCTCTCAACCATTTAACTATTATCTAATTGCTTTGATTTCTCGCTTTTCTGAAGGTTTTGAATCTCTTCTCACAATTTTCTTTTAGATCGTCAGTATGGGTTCTGAAAGCGACGCTTTCTTGACGATCTGGTGATCTCTCTGACTTTTGGTCATCCTCCTTTCGAGATTTCGGTGAAACCTTTGCTATTGAGCTCGATATATTAAAAGCTTTTGATAGTCTGTTACAAATCTTTTAATTTCCAAACTGCCCTCCTTCGGTTTCCATCCTTCTATCTGTGCCTTCATCTCAAATTCCCTTTCTGACCGATCTATAGCTGTGGTTATAGATGATCACTGGTCTTCTCCTAAAGCTATTAATAGTGGTGTTCATCAGGGCTCTGTCCTGTCACCCATTACTTTTCCTTTTATTTATCAATGTTCTAGTAAGTCCCACTTCCTGTCCTATCTACTCCTACGCAGATGATCCTACTCTTCACTTCTCCACCCACTTCACAAAGCGTCCCTCTCAACAATCACTCCATGATTCGCGTAGGACGGCTATGGAACACCTGACCTCTGATCTTTCTATTGTCTCTGACTTGGGGAGAGAAAACCTTGTGGTTTTCATTGCCCCAAAATTTCAGTTTTTTGATGTACCTACTCGTACAATCTTCCACACGACTATCCCCTTACCTTACCTTCAACAATTCTTGGCGTTTCCTTTTCTCTTTCCTGGGAAGATCACATATATTCTCTTTCTGCATATATTCTCTTTCCCTGTAGCGGCTCCGCAGCTTCTTCACCCCCACTGAGTTGGTAGTTGCTACCTCACCTATTTTGATGCGTTTTTCCAGCTTTTAGACAGGAGCATCTTTTAGTTAAACAGCTGGTTCGGCAGTTAGGTTAGGCTAAGAAATACGTCATACTTTGCGATGATATCTTAGTTTAAATTTAATTAAATGGCAGAAACTCCATTCTGAGACTTCTCAAGGACAGTGCAACATCTAAACGATAAATATTTTTGTGTCTGATAAAAAAATTAACAAACTTTTTAGGGGTACACGCACCGTTGTGAATCTTTAATACAAAAGAGGTAGCTACATGCGCACGGCTGCTTAAGCATTTAATAACCTAACCTAACTGCCGGACCAGCTGTCTGACCAAAAGATGCTCCTGTCCAAAAGCTGGAAACCTTTGTAACAGCTAGCTCGAGGCACCCACACCATACGTGCAAAAACGCATCAAAATAGGTTAAGCAGTGTTTTAAGGATAAAAATTAAAGTGTGGGAGTAGGGGTATTCAAAAGTAGGAAATATTTGAAAAATGTAGCATACTCTGTTTTTTCCCATTACTGTATTTAGTTCAATTAAAGTCTTTTTGTACCATTTTCATCAAAATCGAAATTAGCTTTAAGATAGCATGTTTCAGTCATTTACAGTAAAATGCTAACTTTGTAACTAATGGAGCTAACCCTATCAACCTGCCCCTCGTTTTAATCGAGACGAGAAAATGCGATTGGTAGCAATTTTGATGTCGCTAAAGTTACAGTTTTCAAGATATTTACAACTAAAATATGTTATTATTAGTGTTTTCATGTATATTTTTAGTAATGTTTCCATCCTCATGTAGGACCAGTAAAAATAACGGGGCAGGAGGATAATAAAATGCTCACTTCGGACCCACCCCTGTCCGGCCTGAAGAACAGGCTCCGGTATTTGCATTTTATTATCCTCCCGGTCCCCACTGTTTATTGATAAACAAATTTTAAAATTATTCTCCACAATTCTATCCTAGTGTTTTCTTTGAAAAGTCGGGATACTTGTTTCGGTGCTGCTCGACAGCCTGTAGTAATCGTTGCCGTTCCTTATGGTTGTCAGTTATTATTGTGGCATACTCTGTATTCAGCTTGACACCCCTTTCAGCGGCATCGTTTACCACCTCCAAAGTTCTTACAAAATTCTCTGCAACCTAATAATCCGCATCTTGTGGCCAGTCAGCCAGGGGTTTTGTAGCCATTCATCGTTCACATCCAGGCAACTGAACAAGAAATGAGAGCCAGGGCCCACAGAGTCCGGTATCTCGCTTTCTGCCGTGACACCAGTGGTTGTGAAAGTTGGCCTCCCGATCTTGAAGCTGTCTGGCTTCTCAGTTTCAGTCAGCTTCGACGCTATTGCCTGCTTCACTTCGTCGGTGGTTGCGGGATGATGATTGAACAGAGAGAAGACTATGACTTCCTCCGTCAGATACCACTTGTGACGGAAGAATTTCCCGAGAACGGCGTTGGCCACTTCCGCGTCTAACTGTTTGAAGTTCATCATGGCCTTGGTAAACCACAGGATTGGTGCATCCGCTCCTCTGTTTGCTTTCATCCAGTATGGCTTGCAAAACAACTGAATGAAAGTATTCAGTCTTCTCAGCTTAGGTCAGGAACCTCTCATCATAGTGCAACTGCTGCGCACACATGAGAATCTTCTGGGTGTAGAGAACTTTGCCTTTCCAACGGGCGTTGTGCGTTGGACCAGGTTTCCTCTTATGGTGGCCTCGAAGAGGCACCTCCCCTAGGAGGATCAGTGTTCTCTGCACATTCTCTGTAGTCGTTCCGAGGAAACTTCTCTCCCGTTGTAAGCACTTCAATCAGGTCTTTCTTTGCCTCTTCTCCATATTTCAGAAGCCACGGGTCTGAAAGTTGAAGTGTTTGATGCGGCAGATTAGTGTCTATAGAATATGATGTTTTCAGGAGTGCTGATCTTTCCGAACAAGGTCTCCCACACAGTGCCAAGAACAAGTTCCAAAACATGGTGCCTGCAGCCCAGGTAGAACACTTTATTCTCAATGAGTTCCTCGATGTATTTAGCGGCTCCACCCTTCCAGCCACTGTTACTCGTAGTTGTGTCAATAACGAGGGCTTCCACTTTCTCTTTGACCTCCCACAATTCCAGCATCTCTACAGTTGCTTCCGCTTGAGCTTTCCCAGTATCATGTGGTAGCTTGTGAACCCCATGAAGCTTACCCTTAGAAAAATTGGGAATGGGACCTGAGACAATCGTATCACCGTACCTTTCCTTAGTCAACTTACCGTCCCAATGTAGCGTAACGAACTCAGGACGGGTCTGTCAAACTGAATCCAGAATTTTTAGCCAAATATTATGTCTGTTTGCCATGCGCTCACGGCGCGTAGTGCATCGGGACAAGCTGAAGTTGGACAAGCTGGCGCCACACACCTTTACAACTGTAGCTACTATCACGGTTGCCTCATTGTCAATCATTTTGATCCCATCAAATGTCGATGTCAGCTCGGAGTCCTACATGAAATAAGTAATAACTTTGCTTATTTCATGAATTTGGCAAATGCCCTGCCAATTTCATGAAATAAGCAATATTTTGCTTATTTTATGAAAAACGCAATTTCACCGATTACGAGTATCATATATATACAGTATATATGAAAATAAAAACCCACTCTAATAGACAGTTTATTTCCACAACAGTTTCGACGCCCACTGGCATCCTCCTCGGGTGGATACAGAAAAACGAATGAACCAAAACAAGAGGGAAAAACAGTCCAGGGACCGACCGTTAAGAAATTCGCACCTAGGTTAGATCCCATTCTCCCGACACCGGAAGGGCATTTTCATTAAGTACATTCGCACAAATTTAAAACTATCTTCCTCTTCTAAACATAGAGATTCTATTATTTTTTTATTTTTTTACATAATTATTACATTTATTATTAAATTTATAACATTTAATATTGCATAATTAATTATTACAGAAATTATAAATTTATTATTACATTGGTTATTACATTGTTGTTTATTATACAGAACTTATAAACCGAAAAACGAATGAAAAAGGCGATTAGGAAACAATCCAGAGACCATTGAGAAATTCGCACCTAGGTTAGATACCGTTCTCCCGACACCGGAAGGGCATTTTATTACAGGGTCCGCTTATAAGTACATTCCCACAAATTAAAACTATCTTCTTGTTCTATACATACAGATTCTAATATTTTGACATAATTACTGCACTTATTATTGCATTTACATTTTTTAACATTTATTATTATTACCTTTACCCTAATTATTAAATTTATAATATTACCTTTATTATTACATCTGTTGCATTTATATTTATTTCCACATTTATTACTTCCATTATTACATTTACTAAAAGCGAGTAAGGAAACAATCCAGAGACCTTTAAGAAATTCACACTTAGGTCCGAACGCGTTCCCACGACTCCGTAAGGGATTTTTTGACCAAGAATCTCATTAAAGGGTCTAACTTATAAGTACCTTCACACAAATTAAAATTATTTACTCTTTCTATACACACAGATTCTATTATTTTTCTTTTGACATAATTATTACATTTATAAAGTACCTTACTTGATTCCCAATCTATAGCATGATTATTTTGGCTGGCGTGATAAAAAATGGCATTATTAGTATTACAACTTCTGAAGGCATATTTGTGTTCTTTAATACGGGTTTCAATATTTTTTCCAGTTTCTCCCACGTATACTAAATCACAACTTTTACAGGGAATGCTGTAGACACAGGCTTGTTCCTCTTTTGCAACGTTATTCCTAACCAATTTACTTTTAACGGTAGACGAATATTTGAACGCCAAAGCAAACTTAAAATCTTTCGTCAACGGTTTTACTCTTTCTAAGCCGGCAATGTAAGGCAAACTCACATATTGTTTTTGGTTAACTGAAGGTTCCCGAGGGGCATAAAAAGATTTTCTGGCTTTAAAATACGCCTTTCTGATAAACCACTCGGGATATTTTAAATCCTTAAAAATGTTCCAAATCTTTGAAATTTCCGGGTCCAGCAAATGTGGGCTACAAATCCTGAGTGCTCTTAGAAACATGGAAGAAATAATTGAGCTTTTAACCCCTTCATCATGATATGAAAAATAATGAATGTACGAATTACAATGAGTAGGTTTTCTATAGACCGTGAAATTGGGCTTTCCGCTTTCGTTAATGACCAAAACATCTAGAAAAGCTAATTGTTTGTCGTTCTCCCATTCATATTTAAATTTAATAGTGGGAACAAGATTATTTAATGACTGAAAGAAAGTGTCAAAGTTGTTCCAGTGGTCAGGCCAAAATGAGAAAATATCATCTACATAACGAAACCAAATTAGATTCCTGGGACATATTGTTTGCAACAATTCCGACTCATAATATTCCATGGTCTCTGGATTGTTTCCTAATCGCCTTTTTCATTCGTTTTTCGGTTTATAAGTTCTGTATAATAAACAACAATGTAATAACCAATGTAATAATAAATTTATAATTTCTGTAATAAATAATTATGCAATATTAAATGTAATAAATTTAATAATAAATGTAATAATTATGTAAAAAAATAAAAAATAATAGAATCTGTATGTTTAGAAGAGGAAGATAGTTTTAAATTTGTGCGAATGTACTTAATGAAAATGCCCTTCCGGTGTCTGGAGAATGGGATCTAACCTAGGTGCGAATTTCTTAACGGTCGGTCCCTGGACTGTTTTTCCCTCTTGTTTTGGTTCATTCGTTTTTCTGTATCCACCCGAGGAGGATGCCAGTGGGCGTCGAAACTGTTGTGGAAATAAACACTGTCTATTAGAGTGGGTTTTTATTTTCATATTTTGACCTTCACGTAGAAAAAAGTGAAGTTTTTGCATTTATGTACAGTATATATATATATATACATATATATATGCGCCTCGGTGATGTAGTGGTTAGCGTCGCTAACTACAAATCTATCGGCCCCTGGATCGAGACCCGGTGACGGCAGCCGGCGCGCAGCAAAACCCAGCTGTTCATCCTTCCACGCAATAAAGAAAGTGGTTGGTAAATAAATGGGTGCCTTGAGTGGCCTAGTGGTTAAGACGCTGGGCTAGTGGTGGAGCATGGTTCGGATTCTACGTTAAACTGTAGGTTTAAGGTGGAGTGAAAAGCTTGACCTTTGTCAGAATAAACAATTCAGACGGAAGCTAACCAAAGGTTACCAAAAAATATATAACCTTTAGTTAGCTTCCGCCCGAATTGTTCATTCTGACGAAGGTCAAGCTTTTCACTCCACCTTAGACCTACAGTTTAACGTAGAATCCGAACCACGCCTCACCAGCAGCCCAGCGTCTAAGCCACCCAGGGTACCCATTTATCTACCAACCACTTTCTTTATTGTGTGGAAGGATGAACAGCTGGGTTTTGCTGCGTGCGCGCCGGCTGCAGTCACCGGGTCTTGAACCCGGGGCCGATGGATTCGTAGTCAGCGACGCTAACCACTACACCACAGAGGCAACGGAGACAAACCACAAAACATCTCCACAGATGCACAACTGATGCAAACAGACCAAAACTAGAGAGGGAACTTGGCGAAACAGAAATGGACCTAAAGCAAACACTCATACAAAAGACAAACGAGGAGGAAAACAAGGTAGCAGAAAGCATAAAAAGTAATCCAAAATACTTCTACACGTTTGTGAAAAGGAAAATGCAGTGTAAAGAGAGTATTCGTCCGTTGATAGACGGGGAGGCCAAACACAAAATGACCGTTCAAAAAATGAGTGAACTGTTTAAGGAAACGAATTTTTCGATATTGATACAAATCAGCCAAGGACAAATTCTGGCACAAACATATTAATGGACTTAGAGTTCTCGGAAGGAGATGTAATTAAGGCTCTATCACAGATGCGAAACAATTCGGCACCAGGACCAGACACATAGAGTGCCACATTTCTGAAGAAATGTAAAGAGAGTATTGCCAAACCGCTATACTTACGATGGAGGAAATCACTAGACACAGGACATATTCCCCTTTATTCATAAGTGATAATAGAGCAACCACACGACTATCGGACCTTTGAAAAACGAAGACAGTGCTTTATCTGGTGATCTAACAGAAGTGTCTGAAATATTAAAAGCTCAGTACGAATCATCTTTCAGTATCCCAAAAACTGACAAATTGATGTGCGATAGAAACGCGTTTTTTGAAGAACTAAAAGGGGAAAGTATAACGGACTTCGTCTTTACGACAGATGATATTACACAGGCAATAGGGAAACTAAAAGCACACTCAACGGCAGGACCGGCTAAATGGAATGCCACACTGATCAAAAACTGCAAGAATGCAATCGCTGAACCACTATGCTGGATATGGAGACGATCACTAAACACGGGAGAAATACCGGGCATCCTGAAGAGCGCGAACATAGTCCCAATATATAAAGGAGGAGATCGATCCGAGGCCAAAAACTATAGGCCAGTGTCGCTTACATCTCATCTCACTAAAATATTTGAAAGAATAGTTAGACAGAAAATCTATGACATTTTGGAAACCTCAGAAAAAATTAAATGATAACCAACATGGATTTCGGTCAGCAGATCATGCCTATCACAACTAATGGAACGCTACAACAACATTACTGATGCATTGGAAAGTAATAAAAACTATGAAGTAATATACACACACTTTGCCAAAGCGTTCGACAAGTGTGACCCTGGTATAATACATAAACTGAAATATATGGAAATAACAGGAAAAGCAGGGAAATGGATGTATAATTCCCTTAGTGAGCGGCGGCAAATAGTTACAGTACAAGGAATATCTTCATCAGAATCAGGGGTCCTCAGCTCATTACCACAAAGAACAGTATTAGCTCCACTACTCTTCATAATCATGCGAACTGACAAAGATGAGGACGTTACCAGAGACAGCACAGTAACATTCTTTCATGATGACACAAAGATCAATAGAAAAATAAGAAACCCAGAGAATATAGGATCTCTACAAACAGACATGACCAGAACCTACAAGTGGACGAAAGACAACAGTATGAAGTTTAACACTGAGAAATTTCAGCTGTTGCGGTACGGAAAAAGGGAGGACCTAAAATCCATGGAATACTATACCCTAAATGGAGCTGTAATGACTGATGAGGCGAAATTTGAAACACAAAATAAGATAGCAGTAAACAGAGCAAAGAGAATAACTTGGAAGAT
Organism: Bathynomus jamesi; assembly: GCA_023014485.1. Taxonomy (NCBI): domain Eukaryota; kingdom Metazoa; phylum Arthropoda; class Malacostraca; order Isopoda; family Cirolanidae; genus Bathynomus; species Bathynomus jamesi. The sequence goes on along the minus strand of JAJOZX010000136.1, from coordinate 745,630 downwards.
ACTGAGAATCTTTAAATGAAGGGATAGGAATATAATGATTCCTCTACTGAAAACACTGATCATAAACAAATTGGAATACTGCTCGGTCCTAACCTGCCCATATAAAAAAGAAGACATTAGACAGCTAGAATGGATTCAGAGAAGCTTCACAGCAAAGATCAATGGGTGCGAAGAACTAAATTACTGGGAAAGGTTACGCGAATTAAATCTATATTCACTGGAAGGGAGAAGAGAGAGATACACCATTATTTACACTTGGAAAATAATGGAGAAACTAGTCTATAATCTTACACTGAACCCTGTAACTCCCCAAACAACAGTGAAAAATAGAAAAGGAAGACTGTGTAATGCTCCCAAATTAAAGTCTTGTGAGAGGACCAAGACTGTTTACTCAGCTGCACAAAGACATAAGGAACACGAGTGGTGTTGCGATGGACATCTTCAAAAGAAGATTCGACGCCTGGCTCAGAACAATCCCGGATGAGCCGGCGTACCTGGCTATGTTAGGTGGAGAGTAAAAGAAACCAACTCACTAATTCTCCAGGCCAACTGGAGAGGAGGGGCGGCAAGCTTGACCTCCGTGAAATGAGGAATCATCGCACGGAACATTTGAAAGGTTAAAAGATATATATATATATATATATATATATATATATATATATATATATAATATATATATATATATAGTGCCCTGTCAGAATAAAAAGACCACCCTTCTAAAGCAATGGAATAGGTATGTATCACCGTCCGCTTGAAACGTCCTCAGAGGAACCATGTAAATGAAAGAGAAGTCTGATCAGCGAGTGGTTTTTTTTATTCTGGAAGGGCACTGTACATCAGAGATTGATATAGTCCCATAGGGAACAAACAACATATTATGCAAGCAGCAGCTTCCAGAAAGTGTTAAGTTGTCACTTGTTTACAAATAGATTTGTGCTGACTACAGTGCCAACTACTATGTACAGTATACTGTTGGTCAAACAAACCTATAATCGAATAACAGAATAGACAAACATAAAGGTGTTTTATGTAGAACTAGCCGCCCCTCATCGAAACCTGAATATTTATCTTTTCGGCAATCATGCTAGTAGTGTGCCCGCATTTGGGGAGACAGATATTGATCAATTTAAAATTTCCCCCCTCACCGTCCTTCATGAGGATCCTTCACCGTCCTTCATGACGGTCCCTCCTTTATAAGGTGTCTTTCATGGTCTTTCAAAAAAAAAAAATTAAATTACAAAAAAAAAAATTTGAAAAAAATTAAATTTAAAAAGAAAAAAAAGATTCGTCTTAACCTTCCTTCAAAATAAAGAAAAAAGATTCATCCTCGCCTTCCTTCAAAAAAAAAAAACCTGCATGGTCTTTTATGAGACAAACACTCGAGTACTTTTTATTCCGGTGCGCTCGTCGTGTTCGCGGTCCCTGTTAGTTTTAGGTGCAGGGGTAGCAAATATCCTGACAATAGCAATAAAAACTTAAAATAAATATCTGAAAAAGGGTTTAATAGAGAACATAAGATTATGCATCGAACTCAAAACATACAAGAGGTGTATATTATTATAATCCAATACCATATTATCTCTTCAAATGTATTACCGATTTCGTATGTTAGCAATTGCGAACATCACAAAATACAAACTCAGATTAATCACGTTTTAAATCATTAAAAATTATTTTGTTTAATATTTGTATTATATGAAGTTAAATAAAAATATTAAATAAAATTAAAATAAAACATTTTATTTTCAATTATAGGGGTAACTTTTGCTTTTCTAATTAAAATTCGTTTATTCTACACTAATATGAAATGAAGCGAAATGGAATGAATTTAAAAGGCTTATTGGCAGACGATAGTCCATATGACAAATATTATTAAGTACATTATGCAGTTAAACTTACAATTAAGTGTTTAACCGGCAGACCTATTATTATTTAGCTTAAATTACCATCTTAAACATTATTTGTCTATCGTCATTATATATATACAGTAGATTCCGGTTAATAGGGCCACCGGTTAATCGGGGCAGCCGTTTATTTGGGACAAATCTTGAAGAACAAAAACAAATCGAGAATATGACCAGAATTTGCTTCGCTTATTTGCTTATTTGGGACACCATGCTGTTTAATTGGGCCAGTAATTGCTACATTGGGCCGTGGAATTACAACAGAAGTCGAGAAAAATTCTGCTGCTTCTTGACAACTGTGCAGTGCAGCACACCCTCATTTAGATTTTTGAAAAATATCCAACTGGAAATTCTGCTTCCCAACACCACATCATTGGTGCAGCCAATGGACATGGGAATCATAAAAAATTTGAAGACCTTGTATCGCGGAAAGTTGGTAAACTACATCCTTGAAGCAATTGAAGAAAATCTAATGACATCATCTTCAACAGCTAAGGAAGTCAGTGCAAGGGTTAATCTTTTACATGCAGTACAGTTTATTGCCGATAGTTGGCGAGGAATAAGCACCAAGACCATTCAGAACTAATTTGCTCGCAGTAGTTTTAAACACTCAGGCTTGGAGATGCCAGATACGGTTGATAGTGAAAATGACGCCAGTTTGGAAGTGCAACACGTCAGAAACTACGAAGAGTTTGCTTGCATCGACAATAGTCTTCAATGTTATAATGAAAATGAAGATTGTGAGGACGCAATTGTTGAATAAATTGCAGCAAAACACCAGAAGACATCAGAAGACCAGAAAAGCGATGAGGATGACAAACCTGAGCTTGAACGAGTGACTAACAAGGATGCCAGGAAATGTATTGCTGGATTACGACGCTATTTCATGCAGGAAGGCAATGAAGGCAGTCCTATATCTGCACTAGATACCTGCGCTGATTTCGTTCAGTTGCAGTCAATCAAGAGAACACGGCAGGGTACACTCGATAAATTCCTCGAACGTCATTAACTGTTAAGAACTACATGCGTGTTTAGTACGGACATGAATCAAATTAGTTTTTAGGTTAAATATTTTTCTCTGATTTGCACCATTTGTTTCAGTTCATATAGAGTAAGTATTTTTGTTACTCAATAAACGGAAAGTTTGTCTTTTGTCTTATGTATACCTTTTTAACGCTTTACGTGCAACTTCGTATAATTGGGGCAGCCGCTTAATTGGGCCAAAGTATTCTAGTCCCGATATGTCCCAATTAACCGGAATCCACCGCGTATATATATATATATATTTCACAATTAAGCACGTGAAAATAGTGAAGGTTGCAAATATACATATATATATATATATTTGACAAGTTTTATTGATTTAACGTACAGTATTTGCATAATTCTTTGCTAAGCACATTAATCACAACTGGTAACTCAGTTCACAATCTTGCCAGATTTTCCAAACTAGTTAATAATAAACATTTTAAACGTATGTAATTTTTTCTAGTAATTTAACTTTAACGAGAAGTAATTAATTATTATTGTTACCAACTATTGATTTTAAACTACACAGGCCTGCGAATAAGAAATTTGTAAGTGATGTTTTCTTACTATTAGTTGATTATACAATTCAGTTATTCTAATTTCGAATAAGGTATCCATTTTTCTATCACGTAAGCATTTTTTGCAAACGTACAGTATTTGCATAATTCTTTGCTAAGCACATTAATCACAACTGGTAACTCAGTTCACAATCTTGCCAGATTTTCCAAACTAGTTAATAATAAACATTTTAAACGTATGTAATTTTTTCTAGTAATTTAACTTTAACGAGAAGTAATTAATTATTATTGTTACCAACTATTGATTTTAAACTACACAGGCCTGCGAATAAGAAATTTGTAAGTGATGTTTTCTTACTATTAGTTGATTATACAATTCAGTTATTCTAATTTCGAATAAGGTATCCATTTTTCTATCACGTAAGCATTTTTTGCAAACTGGAAGGGAAAAGCAGCTACATAAATAAATATTATTTATTTCAATTTACATTAGGTACCTATCTTCGTTTTGATATGCTAAATACAAATGCAAACAACTTTAAAAAGAAAGAATGCTATTTAAGTCGACTACATATACGTCTTTATTTAGAATGAGTTTTCTTGTGGATCTATTCAATGATCCTTTTCTTTTATGTAATAATTCTGTATCACCCATTTCAACATCCAACAGTAAGCAGTCGGCATGCAGACGTCACACCTTCAATGATATCTCAGTAGTTTTTAATCAAAATTAAAATGACTCAGTTTTAATGAAAACTACTTACATGTGTTATATGAAATGACATTTTGTGAAAATCTGTAAGTAATGTCGAAAAATTAATATTATTTTTGGAACTAGCGTGCAAAAATTACTATATAAGTGACAAATTATTTCGAACAACAAAACCATCTACTAGCCACTATTATGCATTCATATTCAGAGATAACTGCAGACACGTCTCCTTTTATAATGTTTCAAATTTTAATTTTAATTTCAAAGCGCTTTAACATGTAACATTGGAGGATATAGTTTAAATGGCGACTCTACCCCAATCTTGCTATATATTTCTCGCAGTAATTGTTTACAGACAAGTAGTTAAGTTTAACTTTCTTTAACGACTATTAGTTGTTACTAATCTCTTATTATATATATATATATATATATATATATATATATATATATATATATAAAACACAATATCCAAATAAGTAGGTTTGGGTTTAAAAAACTTTCTTAATAGATGCAATTAAAGAAAACGGGATGTCGAGTTTGTGGGAGGTTAGCATTTTTAAATAGTTGAGAGATTTTTCATCAAGAATCTTACTAGTTGCAGTCATAATAATGATTCTTTGATTTTCCTATTACTATCATAAATATAGATCATTCTCTAAATCATAGTATTTTAAGAGCATCATTTTGGTCGCAAACACATTACCTACAGGATACCAACAAAGAAATTCATCGCAGGATTTTTAATCATTATAGTTGTCCCCCCCCCCAACTTTTGAAAGCTAGTTACGCTCTTGGTCATAATTAGCGCCTATTCACATTACCTTAATTATCACTTCTCCTCATAATTCCATAATAAACGTATTTGTTCGATTCACTTTTCTTTCGTACCAGTCAATCACAATATTTACATCAATCACACAGAACGTACATGCTTATTGATTTTGTCACAAGCTGTACCAAACATGTCTTCACAAACTCAAGCGTACCGTTATACAACGATTAAAATGTTATAATTTAATACTTTATGATATCAGATCTCGTATAAAAAACATCATTTTTTGTACAAAAGACCACAACATTACTTTCAATCCTAATATATGTATGTACATATAAAAGGCACCATACGCTTTTCCACCTGTATTAAAAACGTAAAACTGAAAGTTGTATCATCATGCGAGCTTAGATTCTGCGAAGACGTAAGTGAGCCCTAACATTTAATTTAAAATTATTTAACAGACCATTCGAGAGAACTGTACACCGACCTCATTATAACTTCTGGCTCATAATCCCCCGCCATGCATATTTACACGAGCCGAATTTAAATATATATATATATATATATATATATATATATATATATATAGACTCCTTATATATATATATATATATATATAAGGAGTCTGTATACGTCATTCCAACAGAAGACAGGAAGTGGCTGAACCCTGTTTTTTCCATCAGTGTCATCCTCAGCTGGTCTCTTTACATGTCTCATCTACCCTTTGAGCAGTCCAGCATACTCTCAAATACGCGCTTCTCACTATATTCCTTACTACACATGTATGCATCTTACATACTACACAGTCGTTTCAAAACGGTGTAGTTTCAGTAGCCTCGGAGATTCAGCAATTGGCCCCTCCTTCCTGCCTGCATCGTATATATTACCAAGCAAGTCTCTCTACACTTTCCAGGTTTCCTCATTATCTAAAATTTATAAAGTTCTTTCTTATTGCTTTCCTTATTGTACCGGACATCACAACCGATTTTAAATGGTATTTAAGTATTATGTTGAGCAACATAGCTAGATAACTCCGCCACAACCTAGATTCTTAGCATAATCATGAAACATGAAAAAAGATCATATTAATATACTGTATATATATATATATACAGGGTCTGTCAAAAAAAACTAAGCCAATTTGAAATCTCTATAAAATGCACAATTTGATAGAGATTACAAATATTTTTTACACTAAATAAATAAAAGGCTCATAAATAATCTGTGATAATTTTATAACTTTATTTTAAATATTTTAGAAGTAATGCGGTTATTTCTACATGTTGCGAAAATTTCAGTTTTTCTTATTATGTAATATCTTCTTTTTTCTCTTTTTCAGAATTTGTTTAGATTTAAAAATTTTCGTGAATTCCTCTAAATATGCCCTTCTCACATGAAGATAAAATAATTATAAAACATTATAGAGTTGAAAAAGGTTATAGCGCAAGGAAATTACTTTCTGAATTCGATTATAAAGGATGGACTAGATCAGGTTTAGATTACTTATTGAGAACTATCGATGAAACAGGAAGCATTGAAAGGAAGGTTGGTAGTGGGCGACCAAAATCAGTTAGAATAGATGAAAATATTCAGAAAGTGGAGGAACGTATCCTTAGTCAAGAGGATCGACCTGGTAGCCACATGACACCTGCTCAAATATCAAAAGAACTAGAAATATCAGAATCAAGCGAAAGAAGGATTATTAAATCTGATCTGCAATTTAAACCATTTAAATGAGTGCATGGACAAAGATTGTCAGAAGTAAACTGTCAGAAAAGAGTTGAGACATCCAAACGTATTTTACGTATAATTTTATTAAACTAAAAATTATCTACCGTATATCGTAAAAAAAAATTTTTTCATGTTAAGTAGGAGAATCTCACTTTTTAGTTAATTATTAATAAAATTAACAATTCTGAAGATATCGTCATAAACATTTAAAGGATAATAGGTGATTACCTATACTTTATTGTGTTAGAAACTTAACTTAATTAAATAAATGGTTTTGTTTTAATAAAGGTTTGAAGTTGGCTTAGTTTTTTGGACAGACCCTTTTATATATATATATATATATATATATATATATATATATATATATATATATATACAGTATATCATATTATGTATATATTATGTTATATATTATATATATATATATATATTATATTTTATATATAATAAGTAGTTTGAAGATTTATTCCATCTCACGACTGACTATAATTATACACTTTAGAGGTCTTTCCAAATTGCATATATTTAGACAAAAAGTATTAGGTATTACACTTATTTCATGTCAATATCACCATGCTTCACTGCTCTTTCAGTCATTGTAACCTTGGATCGTACCAGAACTTTGGTCTTGACAAAGCACAATGTGTTAAATTTACCAAACAAAGATAACCTATGTTCAAGACTCTGAACATTTCCATAGTCAACATCAACTAAACCTATTTGATCGCACCTTTCTTTATGTACATGCAATAGCATCAATTGGTTAAGATTTTTCTGAGTCGTGTTTGAGCTCGGATAAGTTTTAATACGCGGGATACAATTAAACGAGCGTTCACTACAGGTAATGGTGGCAGATATCACTATAACTAACTTTGCTTATATGATCACAGAGGAGATAAGAAATTACTGGCTAGGTGTCAGTAATTGCACGTGTGTAACTACATTATGTAGGATTAACTGCTCAAGGGAACCGTGAACACAAAGCTCATACTAATTACTAAAGGTTGCTAGATGTGTATTTAGTCTTGCAGGAAGGAAGTCTGAGCCATAGAATGAAGTTACACTCTCTAATTATGCTGTGGACCTCTATCCTATGCGTCCTTGAGAAGCAAATCTTTACACTGGACATACATTTTGTACTCTGCTTCTTCAAAACTCTCAGTTATGGGTATTATAACGAGGTCCAGAACTTCATAATGTGTCTTTCTGTAAAGATCTTCAGATGCGTAGCTACCTTCCGGTGGAACACAATCCTCTTCTAGCCTAGCTGGAACTCCTAAATCGAAGCAATGAGGGTACATCTACCTGACAGGAAGATCCTAGAGGCTGTACTTTTTTTCAGAAAAGACTAGCCGCTTCATCATTTCGCATATTTCAAAGAGTTTTAACAGGCATACCACCAATACCCTATATATATATATATATATATATATAATATATATATATAGAGAGAGAGAGAGAGAGAGAGAGAGAGAGAGATATTTATGGGTTGTAATGACTAATGATGCGAAATTTGAAACACAAAATAAAATAGTAGTAAACAGAGCAAAGAGAATAACGGGGCAGATATGGGGAGCCTTTAAACGAATGGATAGGAATGTAATGATTCCTATACTGGAAACCCTGATCATACCGAAATTGGAATACTGCTCGGTCCTAATATCCCCATATAAAAAAGAGGACAGTAGACAGCTGTACGGGATTCAGAGAAGCTTCACAGCCAAGATCGAGGGGTGCAAAGAACTAAATTACTGGGAAAGATTATACAAACTAATCCTATATTCACTGGAAAGGAGAAGAGAGAGATACACCATTATTTACACTTGGAAAATAATGAAGAAATTAGTCCCTAATCTTACTCTGAACCCTGTAACTTCCAAAACAACGGTGGAAAGTAGAAAAGGAAGACTGTGTCGTATTAGGGTGTCAATTTTAGGGAGCAAAGTGAAATATTTAGATTTTCAAAGACTACTAGTAACCAAATGATGCATTGTTATGTGCTAAATCGAAATATGGCTTCAAAATCCAGATTTGACCAATCCTAGCTACTTATATTTGAAGTTGAAGTTTACAGAATAGCAGCAATTTTTGCAAGTATTTTTTATTGTACATTACTACATTTTACACACATTACATACAATTAAAGACATTTTGATTGTATTTCAATATTAAAAATTAGAAATATAGATAGGTTTCTTGAACTTTGCCAAGGATGCCATGTCTGCCTTGCTCTTGTTCCTGGACATGAGCTCCCTACTGGCCACCTGGCCACTGATGCACGCCTCTCTCCTCTCTTGTGAGTAAACATGTTGTGCTGCTTCAATTGTCATCCTTACACATCTCTCTACTGACTGTGTGTGTGAGAGACATGCAGGAATTTCCATTGGTCTATCCAGAAACTCCTTGACTGCAGCTTCAGGAGCGAGCAGAAGATACCAGTGCCGGAGCTTGCCTTCATTAAAGGTCAGAGAGAAAAGGTAGGCAGTGTGTGGTGTCACACCAGATGGGTCTAGCTGATCACCCTGGGGCCAGGAGACAGGAAGCAGTGCTGCAGAGACAGGAGCAGAGAAGGAAGGCAGAGGAGTCAGCCAAGAAAGAAGAGGAGTTGAGAGAGGAGTCACTGCTGGAGATGGAGTTGGAGGAGACTGGAGATATACTGGTGGAGAGAGAAGGACGAAGACTTCATACCAAAGGCTGCGACAACTTCTTCCTTGCCTGTGGCTAAGAAGAAGATATACAACACTGAAGATATCACCAACATAGCTCTGGCTAGCTTGAGACATCACACTGGGGTGAGAGAGACTGCAGAGATTGCCACTGCTGCCTGATTGATACTGGTCTTATCACAGAGTTCGACACAGCACTGGTGATTGACCACAAGAAGGTGAGGAGGGCTCTGGAGAGACTGACTAAGGAGCTGGTCAAGAAGTTTGATGAAGAGATTAGGGAAAATGGCATCACCTGTATCTTCTTTGATGGGAAAGGAGATGACATCAAAGTGATGATGGAAGCTGAGGGGAGTGACAGGCAGTTTCATGGCCTCATTAAGGAAGAACACTACACAGTGTGCAATGAACCAGGTGGGAAATATTTGTGGCCTTTTGTACCAGAGGAAGCTGCAGAGGAGAGAAGTCATGCAGAGATCATTGCTGATCATCTGGTGAACTGGCTAAGAGAGAGAGCAGCAGACCAGACCCTTTTGGCCATAGGAGGTGACAGTACTAATGTGAATACTGGCTGGGAGGGAGGAGTAATGCATTATTTGGAGGCCAAGCTTAGCAGGAAGTTAGTGTGGATTGTCTGTGACTTGCACACTTGGGAGCTGAGTCTCAGACACCTGGTGACTGCACTGGATGGCAAGACATTGAGCAACAACAAGTGGTCTCGGTCCCCTAGGGAAGATGTTAGACACTGCCACTGAGCTGGAGATCAACCCAAACTTCACGAGGATCACTGTTGATCCTCCTCTACCCCATCTCAGTCGGGACGTAGTCAAGGACCTCAGCACAGACCAATCATATAGCTACAGAATCATCACTGCCATCAGATCGGGAGAGGTACCTCAGAGTCTAGCTCTCGTGGAGATTGGGCCAGTCTGTCCCAGTAGGTGGGTCACCACTGCTCTAAGGTTCTGCAGATTGTGGATTTCCAAACATGGGCTGAAGGGTATGAACCTGAAGACTCTCAGGATAATTGTGGAATTCATAGTGGGGTTCTACATGCCAAACTGGTTCAACATCAAGTTAAATCACAACAGGGTGGAGGGTCCTAGGCATGTACTGTACCAGCTAGAGCTGCTCAGAAGTCAGAAGGAGGCGGTGATAGAAATAGTGATGCCTACAGTGAAGAGATCAGTCTGGTGTGCACAGTCTGAGGCTGTGCTCCAGGCCATGCTGTGCAGTGAGGTGGAGGAGGAGAGGAGGGAGGCAGTGAAGAGGATACTGGAAATCAGAGGTGAAGGAGATGACGGCACACAGTAGGAGACTGCAGTTTCAGACCCAGGAAGACTCCTGACAACCCAGATGCCACCAAACTCTCGGAGCTTTTTGACTGGAACTCTGGCGTGACTGAGCCTTCTCTGACCTGCTCCCTCACCACTGCTGCAATCAAGGAGTTTCTGGATAGACCAATGGAAGTTCCTGCATGGCCATCACACACACAGTCAGTAGAGAGGTGTGTAAGGATGACAACTGAAGCAGCACAACATGTTTACTCACAAGAGAGGAGGGAGGCGTACATCAGTGGCCAGGTGGCCAGTAGGGAGCTCATGTCCAGGAACAAGAGCATAGCAGACATGGCATCCTTGGCAAAGTTCAAGAAACCTATCTATATTTCTATGTTTTAATATTGAAATACAATCAAAATGTCTTTAATTGTATGTAATGTGTGTAAAATGTAGTTATATACAATAAAAAAAATACTTGCAAAAATTGTTGATTTTTCGTAAACTTCAACTTCAAATATAAGTAGCTAGGAGTGGTCAAATCTGGATTTTGAAGCCATATTTCGATTTAGCACATAAAAGTGCATCATTTGGTTACTAGTATTCTTTGAAAATCTAAAGATTTCACTTTGCTCCCTAAAATTGACACACCCTAATACGACCCAGTCTTCCATTTCTACTTTCCATCGTTGTTTTGGAAGTTACAGGGTTCAGAGTAAGATTAGGGAATAATTTCTTTATTATTTTCCAAGTATAAATAATGGTGTATCTCTCTCTTCTCCTTTCCAGTGAATATAGGATAAATTCGTATAATCTTTCCCAGTCATTTACTTCTTTGCACCCCTCGATCTTGACTCTGAAGCTTCTCTGAATCCAGTACAGCTGTCTAATGTCCTCTTTTTTATATGGGGATGTTAGGACCGAGCAGTATTTCAATTTGGGTATGATCAGGGTTTTCAGTATAGGAATCACTACATTCCTATCCCTTCGTTTAAAGGCCCCCCCCCACATATCTTCCCCGTTATTCTCTTTGCTCCGTTTACTGCTATTTTATTTTTTGTTTCAAATTTCGCATCATTAGTCATTACAACCCATAAATCTCTCTCTCTCTCTCCGAGGGGGTATAAAGGTTATGCACATTTCTTCTGGATGTTGTAAACTTTATACTTGGGGTGTGACAGCCCTCCGGTCCCGAGTCGTAGGATTCTAAAGAAATTAGCTGCCAGTTCCTTTAGGTTCTCTCTCTTTCGGGAGGGCGGGTGAAGTATGTTGTACAATCCTGTCCCGTGGGTTACTAGGACCCCATCCCATCCCTACTCTGTCCTTTTAGCTTACGTTAAGGATGTTCTCCTCTGACTGAAAAACAAAAAAAATTCTTTTAGTATTAAGTCTTTCTCTTCTTTTACTATTAGGACCCTACTGCTACCTCATGCGTGGGAAGAGAGGCTTTGGAACCTCTATAAATAACACCATTTAACACTCGTAGGTTGTGAGAGACTGGGATGGAGGGGTCGCAGGCGTAGGGGAGAGATGAATGGAGTGTGGCTAGTGCCCCGTTAAGCCCATTCTTAACGCGTAATGGCCTGACCAGCCCCCTGCGACCGTTCTTTGGTGACCAATTGATGGTGCTTGGCTGTACTGCTCTGAGATGAGAGAGCTTTACTGCCCAGCTGGCTGCCAGGCCAGCGTAAAGTCTCAGGCGTAGCCTCTGGGTCTGGTGGAATATCCCTTGAACACTGGATTCTAAGAGTCTGGCCGCTTGTGAGTGACTAGGTAGACTTAGTAAGGGGCTGCATCTCGCTGTCGCTCCTGGCGGGAAATCCGTGACGCCTGCGTCGCGAGTGTTTGTCAGTTGGTAGCTGCGACACGTTTGGGACTGTCCGGCCCTGGGGAGACCTTTGGTCTGTGCGGCAGCAGCGAGAGGTGTAGTCTTATGGAAGGGATGAACGTCACTTGCAAATAGGTGGATGCGTCTACGCGCGGGAAGAATTCACCCCCCTCCTTTTTTATATACTGGTCAGAACGTTTTTGATAGTTTTCATTGCTAGAACTCTTTATCTTATTCAGAGTATTCAGAGTTCGGGAAAAAAAAATGACAATGACTGGACCGCAGAAACTGAAGGCTGAATGTGCGAGGTGTGAAGTAAACCAGTGGGTGACGAACGTCAAAGAAGCCTGCTTCGCGAAGATCAACCACTCCAGCATGTGCCGCTTTTGCGAACTCATGCGGTTTTACGAGAAGCTAGAGAAGAGGGTCCGGCTGCTCGAGTCGCCCAGACCGGCTGTTGGAGGTGCGGCGGTCACTGATGCGGCTGCGCCCTCCACCCCGGAGATCATTGATAGGATAGCTGCCATGGAAAGGCGGTCCAGCGATGGTCTGGACAGGGCTCGGGACCGCGGAGAAAGGGTAGAGGTGCAACCGGGGACAAGGGCATAAAATCAGTGTGACGAATCGCCAGCGACCCACGTGGAATGCACGGAACCGCGGCTCAAGGTGGAGGGCGAAAAGAAGGGGCTGATAGAGAAGGGTGGGAAGGGGTCGATAGAGAAGGGTGGGAAGGGGCCGATAAAGAAAAAGGGTGGGAAGGGGCCTACTGATGGCCCAAAGAAATCGAAGGATGTAGCTACCGGTCGGAGTGGGTCGGGTGGTGTAACTGCGTCTATGGGTGGCGACAGGTTTCGAAAGGTCTCGGGCAAGAAGGCTGCGAAGCCGAAGCCTGAGACCCCAGTTGTCCCTCTCAGGACCTCCAACTGCTTTAGTCTCCTGTGCTCGAAGGAGGAAGACACCGTTTTGATTGGGGACTCGAAGATCAGGGGCCAGGAGAAGTACTTTGCTTCTGCAAACCGGGACGGGAGGAAGGTAAGGTGCTTACCTGGGCGGGGAACGGCGCACTTAAGGAAGGAGGTAGAGAAGGTGCGCATGGCTAGTCGGAGGACTACGATCGTTATGCACGCTGATGGCAACGACCTGTTCCTCAAAGGCGGTAGGGTAGGTCTTACAGAAGGGATCATCACCGAGATCATGTCTCTTGCGGATGATCTAAAACTGAAGACAGACAGGGTAATGTTAGTGGGTATTTTACCGCGAATGAATGCCAGTGACCACGCTCAGTAAGGTCATTGGCATCAACGAGAGGGTGCAAGAGTTGTGCGTCCCGCTGGGCGTGAGGTTTATTGACCCCTTCTACGCATTTTCGGGTAGGCGGGACCTTTACCAGAGGGATGGTGTCCACCTCATTAACAAGGGTAAAGTTGTGCTAGGCGTGCTGCTCTACCGGCGCCTGTACAGTAGGGCGGAGTGAAAAACTCATTTTTCGAATTTTCAAATTGGCTAGTGTGGAAAATATGTGAAGTAGTGAGAAAATACGCTGGTATAAATTTAAAATCATAACATTAATATATTCAGGTGCCACAATGACCTTCAATATTGAAAAAAATTGAAAAAAGCAGATTTTAACCAATAATTACAGAAGAGTCCACGATGCACAATAGACAAGAATTTATTCACACTTGTATAAAAATAGCTCAGTCAACCTTAAAAAAGTTTCTATTCTCTAAAAACAGTTTTCTATAGTCAGCTCTCAGCTGTCACGTGAGTACCTCGGTTCAGTGTAGCTGTCGCTCTCGTAGCAGGTGGGTGTTCTGTTGTTGGCGTTACTCAGATAGTCTAAACTATATTTCTTATATATTTTGCATTTCTGTATTGTGTTGCCCTAAGTTTGCCATGTACTATTAACTGAAATTAACGTATAATTGATATTAGCTCTTTCTTTTTCAGATTTGTATACTTTCAAAATGTCTCGAGTTTGTGCAAAATCAACCAGGGCCTCAACTGAGTGCCCCATGTTTCGTATGGGGGAAGATTTGTGGCACAGGAATCTTCCTACATACGAAGGAGTTTTTAAATATTACTTGTTTGTAAGAAACGATTTGAAACAGAATACTAATAAAGATCCTTCAATATCTCAAATATTAGAACAAGTTGTTGATAAATTGAAAACAATTTGGGAAAGTGCTTCCGTCCCAATTCTGTCAGACAGGCGAATTGAAACAATGTTCAGAAGCTACCACGAAAAGTATCGTGTCATTATGAAGCCATCCCGAAGCAGAAAAAATTCTGAAGCTTACAAAGCAAAGATTGATATGTTCAAAAAAGAAGCACACACGAAACTTTTTGACATTGCAGCGTGCAAGTGCAAAGTACTAACACAATGTTCTTGTCCCAAAGAAAAAACGGTTCCAAAGGAAGAAGTGACGTTCCTCTTAGATCAAAGAAGTGAAAGAAAACTGTTTATTGATAGAGTAGATATTACACTCTCAAAGAAAAAAGCATCTACGTTGCTAAGAAAGCAAAAAGAAGCTGTGAGGCTCACCAAAGAATCTTCACAGGAGAAATTGCAGGATACAAATGTTGAATTATCATCATCGACATCAAATAGTGAAAGTGAATCTGGTGAAATATCAGACGATACATTTCCAGAGCCAGTTAGCTCGAAGAGAAAGCTCGAACAACCTGAAGAACAATTATTCAAGAAAAGGAAAACTACAAATCTACCTTCAGTGGCTACTGCTTGTGACAGGACTGCAGTTTCAGATCGAGCTGCAGCATTCATTGTTAGTGCAGTATTGCAAGATATTGGAGAAGTTTCTATTGACAATACATCTGAAGTAGTGGATAGGAGTAAAATCAGAAGAGAAAGACAAAAGAAGATCAGAAATTATGAAAGATCAAAATCAGGTCCCAATCAGAGGAATCTATTTTGATGGTCGAAAAGATTCTACACTCTTCCAAGAAAAAAAAAAGAGTGCAAAGTATATCAGAAGAAGGTAACAGAAGAACATATCACTTTAGTGAGAGAACCTGGTTCAGATTATTTGGGCCATTATTCTGTGAATTCTGGATCAGCTGAAGAAATATGTAAAGGAATGTTTGAGTATATTGGAAATAATGACATGAACCTGGAAAACCTTGTTGCCATTGGATGCGATGGTGCAGCAGTCAACACTGGAGAAAAGGGAGGCGTTATACGGCTTATAGAATTGAAGCTGAAGAAGCCAGTTCAACATTTAGTGTGCCAGCTCCATGCCAATGAATTGCCATTACGCCATTTAGTTGCAAAGCTGGATGGAAAAACATCTGGCCCCCGCGGATTCACCGGTTCTATTGGCAGGGAATTAGAGAACTGTGAGAGTCTTCCTATTGTCGAGTTTGAAAGGATTGATGCTGAGGAACCAACTGTAGACTGTGAAGATCTTAGCACCGACCAAAAAATATCTAATTGATATTCATCAGGCCATAACAAAGGGATATTGCTCTCCAGATCTTGCTCATCGTAGTCCAGGCAAAATGGCACATTCACGATGGCTGACTACAGCAAATCGTTTGCTTCGTCTATACGTTTCAACTGTAAGTCCATCTGAGAACCTCATGAACATTGCTTCTTTTATAATGAAGGTCTACATCCCAATGTGGTTTTCTATTAAGCAAAGTACGTCTTTTGTCAATGGCTCAAAACATGTTTTCAAAACTATTGAACTAACAAGAACACTGAATGACGAAGTAAAGGATATTGTAAACCCTGTCATACAAAGAAATGCATTTTTTGCAAATCCAGAAAATATTCTAGCATCAATGATTCATGATGACCGCAGCGCCATAAGAGAATTAGCGTGGAGGCGAATAAAGAAAGCAAGGCAAACAAACAAGGAAAAAGTTGTGAGGCGTTTCACAGTACCTGTTATTCAATTTGAAGCTACTGATTATACTGATTTAATTAATTGGCAAAAATGCATTGTCACTGAACCACCTGTGACAAGACACCTGACAGAAAATGAGATTGAAGAATTCATAGAAAACAAGAGTACCCCTCCATTCGAGAAATTTCCTTGTCATACACAAGTAGTAGAAAGAATGGTAAAATTAGTGACTGAAGCATCATCAAAAGTATTTGGATTGAACGCGCGAGATGGCTTCATAAGATCAACACTTCAGTCACGTAAAAAAATGCCATCATTCGAAAGTAAAGCTGAATATAAAGTTTAAATAAAACGTTAATAGAAAAAACATGCGCAAGGATGGGTGGTTGGGAGGGCATGGGTGGAGCTCGACACGCAGCCACCTCCTCGTGGTGAGTTCTGGATTATTTAGATCATTAATCAAAAGAACATTGATCTAAATAAACTAAGAGCTGCGTAATTCAGTAACTATTTTGGTAATTGGAACACTTAATATATAATAATAACAAGTAAGTTTCAGTTATTGTACTAATGCAGAATATAAGAAAATCATTATATTTCACTTTTTTCGACGGCTTTGTGGCACCTGAAGATATAATTTCGCAGGACTAATATTTATGTACAGTCATTATCTATAGCACCCACATATTGTCCGCACTAGCCATATTTGAATTTCGAAAACAAGTTTAAAAACCTCATTTTCGATCCGCCCTACTGTACAGAATGGTGAGGTCGAGTCCGGGGAGAGATGATGGGCCCCCACCGGTGAGAGATGATGATGAGCGGGTGGCGGACGTACCTTCAGCTGAAGGGTGCGTCCAGGTACAGGTGGGTGACACTCTTTCCACGTTATAGGGGGCTCAGGCTCCTGCGGAAGTTGCCCAGTCGTTAGTGAAGGGATCTTCAACTCCCGACAGCCCTGGCTGTTCGGGAAACGGGTCGTGCTAGGGGGGGCGGTCAGAATAGGGAAGGCTCCCTCCGTGCAATGCTTTTTAATGCTAGGTCGATCAGGAACAAGTTTTGCGAGCTACGGGCGCTCTTAGCATCAGAATACCAGGATATCGTTGCTATCACCGAGTCCTGGATTCATACTGATCGTATGGACAATGTTGGGGGGGTTCGAATTTCCGGGATATCGAATGTTTCGCAAAAACCGCACCCATGGGGAGTGGGGTGGTGTACTAATATACGTCAGGGACACGTTGAGTCCGGTTGACTGCCAGTTCCGGTCGGAACGGGAGCTGCTTGGCCTCGATCTGAATGTGGGAGGGACGAACTATAGGTTAATCTTGGTGCACAGACCTCCGCATCTCCTCTTCGAGAAGGATACAGCCCTGTACACCGAACTCAGTAGCCTGCTAGGGGATAGGGTTTGTGTAGTTTTAGGAGATTTCAACTGTCGCGGCATAAAGTGGGAAGACAGGACTGCTGATGCTGAAGGGAGGAGGCTAGTTGACTTTGCTGATGAGAACTTCCTCACTCAGTGGGTCAATGAGCCTACACGAGGCGAAAGCATTCTAGACTTTGTAATCACGACTGAAGACAACCTCGTCACTGGCCTCACCGTTGACGAATCATTGGGCGGGAGTGATCACGGTCTGATTAGGTTCCGTGTGTGCGTCCCTCGGGCGAAGCGTAGTAACTCAAGAGGCAGTAAGCTCGATCTACGGCGGGCGAACTTTGTTAGCCTCCGGGATAGCGTAGGTGAGATGGGGTTAGAGGTCGGCGGCGATGTTGAGGGTGTGTGTAGTGCATTCCGGGACGAGTTTATGGTGCTGCAGTCTGCTGCCATACCCTCAAAACCGGTCACCCCTGCTTCAACGCAGCCTAAGTGGTTCAATCGTGACATCGCTTCGGCTATCCGAAATAGGAAAGTAGCGTATAGGAGGGCGAAGGCCAATCGTTCCCATGAGAACACTGAAGCGTATGTCCGTCTGTGTAGGGAAGTGAAGGCGAAGGTTAGGCTAGCGAACCGTAACGAAGAACTACGGGTGGCAAGCCTCTGCAAAGGGAACCCTAAGGAGTTCTACAGTTATGTTAATAGTAGAAAGCACATTAGAAAGGACCGAAGCGGCGTTCTGCGGACCTCCGACGCGGACATCGCTAATGTGTATAATGAGTACTTTGCGGGAGTGTTCACCAGGGAGGACACCCGCGTCATCCCCGAGCCAGGCGTCAGGCACGAAGGTGCTGGCCTGGATAGTGTTCGATGTATCGCGACAGTCGTTGCCGATAGAATAGACAAACTGAGCGCGTTTAAGGCTCCTGGGCCAGACCAGTTTCTCCCCACAGTGTTGCGAGATGTGCGAGACCAGGTGGCTCCCCACCTGGCTACAGTCTTCAACAAATCGTTGGAGACGGGCCAGGTGCCTGGTGACTGGAGGGAAGCCAACGTGAATCCTATCTTTAAGAAAGGGGATCACGAAAGTCGAGGGAACTATCGTCCCATTAGTCTCACTTCAGTTGTAGGTAAATTATTAGAGGGGATAATAGCGGATAGGATCGTTGACCATTTGGATTCCTATAAGCTGCTTGGGGACTCCCAACATAGGTTTAGACGGCATAGGTCGTGTCTCACCAACTTGCTCGAGTTTTTCCACGTCATGTTGAGTGAGTATGATAAGAGCAGGGCGATTGATATACTTTATCTCGACTTTCAGAAAGCCTTTGATAAGGTACCTCACCGCCGGCTAATGGCGAAAGTGCGCGCGCTGGGTATCGGTGGGGAAATAGGTAGGTGGAAATGAAAAGTGGCTGAAGAATAGGCGGCAGAGGGATGTAATTAAAGGGGTTAGTTCGGGTTGAGCCTAGGTCACTACTGGGGTTCCTCAGGGTTCCGTTTTGGGGCCACTGTTGTTTATCATTTACATAAATTATATCGACGTAAGCATCGTCAGTCGGTTCGCCAAATTCGCTGATGATACCAAACTTGGGGCCAATGTTGGGCCGCCCGAAGCGATCGAGGAACTGCGTGCGGACCTAGGTAGGATAGGAGAGTGGTCCGAAAAATGGCAAATGCCGTTTAACTTGGGTAAATGCAAAGTGATGCATATTGGCTACGCCAATCCCAAGTCGGACTATTCGATGTTGGGGAACAATATCGAGGCGACTGATTTGGAAAAGGACTTGGGTGTGTTAATCAGCAGCGACCTTAAGTTTACCAAACAGTGCGTAGAGGTGGAAAAGAAAGCCCAGAAGCTGTTGGGTTATATCAGGAGGCAATTTCAGTTTCGGAACAAGGAGATTGTGCTCTCTCTGTACAATTCCCTGGTTCCGCCGCACCTGGAGTATGCAGTGCAGTTCTGGTCGCCCACCCTCAGGAAAGATATTGAGAGGCTGGAGCGAGTGCAGGCGAGGGCCACAAAGTTATTCCCTTCCGTTAGGCATATGGGCTACAATCGACGGTTACGCGTCGTGAACTTGCTTTCGTTGGAAACTCGGAGGCTGCGCGGTCAACTGATCGAGGTTTTCAAGCTCTTACGCGGGTTCAACGATGTCGATTTTAGAAGCGTGTTTAGTTTAAATGATAACCCAACTCGCAACAATGGTTGGAAGTTGGATTTGAAACGGTTTAGGACTAGTTTGTGTGGGAATTACTTTACGTATAAGATCTGTGACGAGTGGAACATCTTACCTTCAGAAGTTGTGAACAGTTCCTCTGTGGATCATTTCAAGAAAAGGTTAGACCAAATCTTGCACACTATTTGAGTGTGTAGAAAATTTTCCCTGGCACCCGTTGCCATTGGTACCTCCTCGGTATAGGCCGCAAGGCATTTTGAGGTACTTCTTTTCCTTGTAACTCCTTGTAACTATATCTCTCTCTCTCTCTCTCTCTCTCTCTCTCTCTCTATATATATATATAATATTATATATATATATATATATATAAAGAGGGTGATGAAATTACACTCTGTAACACTGATTCTGTTTATATAGAATTTTTTGTTTTTATATGCATTTGGCCTTGGTTTGTGTGTATCATCAATGGTTTCAGAGATAATCCATTTTTCATGTTTTACCAGTATAATGTTATTATGGGCTCAGCAATATCAGAATAATCAGGAATTGTTGAGAACAATCCGGATGTTCGTTGACAGTTTCTTGCTCTAGAAATTGTTTGAAACTTCCACTGTGCTATATAAAGAAGAGTGCAGAGTCTCAGAAGTCAGTAAGTGTGAGCACACAAAGAAAGCAGGTTGTTTGTCTGATGGTTACCAGCACTGAAGTACTGTGTTTCTGTGCTTCTCTGTGCTGATGACTTGAGTGTTATCGATCCTTTTTT